>CM067572.1:19417132-20617132 GCA_034336665.1 Luscinia megarhynchos | reverse complement strand
GAAAATTAGCCTCAAACACGGATGTGCAGGGCTGTGTTCTGGCCCCGAGGTTTGGAAGTGCTGACAAAGTGTCCCAAGATAGCACTGGGAGACTGGCTTAGCTTCAGTCTATTGAGGAATGCTGGCTTAATTCTGCTAAGAACGTTTTGAGCCAAGATTTACAAAAAAAAAAAAAAAAATTACCTCCAGTTCCCTGTATGACTTTTTACCAAAACCTTTTTCAGAGTAATTCTGCAAAGGTACACGACATGTTTGTGCTGTCATTTCCCAGACTAACCTGTTCCACTTCAGCTCAAAATAAGAGGAGAAGATAATAAACCAGAGAAAAACTACATCCTTATGCATTTGTCTGCTGAGAAGCAAGGAATGGAGTTTTGTTTGTTTCCTGTAAAAGAATTTGAGTAAAACCCACTAATTTTCAGACCCCACAGAATGCATTGCAGTTTTACACACCCAATAGTATAAAATTTCTGCATACAAGCCCAAGTACACAAGTACAGGTACACATGCACAAAGAAAATAACATTTATCTTCAACAGCTGCAAGTTAACACTTCCCTAAAAGTGAGAAGACTTGTACTCAGCAAGTGGATACTCTGGGTTTGCCATTTAATGTCTGTAAAAATTCCTGCAGAATCCCTTTTTTTCCTTTCAAAAATCCTCATGCAAAGCACATTCGAGCCACCCATTTAAAGAGAAACTGTCTACTTGAGATAAGCTGCTCCCTACATGTTTCTGCATTTATCAAATATGACTTAACTGAGAAAACAAAATGAAAATCTATTAGCTGCAATTCAGAGCTGTGACTGCAGTGTAATGGCTTCATTAGGAGTGGGATGATAAACATTCCCAACTGCAGGCTCTCCTGCAGCAGCCACCCAACAGGAGCTACTCTGAGCTCAGTGACAGCACACAGTGCCTGACCCTCCTGCAGGGCAAGGACCTCAGGCTGGAATTCCCAGGAGGTTCATTCCATCCCCTGAAAGATTTCCCCGTGGTCTTTGGAAAATGAACCCATTTTCTGTGTTTCTCCACTCTCCCTGCATATGGGAGAACAAATGCAGAGGAGGCCCCGGTTTATCACAGCAACTGGCCACGAAAACATCTTCAGAGTGTTCAGGATTTATGCCATAATATAACAGCAACCCTGGTTTTGTAAGGATTTTCATTTAGCACCCCCATTAAGGGATCTGAGGAGATGTTGCCAAGGTTTGGGGAAGTGGAGCACTTTGCTGGGGACTCTTGAGAAATCGGAGAGCCAGGCTTTGTTAGGCTCTGATGTGGGCCTGTGCAAAGGGGATCAGATGGCACCCCCTTGCCCTGTGGCACTCTGTCCATACCCCCAAACACACAGCTCAGGGCCAGAGCCTGCTCTGTGTGAGCAATGAGCTCCCCCACCCCCCAGCAGCAGCTGCAGACATTCCCGGGTTGGGGAATCCGCTCAGTGCAAAAGCACACGTAGTGCTCAGCTGCCTCCGTGCACTCTCCTTGTGCTCAGCTTGAATTAATTGCCTAAAAATCCAAATATGAATTGCTCACATATTTGCCTATAAATTAGAAGCTTTCACAGCAAACATGGGCAAGTTATTTACTACCCACACAGAGCTCAAAGCAACCTTTAACAGTAGCCACAAGGCCAAGTCCTGAGCTAAAAAAGCATCAAGCTTATGAGTTTTACAAACACAGAGTTTAAAAACCTGCTCCTAATCTGAAGAACAAATAGGAGATTTATTCAGAGAATGCCAGAGGGACTGTGGTAATGCCAGCAGACTGCTGCAGCTAGCCTTATGGAAGGTGAGCAAAGTTCAGACTTGGTACACTAAAGCTTTTAGTCTAAGTCAGGACAAAAAAAGGACACGAGAAAAGACAGAAGCTGCAGAAGGAATTTGAACCAGCATGGTTAGAAGTGACCACGGAATAGATCAGACTGCTTTAAGCAAGCACAGCATAGAAGGAGGCCAAGTTTAGATCCAGTCTGCCCAAAAACACAGTGACAAATGAAGTAAAATCACATTCCCTCTCTGTAATGCTGTGGGTTTAGGCTGTTTGTTAGATGATATCCTGGTTTGCCCTAGGGCTGTGTTCCCCTGGCACTGAACTCACACTCAAGTTCCCACCTACAGATGCAGAGACACCCCTCCTACCTTCCAGCAGAACTCCTGACACATGGAGCAGGGTGTGGCGCTCCTGGGATGGCCTCTCCCTGACCTTTCTGAGCAGCTCAGAAATTAGGAGTCGTTAGACAAAGATTTTCATCTTTCTTAGATTAAAAAAATGAAAACAAAACCCCAAGAAACCAACACAACCAAAACCCACAAAAATTCTTTTTTTTTTTCACTAAGTATGCAGTATTTAAATTCATTGACTTCTACACTTCCTATGACTGATATTTTTGGAATATCCCATTTTTTTTCTGGAATTCTGGAACTGATTCCTCCACATGGGGCATCTTCCCCAAAGCTCCTAATTCCTGTCCCTCAGTGCTTGGTGAGGAGGAACAGGGGGAGTCTCACTCACTAGGGAAAACTGATCTTTTACCCTTGTAATTAACTACACACAATAATGCAAGTGGAGTTTGAGAAATGGAGCATTCAGGGATCAGGAAATGTAGACAGAAGGTGGAAAATTTACTGTCTTCAATTTTAGGCTTTTGCCATACACTCTGACTTCTGTCCAAGAGTGACTAAAAAGGAAGAGAAATCTAAAATAAAGTTTCTAACAACACAGAAGCAATCCTAGGAAGTCCCTAGGATTTAGACTGATGGAATACACCAAGGGAATTGTCAGTTGTACATTTGCAAGGTTTTTTTGTCAGAGACAGACATCCAGCAAAATTAAACTACCCTTACTATACCTGTATATTCTGATTCTAAATTTTAAAATAAATTTCTATGCTTACTTTAAAAAATAGATAATAAAAAAATTGAGGAGAGAAGAGAAGAGAAGAGAAGAGAAGAGAAGAGAAGAGAAGAGAAGAGAAGAGAAGAGAAGAGAAGAGAAGAGAAGAGAAGAGAAGAGAAGAGAAGAGAAGAGAAGAGAAGAGAAGAGAAGAGAAGAGAAGAGAAGAGAAGAGAAGAGAAGAGAAGAGAAGAGAAGAGAAGAGAAGAGAAGAGAAGAGAAGAGAAGAGAAGAGAAGGCCTCAGATTGAGATGGGCTAAACCTGGCTCAGAGAGGAGAATGAGATTCCCAGTCTGATACTGGTCTGAACTGGGTAGGAAGATCTGTGGGCTACCAGCACATGGCAGCACTTGTGCTTGCCCATGTGGGTGAGATTTCTGCTGCTTTTGTGGGAGCTCAGCTAAGGCCAACCCAACTGCCTGGGAAATCCTGCCTGTGCTGCTTCAGACCACCAGCACGGGACACTGCAGTAATTCTGCTTTAAAACTAAGTGTCCTCTGGAACAGCTGTGATGCTCTTTAGAGTAAATTTCTGCCTTCCAAAAGTGATTTCGAAGCCTTTTAAGAGTTCTTTTTATATACACTTACTAATTGGTTCCTGTAACTTGAAAATGCAAGTGTCCCAGCAGCTGCTTTGTCCCAGCCTCTGTAAGTATGTGATCATCTTGGTGATCCAGAGAATGCAGGAATACAGTGTTCCAACTCTGTCCAGTCAATAAAGTGAAAAATGCCATTCCTGTTTTAGCAGATGGCAGCAGAAACGCAATCCGAGGAGCAAGAACACTAATACAGAAATCAATATCTATTACAGTTTAAATCACATTGCAGTCCTGAAATCATAATAGCAATCCTTTAAAAGCTAATGCTGATCCTGTTGGTATTAGAAATCGGTTCAATGTATTTCAGGTTTTAATTCTGTTACAAAAATAATTACCTTTTAACCTAGACCCCCCAGCCCCAGCCCCCTCCTCCTTCCCCAACCCCTGATCCCACAGAAGAAAAACAAACCAACCAGCAAAAAAAAACCAGCCCCCAAACAAACAAACCTAATCACTTCCTTCTTCCAGTCTGTGACTGGGGAAGGCATTTTTATAATAGGAATTCCCACAGCAGGCATGGCAGGGTCAGTGCAGAGGGATTGCTCAGGCAGCTCTGGCCATTGCTGTGCAAAGCCTTTCTGGACATGAAGAAGGAAGAAAAGAAGTCTTTAGAAACTGCTGACAGAGAAAACGCTCCCTTCTTTGAGTGAAACTAGTGTTTTGATGCTAGAACAGCATCTTCTACTTGCACAGCAATGCTGGCAAACCCCATCTCTGCTGGTTAAGGCCACGATCAGCACTGTAACTGTCTGGGGCACCATTTCCATGACAAATAGCAGAGAACAGATGTTGGGAAACACCCTGGGTGTGCTGGGTCACCTGGCAGCAGGCACAGAGAGCCCCTGCCTGGCTGCAGAACCCCCTGACCCCAGCATCTTTTTGGCTACAGGGACTTAGGCACAGAGCAGGGGAAAACCAAATCAATTCTGTTACCACTGCAGCCAGGAAAATCCCCCATTCAGCACTGGTGTTCACACATCAGGGGAGAGCATGACAAATTCTGGATGGCTCTGGGTCCTGAGACTGATGAAAGGATGGGAAAACACATCTTACAGTGACAGTCTCAAGGAGTTCAATTTATTTAGCTTATCAAAGATTAGGTTAAGGCATGTCTGATCACCAAGTAAATACTTGGGGAAAGGGAAACTGATAAGAAGAGGTTTTTCATCCTAGCAGAAGTGCAACAGTCCCAGAGGCAGAACATGAAACCAGACCAATTTAGGCAGGCAAAAGCCACACACTTTTCATAATAGAGGAATAAACCACTGGAAAAATTCCTGGTAATTTTAAAATTATAAACGAGTATTTCTTTAAAAGATATGCTATACCACAGAGTAAAATTTTGGCTAGCTCCCAAAGTTGAAAAAAGCCTAGAATAAAAGGTAGTTTTTTATCAGCTCTTTGATTTTTCATTTCCTCTCTCTGTAGCAGTCAACAATTGTTTGATTCAGTAAAAAAGCCTCAATGTCTTATATGTTATTTCTAGCTCATTTTGCCTCTCCAAAACCTACTCCTTTCTACTTGTGAGTACAAAACTACTCCAAAGCTTCATTTGCTCCCTTCTTTGAGTAAAACTGAACTAATTTTACATAAGACACAATCTTCATTTGGAAGAATTTACATTCATGTCCTTAATGGTACATATGTGTCTGCACACACACTTTACATGACAGGGCAGAGGGACTGCAAGTCAGGCCCCTTTACAGCACCTGACTTTCAATGCCTTCCTGTCCCTCATTCCCTGTCCAATTTCCCAAAAAGTTGTCTCATTTTTTATGATTCCCTGCCCTTCCCAGCGAGCAGAGGTGTAGGGTTGCCCCTGGCTTCCCTCTTGCTTCACTCCAGGCTTTATGGAGTGCACGGACCCTAGGGGTGGCTGCAGGGGTCCTGCCATCTCCTGGGGGTTTCTGGAAAGATCTGACACCCTGACTCGGTCATTTCCCCCTTCCATTTGCCAAAAAGCTGTGTCTTTTTTGCATGTTCCCATTGACTGTGGCTGGCAGAGCCCAGATCCCACTTCCCTCTGACCCTGGGCTTCTCCTGCTGTCTCCTTTCCTCCTCCCCTCCCACTGCTCCATCCCACACAGGGGAGCTCCTGCTGGTCAAGACTGAGCCTCCAGCATCTGCCACAGAAAGAGGAGAAAGAGGAGCCTTCAAAGAACAAACCTTCAAGATCAGCCTCTCAAACAGGTAGGTCCCAAACCCCTGTCCCTTGGAAAAGCCACTCTCCCCGTGACAAGCCACTCTTTGCAGCAGCCAGGAGCAGTGAGACAGGAGAAAAGGGATTAGAACAAAAAAGAACAAAATTTAGAACAAATTAGAACAAAAGGGATTTTAAGGAAAAAAGACCAGGCTGGAGGGACTGTCCCCATGTCCTGCCTTGGCTCACATCTGTGGGACTCACCCAGCAGCTCTGTGCTTGCTCACGTGAGATGCAGCACACTTATTCAATCCACCACTGATTATTTTAAACTGAGTGACCAGTGTGTGTTTGCCAAAGGAATTCCCTGGGAACAAAGGCAGTGGCCCAGGGCACAAATGAGTCCCAGGAGGGTGGGGTCAGATCAATACTATGAGCTGCTGCCCTGGACCAGTCCTCACCCTCTGCCTCTCCTGCTGTCAGGATGGGAGCTGCTGCACTTGAGTAAAAACTTTTGGTTTTTGGGGGGAGTGATCAGTGTTTGCTCAGTGCTCTAATGCATGCCAACACCTCCTGCATCTTGCAGTGACAGAAGTGACACAAGAGCTACTTGTCCAAATGGTTTTGTCCATAACACTCCTGACACCAGAGATCTGAAAAACAACTGCGGGCGCTGGAGCTTTTATATTCACTGATTTGAGAAAAAATTAACCAAGTCTCATTGTTAAGAAAATCCCAACTTACTTTCTGCAGTCTTAGCCCAGCTGAAGTCTGGAAATTCCGGGTTCAACTTAAATTTTTAAAAATTTTCTTTATTGCCAGTGTGATATCTGAGCAGCTGAGATCAGCTTACAGAGTGATGTACATATCAGCCTTTGGATCAGGACCATAAACGAGGTTTTTAAAGAAATTTTGGCAAATACTGAACAGTTAAAGCAAACACAACGACTAATAGGTTACATACATTACTTAGTATACTAAACCTCTGCTGATTTATTATGTTTTTAATTTTTGCAATATGCAACAACCTTACACTAATAATTTCTGTAGAGGCTTAATAATATTGGGCTCTAATGTCATATCTCTGCAGTCCAGTTTGCCTGGAGGACTAATAAAAACTGATCATTAAAACAACTGGATTTGGCTTTGATTAGAATCACCATAGAATAAAGGGAATAAAAGGAATTACAAAGAAGAATGGGGAAAGTAAATGAAACAGACAGATACTAGTGAATACTGTACATTAATATTTACCAAGGAATTAGGATAAAAACTTTTAATATGGCCAGCAATGAGGTGTGAAATACACCATATTAACAGGTTATTCACTGCTGCACCAGAATATAAACCAACAGGAGAAGGTGCAATCAGAGGTCACTTCCATCCTTCTACACTAAATTACCCTCTACCCCATTTGGAAGCACAAACAAAGCTTTGAAACAGAACCACAAAAAAACCCTGTATACCCACGTATGAAAAATAAATTACTTTGTTAATCATGTTAGACTGAAGATCAGATTTCACCCAGTTCCCACCAAGACCGCTCCTGTCACCATTTCTGTACATTTCACAGTCAAATGTGTTTTTCCTCTGCAAAGTGGCAACTTTCTACTTAAAAACTACCAACTGTTTCTTTAGCACAAGTGGCAAAATATTTAATAGAAGATCAAGCACTGATTGCTCTTTTTAAATTTTCACTTGAATTAGCAGTTCCCACATCTCCCTTTCAAATTAGTCCCACTAATATCTAGAGGTAGAGCACACTGAAATTTACACTTAATAGATTTTCAGCAAGGACATGTTTCTGGTTTGCACATTCCATCCTGTCTCCAGTTAGGGTGAGGAAGAGAGGGTGGAAAAGCTTTCCTGAGGTACCTGTGCTGCTCCTCACTCCAACGTGGGAGCCCACTCTGCAATCTCCAGAAGTCACCACTCCCAGGCACCATTCTGATGATTTCAGTGTAACTAAACCTCAGGGGAGGGGATACCTGGCATCATGGAGTATTTACAGCATCGGGTTCTCTATGTCAGTTTGAAGATGGGCAGCCAGAATAAATCTTTAACATGTCAGTATGGAACACAAGGGATTTCAAGTGTGACTGCATGCTGGTAACTCTCTAAACAATGCCTTGGGGACCCTCCATGGGAAAATCTGGCTCTGAAGACAGAGGATCTTCTTTTTTGCCTTCCTGAGTCTTGAGGCTGTACATTAAGTTTCTGAAACACAAGTGTAACTTACTTCACTTTGGATCTAGGACAGAAAAAATGTATAAATGCCTTTTCCCTAAGACAGATGATTTCCATCAGGCACTGGCCAAAAGCCTCAAGTATGGTGCTGGTAGCTGAGATGGACCTGAATGTGAACAGTTTTGGCAGCATCACCTTCCCATCAACACCACTGTCGGTGCCCTAGCAGTAATAAGAAGTCATGACTTGTTCTTCACACTCTTCTCCTGGAAAGATACCTTAAAGAGCTCATCAAGGAAGATCAAAACTAGCAGTGGTATACATTTTAGGAAAAAAACCCATGCAGAATCAATGTAATAAGCATAATTTCTATTGTCAGTGCTGCCACAGCCCCACTGATCAGGTCCCAGCCTTTGCAGCCACCTGGGCACACAGCTGAGCTGCCCAGTGTGACCCAGGGTTAGTGACCTGTGAGCACTCATGGTGAGCATTGGAAATAACTATAAGCCAACGAAGCATATATTGATTAGTAAACAAAGGAAAATGCACTCCAGAGCCTGCTTTCAGAAGGTCCCTTAAGAAATATTGAAACGAGAAACCACATCCCTGTTTTATACTGTTCCTCAAGGTACAGCCTTGGAACCCAGCCCCAAACCTGCCACAACAAAAGGCCTCAGCACAGCTGGAGTGATGGTTTCCCAAAAGGTCTCTCTTGGATAGAAGTGGCAGATTTGAAAGCTCCTGGGGCAGAGGCAGACTGAGTGTCCCTGTGCCTCCAGCTTGTACCCCATGGACAATCCTGCCCAGCCCAGTGTACCTGCCTGGGATGCATCCATTATTATCACCATTATTATCACCATGATGGGAGGACTGACAAGTTTTCAACCCTGACCAGTTCTTCGAATTTCATCACATGTGCACAGGCAGCTATGTGCAAATAATGGACAGGGAGGAATGGGACAGGAGCAAACAGGGAGGCAGTAATGCAAACTGCTCTTTCAAAACTTTCACTCTTCATGCCTTGCTCCTGTTAGGAAAACCAATATAGAAACGTGCCTAGGTCAGTATGTGCTTTGTTGGAGTGCAGATTCCCAAAACTCAGCTGCCTGTCCAGGGTGGCAGAGCTGAGACAAAGAACTGCCAGCAAAGGCAGGGCCCAAGAAGGGCAGAACAATGCAACACATCCAGCCCAGGCAAAGCAGCACAGGGAGCGTGAAAGATGCAGAGGAGCAGCTGCTCCTGAGCCATGGACAGGAGTGAAACCATAGGGAAAATGTATCTGACAATATTTGACTGCTTAAGGTACAAGTCATAGATCAGTCTTTGCTCTTCTTGTATTTTGTTTCCCGTTCAGGAAAGTAGACAAGGCAGAGCAGTGATGCACACAGCAACCAAAGCAGAAATTAGAGATTGTCAGAGGAAACAGCAAGTGGGGAGTGTCACTGAGGGATCTCTTGCTTCCTGTGATACCTGCAGATAAGATGAAACATTCGTATTTTCCACAACAAATAAAAGCTTGCTTTGACATCAATAATCTACACAGCACTTCCTTCTAGTGGCACAGCTCTTAGATGGATTAGATCATGAGGACAAGTGTTTCTTTTACCCTGCAAGAAACCTGCAAGACTGCAAGTAATGCACAGGTTGAGGCTGTGAAGTAGGTAAGCACAATTAAAGTCAGCTAATATTTTTATGGAAAATAAGTGCTGTCAATAACAAAACAAAAAGAGAAAATTCCCTGATTACACTCCATAACAAGGTCATGTTTGGTTAATAATGATCATTTCATCATTGTGATAGGGTTTTTATAGAGGGTTTGATTTAGTGCAGCATAATATTCTGGTTAAAAACACATTATAACAAGTCAACTGAAAAAATTAAAAGTGCTAGCTTGCCAAAGGATCATCATTAAAAGAGATTTCTAATGGGGCTTCCTAATGAATTGTTACTGGCGTCCCTGTATTTCCCAACACTTTCACCCATGGAAATACATTATAAATGCTACAAAAACCTGGGGGCAACATAGGTAAATAAAGAAAAAAGGGTGTCTATACTAAGGAATACAGATCACCTATCTCAATTGTAGAAATTAAACCTGAACAGAATCAAATGTGACCTGGTAAACATGCCTGAAGATGATAATAATCCTGATCTGCATTTTACACTGCCTGCAGTTCACTTCTCCAGCCTTCAAACAACTTCAGACATGGAAGCTACTGGGAGGAGAGGCCCAGAAAGTCAAGTTTATGTCTGGCTTTTCAAGTTCATAGTTTACTATTCCAGCATTCTGCTCACTGAGCCACTGAGATATGTAATTCCCAATACCAAAGGGACTGTCAGGGAAAGCAATCTGAGTCATGGAAACCATTATTGCATATTTTGTACTGTACTCTGCTGTGCTCTCAGTGCAAATGGCTGCAGCCATGCCTGACAGAGGAAATCCTCCTGCCTCTCACCATTTGGTTCTGCTTTCTCACGTGCCTCCTGCTCCTTCATGCTGTGCCAGCAGCCAGCCTTTGTCACCTGCCTGTGCTGCCCTTGGGGAGTGTCCTGAGCCCCTCTCCAGTTCAGTGTGCAACCTGGAGATCTCTTTCCCACTCCTTTAATTGTTCTAACCCTCTAACTATATGAGTTGTCACTGCTAAAAAGAGTTCATCCCTTGTTCTCTGCTGCCTAAAAGCTGTATAATTAGGAGCAGCATGTGGCCTGACTTGTCTGAGGATATGACTGCTATGGAAATTGTTAAACACCATCAGATTTTGATTCTGTTGCCTGCCTTTCCTCCCTTAACCCATATCTCAAATCTCTCCCAATCCATCCTCCTTATCCCTTATCCTGTACTCCCCCATGCTGTACCCTGAGTTATCTGTGGTACATTTTACCTTTGAGGAAGGCCAAGCACACATGACAATATCTGAACAATAAACCACCCACACAGCTCGCTCATGTGAGCTGGGGTAGCCCAGGTCCTCAGGGGGAATTCACACAAGCACATTGCCCTGACTCCACAATCTCATTTGCTCTGCTGGAAAACGTTAAGCATGAGGAATTATGCAGAGCACAAAATGCTGTGTGAATGGAGGTCTGAGCAGGGAAAGCTTGGGTGTCCTTAATGAGCACCTGCTGCAAGAGATGCTGCCAATATCCTGTGCAGATGACACCAGCCAGAGCAAGGCAGGTATTGATTGGTGCCTCCAGGGTGCAGCAGGAATTGTTAAGTCTCCTGGAAGCACGAGGCACAGCAGCTCCTGGGAGATGTGTGAGCTGAGGGTAATAACATTATCCCTGCCACCCCAGCTCCAGAGCCAGCAAGAGGCTTTCCAGAAATAGAGATGCAAACGAATATCCCATTTACCAACCCTGCCACTTTAAAGCAAGTACAGATTAAATAAAGTCCAACTTGCTGCTTCTGAGTAGGCAGATTGTTGTGGGTAAGACACTTCCTACTGTGTTGACTTCTTAAATCTACCAGTGCCTGCTCGAAGAGGGCTGAAACCGATTATACCCAATGTGCTAAATGTCACTTAGTCATGATATGTGAGCTTTCTTCCTGCCTCCTGTGGACTGGGGAAAACAGGCTGAGCTATAATTTCATACCAGTGAGAGAAAGTTCAGTCACCAAAGGGCCAAGGAAATGTTGCCAAGCTGGTGAGGGTTGCAGGAGGTGGAAAGAATGGGGAAAAAAGAAATAATAAATACGTGAACTGTCGTGAAAGCTTTAAGGAGCTACAATTAAAAAAACTGGGGAGATATTTTAGGGAGATGAAACACTTGCTAATGTGATGCTTATATTAAAATTGTAACCAGATTGGATAGTGGTATAAAACATGTCACTGGAACCAGCATTTCCATATTGTACGTTATGAATTTTGCCTTAAGGGCAGAAAAAGCAGCAAATTTAACAGGAGATTTCCACCCCACCACCCCAGCTGAGTTTCATGTAGTTATTTCAGCAGGCTTACTTAGCAGGAGGCATACTGGAAAGAAGTATTTTTAACTGAAACAATCAGAATCAGACAATTCAGCCCTTTTTTCTGACTCTTCAGTGATAAGATCTTAACCTGAGGAAGTGGTTTTAATTCCTTTTGAGTACTTTTTTATCTTGGTAAAATGCTGCAATATTGGGCACTTCATGTAGCTCACTTCCAAAATGACAGCAGTATTTCATTTTTTGTTGCAATGGAGCTCTGGGAGAAGCAGCTGTGAGGGACAGAGAATGGAAAGGAAAGAAAGAAAGGTCAGAGGATTTCTGAACCCAAGTCACTCCCACTCAGTGATGCCAGGCTGGCATTCCTCCTATTGCCAGGCACCTGTAGACACCCTCCTGAAGGCAAGAAATTCCCTTTTTGGGAGTTCTCAATGGAGATAACCTCCCAGCATGGTGGGGGCTCATAGCTGAAGAAGTTTCCTTTGTCTGAAAGTTTATGATTGGGAGGAAATGAGGAATCACCCGGACAAAAAGATGTTGCCAGCACAAATCACAGGCTCAGCAGAAGAGAGCTGGGGAACCTTCAATGTAAGAGAATCTGCCAGTGCCTCGTGCAGCTCAACAGCAAGAACAGCAAGGCTGAAGCACCTTTCACCTCTGGCTGTGTCCATACAGATAACCCCAAAGGGGGCATATTCTGGCAAATACTGGACTTCTCTTATACCTCAGCATAAAAAAGACATTGCAACTAAAAAAAAAAACCTATGAACAAACTTCTCTGGATTAAGTTGACAGAATTTGCAAATAACTAGTAATAAAATATCTAGGAACTCCAGCTCATTTCCCATGCCATTTATTGCCTTTGGAGAGAAAGAACAAACACCAAGCAGATTCTTCAGGGGTGGGGAAGGAGGATATTTAGGATGACAGGAATTTACAGAAAATTGTACTGAAGACTAATGGATATGGCACCTCCCTGTGTGGAAAGCCCCAGAGCTGGGCAGTGACTAGTAAAATAGCTTATTTAAACCTTATTTAAACCTCAGACTCTCTATAAATTTATAGAAATGTGGATAGCAGTGATAAGGCAGTCAGTATGGAACTGAGGAGAAGTCCTGGCAGCCCTTGATTTCTCTCTGAAAACTGAATTCTCACTGCTTTTTAAGTGATTCAGTGTCTGTTAAATGTTTGGCTCCCCCTCCAAGTTACAAAATATGTTTGGGAGAACATTGCTTATTTCTATGCTAGCCTTGGGTTAAATACCCCTGAACCTCCCAAAAACCAGGCCCAGACCCAACACTCAAGCCACATACTCCAGTCATGGCTCCTGTGCTGCAAACACTTTATCTGGTGGCTGAACTTGCCCCAAAGCTCACCCTGACACTGCAGGGCCAGCAGGCAGAGAATGGATGGGTTATCCCCCTGGGAAACACTTCTGCTCAGTGCCAGTCACATCTCTGCATCCCTCCTCCTGTGGCACAGGATCTGCTTTCTTCTTTACCCTGCTCAGGAATGGCCAGGATTCTGAATTGGACAGGAAAACCTTGGCCACACTGGGGGGAGCTTCCCCATTTACTCAGGTACCATCTTTAAAGTCTCTCACCTTTCAGTGATCAAAACCCACTCAGAGTGGTTTTTTCCAACACAGAAGTAAGAATCCCTCAGGGTTTTTTGAGGTGTGAATCCTCAAGGAATGGCGTGTTCTGATTTTCAGCAGTAAGACCCTTTGTTCACTGCTCACTCCTTCAGAGCCCCTGGTATAGGCAGTACCAACACCCTTGTCACAACCCCAACCATCCCAAAACAAGCTTGCAGAGGCATTATATAGATACCAGCAGTGCATCTGGAGCAAGGCTACCTGGGTGATTATTAAACAGTGTGTCCCCTCTGGGACAAGGCTGCTGTAGTATTGGGGGCAGTTTCCACAGCAGTTCCCTTGGACTGAGCTGTCCTCTGCTGCCCTCCTTCCCCAGAGCTCACCTTGGGGTGACAACACTCCTTGGGAGCCCTTGGAATTCCATCAAAACACACCAAGATTTGGCATTTTTGCTCATGTCAGGAGAAATGCTACTACTGAACAAGCATGTGCTCAAGATCAGAATTTCCCATTTAACCCAGTCCACCCCTAAGAACTCATTAAGCAAAGCACACACTTATCTCTAATAACCATTTGCCTTGCTTCATCCTAAATTCAGATTCTTATCACCTTCCTTCAAAAGATATTTATCACGGTAAATTTCTCCATTTTACATCTCATCCTTTTAAAGGTCAGGGTACAACGCTGTATTTATAGAAAAATCAGAGTTATCAACAGCCAACATATGGGCTGCACTGAATAGCAGAAGTCACGGTATTTATATCATATTTACTGAAAATGTGTTTGCAGCCTCATCCCTCCTGTACTGCTGGGTGATGCACTAACTTACAAATTAAACATTAACAGTGATGAAAACCGATTTACTAAATAGAAATCATAATGATTCACTAAATCACAGCAGCACCTGCTGTTACATATTGGCATTTATGAGTATTGATGAATTTTAACACTACAGAGTGTTAGAGATACCAGCTAATACACTCTACACTGGAATCAATGGAGCTCATGAAAATCGGTAACAATTACTCTGTTTCCACTGGTTCCAACGCCTGCCTTCATGTCTGAGCTGTGCAGTTACAGCTACTGAATTCCAAATCATGAGAGAAAACAGCACAACCCAAATACATTCTGCTGTCAGAGCAGAGCTCAGCAGTGCTCTCCCCTGACTTAAACCTTCTGTGACATCCCCAACCCATCCCCACCTTCCCCAGAGTGCAGAGGGGAGCTGCAAACCCCAAACCACTCTGATTAATGGCAGGAGAGCTGCCCCTGCTGCAGCCCATCCTGCCTCAGTGGGACACAAAGGTCTGGAGAGCTGAACTGCTCTTTGGAGAGTGATTTTTGTCCTGAGATGCTGCAAGCACAGCTCCTGTGCCAGGTCTGGTGCCAGCTGTGACCTCCTAGAGCTCCCACACTGCTGCCTGGGTGAGCCAGAACTGCAGAAACACAAGGACAGGAAACACATGAGATCCGAACCAAACTCACTTTGGGGGTTTATGGTTTGTTTGGGTTTCTCAAAGCTTGGCTTTCCCCCAAGAAAACACTTACTATGGGCTGAGTGTTGCATTGTAAGAGCCAGTTTCTCCCTTTCACCCTGTCTCCTGTGCCCTGTGACCCATTTTTGGAAAACCAGGGAACACTTGAATGAGTGTCAACAGCAGAGTGACACCAGGGCACGTTCTGCCTCTGATCTGACCCCAGGCACTGCTCTGGGTTACCAAACATTGATTGTGCACTGCTGGCTGGTGGCTCTGCAGTGCCTCAGCAAAGGGGCTGGGACTCTGAGCCCACACACCTCTGTCAGGACAGAAATACTGCCAGCCTGAAGGACAGCAGCTGCTTTTTCCTCCTCCTGCATGCAAGCTCACCCAGCTCAGAGGAAAGGTTTGTGAGAACTCAGTGCTGCTGAGGGCAGAGCAATGCCTCACTTCCTCGGATTTAATGGGAATTCTTTTGGTCAGCTTATGTTAGCCTGTCAATCTCCACAGTTGCTGAGAATCACATCTGAACGTGCTCAGTACTTACAGGACTGCTTCTTATTTGTTATGCACTGGCTTCTTAACCTATTAGAGAGATAAACCTGGTTGTTTTATAGCCCTTGAAAAGAAACATTTGAACTCACTATGGGTATATAATGTGAAGAAGCTCCTTAACATGTCCACAGAGGCAGTACTATGGGAAGAAAAGGATGCAGTTCTCCCTGCAAACCTGACAGTCACCACACAGAAATTTCACTGCAAATCCTCTGTGCTGCCACCCTCCATACGTGCCAGCCAGTGCTGCTGAGAAGAGCTCAGGATGGCAGGCCCACGAACAAGTCTCATAACCATCACCCTATTAAACTATCATCTGTCATCGTAATTTAATTACTTGGTGCCTGGACCATTCTTGCTCAGGATTGTTTTTCAGCACCTGTGGTAGTAGATCATTTACCCAGATGACATTTTATTTCATTTTTACAGTTCTAATCTAATAGGTGAGCTAAGAGAATTGTTTTAGCTGTTGTGAATTCAGAGGCACACAAAGAGCTTCATTAGACATTTATTTTGCTGATGCTTTAAGAAAAAATTGCCAAAACTAAGTATTCCTCTCATTTCAGTATAAACCCTCCAATTCTCCTCAGGTTAGACTGAAAAGTATAGCACTCCATTATCACAGTACATTTGAAATCTGCATTAAACACAAAACTACACCTAATCTTGTTTAATGCCAACATAAAACCAGATCTGTATCAACCTGAAATGCCAGATGGTCTCTCAAATAACTTAGTGCTTGAATTAAAGAAAACTATTCTTTTCATATGAAATACCTGACCATGCAAACAACACATTTCAAGCCCTCCTCACACAGGCCAGGGAGTGTTGGGACCTTGCCTTTCCCCCCCAAACTCCTGATTTCTGCCTGCTGTACCCTGCACAGGGAATCCAGGAACTCCCCAAGCCTTTCCAAACCAGCCTGTCAGAATCTGGGGGGGAACTGGCACAGCATTTTTGGAAGAACATCTTTATTAACCAGGCAGATTACAGTGAGTTGAAGTCTCTGAGTAGCTAGGAAAGGAGATGTGCTCCCTAATATGGGGATGCTGGCAGCCATGTCAAAATCAAAACTCTGAGCTAAAATGCCTGGCACCCAGTACTGTACCCCTTGGGAGCTGGCATTTAATTCCTTGGGTGAAATTTCCAGACAATTGAGTGACTGTGCCTCTCCTTG
Source organism: Luscinia megarhynchos (assembly GCA_034336665.1). Lineage (NCBI taxonomy): Eukaryota > Metazoa > Chordata > Aves > Passeriformes > Muscicapidae > Luscinia > Luscinia megarhynchos. The sequence goes on along the minus strand of CM067572.1, from coordinate 20,600,575 downwards.
CAAGCTCTGGCCATGCTTCTGTCAGCAGCTCAAAGTTATAAATTCAATAATAAGTCAACAATTCTCCCTGCTCCACACAGGACCTGCTGTGCCAGGCTCCCAGCCAGACAAATGCCCCTCCCAAGCTCCACAGCCTCCTCTCCATAAAACCAGGGGCCACCCAGCTTTTACCCTCCAGGATTCCTCTGGTATCAGCACTTTCCTACACACTGTGCAATGCACACCTCTGATCTTCCAGAACAGAAATTGATGCCTTGGGATTTAGCTTTCATATTTTTTATATATTTGTAATCCTGCAATTCTTTAGTGTATAACTCTAAACTCCATACACAGTGTGAGCTGCTGCTTTCCCATTTTGATCAGACACAACAATTCCTCTCTACCCTGGGAATCAAGGACACCTCACTGTCTCAGGCCCTGAGGAATGGAAACAAAAGTGAGTTGGGGGGAGCAAACTTGGGGTAAATGACTTCATTACCTGAAGCTGTAATTGGAAGATTAACTCCCAATGTGCAAATGGACCAAACTTATAAAAGTGTGAAAACCTGTGACCTGTCATTCATTTTTTGAGTGTAGCCCCTGGGGGGGCTTTGTCTGGCCCAAAGTGTATCTGAAGGGCCATCAATAAATAGAACTGCTTTTTATTCCCTGAATTTTTTCCAGCCTCTGTTTTTAGGTAGCCCCAAAAAGGCATCAAAGCACTTCAGCAGAACCACCAAACCAGGACTTGTGCTCCTCTCACAGCTGCAGGGCCTCAGGAGCCTTTGGATATCATGGGTGTATCCCCATGGATGTGCTGGAGAGTTGGAGCAGTTTCTAAAATTCTTAAATTGAAAAAAATCGTGTTTACGGATCTGCCATAATCTGTATCAAATAAAAAATATAATTTCTTAATCATAAGTAACAAAAATCCACATTAAGGTTAAAAAAAAAAAGCCAAACTGTGTAGGACAGACAGCACAGCCCCTTGTTAGCAGTTTGTGGGGTATCCTGACAGAGCCCTCTTGGGCAGGGTTAAGAAATTTGTGATCCCTCCTGAGCTGATTGCTGCAGCCAGCATTAATCACTGATGCCAGCCCAGCTCCCACAGGCCTGCAAGGCCCTGGCAGCTTTATGAATTAATTGTTACAGCAGGGATCTCACTTCCAGAGAATGATTAAACCTACCTTCACTCACTTATTTATTTATTTGTACAGAGTGCAGGATCCAGCTTCTATCTCAGATGATCAAATTCCTTCTTGCACACATTCACCTCTCTGGCAGATTTGTCCTTACTACCCTCTCTTTTTTAGGCAAAGCTCAAACATTTTTCCTAAGATATGGTTATTCGCAACTTTTCTATCACCTCAGTATGGTAGTTTGATACTCCTCAGGAGCTCTCTAATCACCTCTGGGTTATAGAGATGTAGCATACAGCCCTTTTTTCTTTTTAGAAAAAAAAAGAACCCACAAAAAACCCCCACCAAACCCCAACACAAAAACAAACTGAAAAACCCCAAGTTCACAAAAGCCTCGTTGATCTTTCAAGATCCCTGAATTACTGTTCTCCCAGAAGAGACTTCATATTTGAAATTATGAAGGGTTTGTGCCACTCTTGAATCTCCTTTTCAAGTGATGATCTCTTTTACTTTCCTTTAATGATATTCTTCAGAGCTCAGGGTACCCAGAGGTACTTTTGTCTGCAGTGCATTTGAAGAGACTCACAGGCTCTATCTATCCCATTTCTGAGGGGTTTTGTTTTGAAATCTCTTCCCACTGGTTTAAGATAATCTTAATCTTCTTTTGATGAGATGTATTTTCTTCACTGAAACACGAAGATGTTGAGTTGGGAAGTGAAGATTCCTGTCCTGCCAACACAGACACAGGATTCTGCCTCTGTACCCAGAGAACCTGTCCCAACCTCCTCCTCCTCCTCTTCCTCCTTTTTACATTAGTGTAGCAAATGGGATGGAGCCAACAGGGAACAAGGACTACAAATAAACTTCATAGCTGGGAAAAGATGAGTCTTAGCACTTTTCCATTCCCTCCCTACCACCCCCAAACCATTACTGAAATGTTTTTTCTCATTTTTGCAATCAGGAGCCAGTGAACAGCAAACGCCCTGCGGCGGCATCTTCCAAAAAGATGCAAATGGACATACTTAGGCACATGGAAATACCTGACATCCAGATCCCAAACTAACTCCCCTGCAACAACCAACCAGGACAACTGTGTACCTTTTTCCACAAAACCTTGGCATTTGCTTCTTCCTCAGGAACAAAGCAAGATTTACACTTCCCAGCAAAGTTTGGGGACCTGAGACTGATTTTTCTTTCTGAAAAGCTACTCACACTATTAAACTTGTATCACATGAAAATGAGAAGGCACAAGAACCAAGAACCAAGCACTGAGATGATTTTTATCACTTGCTCCCTTCCAGCAGCAATATCACTTACATGTGACTGAGAAAAATATTCCACGATTTTGGTGGATCAGGGAAGATAATTAACAGATGCATGGGCTAGTCTGTATCTATGTGTAATAATCTTTAATTGTAAAGGCTACTAAGTCAGTCTTAAGTGTCCAAAAGGAAGAGATTGCCCATGGTTTCTTGAAAACTCCCTTTTGTCTTGCAGAACTGGACCTGCTCCAGTTCAGAGGTGACAAGATCCAAAGGAGAGCTCAGCACAAACATCAGTCTAATGGCCACAAGATCCTCAGAGAGCTGTGTCAGAAACCTGCCCCCAAAGGCTGCTCTGCTGGCAAACACAGCTATTGAGGAGACGTTCCCTTCTGTGCATGAATTGGGTATCAGCACAGCTCAGGAACCAGCTCATCTCTGTGCACAGAAAACCCTAAAGTTACCCTGAACGTTAGCACACTTGGGTCCTTCCCTCTGGAAGCATGCAGGAAACTCCAGCGTGAGCAGACTAGAAACAGACTGAAAGTGCCCCATGCTGTAAAACAACAAACTTCACTGACTGATTGCATTCTCATTTTCTCTGACCATCATCACATGTACAGGTGAAGAGAAGAAACCCATTTGCCTACAAGAAGCAAGGTCACTTTTTGAGAGCCCATGAGGGAACACAGGTAGAACAGAGCAGCAGGAGAAGGACAAGCAGATCTGATTTGTGACTTTCCCACACTCCTGATTTGCACTCTCACTGATTTCCAGTCTCACTGGCAGCCACTGCCCTCCCCTGCCCTGGGCCCTTCCAGCTTCCCCCACACCCATGCAGCCTGTCACAAGCTTGACTTGATGCACCTGCATTTCAAAATATCCTCTGACTGGGCAAAAATATGATATGACAGATAACTTACACAACTGCTTGCAGACAAGTTATTTGTGAAAAATAAATGTGGGCATGGGAAGGGGACTTTTCCTTAAGTGAGGAGGGAGGATTTGCTCCCTGTCAGAGCAGCAGACCTTTGACGCCTTAGGATTTTAGCTTTTTTATTTTTTGTATATTTGTAATCCTGCAATTCTTTAGTGTATAACTCTAAACTCCATACACGGTGTGAGCTGCTGCTTTCCCATTTTGGTCAGACACAACAATTCCCCTCCAGGCCTGGGAATCAAGGACACCTCACTGTCTCAGGCCTTGAGAGATGGAAACAAAAGTGAATTGGGAGGAGCAAACTTGGGGTAAATGACTTCATTACCTGAAGCTGTAATTGGAAGATTAACCCCTAATATGCAAATGGACCAAACTTATAAAAGTGTGAAAACCTGTAAACCATCATCCATTTTTGGGTGTAGCTCCTGGGAGGCTTTGTCTGCCCAAAATGTATCTGAAGGCTCTTCAATAAATAGAACTGCTTTTTATTCTCTTAATTCTGTCTGGCCTCTGTTTCTAGGTAGCCTCAAAAGGCATCACCTTTTTGTTCCTGCTGGATTTCTGCCCAGCTGCCCAGCTGTTATTCACACACAGAATATTCCTGTTATTCACACACAGAATGCTTCTGCCCCACCACTCATCCACAGCCCCATCAGCTGATCTCTTCTTACCTCTGAAACCACCTGGGGATTTACCCAGTGGAAGAAGTCTGTTTAATTACACAGCCACACAGAATCCACCCTGGCCCAGCTCTCAGCTTGGGAAGGTCTGAGGTGAGCCCTGGCAGGACCAGCCAGTGGCACCAGAGCAGAACAAGGAGCCCCAGGGAGTGGTGCTGTGCAAAGTGCGCAACAAGATGAACTGTGTTCATTATTTTCAAAATTAGCATCAGAAAACAAAATCTCGAGTTTCAATCCCAATTTATTTCCCCATTTAAATATCACCTACTTTTCCTGAATGAAGCCTGCAATATTTTGATTTAAATTATAGTCATCAGTTAAATCACTCATTTCAGGTATGACAGTAAAAGTGATGTGTTGTAAAATTCATTCCTCAGCTAACTTGATTTTCATGTGTGTGACTAAAACAGCTGCTTCTTTCTGAACATTTGCCTTTGAAAACACCTCCAAAAATAGTGAGGCTGGAGAAATGCTGTGGTAAATAAAAATTGCTTTCTCTAGACTGGTTTCTGGCAGCCTTGATGTATAAAGGGAAAGACACTGGCTTTAGGAACTATACATGTTTATGAGAAGACTAAATATATTCATGAAAAGGCACGCTGTTCATGGACAAGGAAAGCAAACTGTCTTCAGGAACAATTTGCATGAGATCTTACCCACTAACCTAGAAAAAGAAATGGTGCATTCTAACACACTGTGGAAAAAGAAAACAAAACCAAACCAAACAATTCCTCCAAAACAGCAACATACCCTTGCCAAAGAGAGAAACCCAACACATAACAGAAACACTGGCATCCTCTCCTGCCTTGACATCCCTTCTGCATTTTTTATACTTATCAAAACATTCTGTAAAGTCCTGACTCACCAATGGGGCAGCACACACAGGGGTAGAATGTCCAACATTTCCATCTGTGAGTACCTTGTGCTGAAGGAGGGAGGGAATGTCCAGGTGTGATGGGAGCAGCCCAGCCGCTGCAGCAGACAGGAGCCAGAGCTGTGCCAGTGACCCAACCTGCCCACCTGAGCTGGGGACATACAAGCCCAGAGGGATCAATGCTCAGTAAATCCTGCCCCAAGAGTCACAGAAACATTCAGGAGCCAGTTTAAAAACAATACAGAAAAATGTCTGTGGAGGTGACTGAGCACAAACAGGGTGCACAGCACCTGCAGACAGCTCGGTTCAGGCCCAGGACAACTGCAGGGAAAATGCAGCTTCTCCTCAGAGGTAATGAGGTATTTTGAGAAATCAAATGAAGCCCTTGTTCTCTGAAGGAGCTCAGTGCTGAAGGAGGGAGCAGCTCTCACACAAACTTCTTTCTACAGCCCCAGCTGGGTACCTCCAGCTGCCCCAGGGACATGGGCACAGAGCCTGGCTGGACTGCCAGGACTGTGATCCCATCACCAGATCCTGGAAAATGAGCCCCAGGCTGCCAGGACTGTGATCCCATCACCAGATCCTGGAAAATGAGCCCCAGGCTGCCAGGACTGTGATCCTATCACCAGATCTTGGAACATAAGCCCTCAGACACAGGACATGGCCAGGCACTGATGGACAACCACAGCACTAAGATGTCCTGTGGGGATATGTGCAGAGCACAAAGCACAACCACACCTGCAAGCTGGAAGTGTTTCCAGAGCCTCCAGCATCTCCCTGCTGCCCTGAACAGAGCCCAGTGCTCCCAAAGGCACAGCAGCTCAGCCTGGAGAACAACGGGACTGCATCTCCCTGCTGTAAGAGGTTGGCACAGGTGGGTCAGAGCAGAGCTCCCCTGTCCACAGGTCCCCAAGCTGTCCCAGGCAGTATCACTGAGAACAAACCACAGCCTGAGGTGCTCAGGGGCAACAACACCTTCTGTCTTCTGAACTTGCATGCTTAAAAACACAGATTGTTTTTGTAGCTGTGTGATGTGCCTGCACTAAACAGAAGCCCCTCAATTAATGCATTACAGGTTACTTTGCACATGTTCTTATCCTGCTGCAGACAGTTCATTGGCAAGTCCTGGTGAGTGGAGATTATTGTAAAGCTCAAGTTTTTCATTGAGTGCAGAGACCACCACAGGCTTCAAAGCAGCAAGCAATACTGTCACCTGATGCTTCCCACAGCCTCAGACACAGAGCCCACCTTCCCCTGCTCAGACATGTCACACGAGGTGGCAAAGCCCTTGGGACAGAAACCACAGCCCCTGTGTCCCCTTTTTTCTTGGGTTGCAGTCCAGGCTGTGGCCAGAAATGTGTATTTTATCACCATCTGTTGAAGCCAGGCAGGGCAGTGACCCTTATCTCTGTGGCACATATTATCTGCTAATGGGCCATCTTTAAAACCAGCTGGGGCAATCATCTTTATCTTTTCCACAACCCATCCTCCCTCCAGGAAGATATCATCTGCTGCTGGGCCATTCAGTCCCAGTGCATGACTGATAAAATTACATCATCCCACTGGGAGATGCTCCAGCCAGGGGGAGGAGCCAAGCCTTTCCTACCCAGATAAAAACTGAGATTTTGGACAGTGAGTTACTTTCTTTCCACTGGATTCCAGAGGAAAACCGGACCTTTCCATATCATCCCTAAACCTTCAAAAGAACCCTGCACCCTTCTATAAAACCAATGCTTCAACTGAACCACATCTGTCACTCCAAAAAAACTGCAACCACCATTTACTCAAACTACTACCAACACCCTGACTGACAAAGTGTCAAATCATATTCTAACTCTGTCAGTGTTTTAAAATTGGTCTTTGTAATACTGTATTTCTACTTTAATTTTCCTAATAAAAAACTGTTATTCCCAATTCCCACATCTTTGCCTGAGAGCCTCTTAATTTCAAAATTAAAATAATTTAGAAAAAAAAGTTTACATTCTCTATTTTAAAACAAAGCTCCTGCCTTTATTAACAAACACCTATCCTCCAAAGCAAAACACCTTTACTGATGCTGATTCTCTCCAGGTTCTGCACAATACCCATATTCCTCAGGCATCTTTTCCTCCTGCTCTACATTTTGCCATCCTCCCTCCTCCTGCCCAGCCCACCCCACCCACCTGGTGCTCCCCTGCAGCCCTTCCCTCCAAGACAGCTGAGGAAGGTACGAGCAGCAGGACCTGCATCCACAAGGACCAAAGCTGGGCAGTAGCAGGGTTTGCACACAGAGGGTGCTGGAAGTGAGGGCTGCTCCCCTGTCACCCCCCAAAGGGACCAGGGGCTGGGAAGGAAAGGGTTAATGCTACCCTGCCATGTCACACAGACAGATTTCAGTTCTGAAGAGCAGCTGAAATGCTCTTTGGAAAGCTCCAGTAGTTCCAAGTTCATCTTCCCACGCCCCCAGTCCCTCATTTGAGAATTCAAAGTCACTTTGCACAGCTTGTCCTCGCTCAGAGCCTCGCCTGCCATGCAGGTGTTGCCTCCACCCCACCTTGCTGCCATTCTCACACTGCCACCACCACTGTCAAAAGTAATCTTATTTCAATTTCATGGCTTGATTGGGCTGAATGTAATGGAACCAGATGCTGTGAATGAATGAAAGCTCCTTCTGTGAAGACACATCCTATTTTTGAGCTAAGTGGGCCGTGTTCAGCTGCATACAGGTACTTCATAGCTTTCAGAGCATTAATCTGTCTGCACCAGGTATGAAGCCAGTCCAATGAGCCAAAACTAAAGCAAAAGCATTAAACTAGCCTTTGTTGTTCCATAAAGAAAAATATTATAAAGCTTTAATTGCTAGCTAATCAACATACTCCAAAATAAATGAATCATACTATTTTTCTTGGTGCTTACATGGTTTAAAATAGCTGGAAAATTACACGCTCGTTTTCCCCCAGGGCTTTCAGTTGTGAGCTGTTTCAGAGATGAAACAATTTACCAAGAATGTTTTATTTCAGTATAATCATGAGGAACTGCTGAATTAAGGCTGCATAAAACTCAGTATTGGAGAGTGCTACTGGCTGGTGTGCTGAGTATTTCCTTCAGAAACACTATTTTCCTGAAATCTTCTTTTAAGCTCCCATGCAGTGCAATGACAAGGGTTGTTGTGCCAGTGAGGGAAGCCAGCCTGCATAGGCAATACTTTGGAGATTACTAAAGCAGTGCTGGAAGTTATTTGAAGGGGTTTCAAGCAGCATTTTTTCCAACTTTTCATAGTGGCTGTCCAGACATCAGCTGTTCAGTGGCAGAGTTCAGGGAACTTGGTCCAAAGATATTGGTAGGACTTTCAGGTAACTTCAGCAGCAATAAAGCATGGAATTCAACAGATGAATGAAACATAATGGAACAAACCCACTGCATTATAGAGGTATTTAGTATAATATTTCAAAATAAATCAAAGAACAGGAGTATTCATCTTAAAATCTATAAACATTTAAAGAAGTCTCAGGTAGGGAGATTCCAGCCTACTGGAGGCAGATCTTGCCCAAGCTTCCAAATTATACTGGTGGGAAAAATGAGTCTCCTTGGATGTGTGACTGAGCCTGAGCAGGAACAGGACTGAGGTGTCAGAGGACCTCAGAGCTGAGCCCTCCCTTTCCTAATGGCTACTGCAGGACTATCCATCAATACCCAATGGCAGACCTAAATGCCTATAAAGCATCCTAATGTGCACTAAAAGCTCCTCTGAAGTCTGCTGGCCTTATTACAGCCCCTCTGCCTGCTGGGGATGCACTTTGGGTGCTCTGTAGGGCAGGAAAAGCTTCCTGCTCTGTGCCCAGCACTCAGCACATCAGGGTAACACAGACCCCTGGGCTCTCCAAGGCCTCCAGCCTCGTGCCCTTTGCATGGTTTGGCTACTAAATCATTCCAGGAAGTCTGGTAGAGAACAGCTGGCTTAGGAATAAACACCCAAATTTAGGTGTAGGTTCACAGAGATGGGAATCTGGACATGAGGAAGCCCCAGATATGCTCCACTGTTTCTGACAGCAGATCTGGATCATAGTATAAAGTAGAAACTGGTATGGGGCAATTAAGTGCATTTTCTGCTGCTGATCCCATCTTTGTTCAGAGTGACAAACAGGACAAAGCAGCACCAAGAAAGTTCTTTTTTTCCTGAAGGCCCCCTTTCCTCAGGTTCCCCACACAGGCACCTGAGCAAGACCCTGTTCCCAGGCACACAGGTGAGATTTTGGGTGCCTGACCCTGTTCCCAGGCACACAGGTGAGATTTTGGGTGTCTCACACCCTGTTCCCAGGCACAAAGGTGAGATTTTGGGTGTCTCACACCCTGTTCCCAGGCACACAGGTGAGATTTTGGGTGTCTGACCCTGTTCCCAGGCACAAAGGTGAGATTTTGGGTGTCTCACACCCTGTTCCCAAGCACACAGGTGAGATTTTGGGTGTCTGACCCTGTTCCCAGGCACACAGGTGAGATTTTGGGTGTCTCACACCCTGTTCCCAGGCACACAGGTGAGATTTTTGGCATCTCACACCCTGTTCCCAGGGACACAGGTGAGATTTTGGGTGTCTGACCCTGTTCCCAGGGACACAGGTGAGATTTTGGAGTCTCCCAATGTTTGGGTCACAGCACACACTGTAACTGACCCTTTGGATGAGATACTGAGTCCTTTGGATGGTGATCCACCACCTGTGATGCCTTAGGATTTTAGCTTTACACTTTCCAAATTCTGTACTCCTTTGAGGTATAACTCTCAAATTCCATAGCTTGTCAGCTACAGTTCTCCCATTTTATTCAGAAAAAGCAATTTCCCTCTAGATCTGAAACTCAAGGACACCCTACAGCCTCAGGCCCCAAAAGTACAAATAAAAATGAAGTAGGGGGAGCGAACTGGGGGTAAATGACTTCATTACCTCAGCTGTAATTGGAGGATTAAACACTGTAAAGCAAATAGATCAAATTTATATCTGTCTGAAAAACTCTTGACCATTGTCCATTTTGGGTGTAGCCCCTTGGGGGGCTTCATCTGCCCTAAATGTACCTGAAGCCCTACATTAAATAAATCCACTTTTATCCTTTTAATTTTGTCTGGATTCTGTTTCTAGGTAAGCCCAAAATGGGCATCACCTGGACAGGGATCTCTCACCTGGACACTGCATCCATAAACACACAGGGGCTGAACACCAGCTATCAGTGAACCCAATCAATAAACACTAAAATGTGATTGTAATTCAAATAACACCCATTATAGGGGGGTGGTAAGTATTTGAGCTGCTAATGTAAAGCTTGAAATTCAGAGGGCTGCCTAGATTAACTCATCTACTCTTAATTTCCCCATTTAATTGCAATACCAGCTCATTTTTCTAAATTTTTAGAAAATCTTCCTGAGGTTAAGTTCCTTATTTCAATAGCACTCAAACTGTGTTTCAAAAAATTCTTTAGATGGCCAACAGACAATTTTCCCCTCAATATTTTTGGTAGATTGGTCATTATGAAAAATCTATTATGTTGTTTCTCATTAAATGGTCCATCAGTATCATGAATGTTAAACATAATAAATTTCACATTGCAAGACAATTTCCATAGTTGAAATCATGAGGTTAGTGACATTATTAGCCTTTTCCCCAGATAAAGCTCTTATATTACTTCTGATTTTCTCTTCCCCCTAAAATTTACTTGAATTCTTGCTATTGAGAAGCAGTCTTATCTATTAAAGTAACAGAATAAAACTACATAAATATTTTTAGAATATGGATGAATTTTCCTTTTGAAGAGAGATTAATTTGATACTACAGGAACAGACACAAATTTGACTTAATTAATACACCAGGCAAAGAGAGGGAAAACTGCTTCTTGTGCAAACGAATTGGCATTCATGGCTCTTGTGTTGGGCATGGAAACCTCAGCAAGGAACTGAAATTATAAATAGAATGCTCTCAACACTGAACACAACCTTTCCTTCCACCCCCATGAGCACATCCAGCACAAATGGTGAATCCCCAAATAACCCCCGTGGTGTGATTAATGGATTTCAGTGCTCCCAGCATGCAGGAACCCCTGGCCATGGGGGTGTCTCTTGCAAGAAGCTGCCCCTCCTTCCTCTGACAGAAGTTTCTTGGTGGGGCCACAGCCAGGCTCCCTGTCCAACAAGCAAAGGGAAGCCACACCACCAGTGCTATTCATGCTTTCTCAAACAAACAACACAAACCAAAGTTATTCTGCTCAGTATGGAAAGCATTGCATGGTCTATGAAGGATCCATAACAGTTTCTGGAGTGTGTGATCTCTGAGCAGGCAGAACCAGCCACACAGCCCTGGGAAGATGCTCTGCAAGGCCCTTCCCAAATCCTGCACTCCCCAGCACAGCTGAGAGCCAGGGCAGCTGAGGAGTCCCTCTGCAGAAAGCACACACATCACAGGAATAAGAATCCTGGACCACAACCCCCCAGGGCAGGACTGGCACCACTTTGCCAGAGGGTTGGCAGAGCCCACCCTGCCCCAGGAGAGGAGCTGAGTAAATCTGTCAGGATGGAGCTTTGTTTTCCTGCCACCTCAGGGCAGCTTTTGCAAAAAGGATTTGTGTGAAACTTGAGCAAGTCGCACTCCACGCTCCTGGTGTTTCAAACCTGTGAACAAAACTGTGGAATTAAAATTGGCCAGCCTGGGATTAGGACTGGTGGTGAGTCCTGATCCCAGCAGGGCTCCTCAACACATCCCTGCAGCTGCTGCTCAGAAAATATTCTTCTGCCCTCTGCAGAACCTTGTCTGGCTGCAGGAAAGGAAACTCTGAGTTTGTTTTAGCCCTCAATGGCTTGACATGAGTATGGGAATTTTCCCCCCTCTCCTTTTTTCCTTCCTTAGGTGTTTTTCAGCTGTGGATGAGTGGATGAAAACATGCTGTAGCTAAAACCATGCTTCAAGCTGAGGAAAGTGTCTGTGGCTTGCAAAAGCACAAAAGCACCAGCCTAAACCTCTCTATTAATAACTGAAGGAAAGAAATTTCTTTGCACATTATATACTTGTAATAGCTTTTGTGATTCTATTTTTATATCACCATGGATTGCCAACCAATATCTGTTGCCTAATAAACTTTCAAACCACCTCTCATGGGCAAACAAGCATTTTCTAATGTATTCTTCACTGTAAATACACTACTACAGAACACAAAATTAACTAAAATTGCAAGCAAGACCAGGTATGGAAAGCAAACCAGCTTTGACACTTCCCCCAGAAGAGAAAACCAAGTCTGCTGCTCTTCAGTCACAGCCAGCCTACATCACCTACATGAGAGAAGAGCAGTGCTTCACTTCCAGGTTAAATCCTGCTTCTCCAGGGCATTACAACCCAAACTATCCCCTGCACAGACTGAAATTCTGGGGCTAGAACATGATGCAGCCTGTAGCTAACACAGGTGCCTAACACAGGATTTCAGCACTAGCACCTGCCTGCCTGTTTCCTTAGGTTTGCCCTATGAACTGCAACAGCACACACAAATCAAAGAATGCTTCATCAAAATAAGGAATTCAAACTGCATGTTTTTTCATGAACATAAAGTGAGAGAAAATTTATAAAAAGGCAGTGAACAAGCTCCATGTGCCATTTGCTCAGGCAGTTTGTAGCACCTGAAGGTCCCAAGGCAAGAACCTGGCACACATATCAGCCACAGCAGTGGAGCTGGGATCTTTCCCAGGGAGAGGAAGGTTTCAGAGAAAGTCAAGTGGGAATCTAAAAGCAGTGAGAGTCCTGAAAGATGTGGAGACAAGCATTCCAGGCAGAGAGATATACAGGCATCCTTCTGGGTCAAGAGCTGGGGCACTGAGTGCTGCTTGAGCCTCTGCTGTCTGACTGAGAAGAATAAATGCTGAATAAATACTGCACCAAAAACCTGGAGTTCACATGGGTGGTCAAACTGAGCTTCCACATTCCTCACAGGATAGGCTGAACCAGCTGGGAAACAGCTTGGATTTGGGGGCTCATGTACCAACCAGGTCCTGAAGGGGAAGGAAGGGTTTTAAAATCCTGGTTAGTGCAAGGGAGAAAGAGGCAGTGAAAACAACAGGCCTGGGGAAGGATCTGAGCAATGGTGTTTGAGAAAATTGTGACAACTACTGAAGAAAACTGAACTTCTCAGCACAATCTGGTTAAATCCTTTGCTGTGGAGGACTTGCCTCTGACAGTTATTGATGATTTTATAGTGACACATTCCCAACACAAATGTTTCCATTTTGAAAGTAATGCACAAAAATGAAATATGACATGGGTTCAGAAGCTGTTTGTTGTGCCATCTGAAGCCATGCTACTGTCCCCAGTTTTCTTTCTGTCACAGTGCATTATGGATGCAAATGTGGCATCACATCATAGCAAATTTTTGATGCTGCATCACTTCCACCAGCCAGGAATTTGGCCCAGCTTGTTATCTCTGCACTGCCTCTCTGCTCAGGAACAGCCACAGTAAGATTTGGGAGTGTAAGGCACAAAAGAACCCAAATCTGTTCTCAGCTCAGCACAGATGGCATATAAATATAATATTCACCACATAGGCTCTGCTCTGTTTTACCCTCCCTCACTCAAGGCAGGGATCTGATCTCTTCCTTCAGCCCATCACCTGCAGCACTGGGAGATGCAAACAGGCATTGTTAGACCTGGCTCACCCACCTGAGAGTCTGTGCTGCTTCTACCCCCTTGGCCAAATGAAAAGAAGTCTGGGGAAAATTGCAAGGGGATTATATTAGATTCCCTGAAAGTACTTTATAAGGAATATTATATGAATTTACAAACAAGCAGTAAAATCTCATGGAAAACATTGCAAAATGCAGAATGCCCTGAGGCTCAACAAGCTTGGAGAATTCTCTTTCCTGGTTGTGTGAACTGTCCATGATGCTGTTTCTCAACTGGTGGGGCAGGAACATCAGGCAAGAGAGCAGAGCAGGCACCAGAAAAAGTCATGAGATGCTGAGCATCACACTGCAGCCTCAAAGAACTTCTCTGCCCAACTTAACACATCCCTGGCAGAGCATCATCTGTGAGTTATGCACTGTGAAAGTAAATTCTAGGGGTTTAACTGTGCAGTCATTAAGAAAATACGACTTGGAGAGTGAGAATAAAAAAATGTGAAGTCATTAAAAAATACAGAGTTTGAATAAATTACTGGTAATCTGAAAATGCTGCAACATAGCTGTTTGGGAGAATCTGCACAAACTTCTATTTTAGGGCTGCAGAGAATGGACTGCTCATGGTGGGTAAAGTGCAAGATGATCCAGACAATCTCTGCAGCAGGTAATCAGCTGGATAATTTAATATGACTTAAGGAGGAACAATTATACTTCTAATGGCTAACAGAAAAGCAAAATCTATCATGATTAAGGTTTTGCTGGAGGAAATGGGAAAGGCGAGAACACTCTAGGAATTACACTATAGAGAAGAATGATCAGCACATCAGCTCAGTACAGATAACTTCTTGCAAAGGGAGATACAAGAGAATAAAGCCTGCTGCAGCTATAACCCTCCTTCCTGACAGAGAACAGTGCAGTTCTAGGCTCAGCTCTGGTCAGTATGTGCAGTGCTAATTTCACAGCTTTAAGATATTCCTTGGTATTAAAAAAAATGCATAAAACTTCAAGTCACAACACTGAATCAGGGACCTATAAAAATATTTTCAATAATAAAATAAACACAGCACACTTGGATGAACAGGCAAATAGATCATACTTCTTGAAAACTCTTCACTGTAGATTCAGGATACCAGCCACATCTTCCACCAAAAATCATCATTTTATGTAAGATTTGCTCAAAGCCTTTTTTGATAAGGTTTTAAAAAATTCTCTATAGAAAAGAAATGGCATCCTGAATGTGGGAGAACCTAGACCAGGTGCCACTTGACAGAAAGTGAGTGCACACAACACCACTCCTGAAGCATCATGGAACATCTGATATAGAGAGTTTTTTGGTTTTGACTTCCAGGGTTTTGCTTACTCCCTGATTTTATGGGGGTCAGTTAAAGCCTAGAAGCAATGCATCTGCCAACCTGTCAGAGGTATGAAGCATAGTCTGCATCCAAAAAGAAGAATATGAAGTTTTAAGGAAGTACTTGCATGAAAGACCAGTGAATGTTTCTACTATATTAAAAAAACAACCAACCAACCAACCAAAAAAAAAACCAACGAAAACCAAAACCAACCAACCAAACAAAAAAACCAAATCCCAAAACAACAACAACAACAACAACAATAACAAAAACCCACCAAAAACAAAAACCAAAAAACAAAATAACCAAAATAACCAACAGCACTTGCCCAAAGCTCAGGCTGTAAGTTTTTGGGAGTAACTGCACTGTGCTCGAGTCAGAAGGGCCAGAGCCTCTTGCCACAGCCCCTGTGCCCTTAGGGGCAGCCAAAAACCTGCAGGAGAAGCAGAGGAAGCCCAGTAATGAGGGATGCAGATGGAGGGACCTGGCATCTCTGCACAATTAAGTTTGTGAGAACTGAAAGCACTGTGCCTCACTCTCCTTATCTATAGAAGGGAGATTATCACCCTTATCTCTGCTGAAGCACTCTGGATTTATGAATATAGAGGAAGTTGAGCAGTCTGTGAATGTCAGTCTTTCCTTTTTTTTGAGCAATTAAAAAAAATAATGTGCTGCTATTTTAGCACCCCTTCTGTTTTTCAACATGCAGAGAACATCCTGGAGCTTTCTGCTCCTCCAGTGCACTTTTCCCCTGACTTTAGTTTCTTAAATACACCAAAACAAGAAGGCAAAAATAATATTCATTTCACAAAAAGCAGAAAACTAACTCTGGGTGTTAAAATAGTCTACAAAATTGGTATATTTTCAGTAGATACTTGTACATGAACAATTTAATTTTCTTAACCATAAGATTTATATAACAGCATTTTTTACACATTCAAAGCCTCTCAATGTTTACTGGTCCATTGCAGGATATTTAAAACCAGGCTCTATAAAAGAAAAATATTCTGTAGAAAGCAGAGCAGGACTTCTAGTGCCATACTTGAGTCCAAATAACAAGGCAGATATCGTTTTTGAACACTCTACCACATACACTCCTTCTCCTTTCATTTAAAAGCTCTAGGGCTGTTAAACCTGTAAATGGCAGCTCAAGGGCCAGGCAATAAAAATGCACTTAGAGCTATTTTAGCCCCTCATGTAAGTAATTCAACCCTTGAAGTTATTAGAAAAGACACCAATTGTGACAAAACCGAGAGGCTTTTTCCACCATTCATACAACAGGGCTGTGAAAGAGAGATGCTGTTTCTCAAATCTGCTCCGTCCCCATCCTTGTGCTGTAAGTCTGCTGGCCAGGGGTGTCAATCTGCAATAAATCAGCTTGCACAGACACCAGTGTGAGCACAGGGACAACTCTGCCCTGGCCAGAGAGACCTGGAGTGCACAGAGGCCTTGGCAGGGGCAGAAGTGTTCATGAGAGGTGTCTGTGCCTGGGTACCAGGGCACATGGATGGGCTCTCCCTGCTGGGATTTTGTTCCAGCCCAAAGGCTGGGCCTGGATGCCACTGATTCCTGCACTTATTGCCAGTTTTCAAGGTCACATCCTGGAAAAAAGCCTGAAAAAAAAGAAGCTCAGGGGTGACCTTATACTCTCCATACCTCCCTGAAAGGAGGCTGTGGTCATGAGGGGTTGCTCTCTTCTCCCAAGCAACAACTGACACAATGAGAGGACACAGCCTCGAGCAGCACCAAGGGAAGTTCAGGTTAGATGTTGGAAAAAATTCTTCACTGAAAGAGTGATTGTCTGCCCAGGAAGAGGTGGAGTCACCATCCCTGGAGGTGTTTAAACAAAGCCTGGATGTGGCACTCAGTGCCATGGGCTGGTTGATGAGGAGGTGTTAGGTCTTAGGTTGGACTAGATGATCTCAAAGGTCTTTTCCAGCCTAGTTCATTGTGTGATTCTGTGATTCTGTGCTCCTCAGTTTGAGATGCACAGACATCCCCTAGTCCTCCCCAGTCGCTGGGTCACACTCACACAGTGTGGTCTCCCTGGCATGGTTTGCAGACTGAAACCCATCCTGAGGAAAGCCTGACTCCACATGCAGCACTACAGCAATTGCTCCTTCCTACCAGGTAAAAATACACATCAAGTATCCTTGGTGAAACAGCCCTGGTATTGAATTTGCCTGGTAACATCTGCTGGGTACTTGAATGTATTTAAAGAGTTAAATTACAGGAAGCAACTTAATGCCTTGCAAACAGAACTTGGACTAAGACACATCATAATATGTAATTTCAGCTAGCAGAGCTAAGCCAGTAAAACCAAATGCTTTCTTAGGCAATAATTGATTTTCTTTGGTACAAAGGGCTAAACAAGGGAAGTATCACTGTCACCATGAAGGTATAACCTGTTTCTGTCAAACCCCTTTCCAGCACTCAGAATTTCAGCACTGGTGGAATGAGACATGGTTTTGCCTCTGGTCAATGCACTGGAATAATCTCCTCCAAAATCATTCCTACACAGCAGAGCTTTGCCTCTCTCCTCTCTTCCTCTCCAGCACATCTTGGAAAAATAAAAGTACTGTTTGTTTATCTGGCTTTGTTCAGAACATAGCCAAGTGAAGGATGGATTTCACTCTTTTCCCAGCAATCAGCAGGAGACATCTCCTCAGATAATTTCTCTATGGAATGAGGAATAAATTGCACTTATTGCCCTTCCTGTGCCCCTGCCCCCTCAAGCCCAGGCACAGGCTCAGCTCTTGGCACTGCCAGGGCTCCCACACCACTGCCAGCACTGCACACAAGGATACCCAGCCCTACTCAAAATGCCTTGGGTAGTTCATTTCAATCTGCATAAGGATGCAGTCAGAAACGTTCACTGCCCCTAATTAAAAGGAGATTCATCATAAAAATCAAGTGCAACTCTTTATTCTTCATTCATAGGACTGAAAAGGGTTCTGGTACTGAAAGGTTAACCCATCTGGCTACTCAGCAGTTCTCCCTGAGCCAACACCCTTTAGTTTCTTGACCATTACAAAGGGGATTTTTTGTTTTGGTGTTGGTTTTTTTGTTTGTTTTGCTCCTTTTTTTGGGGGGGTACTGGAATAGTTTAGTTCAAAAGGGATCCATTTAACAGAGAACCTGGCTGGAGATCCAGAATCCTTTTATTTCCAGCTTCCTAGACCTCCTCCTCCACAGTGGAGAGCACAGTCTGCTCCCACCTGCAGGGTCTCAGACATCAGGGAATTTCCTTGCTCCCCTCACAATTCTGAGAGGGCAAATTCAGCACTCAAACTGCAGCCAGCTCTCCCTGGGCTGCTGGCATGGGGACTGAGGGCCAGGCACCACATTTTGGACATTCTGGCTTAGAGTAAACAGGACATCACTGGGGCTTCTCATCCATACTGTTATTGTGATATCACTGCACCCTAATGGCAATGCAAAACATCCCAGCTTCTAACCACTACAACTATATATACTATTTAGAATATAAGTGGTACTATAACCACCTCATCCCTAAGGGTGTCCTGAAGGCTCTACATTTAGGAATTTGAAAGAACAAGACCAGCAGGGTTGGCTTCCACTCCTGACTTGTGCTTTGAGTTCAGTCTTTTTTACTGTGGGCTTTCTGACTTCCAGTGTGTTTCTCCTGAACCAGCACACCTGCCTGTCTGGTTTGGCCAGACAGGAGACTGGACACAGCAGCAGCCCCTGCCTGCTCCCAGAACCTGGGATTGCCTGCAGGGAGGGCAGCAGCAGCTCATGAGCCAGAGACAGTGATGGGGAAACAGGTCCTGATTAGCTGTGCTCGAGCCTTGGCCACAGCATCCATCACAGAGTCACTTCCACTCCTGAGCTGATGGAGTACCCAGGAAAAAAGAACCCTGCACTGTAAACCAAGCAAGAGGACAAATGTACTTCAGGAGGAAGCCAAAGAACTCCTAACACATCCACAGATTCTTAAAAAAACCTGATGAAGTTCCAAAATAGTAACCAGTGAAAGTAGCTCTAGAAAGCTCCTAGCTTCTAGCTTTGGTGATGCAGTATCTACCAAATATAATAATGTTTAGTCATTTCTGATGAAATCATTATTTCTTAAACTGAATCTCCACTGAGAGCTTGTAATGATGGCTAAAATTGTGTGGATGTTTAGAGCTGGTTTGAGTGCAAAAAGACCTGCAACAACAACAAAAGACAGGCTTATGAAACACTCTCACATTATCTCTGCATGTCTCTGATATCAGCTCATTATCATAATAAGAAAGTAAGAACCTTCCTTCAGATGCCAGAACTTATCCAAAGCTAGAAGAAATAATATTTATTAGTTTTAGTTTATTATAGCTTAACCATGTTCCTTTTAGAGCAGCTGAGTCCTGGAAGCAATGCTCTGAACCAGCCCCCATGCCAAGAGATGCATTGCACAGGCTGTTTTCATAAACTACCCTCAAAACCAAAGACCACATTTCTTCACTTTGGCAATCAGTAAACCTAATTAAGGAAGAGAAACATTGCAAATGAATGCACTTAATTTTGAAGAAAACGTGCAGCCTATGCAAACTAGTAGCACACTGAAAAAATAGCTGGGCATCCTTTTTCCTCTCCTCAGGTCTCAGGAGCTCTGCAAGAAAAACAACTACTGAATCAAAGCAGCAGAAAGGCACAAATTCTTGCCACCCAGGTGTTACAAATCACCCCAGCTTCTTCCTGCACACTCCCTTCCAAAGTCATGGAATCACAGACTGGTTTGGCTTGGAAGGAGCCTTTAAAGGTCCCAATCCCCCAGAGTAAATAATTAACTTATAGAGGCCTGCACACAAAAATTCTGCTCTGGATAAAGAACCCTCAACAAGCAAGACCCAGTGCCAGGGGCTGATTCAGTGTGGCCAGGGAGGATGGGAGGAAGGTGCAGGATACCCATGTACAGACAGGCTCAGGGATCATGAATTATCTGAAGATAACTCCTCTGGTGTTCGCAGACACAGAATTTTCCTCCCAAGAGCAGCAGTGAGGCAAAAGCAGTGCCCTGGTGTCTGAGCAGGGCAGGGCTCAGCTCCAAAAGCTCACTGAGCACACACAGTGTCACACATGGGGCTCGTGTCCATGCCAAAACTTTTGACCACAACCTGTTTAAACATGTTGTATTTTTAAAGACTTCCTCCTGAACAACAAAACAGTGACTGGTGATAATACAACTGGAGGTTGTATATAAAGGAAATGGGGAATTGTTTAGGCTAATCTTTAAAGAGCCCTTAAATAATGTAACATTGCTTACAACACACAGGGCCAAAGATAAGATTATTTTAGATTGATTTGGTACTGTGGTTTTTGGTTTTTTTAAACCACTGCAGGAAAGGAACAAACTGCTGTTTATTAATGCTAGCTTGACTTAGAGAAAAAAACAGAATAACTTGGCAATATAAAACTCAAAGGGGACAGGGATGGGCCTGAAACCTGAAATCATGTGGATTTCAGCATTTGCAATTACCTGTAAGGATTCAAATGCATCCTTAAGACCATAGTCTGTGGAATCTACATTTCTGTTGAGATGGTTTCCAGTCCCTTCAGGCACAATGAGGGATGTCTGTTAATCATTGTTCTAGTTCTAATAAAATGAGGGTTATGATATTTGCTCACTGAATTAAGGCCTGAAAAACCTTAGATGGTTTAATTTTGCATACCTGATTTCAGCAGCACAGTGATCTCTGAACATGAAAGTGCTCTGCAGCACTCACATGGGCAGTCTGGAACTCCATGGCACAGCCTGTCAGCCACAGAAAAGTCAAAATGATGATGTAGAGTAAAGACTGCTAATCCCTGCAGCTACCAGAGGGGCATGGCTGCTCTGCTAATTGGCAACTATCAAATTATGCTTTCTAATATTACATGCAGTGCAAAAGCCTGCTCCAGATGAACACACTGCAACAGCAGATGACTTCTTCACTTAGAGTAAGTTCTGTTACCTAACACAGTGGGAAGGGAGAAACACTGCAAGGAGTGAAGTGCTTGGTGCACTGTCAGAGGGCCACAAGATTGCTGGGACATGCTTCATGCCTTGGAACCCCAAAAGTGACAGCCCCACCATGGAAGGGACACTGCTGGTTTTGTCCCATTTGTTTTGCCTGGCAACCTCAGATTTCCCATCAGCCCCAGACAAGTTATTAAAAATATGATGGAGCCTGTGAAGGGCATCAGTATTTGCAGTAGCCTCATATTTCAGATTTTCCAGCCATTTTTCTATGCCGAGATTCGAACAGAAAGCAGTTGTGACAGATTCTCTGTTTTGAAGCTCAGAGCAAAAGGTCTATGGAGAAAGGAAAAAAAAAAAAAAAAGAAAAACCCACAGAAGTTGCTGCTTGTTGTTCTCTTTCCTTTTCCAGGGGGAAACTCTCCTTCACCCAGAACAAACGAGGCTCCAACTCCTGACGTGCAGCTGGCACACAGAACACTGAACAAGATCATGTAAGCCACAGGATGCAACACAAAGCAGTTGTTTCCCCAAAAGCTTCAGAAGCATGGAGTCATACATCTGATATACCTTGAACTCCAACGTCTGGCCCAGATTTGTATCTGGCTCTGTGAGTGCTGCCAATGAACATCACTCAAAAACTTGGCTTAACTGTGTATTTCCATGGAAGTTTATAGTGCAGAATTCAAACCAAAGCACATGGACTCACACAGCAATGCAAACGCTACACAGTCCTGCTGCTTGTTTGGATTTCTACAGCCTGTAACTCCAGGAATGCCATGCAGAGGTGGCCATGGCAGGCTGGCTCACACCCCATGCTACTTCCACAGAGGATCTTCCCCACCTGGAGCTTCCCAGGACTAAAGCACACACTTAAATCCCCGAGTCACCTTCCCAGCTTGTTTCAATTCTCATCACCTACCAGACTCTGGAGTGGGTGCAGCTGGGCATTCATCACTTATCAGACTCTGGAGTGGGTGCAGCTGGTCATTCTGCCCCCTTTAGCACCTTCCCTCCTGTGCCCTCTCCTCAGAAAAGCCTTCCAGTGACCAGCAGCACAGTGGGGTGACAGCCGAGGATCAGGAGAGCCTGGCTCTGTTGCCAGTCCTCGTGCTGGGAGATGGCAGCACAAATCTAAACCCTGCTCTGACCCCCTTCCTGCCCCCCATCCCTTCATTCTGGCACACCGGGGCAGAGGCCAGGTCTTCCAGGGGCAAGTGCAGCTCCTCATGTCACAACACCCTGGCATGGATGCATCTTCTAGGCAGAAAAACATTGCAGATTTAAAAAAGTTGGAAAGATTTCACAGAGTCACCATCTGGCAGCAGTTGCCAAAATAAACACACATAAAAATATTTGTAAAATAGCTGAGGAGCACTATGGATAATGTGGCATTATACTGGAAACAGAGCAGCATATTAATCAAGGAACAATAAAGCTTTTAATTACATTTTAAAGAGTCTCACTTAAAACCAATGCAAAACATAACTCATGTGGAATGACTGGCCTATTTCCCATTGGCTCCCTATGCCAGTTCTCCAGCTGTAAAATTAAGAAAACAAGTCTTGGGGGCATAATGAGGAAAGAAAAAGATGAAAGACTAAGGAGCTGTAATTGATACCATGTAAGTAGGTGGGCTAGAGATCACTATCCAAGTACTACAAAATTGTGTTTGTTTGGAAGGAAATACCACGAATATTAGAAGAGGACTTGTGGCCATCCAGTACACAACTGCAGATTCACTAGGGAAGTTGAACACCCTTCACCTTCTGTGACACACTCAGAGCTCCAGAGCTCTCCCTGGCACACAAAACCCTCTGTGGAACACTGGCACTGCTGTCTTGGGCTGCACTACAGGCTGTGGCCAGAAATGTGTATTTTATCACCATCTGTTGAAGCCGGGTGGGGCAGTGACCCTTACCTCCGTTGCACATATTATCTGCTAATGGGCCATCTTTAAACCAGCTGGGGCAATCATCTTTATCTTTTCCACAATCCATCCTCCCTCCAGGAAGATATCATCTGCTGCTGGCCCATTGAGTCCCAGTGCATGACTGATAAAATTACATCATCCCACTGGGAGATGCTCCAGCCAGGGGGAGGAGACAAGCCTTTCCTACCCAGATAAAAACTGAGATTTTGGACAACAAATTACCTTCTTTCCACTGGATTCCAGAGGAAACCAAGACCTTTCCACATCATCCCTGGACCTTCAGAGGAAAACTGCACCTTCTACAGGAGCACTGCTTCAGCTGAACCACATCTGCCACTGCAGGAGGATGCAGCCACCATTTAATGGGACTGCTGCCAACACCCTGACTGACTGATGGGGTGTCAGCTTGGATTCTGTCTCTGTCAGGGTTGGGATTGTTCTTTGTAATACTGTATTTCTATTTTATTTTTTCCTAGTAAAGAACTGTTATTCCAATTCCCATATCTTTGCCTGAGAGCTCCTTAATTTCAAAATTATAATAATTTGGAGGGAAGGAGTTTACATTCTCCATTTCAAAGAGAAGCTCCTGCCTTTCTTGGAAGACACCTGTCCTTCAAACCAGGACACACTGCCTACCCACAACCACGAGGCCACTGTCACCCACTCACTGCATCCTGCGAGAGCTGGGCTGCCAAAATTCTCCTTCTCCTTGAGCTCTGAGCAGTCAGAAAGAGATAAGGCTGTGACATGCTCCTAAAGCTGCACCAGACAGGGTATTTTACACCAAGTATCTGGAGCACACATGAATCAAAGGAACTTTCAGACAGAAAAGGAGAGAGGATTGACAATATCTGCTGGTTTGAGGTGCTGAGAAGAGAGGCTGTCATTGTTTACTGTCAGCTACTCAAGGCCTATATGGCTCTCTGCAGCACTCACCTCATCTCCAGCTTCCACCAGGGAAGTGTAAGATTGATGGGAAGCCCTGCAAGAGCAAGGTACATCTCTCCACAGAAATCCCCTGTGATGAAAGAATCTGCCACAGGAGATGGAGAGCAGAATAGCTGGGCCCAGTGACACTGAGTGACACTCAACTGATGAGATGGCAGCACTGGCCACAAGCACTCTGTGAGCTCTTTGTCTTAAAACCCACCCCACTCAAACACACTCTGTTCAAAATGGCCTTCCATCTTAGCATTTCAGGAGAACTATATGAAAACATCAGTACAGTAAATGCTGTAACAATTCATTTAGATATTACCAAAATCGCGTGCTCTGTGTGAACCCTTCCCCAGGCCCCACATTCCCAGTGGTTTTTCCTATTCCTGTTAGAGGGACATAAGCATTCTCTCCTCCATAAAGCTCTAAATATTGTATTTCCTCACTATTGCACAATTCCAAAGAAGCAGGACTGCACCTTGCAGTGTGGGTTTAACACACAGGACTCATGGGAGGTGTTCATGGCTCTGCACACACTCACAGTCTGGTGTCACTTGAAGACCTCTGGAGGCACCAAGGAAAAAACATCATCCCAGCTGAACATCCAAAATGAGTGGGATATTGCAAAGCATGGAAAAAGGGATTATTAAGTAGATTCTAGTGACCAAGAAGTGTAAGGGCAGAATGTGACACAACAAAAATCAACCCGAGACAGCTACAGATGTGAGAGCCCATGACCCAGATGTTCTGCAGCTGTACTTGTTAAAAGAGAACAGTGAAGCAGAAGAGGAGATGCCTCACTGTTCACTATATGTCTCTCAGATTTGGGATTATTTGTGATTATGCCAGTGGATATGCACAACTGGAAACAGAGACTGGAATGTCTTAGTAGGAAATATATATGGAAATGGCCCAGGGTCCCATGTTCTATCTGGGAGAAGCATTAGAAGACAGAGATTCACCAGAAACAAACATCCATGGAATGTTTCTGATGGAAAACCACAGCAGTCCACAACTCCAGGTCTAACTGTGATTATATCAAAGTCTGTAACAAACTCTGGCTGAGGGCAGAAAGCACATGCAGGGAATATGGGTAGAAACCCACAGGATTTGTGCTCTGGCCTTCTAAAACTTTTAGAGCAAGAGACAGTATTGCTAAAGACTTCTCTGGTACAAACCATGTCAGCAAGACCCTAAAGTTATTTTCTACAGACAGGGGAAAGGGGAATCAAATTTCCAGCACTGGACAATGAACTCTTCAGCTCCAAGCAAGCAGCAGAGATTTTCCTCTTTCCAACCAGAGCTTAACTGCAGGAGTCCCTCAGTGAGAAGGCAAAAGGTTAATTTATATTTAAAAAGATACAGCCACCATCTCATGAGTAACAGGGTATTTAAATAGGGTAAAGAGCCCAGGTCAGGCACAGGAGCTCTCCTAAGGAAAGGGTCCAGGCTTTGAGCAGCGTCAGGATGTGCCCTGACACAGGCAGGATGACCAGGTAGAGATCACCCTGCTTTGGGGCACATTTATTTTTAACTCTACAACTTAACCCAGCAGCCACTTGTTGCAAAAACACTTAGGATGATCCAGGCTGACCCCAGGATCAGAGCTGCTCTGTAAATGAGCCGTGCTGGACTTTAACAGAATGAAGTAAGAAAATAGTTGTTGGCCAGGTAAAAGGCAAGAGAACACTCTAATGCTGGGACAGCAGATAAGCTCAATGGCGAGAACCTGAATTAATTTTACTGTATTGCACAGGAGACTACACAAGGGATGCTATTATACAAAAGAATTATTCCTTATCTAATTTCTGCACACCCAGAGGATTGTGTCCAGTGCCTGCAGACAATACATCTAGGTAGAATATTAGCACACTATCCAAAAGCAGGCTGAAAGGGAGTGCATTTTCACTAGGGCCATAATTCCAGAGGAGAGTATATTTTTATGGAAAAATCCATTTTTCACTTTCACAGTGATGTTTAAGAATTGCAATACATTTTATGATCGTTTCCTCAACATTAAAAATACAACTTCAAATAATACAGAGCAATAAATATGACACTTATGAATATGATAGCAAATGAAGCAGGGATGAGTTCTGGGTTCAGTTCTTTAAGATGGGCTGATATACTGCAGCTCATTCTATGGAGCTGGCATGCCTGTAAATGCTGCTTTTCCTTGGGTATTTCTTTTCTTTCCTAGGCTTAATATTGCCAATTTCTTCTTGACTGGTGTTGGGTATTTTAGAGAGGAGAGAAGAAAAGAAATGAGGGGCAGGATGATTCCAGTTGTTGCATCTGGCACTCTGGTGACAGTTTGAAAATTAGTTTTAATTAAAAAAGTGTCGATTTTTAAAGTCAAGAGTAATCTGAGCCTGTAACATGCAGCTGGGAAAGCAAACAGACATTAGTTCAGCTGATAAGCACATGATGAAGACAGGGAAAAGGAGAATATTAACTGAGGCAGGCACTCAGGGGGATGGAGGGCGTGCATGCACACATGTGTGAGCACATGTGAGCAGCCAGACTGGAGCTC
The DNA here is from genome assembly GCA_034336665.1 of Luscinia megarhynchos. Classification (NCBI taxonomy): domain Eukaryota; kingdom Metazoa; phylum Chordata; class Aves; order Passeriformes; family Muscicapidae; genus Luscinia; species Luscinia megarhynchos. The sequence continues at coordinate 20,574,374 of CM067572.1, read as the reverse complement.
AGAATGCCATCTGATTAGAAAAGCAGCTGATTTGCAAGGATAATCTAACTTCTGATGTGCCATCACCAGACACTACACCACCCTGAGCAGCAGACTGACTGCAGGACTTGCCTTAGAGTTATCAGTCAACAAAAAAACCATCTCCCTGTCCATCACCTGTCTCCCTTCAGCTCAGAGTAAGTGGCAGGAGAACACAGCTCTGCAGAGCAGAGAGCTACACAGGCAGGCAGTGGGGAAAATCCCTTGTGATCCTCACTGCAACAGAAGGAACACTACAGAAATGTGGCGTGGTGCAAGAGAAAGCTCAGAAGGAACAAAGCTTGTTCTTACCTGCTCTAGAGCCAAGAAATCAGCTGAAATTAGGCACACAAATATCCCTGACTGTAAAGCAGAGAGATGGAAGTATCTGCAGTAGGTTTTCTGTGCCTTTGGAAGGCAAACACCCATCACAGGCACTGCACAATGGTGAGATCAGCACTGTGTGCTCTCTCCACACTACTGAGATCTCATTTCTCCTCTCATCGAAAATCACTGTCAAACCACGAGAATGCCTCTGAATGTTCCTGGTGGCAAGCCAGAGTCCAGAGGAGTTCAGGGCTCCTGTCCTGAGCAGCTGCTGCTGTCCATGCTCCACATTTGGCCTTGGCAAGTCTTTCCTTTGTGGATTCCAGGCTGCAGAAACTGGAGTGTCTCAAGCTGAGAGAAAGGATGGTGTCTGGAGAATGTTGGAAAGATATTTCTGATAGGCACTGAAAGCTTGCAAAGAATTAGTAGAGAATTAGGCTGAAATGGAGTTAGGGTGCTCAAAAGGGTGTGATCAGCTGCAGCACTTCCAGGAAAGAATGCTTAAGGAAGCCAAGCCATGGAGCATGAGCATGGAGAAAAGGCAACACCTGCTGTCAGCAGAGCCTAGGACACCAGGAGCTTGGAGAGGGACACCAAGGGGGCTGGGAAAATGAGCAGCAGGGACAGCTGGCTCTGTGAACATCCAGAGCTGTGTGAGCAGCAGAGGGACTCTGCTGATACACCAAGTACATTCTTTTCTGCCTATGAAAAATGCCAACACCTGAATCCAAAGGCACTGACAGCTTCTGAGATAGCGCAGAAAATTAGTATTTAATTTTTTACTGATAAGCAATACCAACGGAATGTTAATAAAGAACAGAAGGTGAAATGTGGGTTCACAGCTCACAGCCACCAGAGGAGCCTTGCCCTTTGAAATGTTCAGCTGCTCCCCAGGCCTTGGCACACTGGAACAAATGCTGTCCTGGCTCCTTCCCTTGGCTCAGCCAGGAGGGTCTCCCTCTCAAGGGAACCTGCCCAGCACCTGGCATTCCTCTCGTGTCCCTCAAAGAAATTCACACTTGAGACTGATGAGATCTTCAGACATACCCATCTGACAAAAGTGCCCAGGAATTTCAGATAAAAATAAGAGATTTTGAATACTGCATGGATTATTGCTATCTGTTGTGAAAGTGGATCACTGCACAAAGTTTTCTGTGAGAAAAATCTAAAAAGAAATAATAATAATAATAATAATAATAATGCCCCAAAACCTCAGGCTGAGATATTGACCTCTAGAGAGGTCAGAAGAGATGAGACCTGAGAAAATGAAAACTATGCTGGTATTTATTCACACGGCACAATTAAGGTAGTTTGAGAAAATGCACTGAAATTTAAACACTTCCTGTAAGCTGTTATACTTTAAAATCGAGGCTGTTCACAGACTGTCTTCTTCTAAAACAGAACCTTTTTTAAAAAATTTCAGTAAGTCAGAATGTTTCATTTCTCAGGCATAATTGCTAATCAGGAAGATGTGATACAATCTGCTAAGTCTCAAGAGTGCTAAGATATGAAGGGCCTTTAGCAGTGGTACAGGTAATTAAGTTTGTTATGATTTTCTATATATTCTTCAGCAGAAAATCTGATTGTTCTTTTGGCAAGGGGCCATGCCTGTTCATCTTCAAAGATGACCTGTTTAAATTTTAAAATAAATATTATTTAAAGTTGAAGGTAATTTTATTTTAATAGACCACACAATACCAATGTACGTTCATCATTACATACAGCAATTATTTTTTTTGCTAATATACCACTGCATTGGAAATCTGTCTGATATTTTTAATACATATTCAAAAGATGGAAACACTAAAGGCAGGTGATGTTAACTAAGATGACAGATCCTGTGGAGCTGCATTAACATATTGGCATACTAACAGTCTGGAATTTTATGACTGGCTGTAGTAAAGGAGAGGATTTGAAAAAGAGGAGAACTTAGCATAATTTTTTCCTAATTATTGGTATTTCTCAGCAATTTCCATGAGACATTAAGAGAAACAATGACTGTGGGAGCTCTCCAGGGATTCTTGCTAGTTGACAGCAGAAAGAGAATGTTATTTTGGAAGGATCACGGAGCTATGGCCTCCCCATTTCTTTGGAGTGGAGGGAATACAAACCCTTTGTGCCACTGCTTGGGAGTGTTCCGCATGGAATCAGAACTACCCTGGGACCTAAACCATGCCATGGGTGTTTAGTATCCCCAGCTACTCTGCAGAGCTCCTCTAAACTCCCATTATAGTCAGCTCAAAGGTGATTTATTTCATTAAACAGGAATCTACACACACCCTGATCTTAAACCTTGAGCTTTTCAGCCAGTATTCAAAACAGAACCATGCTCTGTGCCATTAATCCACACATGCTCACACATCTGCTTCAGCCAGCACATCCAATTAGTTTTCTTCCTCAAGAAACTGTCTCAAGTGAAGCCCCCAAGAAAGCCCTAACCACATGCATCTCACCACTTCCTGAGATTTACTCCCAACATTATTTGACAAGCTATTAGACTGAACTGGAAAAAAAAAGATGAGTGCAACCATGCAGCTGCTTTACTGTACAGACAGCTGCTTTAGCAGCTAAATCAAATTAAAAGTATCTGACCAGTTCTCGTGTAGAGCCTTTGTTAATTTACAGGCACAATTTGGTTTTCTGGAAAATGCTTCCCGTTGTCCATATTAAAATTATACTTTTGCTTTGGTAAATTAAACTATTGAAGTCTCCAACTCCAACAAATATGTTAAAAATAAGCCAAACATCACTCTCGGTGCTCAGTATTATTAATCAGCAGTCATTTCACTTCATCATGTTTGTGTATTTTTCCTAGAAAGTATTCACTTAAGGCAATAATCAAAATAAATTTATATACACCCTGTTACAACTGGTTTTCCTCAGAACAGACTAACACATTTGCACTACCTTCGCCCAGTGAACAATTTAAAAGGAAGTATTAATGCAGCATTTTCAAGAAAAAGGCATGAGCTTCCAAGGGATACATCAATTATTACATTACCACATACTGCCTGGGAGTTTAGCTGTCATGCTTTTGATGATGGGCATTTTAAGGCATTAATGCTGGGCAATTTTCTCAAAATTCCTTTCAGGACAAATCTCCTTAAGCTCATAACATCTTAACACTTTCCAAGAACAAAAGCCTCCCGTTCTAGGAGAGCAGAGTTAATGCAGCCTGTCGAGGACACGTTTGTGAGGAGGGACTCACATGAGACCCCAAGAGAAAACAGATTACACTGCTGCTGAGTCTGGGGGGCAGGCAGAGAGGCCAGGCAGGCAGAGAGTGTGAATCTGCCATGGCCACACAGCTCTGCCATGGTCACAGCTCTGCCAGCTGCGGCTCTGCCACGGCCACACAGCTCTGCCATGGTCATAGTGGCTCTGCCTCTACTATGGCCACACAGCTCTGCCAGGTGTGGCTCTGCCAGGCCATGCAGCTCTGCCAGATGTAGCTCTGCCAAATGTGGCTCTGCCAGGTATAGTTCTCCCGGCTGTGGCTCTGCCATGGCCACACAACCCTGCCAGCTGTGGCTCTGTGGTTCTGACAGGTGTGCCTCTACTATGGCCACACAGCTCTGCCAGGTGTGAATCTGCCAGCTGTGGCTCTACTATGGCCACACAGCTCTGCCAGCTGTGGCTCTGCCAGGTATGGTTCTGCTAGATGTGGCTCTACTGTGGCCACATAGCTCTGCCAGGTGTGGTTCTGCCAGCTGTGACTCTGCCAGCTGTGACTCTGCCACAGCCACACTGCTCTGCCAGCTGGAGCTCAGCCAGCTGTGGCTCTACCATGGCCACACAGCTCTGCCAGCTGTGACTCAGCCAGCTGTGGCTCTGCCATGGTCACCCAGCTCCATGGGCACTGCCAGGGCTTGGTGTGGCCCTGCACATGGAGAGTCCCAAAGAGGAGACTGGCATGGAAAACCCTTCTGTCTCAGAAGGGAATTTACGAGCACATCCCAAATCCCAGGAATCAATGAGATGTGTGACGTGGGTGAAGTGAAAAGAGCAGAGGACTGAACACTTGCCAGGGGAGGATTTTTGACTATTTACCTTCTAATCTTGCTGGCATTTACCCAGCAGCTGTGACCAGTGTGGAAAAGGATCATTGCAAAGATTTAACCCTAAGGTTTTTTCATGGGAACACAGCAAACACAGAAAAGTTACCGAAAACCAAGGCACAAAACAGGAGAAAGAGCCCTTAAGTGAAGACACACCTATGCCAGTGTTTGAGCTTTCTTTGTAACACAAGGGAACAAATAAAGAAGGATCTCTGTTTTATAATAGTCTTCTGATTTTAAAAAAATACATTATTAAGGTGTATAATCCATAAATCCATCTAAAAAGAATGCACGTGGAAGAAAGGGATTGCATTTGATTATATAAAATATAAATGGTGGATTACATTGCACTCCAATGTCAGCAGAACATAAAGGATTTGAAAGCAATGATTCGATTTTTAACAAGATGCAGGGAGTTTGTCCATGGTTAGTCAGAAGCATTGTACTTTACATAAATGCTTCACAAATGGTGACACAGTAATTACAGCAGCAGAAAATGGCCACTATCTGTCTGCTCTGCACTTTACAGACTAAATAGAGATTTCATGCATAATGAATACACTTGTGTTAGCACAATTCACTTTTTCAATATTATTTTATAAGGTGAGAATAACATAAATTTTAAATCGTTATTCAAGTGTTACATCTATTTTATCACGAGTTACATTTTTAATAAAATGCAACTTTACTTGAAGCACACATAATGTTTGCATAATCTGTGGAAGAAAATTGGCACTCGAGGAATTTATAATTCTCTTATTTCTTATAAGGCCTTTTGATGTATTCTGCAGATTGACAGGGTTGCAGTGTATTTATACAGGCAGAGGAATATTTTCTGTGGTCCTGTGTTTGCCTCTTTTGAATAGACTTCCTTACAGTTTGCAAAAATAAGTTTATGATTTATCTGCAGTTTAAAAAATTCATTTCAAATCTTCTTTGATACAACACAACTTCCAGTTTTTGTTGTGACACAGATTATGCAAATGTGCTCAATGAAGAGGACGCAAAGTGATTTTAAAGCAGAAGTTCAGCTGCCAGTGCCCAGGCTGCAGTGGGAACTCAAAATGATTGGGGGTTTGTAGTCCAATGGATGGACATTGATTATTTGGGGCTTTTTTTGGATTCATGGAGAGGCTCCCACTGGGCCAGTGATGCATTTGGGTGTGATACCCAACCACTGCCGTGTCCCCATTAGTGTCACACGTCTTTTTCATTTACTGACAAGCTGTCAAGGACCTGCTAACATGTCAGGACTCTGGAATATGATTAAAGTGTTGTTGTTCTTTTCTATAAAGCTCTTTTCAGTTCATGATATCCATGTGGAGTTTATGTCAGAGTACCAGTACCAGAGTACTGAAGTGTGGATGCAGCAGAATCCCTGGAGCAGGACAGAACCACCTGGGGATGAGAGGAACCCCACATGCTGCTCACCAGGGCAGGAATCCCCTCTCAGCACCAAGGGACCTGAGCAGGGAGCACTGCTCTGTGCAAATCTGCATTTCCAGCCCCACAGACTCGGGAGGCCACAGGGAACAACACACACCAGTGGCTGTGGGGTGGAGACAGAGGAGGGAGTTCTTCCATGTGCAGCCACTGAAACTGTGGAGGCAATGACTGGACTGCAAGTGATGCCTTAAGATTTCAGCCTTTTTCAAACCCTGTACTGCATTAGTGCATAACTCCAAACTCCAAATAATTTTTAGGTTTTTTGTGCAGATTTTAGGACTTTTTGGGCCATTTTTTGGGCGGTTTCTGGGGGTTTTCCTGCGTTTCTTAGAGCAAATTTTTGCGCATTTTTAGGCTGACTTTTTTTCTGGGGTTTTCCCGATGTTTTTCCCAATAATCCCTGGAATTTTGACAGGTTTGGGGTGTTCCAGTTCACAGGTGCCCAGTAACTGAATTTAGGCATTTTCGGGGGAATATTTTGGGTTTTTTGGCTATTCTTGCATGGCTGTTTTAGTTCTTTCTTGAGCTATTTTCCAGAAATCCTTGGAATTTGCATAGATTTGGGGTGTTTTAGTGCAGATTTGAGGACTTTTATGTCCACTTTTAGGATGATTTTTGGGGGGGTTTTGCCATTCAACATGCAATTTTCACCACATTTTTCTCCTGGCCTTTTTCCCAGTTTTTTCCTCAGAAATCCCTGAAATCTGGCTGCCCCAGGTGTATCTATTGAAGGCCTTTAATAAATCCCCACTTTACTTTCTTAACCTTGCCCAGCCTCTGTTCTAGAGAGCCACGCCAGTTCTTCACAGGAGGTGAGGCTGCAGAGAAGCTGTCTGGCTTTCGTACAGGGCAATATTCCTGTAAGAATATTCCACTCTGTCTGAGAGGAAAAACATAAAATATGTGATAGTGCCAATCACAGAACTGCTCTGCATCTACAAGAAAAGCCTCCAGACCTGAGGCTTTGAATATGACACAGCCTCATGACTTGGTGCCTTTGCTGATGCTCAGTGCTTTTCTTCTGCCTTGGAAAAGCAAAACCCAGGCAGCTCCTGGCTGGTTCCACACTCCAGGGCTTCCCTTGGAGAGCTGGAATGAAATCTGCATGGATAGTGGTTGGAGAGACCCTGGCAGGCAGGGATAAGGCAAAGAACTTCCAGAAAAATCCTCGAATGTCCATGGAATGAACATAAGTGCAGCAGAACACAAATGACCAGACTGCCTGGAACACATGAATGTTTCTCACACCATGGACTCAATACAAGGAACAAAAGGATGTTCCCATGGTTTTAATAAAAAAATGTAGAGCTCCCTGAAGAGAGAAAAAGAAAAACTTACTTCCAGTGAACATGAGTAGTTGGTCATTTTCAAAAATAGTAATTTTTTACTGCATGAAAATAACATGAATATTTCAATTCTCAGGACTATTCTGCAAGTACTTGTTATGATGAATGACAAAATGTTCCTGTTTGGTTGCAATTGCACTAAACTATAGTAATGGGATTCTCTGCTTGAACTTGCAATGGAGCTGTACCCCAAATTTGGGGCTGCAACCCAGTTTTGAGAGGATACTTTATTAACAATACTGGCATTTCAAATGCAGTCGTGAGCTCTGTAAGTTAGATAAATCAGGATATTACAAAAAGACACTGTCACAGTTGTTTAACCTGAACCAATAGAATTTCTGTGCTTTGGCACAGGCCAAGCTCATTGCTGCAGATCACTGTGGGCAGCATCTTTGTCAAAAGATTAAGTGAACTAAGTCAAAAGCAAAATCCCCAGTGATAATTATTGAGTCAGAATCAGGCCAAACTCCCCTATCTTGTTTTCTTCTGGCCTTTATATTCTTGTGAATTTTAGAATGCAATGCCTTTAAATCAAGAAGAACTTTCTGGCTAAAAATACCAAGCTTACTATACATTATTATTATTATTTTTATAAAAGCTATATATTATTTGCAGGGGGCAAAATATTCCGGCTTGAATCAATATTTTCCCTTTTGTGTTCAAAACCTACAAAAACATCCCCTGAAATTAACATTCTTCCAACTGCATATGTACAACAAATGTTTCCATTTTTCAAAATGAAACCTTTTCGATAGAGAAACAAATTTGTGGGTTTTTTTTATAAGAAGAAAACTGCTTTCCCCCCATCAGCTCTACTGTTTTTCTATTGTGTGAGATTTATCCTCATGGAGTTTAGCCCAGGGCTCTGTGCTTGCCCCTCCACGTTCAGGTTACTGCCAATGCTCTTTGTGCTGGCTGTCACAGCAGTGTCCTGTGTGTGCTGCAGCTCCATACATATTTAAACGGGCTGTTGCTTTACAAGCACATGTTCAGAAGATTTTATCTAATCAAATTTTAAATAGGAAATTACTTGTCTGACTTCACATCAGAAAGCTATTCCTTTCCCTGCTGCTCCAGACTGGGTTATTAGGACCTCACTGCTAAATGGTCAGCAGCATGTCTGAGTCTCCAGTCTTCATTCTGGGCTAGAAATATCAGGTGATGAATTATTACCAGGCAGTTGCAATGCTGCAATAGCAAATTCTCTTTAACCTCTTTAATTTGGAGAGCAATGGCAAATAGTTTGGAAAGCTGAGAATTTCTAAGTTTCTCAGTGCAAGTATCAGCTTTATCAGTTGATTTCAGTGCCTCCCTCCACTTCCTGGTGATTCCAAGAGGTTTTCATGCCCACACTGACCCAATTCTGCTCATCTCTGTGAATTAACTGCTAACTGTGGGCAACAATTCCATGGTGAATGGGCTAAAGCTGTGATGGTGAGAATGTTCAATGACTTTTACAGGTAAACTGAATAAACTTTGAAAGAGTAGTTGTTGCCTGGTGTGCTACCTGCCTCACCACTGTAACATTCCTACATCACCTGGACCTCAGGTGGAGTTTATGATCTGCACAGTGACAGAAATGGTCCTGCCTGCATATCCAAAAGTTGGAGTTCACTCCCCAGAGTACCCAGTTACTGCTTTCACCTCTTCCAAAATGCTAATTCCATTTCCCCTAACGGGCACCAGACCAATGTGTCTCACCCTTTTTGGGCAATGGAGCTGCCCAGGCAGTTTGTTGGTGCAAGAGAGGTTTACTTGTGCAAATCAAAACCTGGATCAAGAATGTGCATCATTTCAGAAAGCACTAAAGCAGGAAATGGACTTAAATCTCACTGAAATGAAGACTAAGCTGCAAACTCGACAGAATTGTTTATTTAGAAGATGAACAAACTAATGTGACACAAGATATATCAAGAAATTAAAAAAACCCCAAATCAAAACAATTTTCTTTCAAAGAAAGAAATACCTTTTTGTCATATTCAAAGGTTGGTTGGTTCTTTATAGTTTTTCATTTCAGAAACAATTCAAATTTGGCTTGACAAACTATTAGGCATTCAGAGAAGAGCAAGCACAATAGGTAGATTAAAGAAGACAGCCTGAAGAACATTGGACAATATGTCCAAATCCTAAAAGACAGGAAGACAAGGAAAGAGAACATTTTCTGATTGTGATATTTAGGAGGCAGAACTAGGAATAGAATGTAATTTGGAAAAAATAAGAGCTTCTGATACAAGTAAACATGAGGGGCAATTGCTGGAGGCAAACAGAGGAAACCAGACTAACAACAGTGTTAGAGGTGCTGTACTTTTCCATCACTGAGAACTATGATGATGACCCTCAGTCATCCATCATTTAGGGACTTTACCCTGTTTGTGCAGATTCAGCACCTCATATAAACCCAAAAAGGTTTCTAAATTTCCTCTTTTGCAAGTTCAATCTGGTTCCTGAGTTTGGGGCTACTGGAGGATGTTAGAGACCAACACACCCCAAAAGGCCTGTGAAAGGTCCCAACTGTCCCGTCCAAAGTGGAGATTTCAGGGAAATAGTATTTCACTTCTTTCAAGTCAGAAATAAACACTCTTCAATATTGCAGACAGGAGATACTGTGGGATAACCAGATGCAAAATCACCTGCTGAGGAATAATGTGCTTAATCTTTGGACACTTTTCAGGGAAAGTGTTTAAGTACATGCAAGATCATCAGCTGGTTTAAGTTATTTTAAAGTACCTTGATCTCAAGGCAGCCAGATCCAGCCCTATAAATTCTTGATCCTGTTGATATGTCACATACTTTAGCCTGAAGTTCTGTTCGTTTTGTAGTAAATCGAGTCTCGAATACAGAGCAGTTGTGCTGTGCTTTCTGTTACTGTGAAAATAAACTGTGCTTTCTTTCAGGGTACTGTTTTGATCCTAAATTTCTCAGCTGAGACATTCTGATGGCATATCTGCTGGCTTCAGGCACAAGAGAACTCTTTTAAGGAGTGTTATTTTACCTTAAAATGGACAATCAAGGAATAGAAAACCTCCAAATGTGCACCTGGTGTACTCAAGGCAGCTTCTCCCCAAAAGCAAAGACAAAACACTCCCAAGAAACATTGGTTCAAGAGAGGGAGGGTGGAAGGGAAAATAATCCAGAGCAGGTCTTTTCCTCCTCTAAAAGAACAGCAATTGCTTAGGCTTTCCTTATGAATCATAAAACAAGGGAAGGTGTCAACAGGGAGAGACAGAAAGTGCATTTTCATTTGTCAGAAACTTTCAGTTCGACTTCCACTGCCAAGCAGCTGCACTACCTGCCTTTCACTTGTGTGCAATGAGAGATGACAAAGGGCTTCTTAAAGCCTCTAAGGTTGCAGTAATTCATAACCTTGCCTTAATTAACCCAGCAGACTTGATCTTTGGGAGAAACAAGGCCCAGGGTTTGATTTTAGTCTTCTCCTTCCTTGGAGAAATATGAGGAGGGAAGGTGGCAGAGGTGTCCTGGGTGCAGCATAAGGAGCTCTGGCCAGGTAAGTGCTCTTCTCTTGGGTGGCACAAAAAACAGCTGGCAGCTGAACATTTGCCTTGGGCTTGCAGGATTGTTTTGGTAACTTATACTCTAATGGCATTAATATTTTAAAGGGAGCTTCCATTAAATGGAGCAATTTGAAGGACCATTCATTGTTAACTCCTCTTAATTAATTTTGGCTTTATGGTGTTTTGGGGGCAGATTGCCTTAGCCTTCACATTTATCCTATCACTGTGTGACACAACCAAGATATTCGAGCTCTTTAGGTGAATTCCTTGTCAGACGAATCTAAACCACACCTCTCATGAGAGCTCTGTGAAGGACTGGTTTTATTCTCCCTCTAGCTTGGCCTATGAGCTCTGGGTGCCAGCCTGCTCCTTGAAGATGACATTCTCAGGTGAAAGCACTTTTGGGGTCCAAGTATCCACCTGCAGAGTGCTCTCACAGCCTGAATGTTCTGCTTCATGTGTTTAGCAATACCATTTTTCTTAAAAACCTGTCTTTTTCATATTTTAGCCATCAAACACCAAGTTGCTTGTTTTTGTTCATTCACTTTGTGGTTTGACTATGCTTTGTGACAGTTCTGTTTAAAAGAAGTCCTTTCTATTAATACCTGTGAGAAATACTACTGAGTGGGAACTCACTGGAAAATGACAGCAGTGAGTTTTCAGTTTAGGGCTGTTTTCAAAACCCAGCCCAGAAATACATGTACACATAGAATTACTCCTGTGGAAAGTAACCAGATAAAATACTGCTGACAAGGGCAGTGAAAATTGTTCTGCTGTAATAAGTATGTTCAAGGGACAGAGATTACTGGTAAAATTTTTAATAGGAAGTTGGTAAAAGTGCATTACCCTTCAGTGCTCTCCAGTGCAGCCCCTGATGGCTGCTTATACAGAACTACTGCAAACACTTAAGCCCCAAATGTCTTTATCTTGATCTCTCCAATGGTTAATTTCCTCCTACACAACATGCATTGGAAGACTTAGGGTACCCTAAGCAACTAAAAGGCTTTACCTTTTAATTTTGTCTCAATGGTGCTAAGATGATCAGAAATGTGCTGTAATTTACATTTCTCTGGTGAAAGAGTCTCTGGTAAGACTGCATTTCCTCAATTACCATTTTACCTCTTTGAAGGCACCAGAGATAGCACCAAATCTGTTCAGAGAGTCACAGAGGTCTATTATTCCTCTAGCTACTGCTCTGATCAGCTTTAGGAGAAATTCCTGCAGGGGATGTGTTTATCTGGTCATGCAGAAAGTCATTTCTACAACTTGGCAGAAACTCCTGTCTTGAATGAATCTAAGACAGGAGCCCTGGTAGTCCTGGGAACTCTAACCTCAGGTCTAGGAGTGAGAATCTGAAGGAACTGAAATCCCATTCCTTTACACCTCAAACTGTCATGCAAATGCTGAGGCTGAGGAAGGCTGAGGAATGATTCTAAGATTCTTCTTCTGTTCATTCCAGTTAAAATCATACTGTGTAATGCAGAACCCTAAACAACAAAAAATAACTTACTCCTTTTTTGGCAGATTATAAAATAGATTTACCCAGGGACAGAGATAAGGAAACTTCCTTCCCTCTCTTTTTTTTCCTCTCTTCTTCTCTGAAGCCCCTCTGAGCTGCCCTCTGATCCCAGCTGCACAGAGCAGAGCCTGCAGGAAGTGCCACTGTCACCCAGAGAATCTCTCAGCCAAGTGCACCCAGGAGGGAACATGGGACACCACTATGACATCCAAGTAACTCATCTCAGGACCAGACCTTCCCAAGTTCAAATAAACAATCAAAAATCTGTACTTTTCATCTCAATTGTTTAGGTTTCTCTGGTTTTCTCCACTCCCATGTCTCTTCCCAAACTGTACCCTAAAACAGAAGCCACAGACAGAAATTTGCCAGCTGTGGAACTACCACTCATTCTCCCCCACATTTGCTGAAGACCCTGACAGGGTTTGCTTCTGTTCCCCTTGACAGAGGCTCATGTCTCTACCACCCCAAATGGCAAGCATAAGGTGGAGTTCTCCTGGAATATCGAACTTCTATAAAGGTTTAACCTGGTACTGAACTGTTCTGAGGACAGAATAAGGCATTTACACTGAGGGCAATCTAGGAATTTATAGGCTGTCTAAAAGCAGAGTTGGAGATAAAATGTCTTGAACAACAAAGGATGTAGAAAAATGGCTCTGCAAGGCAGCAGGGTGGGGAGGAGGTGTGATGGAGAGGTTTCTCTAGGCAGGAAGATGGAAGACAGAAGACACTGAAAATGCAGCATTTCTTTGAGCCAGGATCATCTGTGAGGACATGTGGCAATGAGAAGCTGATGAGCATGGCTGCCTGCCAGCAGATATTATGATCTCAGAATATTGATGTTTTGTACTAATAATTACAAAATCAGCAGCTGTACAACTGTGTATTTGGATAAATACAAGTGTAAGTGCTTCCTGTGACACGGTGAATGGAAATGAAGTATGATTAAAATGACAGGTCACACAGAAATACTGATGCCAAGAAAAGACAGACAAGCTGGGAGAATGATAACGTAATAAAGCATTAAAGAATCTTGATATTCAAAAGGAAAAAAATTATAATGAAAACATTCATAAGCAGTCAGAGGAATGCATTAACTTTCCATTGCTGTTGAAAAGCAGATACAGATCAGACAGAAGACAATAAGAAAAAAGAAAATTTACTTGTCTGCACTTGTAAAGGCATATTGGGGCAAAAATGCATCCTTCTCATAAGCCCTAAATAAGAAATCTACAACCAGGATACTCTGAAAGATAAGCAGAAAAATGGGGATTGTCTACAGAGCCAAGAAGAAAGCCAAGAGTTGGCATCATGTCATCTGAATGTTTCAAGTAGATTTGTTATAGATTCCCACACAGGCAATAATCTGTGACAATAAGAAGGATGCCCAACTGGGATGTCTGAAATCTGAAAGTTCTTGTTAAAGGGAGGGAGCTTCATGAAGGAACTAGGAAGAAGTACAGAAGAAAACTGTTACTGGGATTAGGTAAGCCTTTGGCTAAAAATCACAGTAATAAAACACATTTATCCCAGAGTCATGGTCAGAGTCTGGCTGGGATGTCCCAGGATGTGTTTTTATTGAATGCCTGCACTGACAGACATGACTGAAAGTATTGTATAAAATCTGCTGTGCCTGAGGATCAGCACTGGTCAGGCAATTGTTACTCCATACATGCCCACTGCTTTGGGGATGGGGACACAGCAGAACCCTGTCTCTGTGTGGAATAAGGCAGGGAGCCAGGAGAAAGGAGAGCTCCACATTTCCATTTCCCAACCCTCTCAAGTTTCAAGGCATGTCAGGAGGAGTGGGGTTAACACCTGTCCCACTTGAGCTTTTTGAGCCATATATAGATTCTGACCTCAGAGAGCTGAATCTGGTGAAAAGACTTAAGTTCAAGTACACCAGACACTTGGGGTTGAGAGGAATGTTGGATTTGTCTTTACAAACAAGCTGTGGATCTGCTGGTAGATAAGACTAGCACTGAGAGAGAAAAGAAACAATGGGAAGGATTCCACTGACTGATGAATAGAAAAATATATTTGCCTTTACAAACAAACTGTAGGTTTGATGATAAATGAAACTGGATATTGGAAGATGAAAGAAGCAATGGGGAAAAACTATGAATTGTATAAGAATTAAAAATTAAAAGGGAGAGTTGTACATTAGAGGGGAATCTCAGGTACCACGCATTCTGGGAAGTCTGTATGTCTCAAATCTCAGCCAATGGGGAAAGAGAGAGAAATGCAGCCAGGAAATAAAAGGAGGCTGCATCCTCCAAATATTTGAGAGATCCCAGGGGAATGGCCCATGGCCTCTCCCTTTATTCAAATAAAGCAAAAAGGACTCCTCTGTCTCCGTTTTGGACATAAACCTATGGTGTTTGTGGATTAATTTTCCTGACAGGGTTGTCCATTCTGTCCAGTGGAGGAGGGCCCAAGGATGCACTAAACTGTATTTTCCTCCACCTGAGCTGTTTGTTTGCCCTGCCAGCCAGAGGAGAGCTGCAGTCCAGCATGAATTCCACTCCCTGGGACTTTGCACAATGTTGCATCAGGCTCCTCAAGACAGAAACTTGAATTAATGTCTGTCTTGCACAGGCTGTGTGAAACATCAGGCACAGAGATGTAGGAACACCTGGTATTCCCCTGCAGGTGTGCTCATGGACTTGTGCTCAGACTGGTGTCAGCAAAACCTTCTCCACCACAACTTCCACACAGCCACTTTGGCCTTGCACTAAACACAGTTTTAAACCTGCCTGTGGCCTAAACATTTCCTCCACCTTTGTTCAGGAGTGAATCACATGATGATTTCCTGAACTGACACCTCATGTTGGCTGTCATTGCTTGGGTGGAGGCTCATCACAACACAGAGCTGGGAATTGGAATTCCTTGCACAAACTTCCTTCACTTTTCACCAACCATTTTCTCCTCTGAGGAGGCAGCAGAGGCAGGACCCAGTGTGGATCTGTTGCTGCTCTCTCTTCATGAGCAGCAGGACTCTCATTGCTCTCCCTCAATCCTGCAGGGCACTGAGCAATCCCTGCTCTTCTCCAGCAGCACCACCTCCATGTAAGGACTAAGGAACAAGGACTTACAACCGGGAACTCACACTGTGGTCAGACCCATCTAAGACACTGCTTGTGTGAGCAAGGCTCAGCCTAAGATGCCACTTTGCCCTTCTGCCCAGAAACCTGCAGGACTGCAGCAGGGCAAACCACAAAGCAACTTCCCCATCCACGCTCAAGATTTATATGGCTGGCTTTCCTCTTCTTAAATCTCTCCTAACAAAGCTTTGTTCAAAGATGATTCACATGATGTTGTCATTAAAAAGTTGGTATTTGCCAAAAAATAACACATGGGCCTGCTTGAGAAACTGCTGTTCCCACAGTTTTCCCCAGGAAGAGATCCTCAGGGTAATTGGTAAGGTCTGTGAGAATGGGACATTATAAAGCATCTCCTACCATCCATAATTTTTGAAGAGAATTCTGGTTTCCTGTGAATTTATCTTGTTCATATAAAAATCACTTGGATAAACACATATGACACAGAATAGATAATTAAGCCCATTATCATTAAATATGTGTTGATCTTTTCAGGTAACTGAATGGGGCAAGCAAAGACTTATTTGCAACAAAGATAAACAAAATCCCAGCATTAGTTAATAGACAGCCCTGTATCTTAATTATAGACACACAAAAAAAAGATTAATTGATATGCAGGCATGAGTCTCAAAGGCCAGAAGGTGACCAACAAAAGGACAGGATTGTACTGTCCATTGTAGGATGAGCTGAACTATAAAGACAGAAAACCCCAAGCAAAAGGGAATCAAAAATAAAAGAGGGAAAAGGGTGTTACAATGACCTGGCTGGAATATAAATACAGAATCATTTCTGTGCTCAGCCACTCAAGACATGCTGAAATCTAAAACCCAGGAGCCCAGCCCTCTGCTAGCAGCTTGGAAAAGCACCATGGGGAATCAGCAGTGGGCCCTATCTGGGGAGATCTTAACAAAAAGATATGAACAGAAATGTTTCATGATGGTAACCCGTACATTGAAGAAATTCTTGGCCATTTATCAGTAAGGAAAAGGCTTTTTTTCTTTTTTTTCTTCTTTTTTTCTTTTTTTTGGTGGTAGGTGGAAAGAAATGAGCATTCAGTAGGTTTTCAAAAACTAAAAGCAATTTCAGTCTTTTCCAATGCTCTCAACACATAGAGCAGTAAATATAATTTTCATATAGTTTTGAATAAATGACAGATGTAGTACATATTTACTACAGTCTCAATTCCACAATTTAGAGGCTGACATTGAAATATTTTCCTCTGTTTTTCATGGGCCTGTTGTTAAAAGCATGACTGCTCTGCCAAAAAGTCTGTGTTTGAAAAGGCTTTTATTTCTTCTTTATTCCTTTAGTGCTGCTGTGTGACTCCATGCTCCAACATGCCCTGAAGAGCTCTGGTGTTTCACAGCTCTCATTTGTGTCCCCCCTCACCTATAAGGGACATTCCCACTGACTTCACTCCCTTCAAATCAGGGCTCCATTTGGGATTTAGCTTTAGCACTCAATTTCCAGGCAAGCAGGGAACAGGCAATGCTGTCATATTCCACAAAAAAACAGGAAGATGGACTGGATGGGTTTGAAGCCTAGGAAATACAAGTTCACAGGCTCTACAAACTGCCAACATCATCTTACAGACATGCAGCAAGGGGAAATTCAACTAATTTCATGTTTGTTTTTCTTTAACATTCTATTAAAGCAAAGCAGCTCCATAATGAGATTACTGCATTTTATCTCTTAATTGTATCCAGATATGGAAAAGAGATTTACTGCTAGTGGCTTGTGTACAGTACAATATTTTAAAGCTAATTATGCTAGAGCATTACTATTGTCACACAATGAAATACTTATTCTTCTGTTATGAATCAATACCATTTTCTAAAATTTATTGTAACTACCTTTTTAATTGGATATACACCCTGCTAAATTCTGAAACAACCAGTTATATAAATATAATTATTTTAAATCCAGGATGATATCAGCATAAGATATTTTAATTAAATAGATTGCAAAAACAGGAGAAAAAGTGACATTAAGTAGCTTTCCATTATTAATGCCAGCTGAAAGTAAAGCCTTAAAGCATTCAAGTTTTTATTTTTGAACTCTGCCATTGTCCATGGAAGCATGGATACACATCCTCCCCAAATGGTGCATTAATAGTTTGATTGTTCATTGAAGACTACCAAGCACCTGGCTTTTGTTTCTATTACTCCACACAGAGAGGAAATCATATTACAGTATTTACCTTCCTAAATCCCCAGGGTCTAAAACCTCTACAAGTCTTTTCTTTGCTTATGGATGAAAGAGAGTAAACAATTAAATAGTTAAGCAAAAAGTTCTAAAATAACATTGTATCCACATTCCTTTGTTCAAAAATATTGGTGAGTAGATGGTGAAAATCTCTGCTTGATCTGTCAGTTTTAATTATTCAATGATTTTTAAAAACGGTGTCCCCATGTGATGATATCCTGATCATACAGGCCATCAGTGCAAACTAAAATTCAAGTGTTTGTAAGCTGGTATTGCAATTACCTGTAACACACAAAGTACATCTTTAAGCTTGGTTTTCCTGAACACATATTCACAATATGGACAGCTGAAGTCTTCATCACAAGCTGATCACAGCATGTTTCAAATCTTACCTGAGGATGAGACATTTCTTTCCCCTCTCCACTCAGTGGCAAAGGGACAAGGAAAAGGTATTTGTTTATCTCAGCAGAACCAAGCAGCAGTTTAAACCTTCCTGAGCTCCAGCCATCCAAATGAGCATTGTTTTCAGCTTTCTTATACCTGTATTTCATGTACTTACACATCCAATCCACATTACATTTACACTACTGTAAATTAAACCAGTTACATTTTGGTGAGGTAAAATGGATCAGAACTTACAGATGAGGTAAACCACTAACATCAAGCATTTAGCAACATCTCACTTCTTAGTAAGTTACTGAAAGGATTTAACCACATATTATATTGCCAGTATCTTGATGGAAGGTGTTAGATTCTGAAGCTGATTCTACACTTGATGACATATAATCCAAGTAATTTAATGAATAAGTATTGCAGAATGCAATATCTGAGACTATCAAGAAATTTCATTTAACCAGCAGCTCACCATTCGGGAAAAACCTCACAGTATTTCCTATGTTTTTTTCAAGAATATATACATTGAGTCAACTCTGGATCATCCTTCAGTATCATTTTGCAATAAATAAATGTTTATGTTAACACTTAGCATATTGTAGAAGGTTATAAATTTTCTATTTATCTGAAGAGCCCACATTATCTAGGAAGGCTCTTCAGCATTCCTGTGATCCAGATTTCACTGCAGACATTATTCACTCTACATTTAAGTCTTTTATCTGCATGCCAAGTGTTAAATTATATTGGGTTGCTGTCTGTATCATTATATTTTCACTGCAGCTCTTCACAGATTAAGATTCAAATCCTTTGAATTTAGTAGGATTTTGGCAACAATTCAAGCACTGTAATTCTTAGCTCTGTCCAGCTGATTGTGACACAGGAATTTATTTCTCAGCTCTGTCAGTGGCTGCAGAAGCTGTGCTTACCTGCTGTGTGCATCCTGTCCCCGGATCCTTGGCAGCCATCCTCATCATCACAATCCCCGCTGGACTCCATCTCCTCGCTCCTTCCACCCCCACTGCCAGCATCTCGGGGTCCCCATCTCTCCAGCTTCAGCTTGGCCTTCTCAGCATCCAGCTGAAATGGAACAAATGATAAACCAGCCATGGTCAGACTGTTACACAGCTCCTAACCCTGTACTGGCACCCATCTGCTTTATACAGCAACAAACACTTCCTCATGCACTTTCAAGAGCAGCTCCTCCACTTGTAGGCTGTTTCTGGCAATGGCATTCAAATATTTTGGAATAACAAACTATGCAACCAAATGCTCTGCACCAGGGGCACTTACCAAACTTTTAATTGAAAACATCGCATCTAACTAGACCACCACAGGAGTGCTGTTCCTACAGCTCTTCCTTTGCCAACCACACTGTGGGGTGCACTTAAGGCTGGTACAATCTGCCAGCTGTCCAAGTACTGTTTTGAGGGATTTACAGCTGAACACCATGACAAACTTCACAGCTGAGGGCATTTGCTATTTTTCATGATGGGCTTGGTCACTTGGAAACCCTGCCCCTAGATATGGCTTTTAAGATGCTGCCATTTAAGATGCCTGTTCCAACTGCAAGTTGTGCATTAGATTTCACTTGAAATATTTCCAGGACTGAGCACAGAATAAGAAAACCTTTTCTAAAATAAATCTACAACTATCACACCAGGTCATGCTTGCTCTAACAACATATTACCTCCCAAAACTCAGCTTTTTGATCTTTAGATAATTCTTTTTCCTGCTGTCACCACAAACAGCTGCCTACTATTAGCACTGCGGAAATAAATGATTTTTCAGCTCACTGGTAGTTCCAAAATGTTATATATGTGATTCGTGCTAATTAAATTGTAACAATATTGGCAAAATTGTGGCATTATAATTAATCAAAAATTGTATTTAATTGCTATAAAGCAAAAAGAGATAAAGGAAATGGTTAAACAAAGCAGAAAAAACTCACCCTCCAGATGTTAGGTGGGAGGCAGAATAAGAAGGGTATATGTCTAAGAACAAGTGTCTAAAAATAGGCTTTCGACCTTGAACTGGGCCAAATTGGGATGATTCCAAAGAGTTGGTCACTGGACTGAGGCTTCTTGTGGGAATATATATTTATTATATAACTCAAGCTCAGTGCACCTGCGCTACCTGAGAGGTCACACAGCGAACACTGAGGAAGACCCAGAGCCTTCATTGGAAACAAGAGCCCCGAAAGGAGGAGAGACCCCTGACCACTGGTGACGCATGCGCAACACAACACAGTGACATAGATTTTGGGAATCGAAGCTCGAAGGAGCTCTCTAGAACATTCTGTATTAATATGCATTAGTGAACAGTATATGAGTGAGATTTTTAGCTTGACTGATTTGGTACGGTGTGAGAGGAATGGCCCTTCCCGTACCCCCGGTTGGGGTATCCCCCGGTCGGTTTTGCTTATGCTTTATTCAACCGAACCATTGCACCTCTATTATACTGAAATTGCTGCTAAATTTTGTATTTACTCCCATTTATATAATTCATATATTTTGATTGTATTCATTTATATACAATTGCTGTTAATAAATTACTGCTAAATTTAACTTTGTTGTTTGATTAATTGGACAAAATCGAACACATCCAATACCCATTTATAACAAAAAGATGAAAAATTCCATTTCCTTGGGAGTGAATCTAAACACAGCCTGTGCAGGGCACACAAAGAGCAGCACTATCTGGGGAAAAAAAAACAAACCAAAAGGCTTAGACTGTGTTATAAGGCAAATATTCATCAAGCAAGGATGGTCCAGGAGAAGCCTGAACCTTTGCCGCACACCTGAGGAGCACAGACCAAATGGAAAGACTTTGTACTGCTCTCAAAGCCTCGGCACTGCTGCCAGATTGTGGATCTATCCAATACCCTCCACAAAAGATTCTTCCTCCCAAAGTACTCCAGATCCATTTCAGGCTTTGTGATCTGCTTCAACCCAGAGGACTGATTATTCTTGGTACTGAGCAAAATGTGCTTTGAAATGTAACACTTTGGAGACTCAAGCTCTAAAAAGGAGCTGTTCTGGGAACTGGGGGTGAAGTGGAGCACAGGACTAACACAATTGGATTAACTGGGCTGAAAGGATGGTGATGGATGCAGCAATTTCTCTGTAGTGGGAAGCTTTGTGTTGCAGCCTCCTCCTTGTTCAGGGGCTGGGAGCAGCCATCCTCCACTCCAGGGCTGACAAATGCTTGGAGAAGTGCAGCAGAGCCGGTTCTGTGGAACAACAGATGCCAGCTTCTACAAGGCAGAACTCAGGACTGCACCCTTGCACTGGAGAGCTCAGTTTGCTCCTTCTGAAGGCACAAATAACTGCACAGTGCAATGGGAGGATCAGTAAGGGGGAGGAGAGGGTATGGACTCGAGTGGGGAAGAACATTGAAAACTCTGTAATTGTTACTGCGTGTCCGTTTTTTATAAACAAATTGCTTAATGTTGAGCCTTGGTATTCACAGCCATAAAGACTGATGTCATGGCAATACAAAACAATATTTTGTTAAACAATTGGAAAATTTTGCCTATGAGGGAGAAAGATAACTCAGTTCTTTCACAAATTTATTATGTCCTGACCATATTAGAAAAGACTCATTCATTCTTAGTTATAATTCTTCAGAATGAAAAGAAATGGCTAAGTGGCAAACAGAACAGACACAAAATTTAATAAAGGCTTTTAATGACTGTTTGCAAGTCAGAGCAGAAATGTTTACTGCCTGTTAAGGCACTCCTTTGCAAAAATCTGATTCCATTCACTGCCCATGGCTTAAATCCTGACCTCTGCTAAAAACAAGCAATACTTGAACAAAATGGGCCCCAGCTCCAAGGAGGAAGCTGAGCTTCCAGCATGGTGCACTGCAGCACTTCTGGGTTCTGGTGCCTTCACTGCAGCAAGAGAGCAGCACAGATCCCATCTCCTCTGTATCTCTGAAGGTACATCCAGTAGATGAGGGGCCACCAAATTTCCCAGAGCCCTGATATCCAGGTTCACCATTCCCACTTCACATCAACCCAGGTGTCACCCACCAACCCTTTTCACCTTGGATACCCTTTGCAGCCTCTTCACAACAGGGTTTTATATCCAGTGGTTACCCCTCACCTAGAACAATGGACCAGAGCCTGACTTTGTGCATCAGTAATGCTTTATCTGTAAATAAACTCATTCCAGGAGATGGGATAGTGCAGCCACTTCAGTGAGGAGCTCCAGACTAGTGAGCATCCCTGCTGAGAAGGCAATGTCACCATTTCACAGTGACCTGTGACCCAGCATCCTTCTCTTTCCCAGATTCTGAAGGCACAGCTCTCCTTTTGCTACTGCCACAGGACTCCAGGGAGATCAGTGCTTCAGGGCAATAGCAAAGCTTACAGCAGCATGTCCCAATCTCCTTTTTTCACAGAATAAAAGAAACCTGTCTCAAAGGCCTGTAATTGCTTCCTGTATGAGTTTAAGAAAAGCCTGGACGTGGCACTCAGTGCCATGGTTTGGTTGATGAGGAGGTGTTAGGTCATAGGTTGGACTAGATGATCTCAAAGGTCTTTTCCAACCTAATTCATTATCTGATTCTGTGATTCTGTGAAAATAGCACCAAAGATCAAAAAGGAAGACATTAACCATCACTTTTAACTCTCTGGTCTCAGGGGCTGGGTGTGGCAGAGAATGCCTGACCTGGCATTCTATCACTGCTTAAGTGCCACTCTTAAAAACACTTTATTTTGGTGGCTCTTTCCCTGCCAGCTGACAAATGATGCCATCCAGCCACCTCTGACAACTCCTGCCTGGGAGTGCCCTGTTCTGGTGCTGAGAATTGATGCCTCAGTTAAATAATTGCAATTAATTTCAGGCTGAGCCCTGGAGCTCGTGCTTTTACCTTCACAAACCACAGGATACCTGCTGCCTAAGATTCCAGGGAATACTGGAATCTTAACAGCTTAAAAATTAAGTCTTCAAGTTTTGGCCATATGTGAAACTTGATTTTTTTTTTCCCTCTTGAAAAGGTTATATAAATAGATTGGTGAGATTTGTACAGTCCAACTGGAAACTGACTTCAAATCAGGAATTTTCCCAACTGCAATAAGCTTTGGATCAGGCTCATAAACCTCTGAAGGGTCTCTGAGAAACTATATAGTGCTTCTGAGGGGAAGTTTTAGTGTCTCTCTGACTCAGCTGAAAGGTAAAAATCACATATTACAATTCAGCTCTGAGTCAGACACACGTGACTCCCCTGCATGGATTTTATTTATTCCAGCAAAGGGCCCAACCTTAAGTGACATTTAAAAAAAAAAAAAAAAAAAAAAAGAAAATTCTGCTGACATGAGGTTTTCTGGAGAAGAAAGAATTCATATGAGAGTGGCTCCTGTCCTTCTCCCCCATTAATACTTCAATACTTCATCATGTAGCACATGCATCCCCAGTCACATAAAAGAGTCCTTCTGACTTCAGAGGCTTCAAAGACAAAACCCCTGAGCTCTCCACGAGTCTAACCCCAATTCTCACTCTGAACACAGGTGTCACAGAATACAAATTCATTATCGTGGTTTATCATGAAGCCATGTTCCACTTGAATACTTCCACACCTTAATTAAATAATAACTGCTTCAGTCCATGAAAACCATTGTAGAAAAAGGTGCCAATTTTTATCTGTTTCATTGCCCAGTCTATTTGCTGAGGGGTCATATATGCATGTGTATGACTTTAAGCTGCAGGATAATAACCCCATTTCATCAGAAATTAGGTTTTAAAATTCTATTTTGCACCACAGTTTCAGGCTTCTCAGGTCACTGAACACAACAATGAAAATATTCTCTTTGAATAATGACACTTAAAAATTGTGTGCTTAGAATATTCAGAGACAAATTCCATAGAATGGTTGCTCCAGAGGGATCTGTTAATTAGTTTTCTACATGACAGATTGCACTGGGAGTGCTTTTTCCTTCTGAAGAGTCAGCTCTGAGGTGAAATGTGACTTGTGTCCACTCACCATGTAAGCACACATATCACTTGCTGTGTTTCCAGTGGGAGGAAAAACCAGCTGATTATACACTGCATTTAGAAACTGTAAGCTAAGCATGATTTTTTTTCTCAAGGTACTTACAAATAGCTGCCTTTTTAAAAGTGCTCTAGTGACATAAATATGATTTGCAGAGACAAAGTGTTTTGCCAGCTTATGCACAAATAATGCACAAAGCCTCATCTTGAAAAGACTCATAAATGACTCAATCCTTCCATTCATTTCTTTAAAAATAAAAATAAAAAATCCTTTCTAAACCATTATTAGGTCAGAAATGACTACAACTGGAAAAGACAATGTGCTTTTGTTTTTGGCCTACTATATACATTTTTTGTTGGGAACTGACATACTGCTTTAGGCATAAAGCTGCATTTTACTGGTGCCTTGTGACTGAGCAGATGTTCTGTCATTTCACAAAACAATAGCAACATAACAAATTTTAGACATAACTGCCATATATACGCTTATTCCAAGTGGGACCTCTCTGAGATAACATTTATGGTTCATTTGCCTCCACATATGCTCTTATCTCCTTCATAAAAGCATTTGGCAGTTGCTTTTGTTTCTTCTTTTCATGTTATCTAGCACTCATATATTACAACATAAGTAAGGAAAATAAACTTATTTAGCTTCAATTTATTCAGACATTTTCTTTGGTTCGTTCTTCCTTTGTCTCTATTTTACAGAAACCCAAAAAGTCTCTATTTCACAAAACACTTCTAGTTTCTTCAGGAAGTAGTACAGCTCAGGGAGGTAGCTCCTAATCCCCTTTTTAGCTGAAGGGAACAGACATCCAACCTTCTGCAGCAACCAACACCCCCAGCCCTCCTTCTGCTAATTTTTTCAGATCCTTCCAATAACCTTTCATGACACATCCTGCTTTACAAGTCACCTGGACACATTACAGTAATTCAAATGAACAGCTATACATAATTTATGGGGCACGCTTATGGGCTGACAATGGCTTTGGAATTTTATTCATGTCCCTCCAGACTAGACCTTTTCAGTTTAGGAACTGGACCAACACTGGTAAATTCCTTTGTTCTGTGGTTTTCTCTCCAGCCTGAGAACCTCACATTTACATGCATTGATATTTGTATTTATTGTCTATGCCCATGCTCCTAGAATATATAAATATATAAATATATAAATATATAAATATATAAATATATAAATATATAAATATATATTTTTAAAATATACACTGAAGCGGCTCTCTTGAAGCACATTGAAACATGCTAAGTGCAAATCTCAAAAAGTGGGGTCCAACACCTTTCTTTTGCTCTCTGCCTCACTGTACCTCCACTCAAGCAACACACAGGAATTTCAAAGTTTTCTATTATTTTTGGCAATTTTTTTCCCCGATTTTTTTGATCTGTTCTCCTATCAAGTTTTTCAGAACAGTCCTACCCTCTCTGCATTGGTCTGGGACACTGCAGCTCCCCATGGAGCCACCTTCTGGATAAACTGCACACATTTCTGGTTGAGCAGGACAGGCTCACAGATTCAGCAGCAGGAGGGTCACAGTGACAGAAAGTTTCCTTGGATCACTTCATGTGGCAGGGGAAATGACACAGCTGCTTCTAATGTCTTTCCCATGATGTTTTTTTTCATCTTCTGTTTAGTTCTAGAATTATTTTGTTCCAAGTATGTTCATTATTTGACCAACCTTTCCAGTGTTTCTAAACATCTCCAGTATGAGCTGTACATATTTTGGGAAGCTCAGGACCTGTTTTCTGATTTTAGCCATCCTTTTTTAAGCCAAAAAGCTGTTGGAATTGGTGTTTTCATTTGCTTTGACTTGCTTTTATTCACATCCAATCACTAAATTACTGCTTCCAGAAACAGCATCTCTATTCCTACAATGGCTTTAGATTCTTATGGTTTCAGTGGAAGTTTCTTGCAAATATTCCTTTATTTTTTCTATGTTTCCCTCCTAATTTTATAGCCCTAGCTTCTCCACACACACTTTCCAAATCTCTGTCATTGAGGTTTTGTATTTTCCAAGTCTTTCTCTACCTGTGATTCCTTTTTGTTCTCCTGGTTTATGCAGATTGACTCATTACCCTCTTCCTGATACTTTTATTGCCAGCTGACAAATCCACACTTTCACTTATCTTTGAGTACTTTCACTTCTCTGAGTCCTCCCTCTAACCTGGCTGTGTCTCTGATTTCCTGGATATTCCACTGCAGATCCACACCCCACAGCAGAGGAGCTAAAAGCATTTATTTCTTCCTGGTTGGATTACAAATGTTTCAGTAGGAATCTGAAGATGGTTTTTAGAGATTCACTTTGTTACATTGCACAATTAATGCTTCTATTTTTACTGTTCATGGTTTCTGCTTTCCAGCTGCTTATTCAAGGTGAGCTAGGAGACTGCTAGCACCAGGATCAGCTTAAAATTCACTGAATTAAATTACACAAGCTACAAATGTTCTCTTATTTACTGATTACACTGTGAAGGAGCAACAGGAATGAGCACTCACAGAATCTTAGCAAGAGCCTCATAGTAATAGTTTGGGTAAAATGTCACCCAAAAAGCACTAATTGTGTCTGATGTAAAGTGAGCACAAGTTACAAAAAATACTTATTCCAGTTAATAATGTTGTTAAAAGACCAGAAAGAAAATCTGATTTACATTCAGCAAATCAATTGGGGCAAGGGAGCAGCAGACCCCTTTCCTTGATGTCTTGTCTTGGTGTTGGGCTGTAACTTTTTGGGATTTTGTGATGCACTAGAGAATATCCTTCTGATCTGGTACCTAATATGCCTAACTCAGATACAGACACTGGGTTAGTCCCTGTCATAGGTGTGAATTTCACCTTTGGACAGAAAATGTAGCCTAGTGCTGCCCAAAAACATAACTGGCTTTTTAATTTGCAGTACGTGTAGTTTGAAAATAGAGCATATGGCTAAAAAATCTGTTGTGTTACACTGAAGACTCTGCATCTTGTTAAGGTAAAAAAAAAAAGGTAAACAATTGCAATAAAATTGTAACAATTTGCAATAAAATTACAACATAAACATAATTATTGGGGAGGAATAGGTAATAGTTGCTTACAAAAGACCTTTGACTCTTCAAAACAGCTCACTTTGGGGGGAAAAAAACACCTTTAGACAGTTACTCTTTTCCAAAAATAAAATCTGCTTACAAAATACCTTTTGCCCTTCAAAATAGTTCATTATTTGGGAGAGGTCTGTTTGATACAACAGCTTCAGAGGCAGATGGTTGCTGGGAGTGCCCACAAGGTAGTGAGAATGACATAAAAACCCCAGAAGTTCGGTTTAAAGATTAAGGAAGTAAATGATGGGAAATAGCAGGTATATCTGTCTCTTTTCAGTGGGTTCTTGCTTCCCCCTCTGCTCTCTGTGCATGATATTCACTCCAGGATGGCTCAAATTCCAGGTTTGGTATAGATAAAATATACTAAGAGCCTTCCCTGAGAAGACATGGCACAAAGATGACTGGGAGAATATTACCAATATTCACCAGTATCTGGTTATTGCTGCTAAAATCTATCTTTCCCTTAAATGCATCTCTGAGAATAAAAGAAGCATAGGGAAAAAAAAAAAAAAAGGTGGAAACAGGCATTTTAACTATCAGTGATGAGTTTTGGGAGCAGCCTCCCACGAGGAAGGTGGGAACAAAAATTCTCAAGCATTTGCGAGACCTGGTTAAATAAATCCATGAGAGGGGCTGCCTGTGATGTCAGCGTGTGGTATTTCAGGAGGTCTCTTCCACACTTCTATCCTGTATCTCTACACTCCACTGCTTTCTAATATTAGAAAATTGATTTGTAAAATCACAAACCAGAACTACCCCCATTAGCAATTAGGAGTGGATTTTTCTCCTTGCTTCTCTGATTTCTATGTGGGAAAATTGTGCCCACCTAGCAAATTATGTCCATTCTTTCTTCTAGGCTAAGAATGAAACCTCTTAATTGTGCCTGAAGTCAAAATGTGGTTCAAAAAATGGATTAATTATTACTGGGGCTTAACCTGGTTTACAAATGAGCTGTGACTCATCAGGGTTTAGATGTCTAATAATAGCCAAGGACCTTGTGTCTGATCAGGCTTGGGAAGTGTGAGAAGTGCCCACAATCAGCAGGCTGGTCACACTCCATCAGCCCTGGAATGGCACCCTTCTGCCAGGCTGCATGTTTTTATGGGCTAAGTGAGTAAACAGTGGCCAATACCAATTGTCTAAGGAACAGAGCCAACCTTTCTCCTTGCTTGGTACTCTGACAGCAATTACCTTTGCTATTTGCTGAGAGAAATGTTCATGACATGCTCCAGTGCATGTTAATTCTGTTTCATGTTCTTGGATAATTATCTGTTTTCAAGCTCTGTGTTGGGGAACATCCTTTTCATAGTATGAGAACTTTGACATTTCATTGTAAAGACTCGTGAACAATCAAAGTCTCTCATTTCTTGGTAGTGCTCGACAGACCCAGGCTTTGGATCTGATGTTTTTGTGTTAAAACATGACAGAAGTGGAGATCTGCTCAGGCTCCTCCACACTGAATCACAGCAACAAAGCACTAAAATACAACAAGGAATGAAGTATGGACACTATGGGAAGAAGATGGGTAATGATGTTTGTCATCATGTATCAATACTGGGAGCTAAATCACCAAATATTCATTACATAAGCTAACCAGTTTTAATGATATTGCAACCCAAAGCCACATATAAAAATAATCCCACTGTCTCAGGGCCACCACACTTCTCTGAAATCCTGAATATCATAAATATGTTGTATTATTTAGAAAGTGCCACATGTACAGGAAAAGAAAGAGAAAATAAAGGATTGGAGCCTATGCTGCTATGAATCAGCAAATTGAATTCTGTGGAGCTGCTCCAGCTTATTCCACATGAAGGGCCAGCCCAGATTTTTTCTGTTTGAGAAAGCATGGTGTTGTAACAGAACAGACAAACGCATTTCATGTTGCATAAGTCTGACAGAAGAAAAGACTCTCCAGATGTTGCACTCCCATGGCTTCATGGTAACATCTGAGGACATGATTGAATGCTTTTGCTAAATCATTTTTATTTAAAAAGGGAAGAAGAGGGAGGAAAATATACTTCTGCAAGCAGCAGCTGCCACTGGAGCTTTTTTCTTATGGTTTTTCCTTCAGCTTTTCATGGATGGCTTCCATGGAGGTTCTGTGCTGTCACTGCGTTCACAATACTGGGTTTGTACCAGCAAGTCTCTCTCCTCACAGAGCTCAGGATCTGTTAAATTTTCTTAAAATTGGCTAAAGAGCAGGAAAGATGCAGCAGGATTGGCAAGGCTGAGAGGCAGGGCTGCAGCAGAGCACATTACATAAGCTGTGTTTGTTTATGAAACCAGGTTAAAACACAACGTGAGGGCAAACAGCCCAGTGCCCTGAGCAGAGCAGCAGGGACATTTCTGGAGAGCAGGAAGAGTTCTTTGTCTGATGCAGCTTTTCTTTCACCCTCACAGGTTTGAATTCTGCTCAGGCTCAGAACAGGCACAGTAAGTGGAAAAAGGTCAGAGCATCGGTCTTCATGGAATATCATCTGCTCCTACTGCCTTTTGAGAGCCACTAACAAGATAATCTGATCACAAAGATCAAAAGCTCTTTCGTGGTGCACTGGGGAAATTGATAACTGCATTCTCCTGTGCTGGATATCCTATAATTCAGAGCTGGGAACTGGCCCACATTTACCAGAGATGTAAAACGGCTTTGAAAGTCTGTCTTTATCTCTCATTCACACTACATAAAGGAACTGATATTTCCTGGGAGAGAAAAGGAATGTTCAGAGCAGGGCTGCAGACTTGTGCTACCAGCACTTTACTGCAGGACTCATTTCAGCCATTTCAGCACATCCAAGCAACCATCATTTGCCCTGATGTTTGACACTTATATTTTGTACTTATTAATTCAGAATGTTTTCTTGACAAGTGACTAAACTCCCACTTAACAAAATAGAATAATTTTCACTGACACATCTTCTGAGATTTTGGAATTTCTCCATTCCATTTTTTATTTCACCAAATATTTAAGTCTTTATTTAATTGAAACAATCACTCTATTTTCTCCATTGATGGGTCTAAATTAGATTCTGCTCTTGTAAAACTCTGTAGACCTCACCTAAATTTCAAGAAGTGCTCAAAAGGAGCAAAGATAACAGCTCTGCTAAAGACAAGCGAGAATTCTGGACTGGAGCTGGCTTCTATTGTTGTTAAAACTAGTTTGGAACAGTGAAAACCGAGGTAAATAACCTGAGAACTACCAGTTTAAGACAGTCAGTGAAAAACAAAACATTCTACTGATCTTGTTTCCCCCCTTCTTACAAGATGCTCTCCACTTCATTTGTATTTCACCTTTCTTGCCAGTTCCTCCTCACTGCTTGCTTGTGACCCACCCCTCTCATTTTTGCCTTCTCATGGAACAGCATCCTCTTTCCTGCCTAAATGCAGTCATCACTCAGCTGAGCAGAAGGGCTCTTGGTCACTTCTGTTTAAATGCATGTCTTGGGTTGCAATACAGGATGTAACCAGAAATGTGTATTCTATCCCCATCTGTTGGAGCTGGGTGGGGCAGTGATTCCTTATCTCCATGGCACATATTATCTGCTAATGGGCCATCTTTAAAACCAGCTGGGGCAATCATCTTTATCTTTTCCACAACCCATCCTCCCTCCAGGAAGATATCATCTGCTGCTGGCCCATTGAGTCCCAGTGCATGACGGATAAAATTACATCATCCCACTGGGAGATGCTCCAGCCAAGGGGAGGAGCCAAGCCTTCCCTACCTAGATAAAAACTGAGATTTTGGACAACAAATTATCACCCTTCCACTGGATTCCACAGGAAAGCTGGACCTTTCCACATCATCCCTGGACCTTCAGAGGAAAACTGCACCTTCTACAGGAGCACTGCTCCAGCTGAACCACATCTGCCACTGCAGGAGGATGCAGCCACCATTTAATGGGACTGCTGCCAACACCCTGACTGACTGTCAGGTTGGATTCTGACTCTGTCAGAGTTGGGATTGCTCTTTGTAATACTGCATTTCTGTTTTAATTTTCCCAGTAAAGAACTGTTATTCCAATTCCCATATCTTTGCCTGAGAGTCCCTTAATTTCAAAATTATAATAATTTGGAGGGAGGGGGTTTACATTCTCAATTTCAAAGAGAAGCTGTTGCCTTTATTGGCAGACACCTGTCCTTCAAACCAGGACAATGCATCATTAGGTTTTACATGTGGATACTCTTCTTCTCCTGGAGACCAGTCCCTGGTGGACAGTGCAGGCTGAGAGGACCCTTCAATCCTCCTCCCTCTGTCTCCTCCCTGCCTCAGACCTTTGGAGAGCTGCCCTGCCTTTTCATTTTGCTCCTCACAGCTTTTGTACCACTCAGAATCTTCCTTTCTGCAGGGGTTCTCAGTGGACACAAGGAGTAATCAATCCCACAGATCTCACCACTGACCACCAGCAAGTTTCCCCACGGTCTGGGAGCTCCTAGATGAGCTTGTCAGTAATGCAGTGCTCTAGAGGAGAAATGTGGGCTGAAAAAGCTTACCCATTTTCATGCACAGGTATGTTATTCGAGGTAAGATGGCTCTAGGAAAGCATGATATTCTGCTGCTGAAGCATCCATGTGGGGTACCTCCCCTCTAGCCCTGGCTGCCTGCTGCCTCTGGCTGACAGCTGAGGTACGATTGTACCAAGTGCTGGTTCTGTACCAATGTCCTGCTCTGTTCCCACTGAACTGAGATGGCAGAAGCATCAGGAAACACCCGTGGATCAGCTGCTGCTCCCAAACAAAAGCTAAGGGTGAGAGGTCCCAGATTTTGGAAGCGACAGCAAACACTAAGCATGTTGATTTTCCTTCCTGACAATGCACTCACACTGCAGTGAAGGAGCTGTGGCTTTGTCACCTGCACCAGATCACAGCAGCCCCTGGTGTGCTCACATGCAGCTCTGGGAGGAAGGATTGTCTGTGATGACAAAAGGGATGATCCAAGCAAACAAAGGCAGAATCCCGTGCCCTTGTCTTCTCACCTGATGCCTGAGCAATCACATTACTGAGCCTTGATTCTGCCTTGGGCATCTTCCTAACCATGAATCACAAAATACAAGGCATAGAGGGCATAAAAAGACTATGTAGAATTTACCCTTCTGATGCTGTGGCTTCCTCTCCCTCCTTGGAGCTCAGACAGGGCTGTGCTGAGCCCTGCCTGCTCTGGCAGCAACCACACAAACCAGTGCTGGCTCTAACCCAAGTGGGAAGGAGCAGCAGTCCCCAGAGAACCCCAGCACCACTACTGTATCTGGGGGAGTTGTTTGGTCTGGGTCTTTCATGCATTTCTGAGGTAATACAGTTATATTTAGCTGCTGAAACGTAACATGAAGTATAGCAAGAACCCTGCTGTGTATTTGGTCATCTGATCCAAATTAGACATGAAAAGGAAGGAATCTATCTCTAGTTTAAGTTCAAAGCTGAGGCCGTGGTTCTTACTGTCAGGCAGGTAGGGCTGGCAGTGATAGCTGTGATTACAACTGGGGGGACACCCGCAGGGAAATGTGCTGCAGCTGGGAAGGCTCAGCAGCACTGATGCTCCCTCCTCTCTTTCCCTGCCTGGGGAAGTTATGGGGCAGGCCAGGGCTGTTCATTCCCATCACTCTCATGTCCTCAATGCCTGACTACCAAACCAAAGCCTGCTCTCTGATTTCAGTCAAGGTCATCCTCAGAAATTTCCCCTCCTCTGTCCCCAGCCCTTGCTGTGCAGCCACAGGGCTCAACACAGAGCCACAGCCACCAGCAGTCACAGCACACAAAGAGAATGGTGCTACAAGCCTTTTCATGGAGCAAAGTGGGCAAAAAGCCACTCTGGGAATTGTGTTAAGATCCATCTCCACCATAAAGCTCTCTATTACCCTCCCCAGAGCTTTACCTGGCCTCCTGTTTTTGCAAACTCTGTAGGGACTGCCTCCTTTTTTGGATTTATTACTGGCATATAATTAAAAGGATATCCCCCCTGCTTTTTGTTATTTTATTGCTGTACAGATGGTAGGTGGTTTTTTTCTGTTTTCTCTTCTATGCTGGGTTTTTCTTTCAAATCTGATCTCGCCACCTCTCCATTGCAATGTATGTGTACATCAGACAAGTAAGTGCAATTTTAATAAGGAAAATGGTGCTTAATTGTGCCCATTTTTATAAATCATGTTTCCTCTTACACCCTTTCATTTGACACATTACACTCCAGGTAATGTGGAGTTATACCAGTTATACCACAACAACACATACTGCAAGTTTTGTTGTGATTATTTAAATGCATGGTGTCCTCATTCTTACTCATTTCAGCTGTTTTTTGTTAAAAAGATGGCAATATGGAACCATAATGAAGAACCTTCTTGTCAAATTTCGTCTTCAAGGACGCTGGATTAATGTGAAGCACACAGCTGAGGTATCTGTGTTTTGAAGGGCCTGAGAGACTTTTTAATTGCTGCAATCTGTTGTGCCTCACAGATCTGTTTGTGAGGGTGCTCAGCACGGTGTGTGCTCTACTGATCAGCTATTCTTGTCTCCTAATGAAGAAATGTTTTGTCTTCCATCAGATATTACAGCCACTGATATTCAAATGTTTAAGTATGGGAAATGAAAGAATGAATATTAACACAAGAATGAAAATAGTTATGTTGACAGTTGACAAAACATCGTAAGGTGGTGTTTTACTATTTTGTTTTGTTTATCTCTCTTCTGTTCATGAGCCAGAAGCCCAGGAGTTTTCTTTCAACAGATCCTCTACTCTAATGCTTTCTAGAAAAAGGCAGTTTATTACTTCCAAATAAACTGTTACTATGGGCTACATCCATATGTTTTCTATATCCTTTCTTTGGATCTACAGTGGATGTTTTACATTAGTGGTCTCTTTCAGAAGTTTCATCTTTAAGATGTCTCTAAATGGTCTTGATACAGGGAAACATGCAGAAATAGTTGGTTATACCCCCTGATTCTTCTTAGTATTCTATCAAAACTGCGAATTTTTATCACAATATGGGTGGGGCTACCATTAGAACAGAAAACTTTCACAATTGTTGATTTTATATTAATAATGAATCGTGCCTATATTATCTCCACAGTAATCTAACATTTAAAATAAACAGCCAGTGTAGAGCAGACCAAGACACTGCTCACCTGTAAGAGGGGGAAACTGACTGAAGCAACTACATTTTGCTGTAATTTTAATGAATCTTCCTTCTCCCTGTTATATTTCTCCCACACCATTCTGATGAGTAATACATACCCCAGATAAACACCCCAGGGCTTCTCCTCACACATTCATCCCATCCCTGCTGGGCTGCCACGAGCAAGTGTCTCCATTCCCCTCTCCCACCACTCTGGGGTTATTTCTTCCCCCTTTACCTGATCTCACACACTTTATTCTGTCTCCTCTCTCTGCCTGCAAAGGCTCCATCACTGCAGTTTGTTTCTCACATCTACTCTAAGTCCCTTTATTCAACTATGAAAGACTGGAAGCACTCGGGGTGCTGATCTGGAGTTGCTGCCTTTGTTAACTTTTTTTTTGTACTACAACTCCCTTTGTACAGTGTCTTCTAAATTGTGGTGTATCTGATATTGGGAGCATAATTTAATCTTGTGTAACTCTTGGGAAGCTAGTGCAGCCTGCAAGATCAGAACTAACCACTCTCAGGCTACTCATTTTCACAGATCATATTAGTCAAAATTTAAGTGCCAGAACTGCCAATGGAAGGTGAGGAATAATGATCTACCTCTAGAACAGGGCTTAATATTTAATGGTCCATGATCACTATTTAATTTGGACCAACCCCATACTGTATGCCTAGAGGTCTCTCTCTACTGTTCCACATATGTTAAACATTTTAGATATTTTAGCTTTATATTTATGTAGTTGAGGTGCAGTGTAATAAAGCCAGTTAAAATCAAGAGTGTATGAGGTTATATTGGGTATTCTGAGAAAGACAGATTTAGCAATCTTAATGGAAACCATTCACTTCTCTGGAGACGTCACATTTGTTTCTCACAGTTTAACACACTATGTTTAACTCAGTTTTTTCCATCAAACACAACTGATGTCTTCTAGCAACACATTCAGACATGGTTTCCTTGTTAGTTCCAGCTTCTCCAGAATAAATTAATATGACAGCCAGTGAAATGCATGTTAAGAAGATCATTCTGTATGCAAAATGACATCTCCATAAAAACATAAAGGAGCACAACTTGCTGTCTACATCTACTGGAATCCTTCTAAATTCCTGCTGGGGCTCTTGCTAACATTTGGGCAGTATATTCCCATTATGGCTAAAAACTCTTGCCCTCGTTTTCCTAAGCTTTAATCAGCCAGGAAAGTCAGGCTAACACCACAGCAATGCCACCTCATTTTTAGCAAACTGTTCCTCAAAGCTTGAGTGTCATTAGGTTGGAAGGAGCATTACAGATGTGTCTCTGCCATAAGGCTTGTGTCCACAACTCTCTGCTGTCAGTGTTTTTGCTAAAATTGAAGCTTTTATCTTCAAGAAAGCCTCCTACCCTGAAGCAGGACATCTATCTTTACCAAATGCCAAATTCCCTAATGACAATAGGGCAGGTTTAGATGAGTGAAGACAGAAGAATCCTCAGATCATGTCCTCACTGTTGAAACTGTGGACATCACAGTCTTGGAAGCAACTGAGAAATGCAGACCTGATAAATAAAATGTGGTAATAACTCCCACTCTCACTCTCACAAATGTTCTTTAATGAGATCTCACTGGGCAGGGCACTGGACAAGGCCCAACGATTAAAATGGATGACATCAACTTGGAATTTGAGCCATACCAGAGCAAATTTCATCATCACAGACAGCTGAGGGGGAAGCAAGAACCCACTGAAAAGAAAGAGACAGGCAGACATATAAACTATTTCTTATCGTTTACATTCTTCATCTTTAAACCAAACTCCTGCTTTATTTATTTATGCAATTAAGCAGATTATTGAATCACTGGCTGTGCACAGAACTTGGAGGATTTAGTTAAGCTCTTAAGCAATTCTGAAACATACTGTGAATACTTGTCCAAAAATGTGCCCATACCATATAGCATGGACAGGTAAGAGAATTAATCAGAAAATAAAAAAGCTGATGTTCAGGAGGAAATGCTCTCAGGGGACACTAACACAAAGTAGAAGACACATTATGGCTTGTGTGAATTACCTACAGAAGCATTTGCTTTCTTATTGCAGCATTAGTCTTTGCATGTGGTGGTTTATCCTTGCCCCTGTCATGCAGCAGGCAGGAGCTGCAGGTCACCACTGCCTCCTGCCCCCTTCAGCCATCTAACAGCAGCTGACCTCCTGCAATTTCTGTAGGTCACCAGTGCCCCTGGCAGAGAGAAGAGGATTTTTTCCATCTCAAACAATGCAGAGAGTTTCACTGGACCTCGCCCCCATGTCCCAGAGTTTCCCATGTCCACCCTGAGTGCCACAGTTCACACCTTGTACTCTGTTCCCATTCACACCAAGGTTCACCAGTGCCCTCCATACCCCTGCAGAAGGAAGGACTGGATCAGGAAAATGGGGAACTAAAAACAAAATCCCCCCTGACAAACCCCACATCACTATCTGGCAGTGCAAGGCCACCTTTGCTGAGCTAGGATTTTGTCCCAAGTAGAAAATTTTAAAAAACCTCTTTTGAATCTTGGAGGTGTCAAGCACAAAAAGGAGATAAACAACATCTGCTCTTCATAAAATAATAAACACACCAAACAACTGCTCAAGCTAGAGATTTCCCCAATGCAAAGCACAGCCCCACATATCGTGACCTTCCAAAAGAGAATTATCACCTCCTGATTTATACTTGCAGTATCACATATTTCCTGCATGAATTTCAAAGTGTATGATAATGTACTACAAGTCCTCAGAGCCAGAGTGAACTGCCAGAGAGCTGGCTCAGGATCAAAATGATCAGTATGCCATAAAAATGGCCCTACAGGTTGAGAGAGGAGTTCATCCAGCCCAGCATCCTGCTCCTGATGGGGGCACAAACCTGACACTGCTCCGTGTGCTCATCATCCTGGTGACAACAGGCAGAGGAATTGGCTGATTCCCTGCCTGAGGAGCTGAACTGCAGCTGGTGGTGAGTGTGTGGGACATGGGCAGACCAGGAGGGCTGACAGCCTCAGGGGGCTCTGCAGGAGTGGGGGACAGCAGGACTTGAGGAGCCAGCCTGCCTCTTCCTCCTCACTGACCCACTGCTCTCCCAGCATTGTCTGTCTGAGGGATTCCTCCCCACCCTGGCACTCTGAGCACCTGGGTAGAGCTGAGAGCCATGAGGGAACTGCAGGTTGGAGCCCCAAACCTCCAAAAAGGTTTTTAGCAATGATCTCTTGGAAACCTTCAAGGAAACATGAGCACCCATGCCTGTCCCACTGCTGCATTCCTGAGTCTCCCCGGCCACAGCTCCCAGTGGGCACAGCAGTTTGGCACAGCAGTGCACTAATGCCTTAGCATTTTAGCTTTATATTTTTCATACATTTGTAATCCTTTGCAATTCTTTAGTGTATAACTCTAAACTCCATATACAGTGTGAGTTGCTGCTTTCCCATTTTGGTCAGACACAGCAATTCCCTCTCCAGGCCTGAGAATCAAGGACACCTCACTCTCTCAGGTCCTGAGAAATGGAAACAAAAGTGAGTTGGGGGAGCAAACTTGGGGAAAATGACTTCATTATCTGAAGCTGTAATTGGAAGATTAACCCTCAATATGCAAATGGACCAAAACTTATAAAAGTGTGAAAACTCATGGTCCATTGTCCATTTTTGGGTGTAGCCCCTGGAGGGGGGAGGGGGGGCAGCTTTGTACACCCAAAAAGTCCCTGAAGGCCCTTCAATAAATATAACTGATTCTATTCCCTTAATTTTGTCTGTTAATTGTTAACAGTAAATTAAAATTGTTAACTTTGTCTCTGTTTTGAGTTAGCCCAAAAAGGCATCAGCAGAGCTCCATGAGGACTGTGATGCAGGAACCAGCTTGATGTGTCACTAGCTTGTGTCTCCCCATGTCCCACAGACAGAGCTCCTCCAGAGCTCCTGACATGGAAGGGGTTTGTTGCACCACTTAATTAGCGGCTTGTCTTCATTTTCTTTGGCCTTTACTCAGAGTCAAGATTAAAGCATGAAGGAGATGTATTTCTTTTTTGGACTTGGTTGTTTATTAAATCTTATCTATAGTACAGAGAGTTCCTGCAGCACCTCTAGCTACCAGCTAAGAGTGAGCAAAATGGAGATAGATTTAGCTAGTTACAAGGTCTTTTAAAGATAAACAGTCCAATAAAGAGCTAATACCTATTTTATTTATACTTTTGACCCAATAACCAAAATCAGTGCAGCACTAACTGACCAACCAGAAACTACTGCCTGAAATCATGAAGAAGGAAGAAGGAAGAAGAAGGAAGAAAGGGACAATGCTCAAAACCTTCCACCTTGTTCCATACTTATTACTATATTTTAAAAACCTTAAATTCTAAACCTTTCACCATGTGAAATTACAAACTTTTATTCTCATCACACATTTGTGATTTTAACTCTATTACTTAGATTTGGAAGCCTTCTCCGAGGCCTCAAGTTAAAAGCAGTGTTCCCCTGGGGGTCAGTGTCAGAAAGCACAGAAAGTCCAAAACTCCCAGGCTTCTGGGTTTATTAAAATTAACACTAACAGGCTTCAAACATGACAACTTCAGCTCTAGTCCTGCTGACCCTGCAGAGCCCCCACCCAAGGGCACACACCAGAGCAGGGATGTGCCGAGTGCTGCTCACAGCACACGCTGGGAGCTGGGAGGAATGCAAGGCAAACTGTCCATTCATAATCCTGATAGCTCCCATGAAACAAAAACCAGGGCCGTAGAGGAAATGCCTGACTGATAGTGTAAGCACTCATGTAAATGTGTGCAGGCTGGCAGGCTGATTTTCATCACTCAGGCTGCTCTATTCTTTGAAGATATGTCACTTCCCTGGACCATGCAGCTGTGTGTTTGAAGCTCACACTGGTTGGACAAAATGATTTGCTCATGATCTTAATGTTTAGCCCTTTCACGGAAAAAAATTCCAGCACTTCAAGCTTTTGTGAATCTGAAAGGCTCATTCAGTTTTTAAGGATCTGCCTCAGCTTTTCTATTTCAATTATTTATTTGAAGCCTGAACAGGCAATTTGATGAATGGAAGAGAGAGCGGGTGGACAAGAAAGCACACAATTATCACACTGTACATAATTCTACCAATTACCATGCAACAGTACTCAACCAGTTCAGAAGATTTTAATATTTCTGGTATGCTACTACGCGGGGTTTCTTTCATTTTCTTGTTGCATTCCTCTTTCCTTATTATTAATTAATCTATTAAATCAAAGGAGGATTTAAATTTAGAGCTGATCCTGATGTTTTTGCCTACACAGAGCAGTAGTTATGCTATGTTATCTTCAGGAATGCCCTGATCCAAGAAAACCAAAGCACTGGATTCCAGAGCTGGAGGGATATTCACTTCATTCAAGGCTGTTATGCAAAGATGTTGAATTTCTCACCCCTACTTCTTCTGTGCATATTTTTACAATTTTAGCCCTCTGCATACACATGTGGCTGATTTTCTCCTTGCATCTCAACCAATATACAGAAATTTTAACACTAGGATGCTGCTACTTCAGGAGTGTCAATAGTGCCAGCCCTTCCTGGGAAAGGTGGTTGTGGTGTCTCTCAGTGAGGCAGGTAAAACACAAAACACCATCAAGGTAGTTGATTCTTCATCTGACTCACTGTGGGGCTTTATTCTGTCGGTAGTGACAGATAAATCTGGAAGTGAGACCCTATGCAACTCCTCCTTCCTTGATGTGAGTTTGGTTGTATTGCTGCCCTGAGAGGATCTGCCCCTACACATTTACAAACATGCTGGCTTCCCCATATGATAAAAAGGTATTTTTGAGTACTCCTGCACAAAAAAAAATCCCTTGAGGGAATCATTTAATAAAGAATGGTAATTCTTGCACAGCTCTTAATGCCAACCTATTTCCCAGAAAAGATACTCATTCAACATTTTGCTGAATTTCCTGTTTTGTTCATCAGGACAATCTCTACATGCAGGGCCATACTATTTCTTTTCATTCTGTATTTTCCAGAGGACTGCTCTGTTGGGGAGTGTGAAATTTAGGCCTGAAAGCACTGACTATTTTTTGAAGCTAATCCTAAGCCTCTGAGCTACTAAATTATTTCTTAAACAGAACCAGCACACTCTTCATTTAGGATCATTCAGCATCCTCTTGATTATGGTCTGTCATTACTTAAACTGCTGGAAAACTTTAGCTAGTCACTAAGTTTTACACTGATTGTATTTTGCCAGTAAAATTTTAACTATGACACAGTTAAGGAGACATCTTTCATAGCTGCTGACTGAATATTAATTTGATTTTTTATTTCCACTAGACTCCATTAGAATGTAACTAAACATTAAAAATGAGCACTGGATTCAGTGATGCTGATTCCCCCATTGCCCATCATTATGTGACTCCTGAGTCCTGTTTCTCCTCATCCCATTTGAAGTCCCATCCATCTGATTTATGGAGT
This sequence comes from Luscinia megarhynchos, assembly GCA_034336665.1. Classification (NCBI taxonomy): domain Eukaryota; kingdom Metazoa; phylum Chordata; class Aves; order Passeriformes; family Muscicapidae; genus Luscinia; species Luscinia megarhynchos. The sequence continues at coordinate 20,533,839 of CM067572.1, read as the reverse complement.
AGGCTGTGGGAGGAAGTGGAAAGGAATCCTAAATCAGCACTCACTCATCAGACTTCAATACTAAGTGCAAAATATGGTATTAAAACAAGACTGAAAGCTTTCTTAGAGGAAAATACCTCCTTGCTCAGGGCTGCAGGGAACAGCAGAGGTAATGGGATAAGTGGTCAGGAATTTTCCAGTACTCAGCTGCTCTGCACCTGTGTGCCACCAGCCAGGGGAGAGCTGGAGGCAGGTTCAAACATGCAGAGTACATTCAAGTTTATGACTTAATTGTGCTGAGAACCAGCACTGTTAGGTTGGATCAATGGTGCTGAGAGGAGCATTTCTACATCTCAGGCTTCCCACACTGATCTGCAATTACCCTGCAAACTGTCCACTTACTGCACTGTCCGGGAGGATGGTGCCTTTTGCAAGAGACATTAAGGGGTTTCATTTCTGCTGCTCAGCTTTCTTTTCCATCTCACACTTCCAAAGCATTCATGCTATGTGGCATATGGTGCTTATACTATCTGCACTGTTGAATTACTTCTTCAAAAATGATAGAAGCCTATTTTAATTAGATTTATGGGAAATCTTCCTAAGGCAAATTCTTCCCAGTTGCAATTACAGAGCACACCTGAGATAAAGGGACAGCAGCAGAAGGAATTATCTTTCTTTCAACATGAAATATAGTTTATTTGGTTATTTTCATTATCAAAAGAGGTAATAACATTTTCAAAAGAAGCGAAGTGGCTCATCTTTATGAATCATTAACCATCTATCCATAAATATGCACAAAGCTGCAAGAAATAAAGGAAATGAGCTTTCCTGCCCTAGAGAGTGTATAAAATGCTGCTATAGACAAACTTGCTATGGCAGCAAAGCACTGGGGAACACCTACCACTTGAATTGTGTGTGCAGAATGAGCAAGGACTCAAAATTACCACAGCAAAATTTCCCTAAGATCTTTAAGGACAAGCAGATGCCTCTGGGCTTTGGGTGCTGAGCCCTGGGAGTGCAGAACTGCCTCTCTTTGGGATGAATCCCATGCACCTTCCCAAGTCCTGAGCAGGGCCAGGAGCAGCAGTCCTTTGTGAACCTGCCTCTTCCCATGCAGCTGACAGCCCTGTGACCTATTCTGCTCAGCGCAGCATTTTGGGAGGCACAGTCCCACCCCAGCTATGCAGAAAGCAGCTCTCATAGACTGAGAGCAGGCAAGAACAGGCAGAGGGAGAAGATGGGGTCAGGAAATAAGAGAAAACTGTGAAACATTGCCTTTTGCTCCCTCAATTGAGCTCCCCATCACCATAAAAAGTTCGCCCAAACAAGGCAGACATTGAAAAGAAACCAACCCAAAGGTTAGATCAGTGAAGGCAGGCTGCAGATGAATATTAGTGCCTGCTGACTTCAGGCTGCACTGGCTTTGCAAGGCTTACAAGAAGCAGCGCTTGTTTTCATCACTATCTGCAGAAATGAAAATTGTATTTCACTCAAAAAGCTGCTCTGCTTAAATGGAACAGCTGATGAGAAGTAAACCTCTCAAATTGTGCTAACACCTGGTCCATTTAGCTTCTGCTTTGGATGAGATTTTCCAGTTGAATTCTGAGTTGCTCAGGGAAGGAGGCTGGGAGGGAAGTGCTGACATCCCCTTCCTACGGCTGTGCTGGGAGAGGTGCAGCAGTGGCACATTTGGGATGGGAGCTAAATGGGAAGTCATATGTTGTCACTAATATAAATCACAATTTTCAGCACAAACGTTATCTCACATTTTTGGAAATGCAGTAACAGTAATGTTAAATTTAACAAAATGCTGGCATGTGACCTTCATGCAGACTAAGCACAGCTGGGACTATATATGCAGTTCCATGGTCTCAACTGCATTTTGTTAGCTAAAAGCCCATGATATCTACATTATTACACCATAAATGTAGCTTTTTTTCTAAATATAATACATGTGAATTGTGGCAGATAAAGATGTCACCAGGACACTGACCTGAACAGAACACTTAAATGACACTGCAACAAACTGCAGAACAACAAAAATCTAATCAAACAAAAAAAAACTCTAATCAAGAATGAGGTGATCTTTGAGGTCCTTTTCAACTCAAACCACTCTATGATAATATCTTATTATACATCATCAGGATATTAAATAAATCTGACAGAACAAGAACCCTTGAATTCAGCATCTAAGACAGGCAGAGCTATGTAATAAGATACAGGACCTAATGAAGTCCTTGCTTTCCCTGCAAGTATGTATTTTAAAATATTCATATAAGAGCTGTACACAAGCTTCTTATGTGGAGCTCTGGACCAGCTCGCTCTCATTAGCCATACAAAATCCTTGGAAAAACCAATACAAATAAAAAATATTCCTGTCCTTTCAAACAGCGTTTTAAAATGTTTTTTAAAACATGCAATTATCCTAGCTGGGAATGGAATGAAAACTAAATAGAAACACGTGTAATCATTTCCTTAATAATGTTCTAATTTACTAGATGGATAAGCTCAACATCCATTCCATGTAGGAGAGACGTTTTAGCTCCTTGCAGCTATAGAAGTTTTGCCACAATCTTCTAAATCCAGCACACAACAGTGCTTGACAAGGCATTCATGAAATCCTGGCTTCCTCCACATTGTCACACTCAGTGGGGCAGCAGGGGTGTCCCCAAAGGATAGGTCTGAGATCTCAAAATCTAGTCTGAGCATTGCTCTGTCCCAAATAGAAACAAAAAGATTTTCCATCTCAGGAGAGATGGTTAAAAGGGTCTTTTTGTGATCACTATTTTCACATTCACAACTTTTTTGCACACCAGTGACCGCTGTACTTCTAATGCTCCTCCCAGCCCCCGACTCTTTATTTTCTTGACAAGTCCTTACTTTTTACATATTATATATATGTATATATATGTATATGTATATATATATATGAATTCTGCCCTGAATGTGTTCTTTGGATGCTTAACTGATGTTACCCAAACTGGAAGCAGCAACACACGTGCCAAATGTTAGAGTGGTCAAATGGTCACTTGTACAAGTATTAGCTTGCTTTTGCAACAGTCAGTGTTTAACTCGTGGCTCAATAATCCTGATGTACTCCTCAATCCCAGTCAATATCCATTTAATATTTCATGCTCAAGCTAAGCAGTGAGCACCAAATGAATCTGCCTCCCTGAGCTGTGGGAAGCACAGGGAAGCTGCATCCAGCCCAGAGAGACAGGGATGCTCCCCCCACCTGCCCTGGGGAATGTTCACATCTGTCCCCCAGTGCTGCCACCCCTGCCCTGCAGGTCACTTGGCCTGTCCTCAGTGGGGAGAAGATGACAAACCTTCAGCTGCTGGGCTCTTTGTGCTCCAAGCATTCAGCCTTTGGTTGAGGAAGTCTCAGGAAGCTCAGAGCTGTGATCCTGATGGCAGAGCTGCTCCTGCTGCTGGAAGCCATGCTGTCATCTGAAGATGGATCACTTCTCTTCAGTGCATCTTCTGCTACTGCCTGTGGCTTCCAGTTCCACAGGGCTCAGGGGTCATGACTTTTCTTGGGTTATTTAAGGAGTAAAAGAAAGCAAAGGCTTTCATTCCTTGTCACTCTGCTTTGCCTGCTGTCCTGCAGAGAGTGGGAGGTCTCTTTTCAGGTATTCTCCATCACTAGCTGCTAGCCAAGGAAGGCACTGGAGCAGCAGGAGGAAGGGTTTGGGCTTTGCCTGTCCCCCACATCCTCCGTTATTCCTAAGAAGAAGAACTGGGTTTATGCAGGGAAAGAATAAGTTTGCTCTCAACAGAGGAGATGGAACTTATCCAAAGCAGAGGGAACTGTTTCACTGTCAGTGTAGTTTAGGTGCTGAGAGCATGACTGGCATTACAGCCTCTCTGAGGTGATGGCACAGCTCCACCACTGCAGTGGATTCACCTCTCCATGATTCCTGTGAGGTTTTCCCTTATAATGCCCCTATCAGATAAGAAATACTATTTTTCACCTGAAAGCCTGAGAGTGGGAAACTTGTCCAATTTTGGGAGCCCAATTTTGGGAAAATACAAAATTCTGTCCTTGTCACTCACAGTGCTTCCAACCAAAACTGAGCAGATAATTTGATTTTCAGGATGTGTACAGGGAACTCCACTCATCAGCCAGCTGAGTGAGCACAAGCTAAACAAGAACACTGATGTCTAGGACCACACTTCAGCTGCTCACATTTGTACATTCTTTGTACATTTTCAATTTAGCAATTCCATTCCAAAGGTGTGTGTATCACAAAAAAAACAAACAAACAAACAAAAATGAAAAAGGTGAGGAAACCCCACCAAATTGCACTTAAGAAGAGAAAAGACAAAATTAAGCCAGCAACAATCATTACTGGCAGGACCAAAGGCAGCAGCAGCACACGTCCCAAGTGCTCTGCAGGGACACACTGGGACAGAGGGTGACACTGCCCCTGTGACAATGTCCCTGCGACTCTGGTCCCCCCCAGAGCCAGCCCTGCAGCCCTGCCTGCTGCTGGGAGCCAGACCCAGCCCACAGCTCCTGTTTCTAATTACTGTTCCTTAGGAAACTTCTCATTTCCAGATCAGAACTCTGGAGATCAGGCTCCTTCCTAGTTATGTATTGATCCTTTTGAACCCAGCTGCCTCCAGGGATGTTTTAAATTGCACATTTTGTAGTAGTGACAGAGACCTGTGCTTCTCTGCTTGCATGTGATTGTGCCTGCAAAGCTCTGGGGTAGACAGAAACTTCACAATTTATTTTGGGGCAAAAGCCTGAACTTGCAAGCTTTTAGGAAGAGCAGAATTGTTTCAAATTTAATTTCTCTTTTATGTTGCTGGTTCAAGTTTTGGCATTTAGAAACCTCAGATGCAGGGGAACAAAATAAAAAGGGAACTCAATTAAATTAGTGGCTCCCAAAGTTGTGTCTATAGCACTGGCTTGCCTCCTGATCTCCAGATGAAATAAAACAGATGTGAGGGGAAATTAATGGAGCAGCCAAAGTAAACGGTGTGACTTGGTCAAAAGGAACTCCCTCTCCCCCGTCAGATTTCACGGCTCCCCCTGCACCAGAGCCAGCTAAAGGGATATAAATACCATTTACACCTGGTTGAAGCTTTCTGGATTTCATTTCCCCTCTCCAATTTTCCCTCTTCCTTTCATCTCCTCCTTATTCCAGCCATCCTCTGCACAGGTATACATACACATATATAAGCATACTGACACAGAAATGCACAACACATTATGGGTTGGATTAAAAAAAAAACAACCATGATTTGCAGGATAACATAATCTGAAATGTGAAATGCTGTCTGAATACTGTGTAGAAAATTGCAAAGTGGGACATTAAGACAATTTTTGGAGACACAGTTTGATGCCGGAGCTCCAGCATTAGATATTAGCATTTTGTGCAGTGTAGCATTAAGTTAAGGCCAGTTCTTACCATCGGCCCTGTCATTAAAACAATTATTTTCTCTCATATTGCTTGGACTTTTCTAGTGACACTTTCTTTCAAACATAAATTGTGCAAAGCACATAAACAGCTACAGTGTTTTCATTAAGCACAAGTGGTATCACAGTTAATTATTTTATCTTGTTCTGCTTGTAAGCTGCCCTGAAGTTTGGGACAGCAGAGCAGATGCTCAGCAGCACCTGGGATGGGCCTGCCAGGGTGAGGAAAACCATTCTGCCAACTCAGTGGTAACAAACAACACAGCACTCAGAAGGGGACTTCAGCCAGCTGATGTGAACACTGCAGGCTCACCTGACACAGAGCTAATTTATGAAAGAAAAATTCCTTAACGGGAAATCTGAGACAGAGCCAGGATGGAGGTGAAGAGCAAAACGTGCGGCAAACTTTTGTCACGTAAAGGTGTCAGGGCTCACCTGAGAGAAAGGGATGATGCTGCTGTTTGATGAAAAAGCCACAAACTGCATGATCGGCTGATCTAATCCCAAAGGGAGAAAAATGTGCAGGCATCTATTATTGAGTCTAATTCTACTTGTTTGTTGTATAATTCAGCAGTATTTGAGGGATCTGGGGTCTGTTTGGAGGCTCCCATCCTGCTCTTCCAGTTTCTCTGGGTGATGGTAGCAGAGAGAAGGGGAGGCCTGGGGAGCAATCCATGCCCTGACACACAAACTCCATCTGCTCCTTGCATGCCTGGTGCACTTTGGGCTCACTCAAATGCCTGTCACCGCCTTCCTGCTCAATTAAAACCGGGGAAAATCCACACCAACCATTCGCTGAAGTGTCGTGAATACCCCCACAAAATAAAATTAAAGCCAACATGAATTGGCAGGGCTTCATTTTCCCTCATGAATATGCATAACTAATATAGAAAATGCTAATCTTGCCCTCCTTCACTTCCTTTCTGCCTTCTCCGTCTGCCCCTTTTGGAATTAAGCACTTATCTCCTATGGAGTGAACAGGGCTCCATTATGTGGAGGGCTGCAGAATTTTAATGAATTGCAAAATATAGTTAATTATGGAAAAAAGACATCTTCTGCACTTTTTCATGTAAATTAGACAAATTAATTGGTGTTCGGTACTTTTTTTTAAACACATGCAGCCCTGGGAGGGAAGGAAAAAAAGCCACTTGACAATTCAGCATGGGAATGGTGACAGAGAAAGGAAAACTGAGGGGGCATTTCTGATCATGCACTAATCCAGCCCCCCAAGTGAGGAATGCCTAATTCCAACCAGAATCGTGAGAAACCTGGGGAAGGCTCTTTTCACAAACCCAGTTATTAATTTTGGAGGTTTTCACTCTTTGAGCTCCCAGATCTCAAGAACACATATCAGCAGCTGGATCTGAGCACAGCTCAGGGTGGGAATTGTGCAGCATTTCCCCCAGCACCACCTCTGCGCCCGTTTCCCTCCAAGTGATCCTGTGCTGGCACCTGGATGGGAACACGTGTCCAGCTGTGACTCTGCTGGGTGAGCTTTTGGTTACATTTTACCAGCACTTGCATCCAGCATTTCCAAAATTATAACAAGCTGTTCTGCTTGAAACCCTGTCCACGAAGTAAGCACAAGCACAAGCTTTAGCAGTGAACAGTAAAAAATATTAAATATACTCTAGGAGAGTCTGAGTCCTTCAAAAAACAACGTAAATCTGCACTGCTGACCTAAATAAAGTACCTACATCCTGCTCTGGCTGCCCAAATCAATACTCGTGTGGAAGGAGACACTATTTGTTGCAGGTGGGTTAAAGGAGTTCTGTTTAACTGGAGCTTAGAACAGAGCACTCTGTCAGCTGCAATAAAAGGAATGGGTTTATTTCTCAAAATGTAAAATTGACCCTGGCTAGTTTCAGAGAGGGTTACCATCACAAAACAACACAGCAGCAGCAATAACAGCATCTATTAAAATGACTATATAAAACATGCCATGGTGTGTTAGGACTGTTCTTTATAAATAATATTGCACTCCTACATTGCAAACAGCATCTGTAACAGAAGCATTCAGGCTGATTTATTTCAGTGTAGCAAGGCAGCATTACCACACTGTATTATTTTTTAATCTGGCTGTGCTGGAGAAGAGCCCCATTTGGAACAACTGAACCCAAAATGTGCTGACATGGAGCGTAATTTCATGTCCTGAGCCTCTGAAGCAGTGCACAAAAATGGGTATTTGAGGGATCTGGGGTATGAAAATCTGGGAATGCTGTTTGCCCTGACACATCTTGTGGTCCAGCTCACTGCTCCCCTATTTCATAGATGCATTCTATGGGTCTTTACTGGCATGTGGAAGAAAATATTTCCCTTTTTGTCTTAATATATCACAACTGGTATGGCTTCTACCTATTTAAGGCGATTTCATACCTAATGATAATAAATGCTTCAGTCAAGATTTGAGTCTTTGGGTGGTCTACAAGCCCAGGAGACAGGAGATGCTCATGAAGATGAAGGTGCTGAGGGAGAGAGGAGTTCCTTCCTCCCATGGATATACCAAAGCAGGAACCTAACCCAAAGGGCTCTGAATCTCTTCTGATATTTCTTTTCCTCTACCCTAAACAGAGAAAGATCCTGTGGACACTAAAAAGGACTAAAATTAGCCTTCAACAGCATTCCTTTATCTCCTCATCAAAGAGATTAGATGAGAACATCTAAACTGAAACCAAGTTTAGAATTTATTAAAAATATTAATAAAACTAACTTCATAACATTAGTATGATGTAAACAAGAAAATTCTCTTTCTCATTCTACAGATGGAGTAATTGACAATATTTAGATTGATCTTAACATTGAAGTAATATTAAAAAAATCCAAATTAAAAAGTAACTTGACTCTGATGGAGGAATGATAAATGCTGAACACAGTTTTATCCAAGTAAGAGTTCAAAGCCCTGCAAAGCACAGCTGATCTTCGCTGACATGAAGAGAGCATGCCTGAGATATCAGGGCTTGTTTCAGGAACTGATTTATTTGAAACAAGAAACCCTTCTTAGAAAAAAGCTGCTGATTAGAACTTTTGAAGAGGCAGTCAGTAAGTCAGTGAGTTGGGCAGAGGATGAACTTTGCTGTGGGTCATCTGCAGACAAGTTGAAACATGGAGGTGCTGAAAGCCTTAGGAAGCATTAGCAACAAACTCCAACAGATTAAATTCTAGTAGGAAAACCTGCCTGCTCCCAGGAAACATTCCTGACTAGTTAGGAACTTTAGAAGATTAGGAAGGGTTTAATATCACCATCTTAAGCACTGGAGGGACCTCTGCTAACCTTTCTATGTTTCATTTTGTTGATCATGATTTTAACTTAAAAAACCCTCCACACAGTATTATTTTCCATCCCCAATCTCTTTGAACCGTGCTACAGCTGGTGTACATTTTGTTGTCAGATAACACACCTAGGATCAAACATCTTCGGAAATCCACGTAGGTTTTTAGGGCTACCTGGATCATGGAATTAGCACTGAAGCATTTCAGCATCTCCTTAACTGTTAAGCAGATGCTACACCCCACCTCTAGCCACTGATGAAAATTAAGATTATTTTAATCCTTTGCTGAAAAGAATGGAATGAAGCACCTTCCTCCCAAGCAGGCCTAGAAAACAATATAACCCATGAGCACAGCCTTTCTTTGAACAGATATTTTAAATGGGACATGTAGTTTCCTTAGGTAGATGTATCTGACAGAGCCATTAGAAATCATCTAAGCAAGATCATAGAAACCAGCTTTGCTCTGCATTTCCTTCTAGCCAGACTTGTCTGGGCCCCTGTTTTCTCAGGGTACCTCATAAAACACAATCAACAACTGAAGCCTGTGAGGGTGCAGTATGTGGAAATGCTGCTGCTGAGTTTATGCTTCTACACTACTGGTGCATCTAATTGAAATCTTAAATAACTCAGGTTCTGCTGTGGGCAGGGAGAGTGACAACACTGAACAGCACAAGCTGATAAAATCAGCAGGTACTCCACAGCTGGAAGACCTTGGATCTCACCGGAATTACTGGGCTCTGCTGGTGAAGTGTAAATCAGCCTATTCCAAGTACCACCAGTTTGCTCTGCACTGCAATTTCATCTGTCAGCTAAAATACCCTGAATGTTGCATTATCAGTTGCAGTGTGTTGATTTGAAAAGGGTATGAAATTCCAGGCTCTGTGTTTGCTGCACTGCAATCAGGAACAGCTTCAGCAGAACTCCTGTGTGAAGCAGGATGTGCCTGTGTGGGTGCAGCTGCTCAATGCTCAGCTTCCCCACACAGCATCCATTAGCAGGGAAGGAGCTTTGATTAAAAGGAGTAGAGACAGCACCAATTTCCCTGCTATACTAAAGGCTCTGGAGAAGCAAAGGACTGCAGCTGGAATTAACCTCTGACCCTGAGATTGCTGTCAACTCAAGGTCCCCATCCAGACATGCATTATAGGGCAGCAGCAGAGTTCTGAGTGCTGCAGGGCAGCTCAGCTCACCCAGATGCTGCCAGGGTCACAGAGAGCTGCTGCCCCTGCCAGGGTCACACAGAGCTGCTGTCCCTGCCAGGGTCACAGAGAGCTCCTGCTCCTGCCAGGGTCACAGAGAGCTGCTGCCAGGGTCACACAGAGCTGCTGCCCCTGCCAGGGTCACAGAGAGCTCCTGCTCCTGCCAGGGTCACAGAGAGCTGCTGCCAGGGTCACACAGAGCTGCTGCCCCCTGCCAGGGTCACAGAGAGCTCCTGCTCCTGCCAGGGTCACAGAGAGCTGCTGCCAGGGTTACACAGAGCTGATGCCCCTGCCAGGGTCACAGAGAGCTGCTGCCCCTGCCAAGGGTCACACAGAGCTGCTGCCAGGGTTACAGAGAGCTGCTGCTGCCCCTGCCAGGGTCATAGAGAGCTGCTGCCAGGGTTACACAGAGCTGATGCCCCTGCCAGGGTTACAGAGAGCTGCTGCTGCCCCTGCCAGGGTCATAGAGAGCTGCTGCCAGAGTCACATAGAGCTGATGCCCCTGCCAGGGTTACAGAGAGCTTCTGCTGTCCCTGCCAGGGTCACAGAGAGCTCCTGCCAGGCTCACGGAGAGCTGCTGCCCCTGCCAGGATCACAGAGAGCTGCTGCCAGGGTCACACAGAGCTGCTGCCCCTGCCAGGGTCACAGAGAGCTGCTGCCTCTGCCAGGGTCACAGAGAGCTGCTGCCAGGGTCACACAGAGCTGATGCCCCTGCCAGGGTTACAGAGAGCTTTTGCTGTCCCTGCCAGGGTCACAGAGAGCTGCTGCCCCTGCCAGGGTCACAGAGAGCTGCTGCCCCTGCCCTGCACACCCAAGAGGCCTGCAGTGGCAGCTGCAGCAGCACTGAGGAAGGCTGGACACCTCTCTGAGCTCACCCATCTGGGCAGCTGCTGGACTATTCACCAAGGTAAAACACTCAGAACATCCAAAAATTCTGTAAATCCATTATTACCATTCCTGAAGCTAGTTAAGAAAAAACAAGTTGAGAAAAGTAAATCAAAAGTACATTTTAAAGAACAGTTTCTCTGTAATAATGAATTCTGTTCCCATTACCAAGCTTCATTTATATTTGTCTAGATAATGAATGAGATCTATCTTCCTGATGCTAACAAAATTTATTTGCAAACAGATACTGCCATTGTCCAAAGCACTAGGAGATGCTTCTACCTGATGAACAGACATTGAACAAAATAAATAGCTTTGAATGGCATTTCAAAGATATGATTCATTTATTTCTACTTTATCTGCCTGGAACAAAAAAGGAGATCATGATGTTTTATCTTGAATTCCTCATCTTAGCATGTTTCTTGCAACAAGCATTAATTACCACCATCTATCCATTTTATTATCCTGACAGATGCCCTTCAGTTTTTTCAGGTACAGAGAGCACAAAAGAATCTCAGTGTGTCCTTTTAAGTAATATTACATAAATATTTCAATAAATATTAATTTAAATAAATATTCTAGTGCTAAATATATGTTGTGTACACAGAACAGCAACTGTACAGCATTGTTCTGCATGTATCACTTTAAAAAAAATCCCTTCTACCTTTAATTGTTGCTGAATTTATCATTTTTACATGGAAAGTGAGATGAAGAAATCTCTTGAACTGGTGGTAAGTTTGCTTAATTTTCAGGGGACACTTTTCTCTAAATAAATCTGTATTTTGAAAAAAAGTGTTCTTAAAAAGAAACATTTTAAAACAATGGGATTTCAAAATGCTAAAAGACAGGATAATTAGTACAAACAGGTTCCCTTCCTCAAATGGTCCAGAGGGAATCACACTGCGCTGTAAATGAGGAAGTTGCAGTTACTCCTCTAATTCCCAGTTTTCCAGGAAGGCTTAGAATTTTGCAAGGTCAGAAATGTTGGCAAAGAAAAGGTGATTTCTATGAAACATATGTTCTGTCATCTTTCCAATCCAGTGTTCTTCATCCATCACAATGTCCACTACTGCTTTCTAACCCAGAAATAAAGGCAGCTGTTTTTCCAATGACCATGGTATCCCTTACTTCAGTGGCATTTTCAACAAATGATCCAATGATATTCCTGTGAAAAATGGTGATGCTTAATTCTCTATTTAATCTCAATTTCTTTTTTGATCATAGCTTTTCTTTCAAAAGCCTTCAATAGGACTCAAGTGATGTGCATTTGATGAGCCTCTAGATAGATTTTAGAAAAACCCCATTTTACCCAAGCAGAGCCACTCAAACTCCCATGAAATATGGTTTCCCTTACAAATGTTGAGCCTTACAAATCCCTACTGCCTTGTTATTACAATATTCTGCCCATGAACACTGAAAGTCATGGGAATGGGGAGGAGGAAAGGAAAGGAAAGGAAAGGAAAAGAAAGGAAAGGAAAGGAAAGGAAAGGAAAGGAAAGGAAAGGAAAGGAAAGGAAAGGAAAGGAAAGGAAAGGAAAGGAAAGGGAAAGGGAAAGGAAAGGAAAGGAAAGGAAAGGAAAGGAAAGGAAAGGAAAGGAAAGGAAAGGAAAGGAAAGGAAAGGAAAGGAAAGGAAAGGAAAGGAAAGGAAAGGAAAGGAAAGGAAAGGAAAGGAAAGGAAAGGAAAGGAAAGGAAAGGAAAGGAAAGGAAAGGAAAGGAAAGGAAAGGAAAGGAAAGGAAAGGAAAGGAAAGGAAAGGAAAGGAAAGGAAAGGAAAGGAAAGGAAAGGAAAGGAAAGGAAAGGAAAGGAAAGGATCAATTTCTACCCACTCCCAACGATGCTGTGACATGCTCAGCCTAATGCCAGCGTGGTGGGAGGTTCTGAGGTGGAAGGATCCTGTGCCCAGTCCCCAGCCCTTGCTCACAGAGACAGCTGGTGCTCTGAGCAGCCCCACCAGCAGGACAGGCTCAGCATCTCCAGCTCTCCTTTGGTGCAACAGCTGGTCCTGCACAATCACTCACCCCTAGAACAGCACAGGAGGAAGGGACTGTCTGTCTGCTACCAAATAGGAAATGCTGGGAAGGACAGAAATGTCCTTGGGAACACCAGAGGTTTCTCTCCAAGGTGGTAATTAAAACTGAATTCTCATTTGTCTTTTGTATCCACCCTGAAAACTTTTCCATCTCTGCCAGATAATCATCCTTGGCTTCCATTTGACTTCCCCAATTCCTGCAGGGCTGCCTCCCTCCAACTGAAAGCTGAGAGAGATGCTCATGATGAAATAAATGGAAGTCAGGATATTGAGCTCCCAGTAGTGATTGTGAGTGATTTTATTTGATCACCTTGGTAGTAAATGGGCAGTTAGAAGCTCAGCCTCAGCAAGCTCCTATGGAATATTTTGTAATAATAATCATGAGTTGTGGTGATGAGAACTCTCACTACTAACTTATTCAGCCTTTCTCAGGGACTGAAGAAAGATCAACTATTTGTCTGGATTAGCAAAATGATAATTAGAGAGTCTGCTTTGTTTACATTCAACAGCATTTACCATTTGACAGCATGAAGCTGCTTCAACTGAGGCTTTGCATCTCCTCCTCCTCCCTTTCCACACCAGTTTACACCTTCCAAATAATAAATGTAAAAACACCTTGTGGGACTTAATGTGGGACATGTGTCTCTCCTGAGGGAAGGCCAGGAGAGAGCTCTTGACCCTTATCCTTCTCCCACAGAACACAGAGCTGGAAGAAAACACTTTGAGTAACAGGACTTCTCTCCTCTCTGTGGGAAATGGACAGACACTTCAGGGCCTTTGCACAGAAAGGCTCCTTCCACTTCCACGTGGGAATGAGAGCTGGCACCCAGTGCTCTGTGCAAAGGCTGGGCACTGAATGATAATGAAACAATAGCTACCAAAAAAAAAAAGGAAGGAACGCCTTCTTTTTAACAGACTATATATTTCTCAGAAGCATTTCCTTTTCCTAGGACAAACAGTGAATGTAATATTTGAAAAAAGAACTCCTGTTCCACTGGCAAGTGCCAAATGATTCCCAAAAATGTGAAGGAAGCTGGAAATCTTGGGAGGACCAAACACAGAGATGCAGATAATACGTTCCCAGTGCTTCCTTGGCATTTCCCCTGCTGGAAAACTGCCAGAAACAGAGGTATTGGGACACTAGGAGGAAACCTGTTCTCACAAGGTTCCTAACAGAGGCTGAGGGTGCAAACACAGAGCACAGTTCTGCTGTGTATTCCCAACCCAGGCCTGGGCAGCAATGTCTGTTCATTCATCAAAACTCAGAGCTTGAAAAGGGTTTTTGTTTCTTTATTTTCTTCTTTTTTTTATGGGTAACCTTTTGACTCCTTTTACGTGGCAGTTTTCTATCCCTTTTTCATCTCCTCTTCTCTGACTCTTTACATTTGCCATTAATCTACAATAGGCAAACTTGTCAAATGTCAGCAACACCCAACATGTCATCACAGGCTTGAACTTTTTCTTTTCTTTCTTCCTTCCTTTCTTCCTTTCTTTCCTTTCTTTTTCTTTTTCCCTTCCCCTTCCCCTTCCCTTCCCTCTCCCTCTCCCTCTCCTTTATCAAGTATGTGGCTCTTACTTTCAGCATGACTTAAAACAACTCTTTTCTAAAGAAATGCAATTCTAAACCCAAAGGAGTTCAAACTATCAGCTTTTGGTTTGGAGCTCTAGCATTCACATGTCCTAAGCCTCTATTTCAGTATGCAGAGGCGTGTTCAAAAAAGTGGTAAATGAAAATCAGAGTGCAACTTTTGTGAATTCTGGATTTTTTAATATATCATGTTATGAAGAAATATGTAATCTACATAATTGTGATTACAGTGGGTTTCTTGATATCTCCTATTAACTGTGTAGGAAGGAGGCACTTTTTGAGCTGTTTTCTAGAACCAAAACTGCTCTGATGATCTTATTCCTTATTTAGCCCTGACTTCATGGATATCTGGTTGCTGCACAGATTCCTGTGTTAAGAAGACATGAGGGAGCAAGTGATGATTTCCTCCAAACAGGTTTAGCAGAGCCTATCCCAGGGTGTGGATATCAAACACCAGGGAGCAAAGCCTGCCCCATAACCTGCAGCCAGGCTGCCAGGAGGGAGGGCTGGAGCTCAGCAGCTGTATGTCCCACCACAGGCTCACTCTGGCTCTGGGCAGTGACAAACTCCCTCAGAAAAACCCTGTGGACACAGCAGGTTTCTATTCTCAAGCCATTCAATCAGTGTTCAGGAGGATGGCTATCCAAACACCAGGCACACGAGCTTACAGGAACAATCACACTTGGGACTGGCAGATGCTCAGAAATATTGCTCAGACTTTGAAGGTGCCTTCAGACACATTCCCCCTTCTCCCCATCTCGGGCTTCTTCAAAAAGTTGCCATTTTGCACAATTTGTTGCACAAATCTGAAGTTACAGGCCACAGGGACTGGTTTCTGGAGCAGAAGCTGAGAGCTGTAGCATGACAAGCTGCAACTTCGGGGATTCCTGCTGGGTTTCTTTGGTGGTTTTCCTGCCTGCCTGAACATCTCAGCTTTCCTTTAAGCTGGGAACTGCACTTACTTGGGATTGGCTTTCTGAAGATCATTTCCAGTGTGTGATCATTTTCAGTGTGTAATCATCTGTCATTGCTAATTATTGCCATGTTGTTGGTCTATGTGAAAAACACTAGCTAGATTTTTGAGTTTTCTAACAAAGCTCTCTCGCATATGGAGCATTAAAGAGTCTCTAAAACATTAATAATTCAGAGTCATTCAGTGACTGACAGCTGTCATATGCATGACACCACCCCTCAATTATACAATATAATAATTTAAGGTCTAATGTCTTCAAAAAAAATGAACAATCCACAGAAAAGCACAGAAACTTAAAGGAGATGTCCAGAGAAGAGTTCCTTCCTGAGCTGTTAATTTAGATTTTCTGGAAGCAGTGGGAATGTGCAGTTCTCAGCACAGCAAGGCCTTTCTGAAATGACTAACTTTCAGCTTGGAACCACCACCTCACAATGGTCCAAGATCACTGTGCACTATTAGAGAAACTCAAATTCTGCCCTGAAAAATACAGAGAGAACATTTTCCTTTCAACGAAGTGAAACTCTTAACAATTCATATTCATTACTGTGTTAGTTATACAAGTACAAAGCCCACCACACAAATCTTCAGTGTTTTGCGTTGCAGATGAATTTACACTTCCCCAGAAGAAATAGCAGAAAGCGGTGGCTGGAAAGTGTAAGAACAGGCACAGAGAGTTACTAATTTTACTAATTTGACAGTAAGGACTTTAACTGTTCTCACTCTAGCCCAGAAAACAGCCACGTTTAACCTCATTTTTGTTCACCAAACTGCTGAGTGTAACAAGGAAAGCACAACTGGACACAGAGGCACAAATGGAATGAGGTGTTCTGTGGGAAGCAGAACACAGCCTGAGCACCTCTGGTTTTGTGCTCATGGCTGGATTATCTCACCTCTACTGAAGAGACCTGACTGAGGCTCTTCTCACAGCTGATCCACATGGAGACTTCTCATTCCTTCCCCTTAATATGGATTCTTTGGGATATAGAGCACAGCTCATCCTTTCAGCCTTTCTGTCAGTGGGGCATGAGCAGGATCTCACTCTCCAAGCACCTATTCTCCTTCAACTTCCATGACCTCAATTTATTTCATTTATCTGAGGCTAAAACGGTGTTGAAATGACTGACGAATCTAAGAGTTTCTGGGAGGATGAGGAATGCAGCAAGCTGCTCCATCCCTGATGCTGAGCAGGGCTGCCAGTCCCAAGGAGGGGACAGACTCAATGCGTGCACTTCTCACACTGCTCACAGGGTATACCAAGGAGAGAAGGGAAGGTCCCCAGTGCTCTGCTCCAGTCTGGTCATCTGCAAACCCTTCCCAGGCCTGTGCCCTGGCTTCCAGAAGAAGCTTCTCACATGTGGAAATGTCATGGGAGCAGCACTTGGACCAGTGAACTTTCCCCATTATTTCTGCTGTAACCATTTCCCCTCTTTCCAGCTTTTTCAGTTTTTATTAAAAGAACACAAAGCACTCACAATTATAGAAGTTTATCTGCTTCCTAACAGCAACAATTCAACTTTTTCTGCAATGGTGAGAGGAAAAAACCCAACAAAACAACCTAACCACCCAACTCCTTTAAAGACACTCGTTTGCCTGAAGTTACATCCTTACAATCTGAGAAGAGATGGAAGGGAGCCTTTATCTTCAAAGAAAATAATGAGTTGCAAGATGCCTCTATTTAAAGATACCACACAAAATTAGCCACATAATTCTCATTTTTCTGGAAAGGAACCAGCTCCAGGGATGCTGCACAGATCTGAATTTAAATAGTACAATCTTATTTCACAGTGAATATTGGATAGGGCAGGCCAAGAGAGAATAGCAAGGATTTAATGGGCAGCCTTCAACATGTTTTTAATTAAAAAGAATCCAGAACAATAAGTGTGCCTAAAAACTCCCAAAAGACCTAAAAAAGAGAGATCTCAAGGACAGAAAATCCTTTTCAGATCTGCACCCTTGTAAAGGTGATTCTTCACAAGGGTAAAGTTACAGAAGTGTGGAGAAACTTGGCATCCAAACACTCAACAACAGAAATTCTCGCCTGTAGATTGAAAATATCCACTAAATGGTATTAAGAGGCCATTAGATTGGTTATACTGGATCTTTCTACTGGGAGCACTTGGTGTATCAATTCAGAAGTATTCACAAAGAAACACCCAGAACTCAGCTGCTGCTTCGGAGGAGCTGGAGGGATTTGCCCTCTCCCAGTCCATGTACAAAGGGCAGCTTTGAGCCAAAGCCTGTCTGCCACAGTTATGTTTTACATAACCATGAAATTTAGATTTGGGAAGCCAAGTTTTAATCTAAAAACATGAATAGGCATTTGTGACCTCTGCCTTAGTCAGGAGCTACAATACCCTGACAACAAAAGAACCTGAGCAAAGCCATCAGATGCTGCCTAGACTTTTGTCTCACATCAGGGCAGTGCTCCAAAAAGTGACACCCCGCCTAAACACTGAGCTTAGAAACCCTAAAGAGAGGGTGTTGTCTTGCCTAGAATTTGAAATAATAGTTATTGAATGATAACTTAGGATTTTAGCTTTTATATTTTACAAATCCTGTACTGCATTAGTGTACACCTCCAAACTCCATTCAGAGTATTAGTTAATCACACTTTGGTCAGACAAAACAATTCCTCCAGGCCTGAAAACTGAGGACACCCTACAGCCTCAGGCCTCAAAAGTATAAACAAAAGTGAATTTTGGGAGGAGCAAACTAGGGGTAAATGACTTCATTACCTGAAGCTGTAATTGGAGGATTAACCCCCAATATGTAAATGGCCCAAACTTTTATCTGTCTGAAAAACTCGTGACCATTGTCCATCTTGGGTGTAGCCTCTGAGGCTTCTGACTGCCCCAGGTGTATCTAATGAAGGCCTTTAATAAATCCCCACTTTATTCTCGTCCTTGTCCAGCCTCTGTTCTTGGGAGCCTCCCCAAGGCATCAATAAACTACACATGAAGATGAGCAGAGGGCAGGGTGGAAGGGATAAGATGCTTTTTAAGGATCAAGCACCAACCGTGCAACTGCAGTGGGCCTGCAGGATTCATAGGGGGAGATGCTGCTGTCCAGACTGAACCCTCTGTGTGGGAAATAAGTATAGCAGACAACAGAAAAAGATATTTTGTGGATTACCAGCCACTTGTCTTTTTTCAGAGACAGAGGGAGAAAAATATCCTGTTAATGTGACAGCCACAGGTAAGCACCTACTGACAAAGTTTGCAGTGGCATGTGAGCATCCAGCTGAGCAAGCAGCTTTTGATTCTGCTGTTTTCAATCTGTGATGCTCAAAACTATTTCCATCCATATACACACATCCACAGATGCCAACAAAGCAGATCAGAGCTGACAGCTCTCTGAAAGCCACAAAGTCCAGATATGATGGAAGCCTGTTCAACCTGTTGGAGATATTTAATCTGATTTCTGTCTCACCCAAAACTCTGCATGAAGCCACAGTGAGGAACTGCATCCTCAAATCACAGACTGAGCTGCCACCAAGCACTGCAGACTTGCAGGTGCTAATGAGCACTGTGGGGTGAGAGAGGGACTCAGAGGAAAAAGACAAAATTCTTCCTCAGTCCCTCATGCTGTCAGGACTCATGTTGCTATTTTCGGTTTACTCCTAGAATGGAAAATTAAAATACAGCACATTTGAATTTTAAGGATTCTGTGTTCTTTAAGAAATCAATGCCTTTTTTTTTCCTTCAGGAGCCAGACTAACCCTGCCTTCTCCCACTCCTATTATGGGGCTTCCAAAATGGTGGGAGAAGCTTGGCTGATTTAACTGCGGCAATGTAACTGTTATGGGCTGGTAGCTGTGGTTGTCAAGGGTTTGACCCAAATCCAAGGCAGAAGCCAGGGACTATCTGTGAATTTGCTAAATCTCCCTCTTACTGCTCTTCCCTCTGACAGACACTGAGGTTCTAGCTTTGCTAAATTAATATTATTGACCTCTCTGAATGGTTGATACAACCAGAACAGAGGGATGCTGAGACTGACCTGAATTCTGGGGTTTGCAGTGAATTGCCACATCCCCAAACTGCATCCTCCACCCACTTGACTCTTCCCTGGAGAAACAAGTCCAAGGCTCCCCCACATCCCCACAGGCATATGGGCTGCTTCACACACGTGGGGCTTCTGCTCCACCCTGCTCCTGTCACCCACTTACCACGGGCAAAATTAAACATCTCATTTACAGTAGGATTGAGAAGGCAGAGAGAAAAAATGAAAGAAGAGAACTGCCTTCTCTTATCCTCTACTGTCTGCCCACAGCCAGTTTTACTCCACAGTTAGATCACCCTGGGAACATTCTCTGACACCCAGACCCACAATATCAACCAAGACCAGGCCAGACTTGCACTTCTTACATACTTTCTAATCCCCCATAAAAGTCACTGAAATCTGCCCTGGGATGCAACCAATCTCCTCAGCTTTTCTCCACAGACCAAAATTTCCTTGGATTCAAGGTTCCAGCAAATGATTTTGTTGTTCTCAGTGTACCAGCCAGAAGAACTGAAGTATTGATCATATGAACTCTCTGAAATTGCCAGAGCCTAGGAGCAGGCAGCATAGCAACTGCACACACTTTAACTCCTGCTCACCAGTTGAACTCCAGCTTGACAGTTCATATGGAACTATTTTAGCTCATCCCAGATTGAGGTCATTCAATTGTTTCCCTGCCTGAACTGATAAAAAAAAACATCCACACACAAACCTGTTCTCAGTTAATCAGAACAGCACCAGGCCAGAGTCACAGCTAAAAGTGCTCACAGGAATTCCCAAGCTGAACCCTCTGCATCCTCTGCCCCCTTCCCATGCTCAGAGAGCATCATTCAGCCATTGCTTCCATGAATCTTTTCTTAGGAATCAAGCTGCCATATGTGCCAATGTGTCAGTGTAGCCCAAAACCTCTTGAAACAGGGGGAATGGGCAAGGAGAGAAACCTCCTGCACAGGTAAAACTGGCTGTGGAAATGTGCTTGGGCTCCATCACTTCCAAATGCTGTTGGAGCAGACAGGCAGGCAGCTTGGGCTGCCTAAAAGAACACAGCCCAGAAATGTCAAAGCCTTTACTAGAATTGAAATGTGGCACAGAGCTACTTTTTGCCTCCTTATTGAATAAGGCACTTTCTTATTTTCCTGGGCCCTACCTGTCACAGGTTTTACACCATCTCAGCTCTTCTAATTAACTTTTACATGTCATAATTTCTCCTTCATTCTCTTTAGTAATTTTCTTTTCTTGCTTTTGCTACCTTTGAAATTGTAAAATGCTTTTCCTCTGCCACTGAGACAGTTTATGACCAGCTAATCCCATTTCCTGAATGTGCACTCATGACTTTCTGGCTTTTACCACTACACTTCGAAGTTAAGAGAAACTTCTTATTTCCAAAAGAAATTATTCACATTTTCAAAGTAATGCAATATATTTAGTTCTGCTTGACCGTCTCAGAATTAAGTAGCAATTTATTATATTTTGTTTGGATTATTAGTTAATATATCATATTACCAATATAGAAAGTATTCTATATGGCTGCTTATTGGTGTGAAATTTGTGCTTGGAAGTGAGTAGACAAAAAAACCGCCTCAAAAATATTTTAACCAATAACTGAAATAATCTTTATAATCAGGAAATATAGTATTGCTTCATATGGTTCATAAATACTCTAACTGAAGTCCAAAATTGAAGTGATTAATTTTATACACCTCAGTTAGAACTTCTGTATGGTGCTGCATGACTCAGAATTACCCTTGAGACCAGAACTTCATGCAACACAGCTCTTTAACACTAAACTTTTATTTGAGGGACTGGCACAAATGGTCAGCTTCACCAAGGGGTTCAAAATGCCTGCAGCTCACCACAGCCCCTGGCCCCTTTATGACTTCATCCAGCCCCAATTATAAGGCCTAAGACAAATCTCAAGCTTTCCATTTACCCTTCTGAAACCCATTTGATATTATTAGATTCTCTTATTTCAAATGCCACATCAAATATGGCTCAGTGTCATTTTCCTGCAGTTGAAGCACGAGCCATATTTCATTATGTTACCCAATAATGACATTGTTTGTCTCCAGTTCACTCCCATGAACATGTCACTTTGAAAAACTGCTGTGAGAGCCTCCTCTTATAGGTCCTGAAAGCAAACAAGAAATAGCCCTGAAATGATGCTGAGCACTTTCTGATTGTGTCTGCAAGGCTGATCACTTGTGTCTGGACATATGGCAGCATTCAAAACACTCCATGCTTCCTTATCAGCAGCTACATTCTGGTTATTTGCTTCTGGCTATTACAAAGCCCTGTTCAAATTTGACTATCACTTGAATCCACTTCAATTAGTTATAAGACATACTTTTATAACTGTGAAAAAGTCCTCATCACATAGGAAAAAAAATCTTCCATATTAGAATTATTAATAAATTAGAGCTGGAAGCCTTTTCTAAATGTTGGAAACAACAGATTGTATATATCACAGGTCTTTTCTTTTAGTTACACACGTTAAAATCACATAGAGGCCAACCTAAATTCATCTTCAGATGTGTCCAAGCTGTGTAAGACTGAGGACACATTGTGGCTGCTTCTACACAATTCAAGCCTGTTACTGCCTCTGTGGGAATGTCCCTGTGGGCTGGGGTTTGCACACCTGTGAGCCTGACACACAAACACCTGGGCAGGAGCACAGGAGGAGGAAACTGGGGGGTAAAGCAGAGTGGGCAGGCAGGGGTTACTGTGAGCCTGGGTGGATTCCCTTCATTGTTAATGGAGAAGGTAATGGAGCAAAAGCCAAGATTTTGATCTATCCTCTCAAAGAAGGCAACAAATACACCAAGAGTTCAACTCCAGAAGGCTTACAGGCTCTGCAGCTCACTTATTTCTGAGCATGCATATAGCTGTAATTACACACAGTGTGAATAGCCAGTGGAATTATTTACATATTCAAAGTTAGGGACACAGGTAAAGATTGATTCTGGGCTTGAGCAGGGTCACCCATGCTGGGTTATGTTTGTTTTTCTAGACCAATGTTACCTTTTGCAAACACTCACCAAGGCTGCTGTATTAACTTCTTTTAGCTCTCAGCTGCTATAAGAAGCAGAGAACTCCACAGCTGCCCTGCACCAGGGCAGGCACCTCCTGCACTGTCCAAGAGAGGCACTGGCAACTCTCAGACCTTTGGGGTGGGGGGAGCACCTGTGTGAGATTACACAATTACAGACTCCCCAAAGCATGGCTTTCCTCCAGAGTGATGCCTGGGGTCTCTGCACGGCTCCCAAGCGAGCTGGAGGGATCTGTGATGGAAGTTTTGCAACTCCTACACGTGATGTGGCACTGTCTCATTCACTGCCTCCCATTTCTCACTCAGCTCTCAGTGTCACCAAGGCTCCCCATTGCTGAAGGGACTCAGTGCTCTCCTGGACAAGTTCATCCATGACATCTGGGACTGGGAATACTCAGCTCCAACGAGAGCCACTCCCACATAACTGCACTGAGGCACAGGCTCATTTCAGATACAGGAAAAAGGCAAGTGAAATAAATGTATTATCTCATTTAAAATGCATACAGTCCCAGCAAGCAGGATGGATTGGAGGTGCCACTGAACAGTGCATAGTAAATAAATCATATTTGCAATACAGGACACTTCAGCCAGCCAAAGTCTGAGTTGGTTAGGGGCATAGAAACTGAGGGCCTGGATGTTTTCAGGACTACAAAGCTTCAATCTTTAAGCAGCATTTTCCACCATGAAATCACAATTAAAGGTAGAAGTCCCATTTGTGTTCAGGAGGCAGAGCTGTCTGCAAACCCACCAGAGCCATGGCACACACACCTCATTGCTATTCAAAATAATGAGCAAATGGCTCCTTGCTGTAATACCCCAGGCTTTTCCCAGCACCATGTGTACAGTAAATTTTCTTCCAACCCGCCAGTTTATGCAAATTCTGTGTTCTGAAAATGAGGTGGCTGCTGCTTAATCAGTACTCTCCATTTATTTATGTCCACCTGGCTTCTGGGAATCCAACTCTCAATAGGAATCTGCTTGACACAAGATGTGGAGACATACTGTCTGCCTTGGCTGTCATTTCCTTTGGATGTTTTCCTATAGGAAGCAGGAACTTCCAGGTATCCCATTACTGGCTCACATAAATGATGCTGCTTTACATACTTGAACATATTTCAGTGTATAAAGGTATAAAGTGCCTATTCTGTGCTCAAGACTTATTGTCCTTGAATTCAACTGCACCCTGAGAACACAATGAACAGGAAGAAGTGAGGCATTTAAGAATAATATACTTATTTTCATAGAGATAAGCAAAAAAACACAAAGCAGAGGGGCACCAGAGAAGAGATGGACTCTCTCCCTCTGGAATTATGCAGGACCTGGTTTTAGAGGGCCCTGGATAACCTAATCTAAAGCCCTGCTGGCTTGTCTCCAGACTGTCCCTTCCAATCTCAAATTATCTATTACTCTGTAGTAACTTTACAGTCTGGTAAATGCTGGTACAAGATGCTAGAAGACTCACAATTAAAATATATGCATCTAAAAATAGTTTCATTGCTAATGCACTTTGAAAAAAAAGCCTTTAATCTCAACTATTACATGACAGCCATTCCCATCAGAGCTCTGTGGGGGTCTCTGCATTTTGTCATTGAAGCACCATGAAAGCCAGCACACACAATGCTGGCTTGGACCTAGACTTGTACAGAAGGCTGAGGAAGGTCTGATTTTTACCATTCCTAACTATCCAGATAGAACAATGTTTATGGAAAACTGTGACCAAAGACATTCCTTGCTGTGTTTTCCTCCTCAGCCCACGTGCTGCCCTTGTACCTGCACAGGGCTGAATTGAGTTAGGAACAAACTGCACAGACTGTCTGGAGTAGAATGAAATCAGCTGATACATTCATTCATGGTGCCTTTAAATAATACAACTAACTCAATTATTGTAACATTGACTCAAATGAGGCTGATTTTCAGAAACAAAACATTACACTATGGGTAAGAAAGGCCAGTAAAAAAGGAAGGTAAAGACTAATCTATATGGTCCTTAAAGTAACAGATGGTGAAAATGAGGGTGTAGTAGGGTTTGTAAAATTCCTACTAAACCTTTTCATATTAGTTGAACTCACATTCTTTGCAAATCTCCAAGTCTTGACACAAAAGCAAGGAGACAAAAATAAGAAACAAAGTTATAAACAGAAGTGCTACTCCCTACTAGATGGTTCTCTGGTGCTTAGTGTCAGCCAGCAGGCAGGTGAGGCTGGCAGTAACTCTGAGATCAGTGGAGAACTGGGACTTCCTCAGGGAAGTTCATTGTGGGAATTCTGACTAGGGATATGGATGTACAGCACGGAGCTTTGTAAAGAGAAAAGAGGGTGGCAGCCACACAGAATTAATGCTGCTGATGGAGAAGTGCTCCCCTGGAGGAGCAGGGATTGCTGCACCTGAGCAGAGATGTCTCAGGATGGCAGAAGGCTCCCAGGGGTGCTCAGAGCCCGTCAGAGACAGAGGGCAGGAGGGAGCCCAGTCCAGCCATCCTGTCAGCACCCACAACACTCAGATGCCTTTGTTTTCAGGAGCACACTGAAATGCAGCTCCAGGAGGTCTGTGGTCACTACAGAACTGCATCGTGCTTTTGATGAAAGCAGCAGGAACAGGGATTGTGTCAAACTGGTGGTTTTGATTTTACTAATTAGGTTAATGCACCTACACACATCTTGCTTTTTTGATTCCAACTTGGCAGAGGAACTCATTAAGAGATGATGAAAATGAGAGTCTGATAATCCAGGATCCATTCTGGGTTTGGTGAGCTCCTCTCAGCCTGGCTCAGGGCTGTAATGATGTAATATACTCAAACCTTCACAAGTACTACGCACAACACCAAAACAGTGCCACAGTGTCAGAACCAAAACAGGCCTTTTTAATACTGAATTTCTTTAAAGTGACAAATAATGCTGTTTCACAGCAGTGGTTCTGCCTGAAACAAGAGGATTGTTTCCCTTGGTCTTTCCATTTAGTAGTTGGTGAATGTTCCCCTAAATAGAAGAGAAAAGCTCTTCCTGGCACAGCCTCTCTCCAGCACTCAGCCTTGCCTGTAAATTCCAAAGTGTAAGGCAACAGACACTGACAGGAGAGCAGGGAAGAGCAAGAGTTCCTTTACCTTGCTCATGGCCCTGTTTTCTCCTTCAGAGACCACCCAGTGACACTGCAAAGTTTGGACAACCTTCCTCACCCCCACCATTAGCTCTTCTTCTGCTCTCCAAGGAGGACATGACTGATCCCATGAACACACATGCACCAAACATGCACAGCTTTTAACTCACCCCACACTGCAGTTATGCTGAGGAGACCCATTAAAAGGGGCTTGCCTGGGCAGACAAGTAGGAAACATCTCACATGAAGCTGTCACAGTTAAATAACCCAAAGCTGAGGGCTGCAGGTGCTGTGCAGGGAGCTTTGGGCTTGGCACTGGGCAGACAAACAGGGCATCAGGGAAGGGAAACCTCTCAGAGGGACACCTGAGCTGGGGCTTTTCCAGCCCAGGTCTGACTCATGAAGCTGAGCTACAACTCAAATTCTGGCTGGAACCATGCTGTTTGCAGTAGCTGGGAAGTGGCTGAATACTTCAGCAGCATTAATCCACTTGTCAGCAGCAGTACAGCTCAGCTCAGGCTTTACAGAACAAGTCTGGGCTTCAGATGGCCTTTACTCCTCTTCTCTTACCCTGCTTTTTCTGCCTGGCTGCTCCCTTCAGAGGCAGAACAGAAAGAGAGGAAAATTACTCTTTTTGCTTTTGGACAATGATCAATCAATTGTTTGAAGACCTTTACTCTACTCTAAAGAAAACAATGATTAGCTCATAAATCTCTGCTTTCCTTTCCTATTATTCCTCCAGCTTACCATTTCCAAAAATAAGCATGTTATTGTACCTCAGGAATTACATCAAAAGTAAACACCATGATCACACTTCTAATGATAATTACTTAAACAATGCATGTAACTCAGAATTACTAGAGTGATCAGAAAAAATATAGTTAAAAAAAGAAAATAAGTATTTACATAAAAGAGAATTTGTAATTTTAGTTAATTAATTCAGTGATTACTGCTGACTTCCTGTCTTTAAAAAAATCAATTCCCATCAAAACAAATAGGCCAGGTCCATGTGTCCCCACCTCTGTGACCCCAGCAAAGGCAGAGCAGTAACAATTCCTGCCCTTGGGTGCTCACTGGTGCTCGTGTTCCCACCTTGCCTGGTCAGCTCACAGCAGCTCCCTCCACCATCCTCTCCTCAGCAATTCCACCAGAGCATCCAAAACACTTCCCAGTGCTCAGGTTTCACTCAGTAGCTTGTCCCACACCAAGGGACAGACCCCATATTTATTATTTTTTTCAGAGTAAGATTCTTCAAGCTCTGTTTTTCTGTATCTGAAATGCTTTGGCTCAGTTCTAGATTCAAACAGTAGCTCTGCCTCCTCTCCCCCACTTGGCTCAAGCATTACTGAGATTCAATATGTGATTTTGATTTATTAAGACTAATTTCCCACAATGAGCAAAAAAACCCCACATACAATGGTCCATCTGGGCAAATAATTTCTGAGAAGGCTTGCAAGACAAATGGCACAGCACACTCTGAGACACAACACATGAATAATAAAAGGCCATTTTAGCATTACATATTTGCTAGCATATAATAAGGTATGCTGGATTTACACGGAGGTTTAGATTTGTCTTGTTTTAAAATTCTACTTTAGTGGAGCCAGTATTTCACATTACTGTTTCTACTGAAATCCTGCTGCTGCTTCTAGTACCAAAAGATAATTTCTCAATCCTAATTAAAATTATTTAATTGTATCTCAAGTCACAATGTTTAACAATACCAAAAAATTACCTGCAGCTGTCAGACCAGCAAAAGTTCACTGATTTCAGCCAGGGATGATATGTATCTCAATTAGCACCAAATGACAATTTTAACATATGCTGCCTATAAAACAATGTTCCAGTGATGTTTTTTTCAGTGCACTGGACTAGAAAGAACTTTCCTGTTCTGATTCATGGACAAACTTCTGGCTTTGACAGGAATTTTAGTGCCACAACAGAACCAAGGTTAGAGCTTCCAAACTATTTTCTTTTTAAAATCTAAGAGGATTGGAGAGAAGAAAACCACTGCCCACAGCCTGGATCTGCCCAGCCCTGAATGAGGAGATCCCACATCTCTCGATGAACAGCCCATTGACTAAATCACTGTCAGCTGCTCTGCTTTTATGTATAAGTAGATATATATATTTCCTAAGAAATAGAAAACCACACAGAAGAGACCACACAGAGAAAGATATTCTCAGTCTCTGAGAAAACTGGATGGTTTCAAGCATTGGGATGAATTGTTTCATTACATATGGATTATGAAAAAGATCATAACTTATCTAAGAGCTGAACATTCAGCAGCTATATCTGGAAGCAAAGACATATTTAACTTAGCAGGGGAGAAGAAAAACTGCCCATTAATCTAATAAGGACAAACATTAAAAAAAATAGGATCAGAAACAAACATTGTATAACCGGTGAAGCAATCTGAGATGATAGTTTATTTGCTTATAAGGGTGAACAATTTTTATACAGCAGGACAGGAAATAAAAACCCAAAGCAATACAGTTCATTTGGTCTTTCCTGGTCTTTACAAGATCTTCAATATAATTGTTTCAGGTTTCATTAATTCTGTCTGTATTTTTCTCTAGTATGTGTATGTCTTGGTGCTATCATTAATCAGCCAATAACTGTGGTATTATTTCAATTATCACTGCTGTTTGCTTTGGGAGACAAAGCTGGGGAGGGCTGTTAATGACTTCACAGTGAGGTGAATTCAAAAAGGGCCAGCACAGCTGCAGAGGTGTTTGCTCCAATGAAAAATGCCTTTTACCTGAGCTGCAGACAAGCTGAGGCAAAATCCATCTCTGTCCCTGAGCCTGGCAAAGCTGCCCTGGAGAACTGACACCTCTGCTGTGTCCTGAGCAGCTTTCCCTAGTGAGAGAGGGAAAATACCCTTTTCTTTTGGGGAGGGATGTGGGGACAAGCAGTGTTACTTCTAAGCTACTGGGGCTTTGAAATACCAGGGGACAGAAGTGGGAAAGCAACAGTCTCAGGTGATGCCTTTCCTTCTGTGCTTTCACTGAATGAAATGAAGAACAGAAAATTCTGAATCCTAGTCCAAGTCAGCTACAGCTCTGGCTAAAAATCAAACCAGTTGTCTCTACTCATATCTCATATAAAAACCTCTACAATGTAATAAATTTTATAGATGTCCAAAAAATACACATTTTTAAATTAAGTACTACTTAAATTATTTATTGTATTATTCCCTATTGCATAACTCAATTAAATTCATTTCAAGATTAAATTATGGCTGGCTCATATTATTGGAATGAAACATCTCAGTGCTGTTGCTTTGAACTCTAACAGAGTTCAGAACAGAATCCTCTGTATAGGAGTCTGAAGGGAATTAAGTTACATGCATTTCTTAGTTCAGCTGGCAGATCCATGAGACTTTGGCAGAGAAAAAGAAAATAAAATACATGGGTCCACGTTCAGGAAGATTTGCTTTGACATTACTCTCATTTTCTGCACTGGGTTATTGCACTGTCTTGAACTACAGCCATGCCCCAAGCATTCATCTCTGACAAGAGCAAAACACACTGATTCACAAAACCTGTCAGGAGTAGATTTAGGTTGACAAAAACCAAATAAGTAAAACTTGTATAATACTTACTATATTATATTATAATCCCTTGAGAATGTTGGTATCTCCCTGCTAATAAATGTACAGTAACAGCTTTGCCACTTTTCCCACCATTTTCATTTCTTTTCAGTGCAATTGATCCTTGAGGATTTTTAGCCTTGGCCTGAGAACCAGTTTAGTTTGAACTATGAAAAGCATTAGGCTGAAGAAAACATTAAAACATTTAAGTGTGATTTTATACTCAAAAAGCTGCAATGGGTGATTATTGTGTTTACCATTGTGTTTACCATTTGTGTTCTACTCACAGAAAGAGGGATAAAAAGATGTTATTTCTGCCACTTTTTTCAAATCAACCTGGGACTTCACTTGATCTGTTTTTGCATTACTAAAAGTTACCATAAATTGTAGCTCAGTCATTCTATTGATATGTGAATCAGCCACTACAATAAACCCTTCAACCAACTTATCTGTCAGGGATGCAAATAACAGTAATTGTTGAATAATATCCTCTAAATTTTACTTTACTTCCAGCTTTGCCAAGTGGATATAAAATAGCCTGCTATTTGCATAATCATTTTAGGAAAAAAAATAACAACTATGTGCTGAGGATTTAAGTCCCACAGGAAAAAAAATGAGGAGCTGCTATAATCTCCAACAAAGTGGCATTTCAGCTTAAATGACAGCAGAAATGGAAGATGCCTTGCATACAGATTATTTGTACCATGCTGGAGCTGGGATGCACCAGCTACAACAAGAGCAGGACAAGAGTTTTGTTCATACCCATGGGATTTAGGGTCAATGAAGTTATTAGTTCTTTTACCTTTGTGGACATAATATGGAGCTAACAAAGAAAGGGCAGACCCAGTCAGGTTGGGATTTGAATGAGGGAATTTTTTGACACGTCTGCCTGGCCAGTACCACCCCTGCTGCTCAGGGATGAGGAAGAGCTGGGCTCCAGCAGTGGAAGAAGAAGGTGGAAGAGAAACCATCCCAGACAGCAGCAATTAGAAATTGTTAAGAACTGCTGAGCCAAGGGAAATCTTTCAGGAAAATTAATCCTGTTGATTTGAACGTGGCTGTAGCTGACAGCACTCCCCAGCCTCAGAAAACTGATCCAGCAGCAGCAATTCAGATTCCAAACACCTCTGCAGAACAGGGAGAGGGTGAAAGCCAACAGGTCCAGGCTCCTGAGGGACAGATGCAGCAGGGCTGCAGCTCGTTTTCTCAAGACAGAAATGTTATTCCTTTAAAAAGCTCATCACACCTTTCTCTTATCCAAGGGTATGCTTTCCTCTGAGTAGTTCAGCAATATCATTTAAGAGGTAGGAGACTGCAGGGGTCCAGACTCCCCAAACCACCTCTCATGCACACTGTGGGCATGGCTTTGCTCTCTGCTCCAAACTGTGCTGCACATGTGAAGTGCTCCAGAAAACAACACCTTACCTGAGCTGTGTTTAAATTTCACCTTATACATTACTAAAAAAACCCCTTTAAAATGTATCCTCATGAAAAATATAAATTTGTCCATAAAATTGGTGATGGTATTCTGCATAACTCTACAGTCTACGCACACTATTGATGACACTTTAAACTCCTGATTTAATCTGCTTTCCAGTGTCAGTTTTTATTTGTACAATAATATCACAACTGAAACAAAAATCCAAGAAGTAGAAAACGGCTACATGTGTTTGATGTTGAATGTGAAAGCCTCAGATATTTAGCAACTTCTTTGATGCTTTGATCTCCAAAGAAATCTTACTAAAATTATGATCAAAGGATTTTATATTATTCTAAGTACTTAAGAACAAACCATCTTAGGGCAATAATCAGTATTCTGTTTAATCCCTCACCCTTGGAATCCATTATTGCTAAGCACCTCAATCTGATGGGAGTTACATTTAGTTAACGAAGATATTCTCCTAAAACCCTCACAAGTACTAGAAAGCAACACTTCCAACTTACAGACAGAGCCAAGAGCTGGATTTTATTCTGCTGGCTAAAAAGTGCTTTTTGAGACTGTTTTTAAATGTATGTAACTTAAGAAAATTGGTATGCAGCTCAGACCAGGCAGATTATTATTTTTCTACAGCAGACAAAGAAATAGAATTCCAATACACAACTACTTCTGATTTAATCTATTTCTAACTATTTCCTATTGTCAGTGTTTATAGAGCACTATTACATATATCTAATATTTATAAAGTAAATTAACATGTGAAGACAGATAAATAATGAATTATCCTTTTCATCAATCTGACTACATAATACCTATTTCAGTGCAATATTAAGCACTGCATCACACTGGTTGTTTTGTAATCCCCCATGGTGAATTAAATCTGTGTGGTACAAAAAATCCCTACACTGCAGCCTTCAAAATAGGAGAATATTAGAGACAAGTAAGGTTTAACAAAAACCACTAATTACATCTTAGATTATGGATTTACCACCCTTGGCTGATGAGAGGTAAGGGAGAAGTGAACTTTTCCAGGAGCAAGTTTGAGGAATCCCTGACTCCAGTCACAGCCATAACCTCCCAGACCCTGACAGCAATTCCTCCTCAGTTTTACCTGTGCAGATTATTCTTTCTCCTGCACAGCCCACCCACCAGGGTGGGTTTGCTGCTGTTTACACCACCATGCTCCACTGCTCTTCAATGGTGACAGATGAGGAGCAGACTGATGTGCAAACACCTCTGCTGTGAGCATTCCTGCAGGCTGGCAGGAAAACACGCCTGATCTAAGTGAAAATCAATCTCTGCTCGACCTGCTGGCTCCAGCTCCATTGCACTGAGGCTGCTGTGGGGCTCACACAGAGCTGGGCTCAGAGAGCTGAGCTGGGCTCACCCAGAGTCGAGCTGGGCTCACACAGAGCTGAGGTGGGCTCACAGAGCTGAGCCGGGCTCCCACAGAGCAGCACAGAGCCACACCTGCAGCCCTGCAGGATGGCAGCAGCACCAGGAATGCTGAATGCACCCGTGGGATGTCAAAGGCAGGCTCAGGTTAATCACATCTCTGACAAACATGAAGTTATCTGTCCTTTTGGGCTGAGGGGTGTGAGAAAAAGGCCTGTGAAGGAAATGTTCTCCAAGGTTACTGCATCTTGGAGCACCCTCTGTCCTGACTGCAGCGTTTTGAATTTGGCTGTCACACACTCACAGGCTGACTTTGGGTTTGCTCTGTTGGTATCTCCGGCATGGCGAGCAGGAAGCTGCACAAAGGACAGTCCTGCACCCCAGGAGCATCCCAGGCTGTCTGCAGTCCCAGGTTCTGTGTGAACTGTGGGGAGCAGGAGTTTCCCCCCTGCTCTTGGGGCTCTGGGCTCCAGGGCACTTCCTCACACCCAGGGAATTCTGCCTCGCTGGACCCAGATGGGACAATGCAATCTTCAGCTGCCTTTAGCACAAACCCACACCACAGCTGCTTCAGGCCCATGATCCTGGAAGATGGAATATGATCAGTAGTACCAGCTAGAGATTTTACCTTCAGGTCCAGGATAAAATGGTTTTGTCTTGGAAAATTACTTACTTGATTAAAGTGCTGAAGTTTAACAATTAAGTTGTTGATGAGTGGGTCCAATCCTCTGACTTTCAGTTCTGGATTATTAATTTGTGCCTTCAGTCCATTGGAAACAACTCTGCTGGTATAACTGAAAAACAGAAAAAAGTAACACACCAGTGACTGGAACCATATCCATCAGAATCAAAAGTCATATTACAGCGGACTTACAAAAAGAAAATGTTTTGTAAATGGGAATAAAACTTTTTATAAATATTTATGTTTTTAAATACACTAACCAGAATAAAAGTCACAGTTTCTTGCATTATCATTTACCACTTCAAATTATTCAAGTCATGAATCAACAGCAATTTCATAAACCACAGACAGGTTTGCTTAATTCATAATTTAATATTTGAATCTTTGTAATTAACATTCTTAAATTCTTCCATGCAGCAGTCAAAGCTGGTAGCTTCCAAAAATTCACTCTTTTGTTATTGCAGAAACTCGGAGAATTTAAGACAGAAATTACATTTTGTGAGACTGAAGCAAATTCCAATGAAAGGGGCGTTGATTTGAAAAAGATTCATAATCCAAGTGTGAATTGGAGTCCTCTTGCCAGACCAGTTGGGGACACTGGGAGAAGCTCTCTGGGGACACTGTAAAGCAGCAGCTGCTGCTGTACCACAGCTCCCCATGGAGCCCCACCTGTGTCAAAACCCACCAGCCACACTCAGCAATTCCCTCTGACCAAGCCCTGCTTTTCCTGAGCAACAGCAGATTTTCACCCACTTCTCTCACTGACTGGTGACTGAACAGCTCCTGGCAGTCTTTTCTGGGACCACCCTACAAAGATATTCTCAAATCCTGCTTGGGCTGGGGCTCCACCAGGGTACTTTCATGGGGAAAGCCCCAGGGTTGTGCACATTTGGTCTCTGCTTCTCTCTGTGTCTGTACTACAGCTGGGGAGCTGAATTCATCAGCATTCACCAATTCATCAGCAAACATTCACCATGTTTGCTGAACCCAGTTCTTCCTGTAAGTACCCACACTCCTTCAGATTTGTCCCAGCATTTATCTGGATACAGTTTAAGTTCCACAGAGCTACAGAGCAGCCTTTTTTAGAGAGTTATGGTTTGTAGGACTGTATGAACCCGAGTCCAGCAATCATTTGTAACAAAGGGGATCAGGGATGTTTTGTATGACCAGCTTTGAACTGGACTGGTGCTCACAAACCAAACCCTCCCAGACTCACACACACACCAGGGAGGATCTCATTGAAGACTCAAAATTGGCATCTTTGCAAGTGAGGAAGCCACTGGCTCTGCTCCTTTGGACTGAAATGTCAAGAGGAATATCTTGCTCCATCTTGCATTTTGATCATCCCTGCACTCTTGGATATGCCAGATGTTCTCCCATCAGTGAATTCTTCACTGTAAACCAGTTTGTGCTGGAGTTGAGGACAGCACTTCTGAATGTAGAAATGCACCAGAATGAACTGGAGGGAGACCTAGCTCTCCAAATATATTTGTTCTATCTTAGTTTCATTTAGGATGAAAATTTATGCAAATTGCTGGCAGAACACGCTGTAGGACACTGCTGCTAAAGGTGTAGCTTAGAAAAAGAAATAGCTGAGAATGGCCTGCTTTTTCAGTAAACTCAATAAATGTCACTTCTCAGGGAAGAAAAAAAAAGAAAAAAATTGTTTAGAACAGAGAACTGAGAAAAAAAATCATGCTTTGCCTTAACAGCCACACAGTATTTTGAGGACAAATGTTAAGCAAAACCTTCTTCACTGAGATGGTTTTTTTTTTGTTCACTGAGTCTTTTAAAGACAATGTTCTATTTTTTCTTGATATGTAACTCATAGATGTGTAAACAAATCTGAAGTATAAACTTTCACAATGCAATGGCACACCCAAAATCATGGTAGGGCTCAGATCTTAGAAGCAGACCCAGCTGGACTGACATTCCCAGGAAGGACCAAGCTAAACTATTACTCTGAAGCCAAGGGTGGTATGGATTGTAAAAATCCACATCAATGAACTGGACAATATTACAACACTGCTGCATCTTACCTCCCTTTACCTTTATTCACAAATCATATTATTTGCTGAATGCTCAGCATAGCTCATCATGTCAAAACAAACACATGGTGACCCACTATAGATGTACAGGGATATGTGACACAGCTTCCTAAGATCACCTAGTTTTAAAACAGGAGACATTTCATTTAATGGGTCAGACTGGCCTCCACCAGTCTGTTTGGGGATTCTCTGTAAGTTCTTCTTTGTCTGATCAGATGCTCAAAATGTAAGAGTTTCCTTTCCACTGCTCTTGACTTCTCTCCTTTCAACCCCTGGTTAGAACTGCTGGAATTTCTCTGGAGACTTATGTCACTATAACCCAGGATAAAGAAACCTCTGGGTTGGCTGGGATGTTTTTTGGCAAATAATATTTTTTTTTTCTCTATGGCCAGTTCAGAGACAGCAGGAACATTAATTCCAGAGTCCTCAGAGGGACCCAGAATGGGGAAAGTCAGGCTCAGCCAGCCCGTACCCACTGCTGTTGCTAAATATTCTCCTCCACATCCATCATTAGCAGGAAAACAGGGCCATTGGGAATGGATGAGTTCACACTTCATGGAGACAAAGGGGGCTCTCCTATCCTTCAAGTCCCACCCATGTTTAAGGAGTCCCTCTGAAGCTCTGGAGACATGTATGCATTATGTACAGATATTCCTGCTGTCCAGACTGTGCAGAATGAGATTCATCACCCAGCTTAACTAAATTCCACATGTCAGAGACTGCATGCATGACCTGTGTGAATCCTGCTTCAGCTCCTTCCCCTCCCTGGTGCCACCTTCAGTGCATCACGAGTAGCCCAGCCCCGGTCTGGAACGTGACGTGCCCAAGTGGAAAAGCTTTCTGGGCTTTCACAAACTGGAGTGCTGAAACACATGGGATCTGCCTCATGAATGGGGTAAAAGGCTGGTGGGAAAGGAGGCAAAGACCTGCAGGGCACAAAGCCAGCTCTTGGGTTTTCCCATAATAACCTGTTTTAGCCCTTGTTGACCATAGTGGGATTGTTCAACCAGTATCAACAAAAATGGTGAAAAAAATGTGTGGCATGTGACAAAATATTTCTGCTTAGACACTGCTGTCTCGATGATGCATAGTGTGTAATCAATTTTTTAAAAAATATGATTACAAGCTGTGTTTGTCCCGTGTCAGTGGGAGAACACTGCCAGAACTGAGCCTGGAGAGACTCACAGGAATGAGGAGATGGCTACAGCCCCTGAGGAGAAGGAGACAGCTCAGAACTGCACACCCAGCAAGGAGGGAGTAATTCCCCCAGCCCATGCCAGCCAAGGACCAAAGGCTGCACTAAAACCAGACATTTTGTCTCTCTGACCCAAACCACCACCCTGCAAATGCAGATCCTTCTACTATCCCTGTACCATGTTAAAATACTTTGAAATAAACACTATACATTTCCTGAAATAAAATCTGATTACCTACTTCTTTGCACTATCTAAACCATTTTTTTTTGTTGACATCAGATCCTGAATTACTGGAAATGTACGTTAAGTAAGATCAGAAATTGGCTTGCTTTATTTAATAACCTGTAATTTAACTGAAATATTGTAGAACTGAAATGTTAACTCTGGTTACAGCTCTAGTACTTTATTCCAACTAAACCCAGAAATGTCAGCAGGAATGTCCAGGAAAGTTGTATTAAAATACTGTCACTGGAGCAATCCTGAAAGTAACTGCTACACTGGAGCCCAGTGAACAGCTTGTGCAGACAGGATTTTCATCCAGACCTCAAGCCTCAGGCCAATGTTATTCCATTGATTGATCAGGCTAAGCTGTGATACTTTAAAAAAAACACAAAAAACCAAAAGCAAATTATAAAACCAACAGCCTCCCAAACCCAGCTTTTCAGTATTTCAGAAGAACAGTATCAATTTTTTAGATCTTAGGTAAGGCTCATCTCAAATTTAAAAAAAGGTAAAAAGTGAAATGCTGTTTACATATGGGATTGCATTTCAACTGAAGGCAAATGTTGTATTTCATAAATAAATAAAGATAAATTAAGATATCTGAGTAAAAACACCTATTTAAAAAAGCCAGGTGATGTTCTGAAATGTGTCTTTTTTAATTCCTAATATGAAAAGAAAGCAAGGTACAGGGTTTTCTCAAAGTTAAATATCCCTTCAAAAAAAAGAAAAAGGCATATAAAATAGAAATAACTTCAAATTCCAGGCAAATGAGTGCAGGAGCTGCATTAGGGACAGATCTAACCAGCAGTGGTATCTAGCCACAAAAGCCCAAAAACAGGGTGCTGTTCTTGCTGTTTTCATATCACTTCCGTACCCCTTCTGTGCAGCAGACCCCACCAGCCAGGATGCTGTGAGCAGCTTTTCCAGGTATTATTGAGGGATTATGGAGCAAGACCCCAGCACTGGAACATGCATTGAGCATTCCAGGATCACCTGTACTGGAAATTCAGGATGCCTGGAACCTGAGATTAATCTCAGTGCAGCTCTCTTCATTTTCATTTTCTGTTCTCTGTCTGAGTATTTGACCCAACATAGTTGTGCAGGAGGCATCAAATATTTATTTAATTGTGGGATAAATGGGACATCAAACATCACATGGCAAAGTTGAAAATCTGAGCCTAATATTCAGTTCATAGGAATCCAGGAAGTGCAGCAAACATCTCTATGGGACTAAAACTGCTTTTGATGAAATCATTTATCACACAATCTTAAGAGCTACCATATATGCAGAAGGATAAAAATTCACTGTCTACAAAATTGAATATATATTTGCTGAGATGTTTCTAATTTTGTGATCACATTTTTTAAAAAATAAATTACACACTATACATCAAGACAGCAACTTCTTAGCAGAAATATTTTGTCATCTGCTATGCATTTTTTTTATCATTTTTGTTGGTACTGATTGAATAATTCCACTCTGATCAACAAGGGCTAAAACAGCAACACCTTTCTGAGACATACTGGCAAGTACAAATTCCTCCTGAGACTCCAAAAATTTCACCATTTACTTCTCTAGCGTTATAAAAATGTGACTGTCCTATTTTCTGTATAAATGTACAAACTATTCTGTAAGAAAAAACAACCTGCCCCCCCAAGAGAAGAGCACATTAGAAATCTGCAGACTGGACCACATAAAAGAAAATTTTTGCTTTCTCAGCCTTCTAAAACTCATCTGGCCACAGAGCTCTAGAGTAAGCCACTCATTTTCTAGCAAAATCATGAAATGTTGAGACAAAGCAAGACTTTACAGCAATCATTTCACATCCAGCTCTGCTTCTTTCACCTCTGGGCATAACTTATTGAGCAGGAAATCATCCAGAGATCCGTGATGCTGGCAGACCCTCCCAGAAGCAGAGGGCACTGTGCAGGGAACTCGAGGAAATTGAAATAATGCTTTTCAGCCCCCTGTGCTTGTGTCCTAGGTTACAATGTAAAGATGTGCCCAAAAGTGTGTATTCTATCACCATCTGCTGAAATCAGGTGGGGCAGTGATTCTTATCTCTGTGGGAGATATCCTCTGCTAATGGGCCAGCTGTTAAAACCAGATGGGGCAGTGTTCTTTATCTTTCCTACAACCCATTCTTCCTCCAGGAGATATCTCCTGTTAATGGGCCATTCAGTCCCAGAGCATGACTGATAAAATTACATCATCCCACTGGGAGATGGAGCCAAGCCTTTCCTACCTGGATATGATCTGAGATTTTGAACAGCAGAGCAGCCCTTACCCACTGGTTTCCAGAGGACAAGAGCTGCCAGACCTTCCTATGGGATCACTGCTTCAACAAAAACCACTTCATCTGGACTGCTACCACCACCCTGACTAGCAGAGTGTCAGGTTGCATTCTGACTCTGTCAGTGGTTTTTCTTTTGTACTACTGCATGTATTTTATTTTTCTCCTTTTTCCTACTAAATTGTATTTCTGACTTGGAGTCTCTCACTGGTTTTACTTTCAACACTACTAGAGTTTTACACCCACCAGGGTGCAGCAGCCTGTTTACTTCAGCAAAACCCTCAGCACAGTGCCAGAGCAACCACCACCCACCCCTGAGTGACTCAGAGGTTAAAGGGTCACGGGGGAGAAGGAAGGGAAGAGCTCTGCATGTGCCATTTAGTAAGAAGCAATGAGAAATATGGATAAGCTACTTAACTGGCCTTGAGATCGACTGAAAAACTAATTCAGTTACATTAGGCATGGTTCACCAGATGGTGTGTTTTGTCTTATATTTATTCATAATTTGACCCTTAGGCTGGAATGGTTTGCCTGAAATTCAATTATGTGAACCCACTGCTGATCTACAGCAGCCTGTGGTGTCCCTAAATTAATAATTTTTGGACGTTTTCTTTGCAGTTTTCACATGCAGCCCCTGGAGCGTGTGACCCTCTGACCTATAGGGCTCTGCAATCCTTGTTTTCTTCCCAATTTGGGGAACACAGAAACGTGCACTAACTTGTAAAAGCAAAGCCAAAAACTGTAGAGTTGCAGAATGTGACATAATTCATAGGATTATCAGCTTTGATCTGATTGACCCCTCTGCCCACTTCTTCACAAAGTGGCAAGAACAAGCAGAACACATGGCACACATACATCCCTTGCCCGGTTATCACAGTTGCTTATCACTCATGAGTAACTTCAAGGAAGGAAAGAAAATGCTGTTTCCCTGAGGCATTTCTGAGTTTAAACACAATTATCCATGAGGAAAAGTCAGGCAGAGCAGGGCTCCCCTTGGACCCATTTCCCTGAGCTGCTCCACACAATGAACAAGAGAGGGGTGAGTCCCCCACCTCCTCCTGAGCCTTGGCACTAAAAGTCACCATCACAGGCTGGGCTTCATCTCTGAGCAACTCCCACAATGGCACTGCTCACAAAAATGCCTCCAATCACACATTTTGTCATTTCTGAACCAGCTTAAATCTGGTTACACTCATTGAGCATCACATGGCTGAGAGATCTCCAAAAACGGGTGATCAACTTATGACCAGTACTGCTCTCTAAGGAACTAAGCCACCAAAATAAATACTTTATTAAAACACACAAAAACCAACCAAACAAACAAAAACCAACAACAACAAAAAAAACCAAACCAAGACAAGAAATACATCCTGGTAACTTTACTGGCACATAATCAGCAGCCATGCTTATTTTGAGAAAAGAACCTATGGCATTTCTGGCACTGTACAATTCTGCTGAAGAAGATGAAGTCACCAGGATAAAATCTGGATGCACAAAGGAAACTTATTTCACGTATTCTACACAATTAGCTGAGCACAACTGCTGCAACACTCTCTGAGAGAAAGGTTTCTCTTTTGAAAAATACCTATGCAAAGAGTTCATTTGGAAATGATTAAATAACTGCCAACAGACTACAAGAAAGCTGAAGTCTGGCACATTACAGTTTAGCTGCCCTGAAGATTTTGTGAAGCAGAACTGACACGATAAGAATTCCATCTCTGCCAGAACTATTCTAATGGGCTCCAGTGGAAGTTTCACAAATAATCTTAGTTATTAGCAATTATGGAAAACTATGAGACAAATGCAGTGTGCTAATGGGATAATTAGAAAAAGAAAATCACAAAGCCAAATAGCATTTATAATGGTCTTTCTCCACTTTTGCAGGGCTGAAAAAGACCTCTTGTAGTCTAGATTATCAAGACAGTTTTAAGACTGCAGCTACAAAACCAAGTTACCAGATGGCTTCAAGTGACTGGATGATGCCAGCCCATGAACTCTGAAAATCAATGAAAAACAACAAGAGTGTACACGCAAGAGATGACAGCCTCAAAAAAGATGTATTCATCAGTTTGTCCAAAATCGTGCTGAAAATGCAGTGAGTGGAGCTTCACAGAATATTGTAAATGCTTGAAGAATGTTGCAAAAAAATGTTATTACAGATTGTTGGTGAAAAAGCCTTCATTCTTTTCCTAGGTGTATGAAAAGTTACCTTAAGGCACACTGAAAACACCAAAGAAATTTGTAAAAATTAATTGGACAATCATTATTATGTCATGGGAAAGAAAGTACTTGCCTGGAATACCATCAGATAGGAAAGTTCTTTAAGTTTCAAGTGAAGTAAACTCTTCAGGACACACAAATGGAACCTCTATACCCATCACATGGAATATAATGAGCAATGAAAATGATACAAACCCAAAAGCTGAAAACCTAACTGGGAACTGGAGGTATAAAGAGCATTCCCCATTATAATGACTCGAGAAACAGAATAGAAAACAAAAAATATATCCTTATCAAAGTAACATCTAAGGGAAAAGTAAAGTTAATCTGAAACACCTTTTCCTCAGCAACTCCCAGGCCAGGAGAGAGCCTTGAGTACAAACAGAACAGAATCAGGATAAATCCTGAGGGAGAAACTGCTGCTGCCCCTCTTGCAGCTTCCACTCTGTTCTGCTGGGCAAAGCAAATGGAAACAGATGATGCCAAACTTCTGAACCTGCCACATGGAAGGCACTGGTGGAAAACAGCACTGACTCAGCATAAAATACAACCTCAGGAGAGGACAGGACTTGAACTCTTACAAGAAAAAAAAGAAAAGCAGAAAGCAAAAAATAAACTAAGCAGTGGAGAGAGAATGAGCATGGAGCAAGGGCTCACATTATTTGGTTGACATGATTTTAGACAGGCCAAGGCAGCAAGAAACCAATTGCCTTTTTGAAAACCCTGGTTGCAGATACTTAACAATTAGTCTTGACAGATGACCATAGTTATACAAAAGGATATTCTGTGAACCCAGCATAGGAATTTTTATGAAGCAAAACAGAAAATGTCCTGATTTGCACATTGTCCGACATATGTCACAGGAAGAAGACCTTGCCTGTGGCTCATTAAAAGCAAAACCAAACCAAACAAATTGGATTAATACTAAAATTCCAGCTTTCCTCAGAAGCCAGTTTCTCCAAATGCATGTAGACACACATGGGAGATCACAGAACAGCTGTCAATAATGAAATGCAGCTCTGTATGAACTCAGCCCAGCACTGAGCTCTGCCCTCCAAGCCTTGGCTTCCTTGGTGTGCCCTGGGCAGATGGAGCATACCAGACACACCATTCCCCCTATCCTGTGTCAAGGAAGGATTTTCACAGCCCAGGCTCATCCTCTCTGCCAGGCTCAAGCACAAGGCAGCTGAGATCTGCACTTTCTGAAGCACTGTCAGCTCCCCTGGCTGCTCTGGCTCCTTGGGGATGTCTCTGACCATTATGGATTTTAAACATGCACTAATGCACACACATTCGATTTCATTCCCTTGTACAGTTTTTCCAATATATTTGAGCAATGTATTCACTGCAATTCTTATCTGCTCCAGTGTCTCCACTTCTGCCCACATCTTAATACCTCAGAGCAGGTCCTTGAGTCCCAGATGGAAAAGTTATTTACCTTAGTCCAAGGTACATAGTCCAAATTTATTCCTATTTCTAGGTTAAAGACTTCAGCATAAAGATGTTGCTGCTAAATTTTACAGAAGTAAAAAGTAAATAGGAGAGCTTAGTGCTGTATAGAAAGAGATCAGACACTGAGACTTCCAAGTCTCCTGACTCAGGAGTTCTTAAACTCTTTCCCTTTTGCTTCATCTTTTCTACCAGCAAGACAGGTAGCTGAAATCATCATTCCAAAGCACCCAAGTTTTTTTCTTGATAGAGGAACCTGCATTTTACTGCAGAGGCTACTTGTCCATCTCACCAGCAGACCTACACATTTCATCCAACTTCTTCCTTTTCCAACTGACATGGATCAGGCCAATTAACACTCATTGTCCCCCTAAGGGTGACATAACAGCCCAACTGCACTCAGCAAAGCCTGATGATGGCTACAGGCACTGGGCTGGGCTCAGCCTGGAGCCATCCTCACTGCTAGAAGTCTTCCAGGTGCAGAAAAGCCTCTGCACGCTGGCACCACAGGGGGATGTGCTCAACACAGACCTTTCCATTGCCAGCTTCATTGTTTAGAACAACTGGTAAAAGCAGCACTTCTAATTTGTTCTAGTGTTTACCTAACTAAATATTTGATGCAGTATTTCAGGATGTAGCAAAAATCACTGCAGAAAATGTCAGTAGTAGTAAAGGGCAAGTATGGTGCAGTTATGGAAACCAGAATGTCTCTGCATTTTCCCAAGACAAATGTTTACCCAGGTCAAGGTTGAAGAGCTCGAGAGAAACGTGGGAAACTGAGCAGCCCCCAT
Source organism: Luscinia megarhynchos (assembly GCA_034336665.1). NCBI lineage: Eukaryota > Metazoa > Chordata > Aves > Passeriformes > Muscicapidae > Luscinia > Luscinia megarhynchos. The sequence continues at coordinate 20,491,019 of CM067572.1, read as the reverse complement.
TCATGTTTTTGTCATTAAACACAAAGCATTGTTTTCCTTGCTCGAGTGTTTGGTACTTCTCACAAAATAACTGCACTAGAAGAGAGGTCAAATGTAGATTTTCCTGTCATCACAAATCTAGAACAGAGAATACTTATACAAAAATCAATTTACTTGACCTATACTGTTCAATTTTTCTGCTAATGCTGCTGGAGATTTATGTCTGGTTAAAACTGTTCCCTTCTGCAATTTAACATCTCTCCCCCTTGATTTTGCAGAAAGGTCACAATCCCGAGTTCATGATTTTATATTTTCCTGCCACAAACATCAACACAAATTCACACAAGTTCTCTGCAGGATTAACAACAGCAAAACCACATTGTTGGGGGAAACACATTTAATGCACACAAATGCATGTACCACAAAATACTGTGCAGAAGAAAGAGTTAAGAAGAAAAATAAGGGCAGAGAATCCCTTTCCCCATGCTACAGGTCTCCTTGAAAACCCAAGCTGTCAGTTCAGTCATGGGATGCACAATCTCATTTTTGGTAGTTACTTTTAAGGCAGACCACAGCAAAAGGGACAAGGAACCACTTCTGACAAGTTAGTGGCTTGCTTCCTCTACAGTTCTGATTTCTGTAGCAGAGATTCCCTTCCCTTAAACCCCTGCAAGAGATCCAATCCTCTGTGTTAGATGCAGACAAAATCAAAATCCTCAGTATAAAATCCCCAAATAAGCAAACAGAAGGCACATCAGGAGGCTCACAAAGGACAGGTAAACTCAAACAATCTGCCCATCACACATATAATGCAGCACCCTCAGAAACATGCATTTTTTATGTTTTAGCTATGTTTAGCTGAAAACAGAAAATAAATAAAATTAATGACATAATACAGAAGAACCCAAGCCTGGCAGGATTTGTGCTGTACACAACAGAGAAAGCCCCTCCAGCAAGGTCCTGATCTTGCAGGGATGGCCCTACAGAAGGCCCTTTTCCTCGCATCTAAGTATAATCACAAATAAACTTTTCAGTAATAACATTCCACTCATCTCTGTTTATATTCAGGGGATGAAGTTTTGTTTCCTTAAGCAGAGATCCTAAAAGGACCCTGTTCCATCCCATTCCCACTGATCATCTGGGCCTAAAAAATATAAATTCATCCTTGGAAGATTCTAATGGGCAAGGAACCAAACATTCTCCACATTCCAGGGCAAGGACAGAGGTCAGAGCCAGCCAGCAGCTCCTTATCTGTTCTGTGGCCATAAGGTGCAACACAAAGCACTTGAGAGCTTGAGTGTGACCACCCTGGTTGAAAAGGGAGCTGATAGCTTCAAGTGGCTGCTGCTGGCTGAGCAGACAGAGAGCTCTTTGCTCAAGCTCAGCAGCTGCCCTGACCTGTGTGCTTTTCAAGCCTTTCCTGAGATGCTGAGAGCTTTTGCCCACCACACACAGTGGAGCTGACACCCCTTAGCACGAGAAGTACAAACCTGCCTGTGCTCAGCCATAAGGAAAGGTCTACAAATATCAGGGAGGCAAAAAAAAACCCACAATAAGAGAACTGGCTTTGCTTTTCTGCTAAAAAAAATCAGGGGGAAAAAAGAGAAAAAAATAGACAGGAAGTCTCTTTTTTTCCTTTTTCTTTTTAAAGATGTGTACAGTATTAGAGAACACAGAGAACCAAAGTCATTTTGAACACAAGACAAAAGGAATGAGAGAATAGCAGGCAGTTTGTTGTGGCACAACTATAGGCTACAAAGCACCCCTTGTTATCTGTGTGCTAAAAATACTGCCATGATTAACAGCAAGGACCAAGGAAAAAACAAATAATAGAAGAATAAATGATGTAACGATGTTTAAAAAGAAAGCATGTGACATTTCAACATTTACAATAGAATCTGAACAGACTTCAGTTGTCTGCAGCATCACCCATGTTTGAAGTATCCTGAAAAGCTTTACAGAGGGTGGGTTAGGCTGGTACTGCTGAAGGCAAATGGAGCAGCATTAGTCACTATGAACAGCACACAAATATTCCAGCTGGTTTTCAGTATGGGGAAAAACTCTGCAAGTCTACACAGCTAATGCTGTTGGATACTTAATTCCTGTTTTGGATGTGATGGTGACATAGCACAAGGATACTGGTGATGGACAGTTATGTCTGAATCTGTTCTACAGAGATTTCCAGAGAGAGAAATTACTACATGCACAAATCCACAGGCTCTGAAAGTTATGCTGGACAAAGGCAAGAGGAGCAAGAGAAGAGGGAAGCATTGACTGCCATGTCCTACCAGTGCACAGAAAATCTTTCAACAAAGTAACTGGCTTAACAAGGTGTGAACCAAGTTGTCTTGTTTTAATGACTTTAAATCAAGAGTTTCCTGTCAGGAAAGGCAAAGTATTTACTGCAGACATTTGTTAAACCTGTCAATTCTCTATTTTGAGATTGCATTTAAAGAATAATTAATAATGAAAGGATTCAAATTAGATTAAAATTAATGAGAAGAGGTGCAGGGGGTGAGGAAGTAGTTTATTGCTTGCCTTTTAGGTGAATCACTTTTTTTTACCATGGCAAAAAATTAATCAAAAAAAATAAGGCTCAATTTGGCAAAACGTAAATTATTTCACCTGATTTTTCTCTCTTAGTGGCTAAACTGTTTATTAATCCCTGAGGTGTACAGGATATTCCAATGTGTCTGTCGAGTTTCACATACAATTACAAGTTTCTATTTCGAACTTGCCATGGCATGAGACTAAATACTACCAAAAATTACTTGCTTCCATGAAGACAGTAATGCTCAGCATTGATGGTCTCTCATTTATTTTGGAAAAGCATCTGAAACTCAGCTCTCCCCCTGGCAAATGGTGCAAACACAGCAAATTGCTTGAGGAAGAAACCATTTAATCAGTGTTTTACTGGTTTTCATCTTGAATAGAGCAATATATGATCCACATAAAAAGATAAGGTGAAATTATTACAAATTACTGGTTGATTAGCCCAGCACAGGCCAAATTCGTTAGGCAATCAAAGCCTGTGGCATAATGCCACTGGTCTACAAGGGACAAGGAACTTGTAGAAGCAGAACTAAGAGGCGACAGTGAGAGCACAACAGGGGGGTGACAGCATGGGGATGCAGCCTCCAAAGGAGCTGAACTCTGAGCAGAGCTGTGAACTGCACTCCTGTGCCACCACATCTTCAGCCACCTCAGTGCCAGAGAATCGTGTCCCAGCTGACACAAAGCTCTCTGCTCTTTCACAGGTGGCTCCCACACTCATGGGCTGGACTGCAGGCTTGACACCTCAGTCTTGGTCTTGTGTGTGCACAAATCCACGTGGAATGCTCATGGATGTAAGCTGGACACTGTCTTCAGCACAGAGACACACCAAACCCATCAGTGCAAGCAGCAATAAAAGCCCTTGATGGAGAGGCCACCCACAGAAGCTGGAGGATGATGTTGTGATGCTCATGGCTCACTACGCAGGTTAATGAGGAACTGAGGGTTCTGTGCTGTGTTCCTGAGTGGTATCACTCCCACCTTGAACACAAAGCCTGGGAGCACAGGCTGCTCTCAGGAGTAGTCCAGTATCTCTGCTGAGTGCTGAAAGCCCTGTCAGGTATCCCAGCCCTGCCTTTCAGCAGACAGCTCAGCCTGGCACAGGAGGATAGTGGGGGAACAATGGCAGCACTGCCTTGCTGAGGAGGCAGAGAGAATTTCTGCACATTTTCCATCCTGGTTTTTTTACTTTATTTAGCACATGGAGGCCTTAGAAAGGAATGAGAATCCCATGTCTTACTCCCCTCTTAAACTTCTAAAATCTCTGTGAATCAGTCAAAGGAGGAAAAAAACACTGAAAAGAAAGTAAGTAGTGTAAGAAAACAGCTGAAAGCCAACAGGTAAGTCCTGCTTACTCCACCTATCCCACATAAAGCTGCCTAACTCCTGTACCATTACAATCTGTCAGCCTGGGCAGAGCAGTGTGGCTGGAGCCTGTGACCAGCCTGCAGTGACACAGCTGACACTGCCACAGCCCAGAGTCCCTCCAGTCCAGGACAGTGCCAGCACCTTGCTGTGTTTCAGGGACTCCCAGGGGCTGTTGGGCAACTGCTTGTCACTGCTGAAAAAAAAATCCTTTGTAAGAGATGGAAATCAAAAAAGCAGCTCTTAGCAGCAGTATTGTTCCTGCAGGAAAAGAGCAGCATCTGTCACACACATGGACGGCACAGCAGGGACAGGATCTCAGAGTTCTGGTGGCTACAGGACACAACAAAAGGCTGAACATCCCTTGCATGGTCTCTCTAGCTCAGAGCAGCTCCTGTAGACCACACCATCTCTATTTCTGTACCTGCTCCATGCAGATTTCTTTTTATTTTATTTTATTATTTTTATGCAGAGGAAGTATTTTAACCAAAAAACCTGTTTCCATTTGCCTCGCTGAAAACCTGCTCTGCGTTTCCTTCAAACTATTCAGAGCAGCAACCAGAAGCTGCCAGCACAGCACTGACATGGAAATACAGCTCCAAGCAGTCCCAGGCAGGGAAGCTCAGGGTGCCAGCTGGGACCAGGGCACAGCCCAGCCCATGTGCCCTGCAAGGACCCCAGCAGTGACCTGGGCTCACCAGCAGGACCTCAGCAGCACCAGTGCTGTCCCTCCAGCAAGAGGCACTGATTAATCACACAGCTGTATGCTGTGGGAGTGGAAATGAAAAGCTTTTTATTGGCAACCTCATTATTTAGTGATAATTAGAGCCCAGCGTGCCATAAACTGCCCCCAGATTTTATTTTTACAAAGAGAAGGTAAATTCACTGCTCCTTCCACAGATCTCCTCAGTCAGCCCCCAAATACAGAGGAAATTGGAAATGCAATGGCATAGTTAAATCCAATACAGAATTAAACAAACCTTTACCCATTCTGTGCTTTTCAGGGAGATGGGAAAGGGAGAACTGTTGCTTAAATTATTCCTGCAGCTTTACTTGCTTAGTCTCCAGCAGCTCTGATCTGTCTCATTGGCAATTTCTTCCAACTGCAGGAGACACATTGGAATTGCCAGAGAAGATCAGCTCACCAGGACATTTAGGCCTGAATTCCTGCCTCTGGCAGCTGCCTGACTTTTAACTTGCCCTGTAAAGCTAACAAAAGGTATTTTTCTGAACCAGGATGCCAGCTTGTAGCCTCAAGCTTTCAATTCTCACCTTGCCCCCACCTTTCCTCCCAAAGATATATATGTCTTTTATATTCTGGTTATGCTGGTGTACCTTTCACTGGCTTTCCCAAAAACAAGGCACAGAAGGAATTTTTTCCCCAACGAAAGAGATGTTATGAGGCAGATCCCAGGGTTCAGAGGGCTGGGATATCTTCTGTGAGTTACAGAAGAGAACCAAAGCACCTGGTGACTGAAATTACACCTACAGCTGTAATTCTCTACCAAGCTCCTGGCCTTGCCTGTGGTTTTATATAAAGAAGTGTATTACCACATTTCCTTAGAAAGCAAACATGCAGCAATTTCTGATTAAAAAAAACCCCAACCAAACAAACAAAAAACCCACCCTTTAAGGTGGCAATATTCAAAAAAAGCCAATTGTAGCTTTTATGGCAGAGCACCAATCCCAGTCCCAAAGTGCCCAAGGCACCTGAGAAGGGCAAGGACAGGAGCTGGTGTGCTCCCTGGATGCCTGTGACATTCCTGCAGCCACCACAGTCAGAACTGCAAACTGCTGCAGCAGACTGCGAGTGAGTTAAGCACACTCACACTGAGAATCAGCACCAAATACTCATTTTGGGGAGGAAAGAAGCTCAAGACTTCTCAGTTCTAATTTGAAAGCCAGTGCAGTAATTTTCTGTCACTTCCCTGTGCTCATTTGACATGCCAGTCACAAGAGGTGAGGAACCATACTTCCATGTTAATGTAATTTCAAATAACAACAGCACATTATTGCTGAGGAGTGATTAGTACCAGCACTTCCATCTCAAGCTAAGTGCCACAATATTGTCTGCTAAAGCTCATGGAGTGATGACTCCTGAAGAATCTCTGAAGTTCTTACACTTTATTCAGTGGGGAGAGTGACTCTCTACATCATTGTTAGAAGGTGAGTAGGTTTATAAAAAAGCAACCCTTTATGAATTACTGCATTAACTTAGTAGAGGGGAAAAAGCCAGTTTGCATGGATTTTACTGAAAAAGTCAAGTAGTTTCAGTTCCATTAAACTATTACATTCTTGAAATAGTAATTTTATAGTTAAGTCTACTACACTGAGCATTTTACAACAGACCCTGGCTGGGGATGCTCTGCTCAATTTATGAATATTCAGCAGCAATTTGAACCTTGAGCTCCCCCTTGTGCCACGCAGCCAAATTACGAACAGAATAATCGGGGTTTGCTTTACAGCCTTGGCTGCTGGGGATTTTGGGAGAGTGGATCCAGGAATGCTGGAGCAGACCCTGCCCAGCCCTTCCCCACACGAGGGGTTAATATCACACACAGCACCTGACTGGGAAAAAAGACTAAGGGAAGGTGAGAACAAGGGGTTTGTACTTGTGTTCAGCTCACAAAAAGATGAATATTTCATAATGCCATTGACACATCAAAATGCAGCTGCAGCTTAATGCAGGTGATCCATGTCACATGAAAAATGTAGGATCCAGATTCACTCTCTTTATGGATTCCCTCATTTTGACCAAAACACTGTTTGTGACATGTTTTCCAATGAATATTTTCTTCCTGAATCCACATAAAGCACATAGTGCTACAAGAAATAGCCTCTGAAAAACCCAGTGTCACCTCCAGCCTGAGCCACTCTAATGTTTTAAAGACAGAGAACACCATGGGCAATAACTATGTAGACAACAAATTAGACTGCTTCAAGGACAGTCATTCCAACCCCTCATTGCAGATTTATTCCTTTACTCTGAAGTAATAGCTCATCTATGAATTGATAAGGAAAACACTGCTTGGCTACATTAGCTCCACTATGCTGTGGGTAACTAATGCTGACACCTGAGAGCTCCAAGAATTACAATCACCCACTTCACTAACAGGAAAGTGTTTCTTCAAGCAAAGTTCCCTATTTTGAAATATTTCTGTTTTTCTCATAAGGAAAATCTGTGCCGGTAACTGAGTTTGGCTTATAAACCACATACAAATAAAAAACCACTTAAAGGTGACAGTGCTTAAAAACCAAACCAATGCACATATAAAATACATTTTAAGAATGTGTATCAAGAATTTCCCTTGCACCAGAGATTATATCAAGAAGAAATGCTGCTCACCTTCCAACCAAAGAGGAATCAGACTTTAGCAATTGCATTTATATTGAAATATGAAAGAGCTGTGTTTATTAGAAGTCTGCAGTCTGATGTTTTTCTGGGCCTTCAAGCACAACTCTGCACAGGGCTGCTGCAAATCTACTTTTCCTGAGATTGATTCCACTCTCCTGCCCTGCTTTCTGAACCAGAGGCTCTCAGCATAAAGGCAAGGAGTCGACATGAGCAGCCTTCAAATACCCTCCTAGGTTTGGAGGGTTTTGTTTTGTTTTAGTAATTTCCCCATCATTTTCTATAGCAATGATTTTATTTTTTTTTTCCCCAGACACAGGTAGTGATTTGCACTGGGCTGAATGCAGATCCCCAAGGAATGAGCACAAATTAAGCAGCTTCTTTAGATGAGTATTCCTCATTTCCAGTTCAGGTTTTTTTGGTCATCTTTCCGGCAGTCTTAATTCAGTGGATATGGGCAACATGGATTTAATAATCACATATGGTTTTACTCAGAATGTTGCCTGGCACTATATCAAATGCCTTACAGAAATCTAAATGTACTAACAGAGTTAACTTTATCAAACTTTTGTGAATGCCAGCAAAAAACCAGCATCAAGATTGCCTGGTAAGATCCCATTATAAACCAGTGTTCCCTGGAATTATGTTTCTACCTCTAGGTCCCGTATGACCCTTCCTAACTGCAATTATGCTTGAGCATCCCATTCACTGATCCTGGAACAGTGACAGCTCAGGAGCTTTGCCTGCAGGTTTCCCAAGCAGTGTTTGACAATCAAACCATTTCTGTGACTTTAGGGACAGAATTTGTCCCCACAGGCTGCACAGAGCAGTGCCTGGAGAGACACAGCACCCACCAGGGCTGCACCTGCTCCACCCTTCAACAATTGCTGCTGTATTTGTAGCTAAGCTGGGCATATGGTGGCACATTTTGTACAGAAACAAAGCGTAAAAAGCAACCACTGGCTGCCCCGTAGTTGCAGGAACTGGATTCCCTTCCACACATTTTTCACACCCTCAGCAAATCAAAGCAGCTTCTGTCAGGAACATATCTGCATTTGGAACTGCTGCTTCCCTTTGTCTTGTAAAACAAATTTGTTGTGTGCCTTCACAATAATTCATTCTAGGCAAATTCTGCTACTGTAAAAACTCAGGTAGTCAGACTTGCATTGATATCCTGGCTAAACCTGACTGATTTTACCTTTTTCTCCACTCTTCCCTGGGATGTGTGTACCTGAGCCTCTGGTCCTTAGAGGGGAAATATCTGGGATTTGAATGTTTCCGTGCTCCCACATGCTGCCCCAGGAAAGCTCAGGACCAGGGAACCCCCAGTTCCTAAGCACAACCATTCTTTGGGGGATGTGGTCAGCACAGGAAATGAGACACAGCACAAATAGTTCAGTGCAGCCTCACTGCTAAAAGTTTCAAGAAATCTAATGAGTGTGCAGATTTGAATATTTAAATATAACCAGCACACTCCTCCCTCCTCCTACTCCCTTAGGCATCATAAGGAACAATGGCTTAGCTCCCAGTGCCACCACTCTTCCCACAGCCCATGCTGCCTTCACAAATGGAGTGTATTTTTACACTCACTTTACACATTTTTTACACATTTTACTGTTTACAGCAATAAAAGGTCAGGAGGATATATTTTGAAAATTTAAAAGCTTCTAGATTTTTTCTTTTTTTAAATCTTCTCCTTCCATATTTTCTATAGCAAAGTAGAGAAGGAGAAGAAAGAAAACAGAAGTGCTTGCAAAGCCACAAAAAAAAATAAAGTTAGATTTAAAAATTGATTAAACTTTTCTGTCTTCTCTCTTTCTTGATGCTAAATGAAAAATAAACTTCCTCATCATGAAGAACTCCAAAATAGGGATTTTTTTTTTTTTTGGTTATTGCTGTTGTTGATTGAGCTTGCACATCTGTGAATTAAAAAAGAATTACCATTTGGATAACACGTTTATCTCTTCTGTTGAAGATGTGTGCCAATTTTCAGACATTTGTTTTTTGATTAAAAAAAAGGAAAAAAACATGATTAAGTGCTCTTGCTTTCTAAGAAGAGCACAGCAAAAGGCTGACCATTAGATGGCCTGGACACACAAACTGAAATTAAACTTGTGAAACTTCACTCGAGAGTGTGTGTGTTTCTGGGAGATAAACATGCAATACATTCTGACAAATCAAAGTTAATCTACTGTTATCTCTCTTTTATTTCATCAGCTCTTTGGATTAGACTACACAGCTTCACTACTTTGCACCAGGGAATTGAGTAGATGGAAAAATCTTTCTTATTCTTCTTACTTTAAAGAATACATTTTTCAAAGCCTGATTATAAATCCTTGGCTGGCAGGAATTACTACCATAAGTATTGTGTAAGAAATATATTCTCAGCACAATGCAAAAGGCTTTCATGGTGGATTTGAGGAAAGTAATGAAAATTAACATTAAACCTGAAACTGGGCAGACACTGCACCTTTCCACACCAAGTCTAATAGCTTACCTTCAGATTTGCATATTGGCCCTTATTTGATATTTTTAGCTACAGAGCAGGTGCTTTCGGACATTTTTAATGTATCTGCATATTTCTGCCTGTCACAGCACTGTAGTGCCTTAAGTGTGAAAAGGAAAAATGGCACCAACCCCACATCAAATCACTGCCTGTGGAGCATATCATTAGTGATTGTGGCACCTTCCTGATCAGAAAACAAGATTAATAGCACCTGTGGCTTACCTGTGCCCAGAACAGTGCCCCACACCTACCTGCCTCTGTGCAGGGGATGCTCCCTCCACTCACCTCTTCCCACAGGGCTCTGCTATGACCAGGAAAGATCAAACACACAGTGTGGGGCCTGTCCCACACCTCTGGCAGAGCCCCCAACAAGGCAGTGATTACCCATCCCACAGTTCAGGGAAGTGGGGAACAGAGAGAACCCCAAAATCCAGCTCTGTGTGCTGGGAGAGGCACCCAGGGGTGTCTCAGCAGTGTCACTTTGTGCTTTGTGTCCTGCTGCTCTACACTGGGCAGTGGCAAAGCCCCACTCTGCACAAACTGACCACAGAGTTACACAAACAGTGCAAAAAAGGACTAAGACCATAAGGAAACTGCCATCAAATGCAATTTTTTTTGCTTTCACTTATTAATTTTCTTCAGCCATGTCTCCTATTGTTCTTGGCCCTTTTATGAGCTCCTCTGAACTGTTACATTTTGTGCTCTCTGCTGATAATTGCAGGCAGTGATGAAGTGGAGAACTGCTAGCAACTGGTCTGCTGGCTCAATAATGCAATCTCACATATGGACCAACCCTAAAAAGCAATCTATCAAAAGAAGAATAAGCCTCCCCTTTGTCCCATGGGCAGACACAAAGCTTTATTAAAAAGAGGGAGGGGGTTATGGGCGAATGTCTTTGTTGAGAATTTTTACAATTATATTTCAGTTTTCCTCTCAACACTGAACTGCCACTTGCTCCCACATCTCCTGGGTGTTTTGCCTGTGTAAAACAACAAAATGCAAATGGGCCAGTTTTAATTCAAAAGCAGATCAAATAAAGAATGACCTTAGGCTGTAACCTATGCAATAATCATTAAGCAATTCCAGGCTATTCGAAAAGGAGCTTTTCCACCAAAAAAACCTTCCAATTAACTCTCAAACACATCCTCCAATCTTGCTGAACTCATCAAGTTTAGCAGGAAACACCACACTAAATGCCCCACAGTAACAGCATTAAATTTCTGGATGCTGGATATTTATTTTTCATGTGGTGTATTACACCCAGAGCATTAAATGCTCTCTTAGCAACTAAACAACCTCCCTCCACCAAAATGAGTTCACTCAGATTCTTAATAACAGACAAAACCCATGGGAGAACATAATTCACTAAAAACCCGTGCATCTCTGACCTCTCACCCCTTACAAGGGATCTTCAAAACTAGTTCTAAAACACAAGCTTTGGAACTAAAATGCATAAGTCTGCTGGACATTAAAAATCCCCAATATATCAGACTCACTTTATACACGGTGGTTCCAAAGAATCTTCTATTTCCCCATCTTCATAAGCTGCAGACTATGAGTGACCTGTCTCCTCTTTTCTCTCTCTTCCTGCCTCTGGAACTCCCCATGGACAGCAACCCCCTCCTCCACTGCCCCATTTCAGAGCTGCAGCCTTCCTGAGCTGATTTCCATCACAGAGTGATTGTGTGTGACATTCTGGGCCTGTGCTGTGTTTAAGGCTCTCACCCAGGAGCAGCAGTCATTGCCCACCACATCACTCCATGTAATAATGCCTTTATCTGGCACAGCACACACACTGCATGCCTTTGCTCCTTTCCTCCTGGTCACTCACGTGTGCAGCCCTTTCTGATGAGCCCTGGGCTCCCAGCAGATAAAACACAGCCTTGTCTCCTGTGTCCCCACCCCAGGTGCAGCACAGCAAGTGAGAGTGGCCACGAGGGAGCTCAGCTTGAGGCACATTCTACTGAAATCATCAAGGTGCATTTGAGGCCATTTTAAATTTCCACCTGCTCTCTGTGACCCTGAGCAGCTTTTCCCACTTTCAGGGTTACCTCCTGGAATGAGTTAGTTGACCTCTCTCATCCTACACCTTATTTTCCTGAAAAACAATTTCTCCCTGTCCTGTCTTTCCAACACTGCCCGTTTTCTGACTGGCAGAGCAGAACAGTTCTGCCTCAGAAACATGAGCAGCACCTGCCTTTTTGCACCTGCACCAGCAGCCACAGGCAAAGAACAGCTACTGTTCCAAAGATCTTCCTCTGATTGCTGGTAATGACCCCATTAATTGCATAATTAATTAATTAATCCCAACTGAGTAACCCAGGAGCTGGGTGACTGCAGCAGATGACAGCCTGCTTTGATTTCTGCCTTTCTCACCTGAAATTTTAATGAAATTACCAGCTGAGGACAACAGATCCACAGGTACCTCTTCTCCAGGTATGTTCTTAAAAATGCTTAGACTCACTGGGACATCAGTAATGTTTTCTCCTGAACTTTGCAGACATAGGTTAAAATTGAAATAATCTTGTGAGTTTGAGCCCCCAGTTCTGTGTAAGGAAGCACTGAGAGCACAAATCCATTCAAGGGGTCTCTAAAGTAGTGATGGCTTTTCAACTCCATTAAATCCTTCCCTAGTAAAGTAAAAAAAATAAAGAAGGACTTGTGAAGTAGGGAAATGCTATATTCCACTCCTCCTCTCCTTCTGGACTTAGAAAATTGAGAGAAAAACATTCTAAGGCATGGAGAGCTTAAAAGAGTAATTCTTTCCTTGGTTTATTCAAAACTCAGCAAAGAAAAGCCAGAAAGCTGCCACAGCCTCAGTGCTCAGGATAGCAAACAGTCTCTTTCACCCAGGTAAGCAGTTGGCTCAAGGATCCCTAATGCTGGGCTGCCTTCTCTCAGCTCACTTCCCCTGTGACTCTCAAAATCACACCCATTAGAATTCAAATGGGATTAAATTCCTCTCCTAGTAAACTTGTCTTCTGTTTGTCTCCTTTGCTGGGCCTATCAGCCCAAGACAGAATTTACTGCAGTTAAGCATTGTGTAGCATCTGCTCAGCTATAAATTAATCACTGCCAGATAGGAATAAAGATAATTAGCTTCCTGGAGTGCATCTTTTTCTTTAGTTGTTAATTACCTACACAGGGACCTGCACCTTTCATGGAGTCAGCATAATCACAACATTGAAATGCCATTATTCAAACTCTTTCTGAGAAAATATTCACCATCTTTATACCTCAGCAGCATGGAAATATCTACTTTTTTATGAGATGAAGGCATGATTATATTCATTATTTAAGCAACACAAAATAAAGAAGTTATCACAATATTTAAAGTTCAATTTCTGTGCTACTGGATTGTAATACAATAAAAATGAGCCACTGCAGGCATACCACAGACAGGACACCTGGATTCTCCTTCCACTTTTACAGTGGCTGCCCCTGTATTTCAAATATCTTCTTACAAAACTCAGGTGACACTTACCCAACACTGCAGCCTTTTGTGCAGAACCCTGCAACTTCTATGTATGAAGTACAGAGTTTTCAATTGCCTTCTTGCTCAGCATAAAAATATTCAGGAGTTGTTTAGAATTGATTATTTACAGACATGCCTGATCTAAAAATGAACATGTATTTCTATAAGGCTGTGCAGTGCAGAACACATAAAACCCAACAATATTCAAATTCAACTCCTTGTGTTGTTATACAAAAAATGTTTTTCAGGAGAAGAAAAAGCCAAACACACAGAAGAAACCTCAAGTCCAAACACTTACAAATTTCTCCCCATGAAACAAGAACTGCCAGCTGTGAATTTGTATGTGAAGCCACTTAGTGCAGTTCTCTCTGGCCACAAGATCACAAACCTGAGACACAGAAATCCTCCCCTTTCCTGAAGCTTGATTATGTAATACCTTTGTATTTCATGAAATAAATAACCAAGGGGAAAGAATTCCTTCCACTGTCTCCAGAGCAGAGAGGGGCAGCTCTGCCAGGACAATTCAGTGGATTCCCCAAGCCCTTGAGGGAGGGAAACTCATGTTTGTGTCAAACTCCCTGCAGAGGCTGCGGAACAGTTTGGGAATCCACTAGATGGATCTGCACGAGGAGAGTATCACCCATTTCCTTCTTCACTGACAACAGATGCCATCCCCTTGACTGTCTGAGCTGTCAAACACACACTGAGGATTCACTCAAGGCAGCTATACCAGCTTTTAAAATACCAAAAACTAAACTATCAGTTTCAAAGGTGGGTAAAGTTAGTAAGATTATATCCCATTAATGCTTTGTTCAGCTTATATTTAAATTCTATGGCAGTACTGGGGTGAATGGAAGGAACAGCTCTTCCTGAGGGCACCTGCTGAAATAAATGCCTAAACCTAAGGAAAATGAAGGAGAAGCACATGAGATTTTCCCTGATGGAACAAACTGGGAATCCAGATCAATAGGCCTTTGAGAGCAGAACTCCTGAAGAAAATTACCTCAGGAGAGGTTTAGGTTGACTATCAGGAGAAGATTCTTCCCCCAGAAGGTGGCTGGGTACTGGAACAGGCTCCCCAGGGCAGTGGGCACAGCACCAAACCTGTCTGAGTTCAAGAAGCATTTGAACAATGCTCTCAGACACGTGGTGTGACTTGGGGTGACCTGTGCAAGGCCAGGAGTTGGGCTCAGTGATCCTTGTGGGTCCCTTCCAACCCAAAATATTCTATGATTCAAAATGGAATGCAAAACTCAAAGTTAGCACCAGAAAGTACAGCTCCTCATAATGTAAAACACTAATGTTTTTCACCAAGAAATGGTCTGAATATCCTCTCCTCTAGCTGCCAGAAGGTGGTAGTATTTCAAAATATTAATATTATTTATGAGGAAACAAACTCCCTGGTTTATGAAGGCTGGCTGCCTGCCAGTGCTGTATTTATTTTATTCACAAGAGTTACAAGCTCTGCAAAGGGCCTTGATCTGGAGCCCTGGGTGTCAGAAGGAGTGGAAAACAAACTGCAGAGCCTTGGCATTCCACAGGAGAAAATGTATTAATACCTGCTTGTCAGTGGGGCAGGCTGACACAGGATCAAACATCAATGGTAACTGCTGGAATCTGCAAAAGAAACTGAGTGAAATATTCCCAGGCTGAGAACAGAGTCTCTGAAGGATCACTTGAGGCCAAGTCTCACTGTGGAAATGAACACCTCTTTATAAAGCCATTAAATCTGCCAGAGCTGCTTCTGCTACCTTCAGAAATGAATTCTCCAGTGAGGACAAAGCAAGTTTCAGGATAGATCTGTAATTAAATAAGGCTGCCAAAGAATAAGTCATAGTCATGCTAAAAGCCAGTTCTTGGCATATGGTGTCCAAGTGTCTACCAAGGTAACCTGAACAAAAGCCATTCCACAGAAATGCTAGCAAAAGAATTCTGAGCTTTTGTTCATAAATGAACAAAATTCTGCAATCTTAGAACCAGGGTGAAATTGCTACAGCCACATAAATATAGTGCATGTTGCTTAGACCAGATGTGGTTAGTCAGAGGAATTGGTTATAGCAGACAAAAACCAGATGTCCTAACCAAACGAATTAAATCCAATGTATTTTTGCAGGATACCATAGGCAGAAAGGGCACTGCTGGCAGATCCCTTCTGAGCAGCCCTGCAGGCCCCCATCAGTGCTCTCAGGATGAGCTGAAGGCAAGTGGCACAGGGAAATGGTCTTTTTGAAAACATAGCAAGAGAAGATCCCAGTAATTCTGCCAAAATGGACCCACACAGCTGTGCCAGTCCACATTGCCACAGAAGTACTGCCAAACATCTCCTCAATGTGGAATATTGCACCAAATGAACCCATTATTTACATGCTAGGACAGGTGACATATTCTTCACAAAGGTGATCCTTCCTGAAAACCTAAATGACACTCATTTAGAAATACCTCCATGTACCTACCCGCAGGTAGAAGAAGTGGAAAACCTGTCCCACCCCAGAGCTGCACATATTTATAGTCAAGAAAATACTCCTGATTCTTGCATTTTGATTTTATTCCTACCTCTTTAAGAAACAAAGGTTGGCAGAAGATGTCTCTTAATACTCAGGGAAAAAAAGAAGTTTTTACAATGCCACCCCAGGAACCAGAACCATTGTGCTGCCTTCATTCTGATGTGATCTGTGCAGCTTGAAAAACCATCTGGAAAACGCAAGTGCTATTAAAAGGGAAAGATCTTTTTTTGGGGGAAAAGAATCCCTTAGGGCATGATACACAGAAAAATCAAACCACAAATTCCATGGATCTTGATTACACTGAGAGAATTGTGTGCTTCAAAACTGTTAGCTCAGCTCTGGTCAAAATCCAGTCAGAAGGAATGAGGCTGAAAAATGAAAGGCTACTTGGGAGATCCCTGAGGAATCAAAAGCAGTCTCATTCCAGGGGAGGGGAAACAAGCCCTGGCTCTTGATGTGATGGGTGTACTTCAGGAATAGTGTAATGGCTCTGGGAAAGGTTTGTTGTACAAGGTACAGAAGTTTGGCCTTTGAGGCATGAAGGAAACCTCCTGAAATTTCTAGGAATTAAAAGCAAAAAGACAAAACAATGTAAAAATAGCAGGAGGCAGAACAGCTTAGATTGACATGTTCAATTCAGTTTTATCACCATAAGAGAAAAATATAAAACACAAGGGAGCCCTAGGTAGCAATTTATTTTTTTGAGTGTGCAAATACCACCTTTCTGTTGACCTTTTTTTACTGAGAAACAGAATTCCTAATGCTGAGCTAAGAACTGCCCTGCCTTCTGGACATACACAAGTAAAATCAACACAGCTCTATGGTGTTGGAGATAGCAAGATTTTAACATCCTTTTTTTTGTACTGTGGAGAATGTTACACCCAAAGCAGAAACGTGAAAAAAGGAACTAGATACTGGCTGGAGTCAGCGCCCAAGTGCTGCATCTCCGACATCCCTCGAAGAGAATAAAAAGTGATGACATGCTCTGGACTGGGCTTGTCAGGCAATAAATCCACTGCAAATGTTGATTTCCCTGGACTCTGCCAGACTGAAGAAAAATTGAGAGTCCCTTACTAACAGGAGCTTACACTTTCCACAGAAATGTCTGCTAAAAAGATATTTATTAGATAATCAATTGCAAAGGGCTGTCAATTGAAAGTGATCTCTCATGCAAGCAAGTGGCCACATTAGGCAAAATCTTGTTTTGGTCATTTAATCAAAATCAAGGAAATGAGTTCAGACATTAATTCTTCATATTAATCCCTTTCCTACTGTTTCTTTAAACAATTTAGGGCAGAATTTCCAAACCCATCAGTAATATTCAATGCTCACTTCTACACCAATTCACTATTTAAACACCTGTATCTCAGTGCACATCAGGAACTTCTGCACTCCAGAAGCTGCAATCCAGACTGACTGTTTGTTTACTGCCTCACACTCCAGTTATGAACATTGTGACTAAATATTTCTGTGTTCTTGCTACATACACAGGTAGTTCTGTGAGCAACAGAACTAATGAAGCCTTTCCTTTGAGGATTTTTTCATGTTTAATAAAGCTGCACTCACAATTTTTGAATGAATGGAAATATTAATGTGGTTTCTCTGTGCTTCCTATTCTTGCAGGAGTTGTAAAGCTAATATTGTTGAGAGCTCTTCTTTCCATCAAATGGGCTTAGACTAGTTCAAATTTCACTGAAGTTCTTCAAAAACTGAGAAGAGCAGAGAAGAACACTGTGTGACTGAGACACCTTGTTTCTATAGGAAACAATGCCAATAAAAAGAAGAAAAAAATGCTTTTATAATAATAATATTTAACTGCAGGAAAAAATCAATTCAGTTGGGATCCTTCTAAATTCCTGGATAGCTCTCAGATCAGGTTTTAAACAAACATTTGTTCCAAACATTTAATAATTGTCAGACTGTTTCAGGATTTCTCCCTCTGAAATATCTGATTAAAGATTTTAGTGTCTTCAGGCCAGGTCAAGGAATAGTGGGTGAAACCCAACCTTTGAGGTCAAAGCTGCATCAGCACAGGGACATTTTTAGCACTTTTTAGGGTTGACAAATAATTTAAAATGAGAGAATTCGCTTGTACTGATCAATGAACAGGGATTTTATACAAGAAAACCAGCAAGAAGATGGAAGTACCAACAGGGAGGGGTGCTAATTTCAAGAACATTTTGGATAAAGAAATTGCTTTATTTATTTTGTTTTTAGTAAAGCACCATCCCACATACATACACATACATACAGTGCACATACTATTCAATTAAATTACTTTTATGAAAATGGCTTAGTCCTTGTAGACCTGTTCTAAAAGTGTCCTCACCTGATTGCTGTCAGCCTAAAGGCTTGAATAATTTATTCGTGAGCTACAAAATTCTTCTCAGAGCTGTGGGAAGGAGGAAAAGGGGCACCTGGATAAGCCAGCAGAGGTGGTGTAATATAAGGAATTTAGGTCCTGTTCATGTGCATGTCACACCCAACAGGCCACTGGTTACTTCCTCCTTTCTTCTGAACAAGGGATAGCAGAACTGAGAGGCGTATTTAGAAAAAAAAAGGGGTGTAGGGCAGCTTCTCTCCAGACTGCTGTTCTCCTGGAAGATGGACAATTTTCTCTTTTTTCTGGAAGTCTCCTTTCCCTCACTGAAGGGTTTTCACACAAATGGAGCCCTTTCCTGACTTGGTGCAGGCACCTGAGCTCCTCCTCCCACACATGCAGTATTTGTGCTGTGGGTGTACACTGCATATTTCTAGGAAGCAACAGGAGAAGGAAAAGATGACAGCAAGTTCTGTCCATTTTTTCACCCTGTCCTCTGAAGAATGAGAAAATTAAGGTTGGCCTTGGGTGAGAAAAGTATATATTAAAGCTGAAAATCAGGATGATGCCAAGAAATTATTTATGGTCTTGGCGGGGGGGAAATGGTGGCTGAGTTGCTGAACTGGAATAAATAGTACCTCTGTAAGAGTTTATCATCTTTCCACCAGCTGAGGAACAGCACTATTTGTGGGAAAGCAAAGGGAGCACAGCCTGTTTGAAAGGGACACAGCTTTCAGGGAATGGCCCAGGTCAAGTGGACTCCATGTGCCCTCATCACAATGCTTGAACATCCCATTTTCCTCAGCCACCCAAGTTCTGAACTTCTGAACTGTCACCAGTAAATTCTGAGAGGCTTTCTGTAAGAGATGAAGTCATGTAGCTGAGTTTTATCTCACTTATCCCAGCATATATCCAAGGCCCCACCTTGTACTGTGTGTGATCATTTATGATTCTCCAAAGCAGGCAAATGTGTAATTTAAAAACTGGTTGCACCTCATGCAGATTTTCTGCTTGTGTAGGTGAACTGGGAGTTGACCTTTTCCTTCCTCTCCCCCAAGAACTAACAATATTGTTTGAAAGCTGCACTGAAGTCGTGTAAGGAAAGTTATTGTTGAACTTTAACATTCTTTTTCTCCTTGAGATGAGAAAATATCCTACACCACAGAGATGGACACCACCAGGGATGCAAAAGCAAAGTGTTCAAGGGCTTTTGCTGGAGCACAAAAGAATGGCTGGGCAGAGGATGGGCTCAGTGTCAGACACCACAGTGGCCCTGAGTGGATTCTGCACAATCCTCCTGAGTGCATTCACTGCAGCCCCTTCCCAAAGCCAAGGGGTTGCAGTGAGGGTTTGAAAACAAACCCTGACTGTGCTGGCAGAGCTCAAACCAGACTGCATGAGCAATTCAAACCAGTGAAATGCACTGGAGAAAAACTAACATATGGCAAGGAGAAAGGGCAGCAAATGAGCACCTCCAGACAGGGACAGAGCTGCTAATTCAACCTTTAGGATGAAGCCATCTCTTAGTCCTGAAAAACGTCCCCTGAATGGAAATAAGAATTTCAGCATTCCTGAGAAGCAGCAAGGAATTACCCAAGCATGTTCATGGCCTTGTGTGCTGGCATGGAGAAGTACTCACCTCAAAGACACTCTGAGATAGAAAACAATTCTCTGTTACCCAGTCCTGGCAGTAGCAGAGCTGTTTAACTCTGGGGAAACTGGAAGCATCTGAACAGAACAAATCAGCAAGGGTACAGACAAGAGCATGCTGCTTCCAGTGATGTCCTCCCAGCCTGCATCCCTCCGTCCTGCCACAGGTGACCCCTCACCAGGAGCAGCAGTGGTTCTGGGTGCCACCACCTGAGCTGACTACCACTGAAATCTTCTTCAAGCTCATTTTGCCTGAAATGGTTTATATGGAAATAGAAATCCAAACTGGGAGAAAAGCAGGGTTGTTATCCTTGTTCAAATGACAATAAATTGAGACAAAGGGAGACTAAATCATGTTTGAGAGCAGGAATTGTAGCTTAGCTCATGCATCTCCTCAGATCCACACTTCAAACATCAGACTTGCCAAATCCTTCTTCTTCTTCCCGTAAGAAGGAAGAAACACAAGCCTTGATGGTTTTTGGGAGCCTCTTTGACTCGGAGTTAGCACCCTGCACCACTACCTCCCCACCCTCCCTCTGCCTTTTCTCTACCCAGACCAAGCTCCACACACTCTCAAGTTCCATCCCCAGCCTTGCTCAGCTCTGTGCTCACACAGCCTGCTGGGTGTCAGCATCAGGCCCTGGGTGCCATTCTCCTAACAGGACTTAAAATCAGATGATCAGTTTGAGAGATTTTATCCAGTGGGACCAGAATTCCAAAACATGTTTAAAAACAGCTACAGCACAAATATGTATACAAGAGGAGAGAAAGAAGCAGAGCTGATTAGTATGTTATCAGTATGGCTTCTGCACTGTTTTGCAATCATTTAATGGTGTGACTGCAGCTGATGACAACAGTCAGAGTGATGGGCAGCCCAGCAGCACTTCACAACACACTGTGATTTGAGCAAAAGGTCATATCCATGAGTTATAGATGACTAACTCCATCATGACTTTCACTAATGCTAGGGCTTATATTGTTTCTCCTACCTTGATGCTCCTGGTGGAATATTAGATAGAAAAGGCATGTGCATCATAAACTATCAAAGTAGCCAAAAAAAAGAAACTCCAACAGAAGCTTGTAGAAGCTGGAGGTAAAGATGAGAAAAGTCCTTGGCACTAAATGCATTAATTTTAATGAAAATACTGTACTGAGTAGCATTAAGTACATCTAGAAAAAGTGATCTGTTTTGGGGTTTTTTGGGTCCTCTGGCAACCTATTTTCTTCAATTCTACCAATGGCAAGCAACTTTCAAAAGGATTATTAGCCTCTTTTCCAACTTAAACCACAACCAGAGAATATGTTATCCTCACACATGGCAGCCTCAGCCACCCTCGGGCTCTCATGGTCACAGGCAGCAACAGCACTCAGAGAGAAGTATCTGGGACAGTGCTCAGACACACTCACTGCTCTGCCAGCAATTCCTTCATGGAATCGCAATCCAGAGCCCCCTGTGAGCTCCCTGATGACCCCAACTTAGACATGTGCAATAGCATGATCCATTCTGAAACTACAGGACCTGACTCAGTTTCCATCTCAAGAGACTCACTTTTTCTGCCAGCACATAAGGGCCTAAAACACCAGGAGTGTGTGCCTGTCAGTGGAGGTATTAATTTACAGCAGTTGAGAAAGCATCTGGTGAACTTCAGTGCAGATATTGTTAATCATGACTGGTGTAACTGGGACAAGAACTGAGCTCTTTGAGAACCAAAACTCACACTGATCCCAAAATGCCTGGCATTCCTCCCTCACCATTGTTGTGTCTGGCACAGACAAAGCATGCATGGAATAGCAATCTTTCTCATAAATGTCCCTGAGGAATAACAACAATCACACAGAGAGCCACAAGTTAGGGAGAAAAAGCTTTTTCTCTGCAGTGTGGGAAGGGCCCCAGCACAGCTACTTGGGTTTGTGGGAAAAAGGGGAAAGACACAGCCCCAAGAGAGCAGAGGGTGCAGAATTCTCTCTCCAAAACCTGTTTTCTATGTACAGTAAAAACGTCAAAGCTCTAGGGAGCAGGGAGCCGGTTATATTGCTCA
Source organism: Luscinia megarhynchos (assembly GCA_034336665.1). NCBI lineage: Eukaryota > Metazoa > Chordata > Aves > Passeriformes > Muscicapidae > Luscinia > Luscinia megarhynchos. The sequence continues at coordinate 20,469,276 of CM067572.1, read as the reverse complement.
GGCTGAGGTTGGGTTGCTGGGATTTGGTAAATAAAAAACATTTTACAGCTCATTAAGTGGCGCTTTGGGAAATGCTCTCATATCCGTTTTCAAGGGCCTGTGGAGAGCTTGCCTTGCTGGTGGGTCAGGGAAGCAGTCATTTCAAACTAAGGGCTCCAGGGAAGGTGTGTGCATATATATTTATAAATATATATAGAAATACTGGTCTGAGGAGCCTTACTTCACTGATATTGGGAGCTGCTAACATGTTATTGCTTTCACTTGCTAGATTTGACTGAGGGGCACCGTCTGCTGCTGTATAATGAAAAAGAATCATCAAGCAGCCTGGGAGGATGGCACAGTATCACTGGGGCACCTTAACTGGTTCTCCTAAACCATGGAATTGCTGTCATATTTTCTCCACATCATATGAAAACCATTTTCTGTGCATGTAGGTGAAATTCCCATGTGGGCTGCAGAGCAGTGTTCCTGGCCTCACAGGGCTAAGGGACAGCAATCTTTCCATTGCCTCTTTATATAAACTCCCTAAAAACCCACACACGTGGTCTTTCTGAGAAACACAGAGCATTTACTGTGGGGTGTTACTCCAGAGCAAGCTGTGCCAGTGGCTCAGAGCACTTCCACAGGCCAGGGAAGGCCTTTTTTGTACACAAAGAGACAGAGATGTAGATGTCATCTTTTCGTTTCCCCCTCAGATAGCTCATGTTTGGGGTACAAGATATTCTAGGGGGTATTTTTGTTTGTTTGTTGGGGTTTTTAGGGATTTTTTAGATGCTGTCTCATCCTGGAAAGACTCCCACTCCCAGGCAGCTCTGTGGAAGAACCCCAACATGTTTGCTTTTCTTCTCCTTTACCTTGGGCTATTTTCAGGGGGAGGAAGCAGACAGACACCTTTACTGCTTGTTTTTAGTCTGGCAGTCGTTGGTACAAAGAATACCTCCCCCCGCTCTCTGTACCTCTGAGCTATTTGATGTTCTGCCTTCAGAACTATGAGGAAAGGCAACAAATGCTACAAACACCTTTCTGCATGCAAAAACTGACTGAAGTCTTTCTAAGTGTGGAACTGAGTAAACCTGCATTTCAAGCTGTATGTAAAATTAAGAATTACATGGGGAAGAAAATAGATGGTCAACACAAGTGAGAAGTAACTTCTCTCACATGAACATTTTAAGGACCTTTTAGTTTCCTTTGAGATTAAAAAAAAAACCAAAAAAAGAAACCAAAAAATAACCCACCCCCCCAACCTCTCCCAAATACTAGGAAAAATCTTACACATTAAAGTATAATTTTGTTTTCTTCATGAAAGATCAATTAATTAAGAACCCTGCAGGAGTACCAAAACAGTCAGGAGTTCGCAGGCATATGGGAAATGTCTTGTAAGTCTTGCAAGGGTTGAACTGCATGCCATCCCAGCCAACACTGCACGGGCTTGAGAAGCAGAAAATGTGTCCCTGTGAAGGTGTAGGTGTTTTTGTTCAAAGTTTGGTGTCAGCTGTAAGCCTGAAAGAGAAGAGCCAAGCCAACAGGGTGTGCCTGGAATTAATTTATTGGAAGGAAATTTGCTGATTGGCAGCAATCAGGATGGAGCTGACAGCCAAACATTTTCTGAGGCTGACTCAAAGAAATGATCCAGGACTTGGTTAAGAGTCTCCCTAAGGACAGAGTCTGTCACTGCTAATTAGTTTATCAAAATGATGCTGTTCCGTTGGGTAGAACCAACTGGATTCATCTTCACATTTCCTGAAAGTCCCTCAGTACCTTTTTTCCAGCCAGCACACGTGTACCTTTAGAGAGCCTTCCTAGGAAGGTCAATTTTAATTCTTCAGTGCTGTTCTTAATTGTCACAACTCCTTCTAGCCCTGTGCCACATCAACAGGCAAAGTGACAGAGTCTTATTTGTCACCTCTATCAATGTCACCACCAGTTATGTACCAGTCTGTGCTCTGGGGGCTGCCTGTTGGAGCTTCTAAGAAGCTCTGACACCCACAGATCACACTGCCAAGGCAGAGGAAAATGTTACCCAACAAGCAGGAAGGAAACAGGAATCTGAAATGTGTACACAGAAGTTTTAAAGCATTTCAACCTCCCAGTACACAGTCTTACTGTTCCTTCTCCTTCCCAGGCAAATGAAAGTGGAAGAAGAAAGTTCTGGCAATTAAAAGGATGCTTGTCTGTAAAAAAAACAAACAAAAAACCCCATCAATTAAACAAACAAACAAAAAACATAATTTTAAACAATTTAAAGGTAACTTGTGTGCAAAACTGCAAGAGCACAGCTGCTTCAGCAACAGTTCCACAGAGATCTCCAAATTCAGAGAGAAAAAAGAAGTAGGAAGCCCCAGAGCAAAAACAGGAGAGAGGTTTGTGTTGTCTTGGGTTTTTTTTTAATACTTTTGTCATCCCTTTTTTCACTGGAAAGTAATAAATCTTCTGCAGGAAAAACTACCTGCTAGCATCATTAAGAGATTTAAACACGGCAAGATAAAACTCCCTGAAGCCAGAGCAGCTATTTGTGTCAAAGGAAACAATACAGTAATTTATATTTCCACTCCCAAATCTTATGTTACTGCAGAAAATGTGCTCCTTTAACAATTAATCATAAATCAAAGCACTGACAAGATATTAGTCTCCCACTCCTCTGGGAGACAAGTGGAATGTGCATCAGGAAGCAGAAGCAGGAGTTCTCCTGCCAGCCTGTCAGATGGGAGCTGTGCTCAGGCATCCCTGTATCTCCTGCCACAGCAGCAGCACGGAATTTCTGATTCAGCAGCATGCAGCCAAGTGGGTGAGCAAACTTCAAAGCCCCCAGGCTCCATCTGAAGGGAGCTGCTCTCTTAGAACCCTTAAGTGTGACTCAGAAAGTGCTGGACAAGGAGCTGTACTCCCTGCGCTGCACTCCCTGTTTCTACAGGAAAAATCACAGCTCAGCTTTTTGTGACAACTCCAATGGAACAGGAAAAACACAGCACGTGAATTTTCCACATGGAAGAGGGGCAACTTGTGTTTGTTTAATTAGTGATCATTATTAAACAGCCTGAGCTGTTAAATGCTGGAAACTTCAGACAGAAATTCTGAAACAATTCACACTGAGAACAAGGCAAATGAGAACAAACTTGAGAAATAATTGTAAGATGCCAGCTGCAGAAATAATTTCTGTAAGAAATGTATTTAGTTGCTATCATCTCATACTGCATATTCACCCAGCTGACTGCTTGCCCCTCCCCAAACAAAGTATAACAGGTGTTATTTTCATATAAAACAGCATTCTTGGTAAGGGGGAAATGTTGTTCCGTATGTAGATAATTCTTTAAAGCAGCATCTCAGGTGAAGAATTAAGGTATTTGGGATAAAAATTGAAGGATTTCTGAGAGGTACTCAGCAGTAGCACACAGAGCAGTCCCCAGGAGCCACAGGAGCTCACTTGCTACATCCATCCTCAATGCAAGGCAGAGGGGAAAGGCATGGGACAGACAAAAATACAAAAATTCAGGTCAGCACTTGCCCCCTCTGCAAAAACCTCAGGAATTTACTGATTGCTCTTATTCATCAAGTAAGCTGCTTTTAGGTTTAGGGCTTTGGTTTTTTCAGAAGTGGCATTTTTAGTCCCCTGGAAAAAAAAACAAAAACCAAAACCAACCCCCCCCCAAAAAAAAACCCCAAAACAAACAAACAAACAAACAAACAAACAAAAAACAAACAAAAAAAACCCCCAAAAACCCCAAACCGAAACAAAACAAAACAAAAAAAACACTACAAAATTGTGCATATCCTGCAGAAAACACCCAACCCTAACCCATCTCAACAATATTAAATTGCAATGTGTGGTGGGAATAAAGAGAGGAAAAGCAATCTAAACTTTTTAAATACCCTCCCAAACACCTCCCACCAGCAAATGGTTTCTTGTTTTAGGGCAGCACATTCACACAATTCAGGTTTGAATACTAACCACACATCTCTCATCAGTGTGAAATATTGCTGGCTGCCTGATCTCCACTTCTTTCCCAGCCCTGGTGGCTCTGGTAGAATTGCTGAGCTGCTGCACAGCTGAATACAGGACTAATGTGTAATTTTTTCCATGGAGATTTTTTTCAGGCAATTATTCTAACAGGTTCTCACAAAACAAGCTATAATTTTACTATTTCTGTGAACAAGTAATAAGAAATCCTTATTACCATTTCTGTAGGGAATGCAATTAAAAATCTTGTGCTTACATTAAATAACTGCTTAATGTATTTTGTTATTCCTACAGGATTTCTCACCTGACCGGGACATCCTGTTTTAGTGCCCCACATTAAGAATTTCAGTTTCATTCAGTTCTACCTACAAAAACTCATCCCTTAAAAAAAACAAACGGGGGGGAAAAAAAGCCTGCCCATGAGCAATTAAAAGATTCAGCCATTTCCCCACAGCCATGCAATGTCTCCTCAAAACCTCAAAAACCTCTACATGGCTCAAATGAAACCATTCAGCAAATCCTGAATTTGCATCTTTGCTCTCCTCAGTAATAGAACACACTGGTATATGTAACTGATGATATAAATGATCATTCCATGTGCAGTAAATTCTGCTTATGGTCCTCATTTTCTTGGAATTATTTGTGGAGGCTGGGAAGAACAGAAACAGAATGGACAAATCTTATACAACAGCAAGACAACATTTTACAATATCAAATGCCTTAAGGTGGTGTAGTTTTGGTTTTTTCCCCATTTCTTCTTCTGAATTGTCTGAAGAATTAGGTCACTTAGACCAGAAAAAGAAGTTACAACAGGTATTAATGAATTCAAAAGAGGAAACCAGCCCTATTCTCCACATGGAACTGTCACAAAATGTCTACATTCCCTGGTAAGACTGAATTTAACACTACTGGAGTCTCTGAAAACTTCTGTTTAGCTGGGTAATTCAATAAAAGCAAGAGTACTATTTCATGGTTTTCAGTAGAAATGCTTCAAATCATTAATCTCACTAAAAATGAACATTAAGAATATTTAACACATGTTAAGGATTCTTCAGCATCTATTGTGTGAGCAGTTGAGACAGGTACCAGTGATGACCAAAGACAAATCTACTGCTTCCAGGTGTGCTTGTCTGTACAGCATTTAGGATAGTTATCAAAAAGCTGATTTTGTCAGCTGTTTGTGCTAAAATCCACCCCCTACTGTGGCTTTACACAGTGATGAGGAGCCTTTCCCAGGTGACTGAAAACCCTCTTGTTATATTACTGCTGTTATCAACAAAAGGGCACGGAGAGAAAGGTTAAAGGGATGAAGAATTCTGGTAACCTTTCTTAATCCAGTTTTAGCAGGACCACTCCCAGGCAAGCATTACAGTATTTAGTGATATTTCTCTTCCTCCTGACTTTAAGATTTTCCCTTTTAAACCAAATCGCTGCACACAAGAAGCTCAGCTGATCTCTGCATTGCTTTTTGAATCTCAAGCAATCATTGAAACAGAGAGAACCACAGTTTACTTTTATTGCCTAGGAAAGTAAGAAATGCATTGAAATCAGTGGCAATAACACATACTGTGTTTGCAGAAAGGCTGCTCTCTTCTGAAGTGTAGCTTAAGCTCAGAAACACTTTGCAGCATTACAGCCATTTTACAAGTTTGTTTTGGATATTTAAAATAGAGCATCTTTTATACAACTATCTCAAAAGAGCATCTTGAAAATGATTCCAAGTTTATTATCCAGCTTTATTTGGTTAAAAGAAGTTCTCTCAGTTAATGGACTCAGTTGTCTAAATTGTGAGCAATCTACAAAGTTTCTTAAGAACTGAGGGCTGGCCTCACCATTTCTTGTCTCTCTGCAAAAGGGCTATGCAGGTTTGGCATGAGGATGAGCCACACACCCTATTTATCACAGGATTGGACTGGAAATGAGCTTCTTCACCAAACACAAATAGAACTCACTAGCACAGAGAGCTGCAAGAGCTTGGGAAGGCTCACACCAGGATAACACATTTATACAGCAGTGAAAATCTACACTGACTAGAATTTGTCTGAAAAACCCAGCACTTCTCAGGATCACATCTTCCAGACAGCTCTGTCCCCACCCACAGGTGTTCATGCACATGCCACAACCTTTATACTAGATTCACTGCAGTTACAAAACCTGGATTTTTGAGCAGACATCTGTGCATTGAAACACACTGAAAAAATAAAGCTGAGAGTTGTATGAAAGAGTTGAGTGTCTCTGAGCTGCTAAAATGGAGTCATTACTTGTAAACAGTGAGTGAGTGCATTTTATGGTTTCTAACCTGAAAACATACTTATCTTTTCAACACAGGACGAATATAATCCTTCCCCTACTTTCCTTTAAAATAAATGTAAATCAAGCACTTTCTGAAAAGTCACAGAAATGTCAAACTGTGCAACTGCTCTGGATGGACTCACTGTCATGTTCAGTTTATTCAGAAGATGAAATTGCCACAAAAACCAGCCAACATTTAAGAATTTTGCACCATTTGGCGTGCATACAAGTGAAGGAAAAGGCATGCCACACATCTGCTTCTTGTCATGACTCAAGGCAGAATGCATGTGACAATTGCTTTGCTTTTTATTACCGTGCATTCCATAAAATTCCGAGCCTCTCCCTCCTATTATGGACAGAGCGGTTTCCAGCCTGCTCCTGGATGTGAAGTGTGGGGTAAAATTCTTGGTTAACCAACAATTACTTATGAGCTGTTAGGTAACAGGGAAGGTAGGATTCCTCCAGAGAGTCTCGTGGAAGGGTCACAGCAATGCTCAGAGCCTGCCAAAGAGCTTCCACGAGGGTGGAAGGTGTGAGTAACAACACAAAGAGCGTCTCCAACTCCATTCCCATCCCAGCTCTGTGTGTTTTGGGAGCTCTGATGGAGAAGGCTTTAAGTCCTTTGTGGAATTTAGGGTCAGGTGAGCAAAGGCACTGGTGGAGCAGTGTTTGGTTTTTTTTTTTGTACTGCTCGGCTACCTTACTGAAATCCCCCATTACCACATTTCCTGACGACTCGAGGAAATGGAAAGGGTGAGGTCAGTGTGCTCTGCACTGTGCCTGATGCCTGCCCTGGCTCCTCTGATGTCCCACCAGGAACCCATAATCCATAGCTGTGCATCAGATGTTCCACCCTACAAACCAAACCCAGAGAATCAGGGCAATATTTAGATTGGAAAAGACCCTGAAGATCATCAAGCCGAACCATTAATCTAAAACAACGTCCCCCACTGAACCACGTCCTGAAGCACCACGTCTACACTTTCTACTTGAGTTTTTATCCACCAGAAAGGATCCACAGAAAAAAATAATCTGAAACAGCACAGTATCAGAGGCTATTTGCCAAGAAATCAGTGTGGAATGGGTGGCAGTGGAAAAGGTGGGGTTGGCTCTCAGTGCAGAGAAGTGAGGAGGCAATGAGTGCCAGAGCTGAACCCGAAAAAGCCACTGACACTGCGCTGGATGATGATAAACAGAATAAACTAGAAAAGCACTAGGTCCTGAGCAATTTACCTCACAACAATTCATTCTTACATAGGATCACAGAATGGGCTCAAAAGGAACCTTAAAGAGCACCTAGCTCCAACCCCCCTGCCATTACAAGCCTCTAACTGCAGAATCTTAAGAAAAGTAGATAAACAGTAAACTTTAGGTCATCCTTGACTATGGCCAAAAAGTAGAAAAGCATTTGTATAGTCTCCTTGACAAATTTTCTATGAGAAAAAAACAAAACCAAACTCCACAACCTTTCACCCTAAAGTGAATGGTATAAAAAATATGAGTTTGATATGATGGGAGAGACTTTTTTGACTTCTCAAACGTGTCCCAGAACACACTGCCTGCCCCAGAAAAGTCCATACACTCAGGCTTGAAAGTTCTGATGTTCCTGAAGAAAAGCTACTTAAAGCTCCTACTGAAAAATACTGCTCTTGATTTCAATCTTGGTGGCACCCGACCTCTGCTCAGCTGGGCTAATGAGGTCACCCTCCTCACCAAATAAATCAACATCTCTGCTCTGAAGTGAGCAGGGCAACATTGATTTACAGCTCTTGTCTCGGGCCATGGAAAATAATCTTTAGGCTGTGAGGGCTAAGCAATTCTTACTGGTGAAATCTAGAAAGCAGCTCTAATACTGTGTTACAAAGATTTATCCAACATTTCAGCTGCAGAGTAAGACTCCTGCTCTACTTTCCAGATCACAAACAGCACAACCTTTTCAAAGTCTGCTGAAATATATTTAAACCATGTGACAGTATTCTAGCAGCAGATGGATGGACAGAGCAACGCTTTGACATCTTTCAGAAAATTAGTGAATGCTAAATAACCTAAAACAGAAACCATTTTAATGTTTCTTGTTCTTAGAAGCTTTTGTTTCTCTCTTTCACATTCACAAACGAAACACATTTCCAGTATAAAAATCAATAAAATGGAATTATTTAGGTCATAACATTTGTGACTTCTTAAAACACGTCCAATAAAGCCTGAATACCTCATTCTTTGGAACATTTTCTCCTGAAAGTTGTGGTTTGATACTGTAAAGATTCATGTATTTATGTTTTCCTCTCCCATAACAGCTGAGCCAAACACTGAAAACAAAACATTGAAACTTAAAAGCCCAACAGAAGGTAATGCTTTAATTCAGCCTTTCTGAATTTGTGAGCAACTTGTGAGACTGACAAGAACACTGTGCTGCTTCCTGGCAGCCACAACAGGGCTTTAACAGGACTGATTCTGCTGGGGACAGGGCTCAGAACCTCAGCTCCTCTCACACCTCACAGGAAGAGCAGTATCCAAATACCCTTCCAGTATAAAATACTTCTTCTGTTTTGTCTCTGGAACCTGTAACATTATAAACAGAGAATGCCAGAAATTTTAATTAAAGAGTGACTGGAAACAGTTTTTGGTTTGGAACTGAGTACTAGAATGCAGTTTGCAACCCAAGACTGCAGAACTCTGTGCATGTGAGATTTCAGATAAAATGGGCTGTAATGAAAAACTGTTCTCATTAAAATCCATCAACTAACTCATTTCTGTTAACTTAAGTCAACTGATTCTAGGGAATATCTGTGAAAACATCACCATCCTCATAATGTTACTGACTCTTTAAAAGCACTATTCCGTGAGATTTTCAAAACATCACGGATTAAACATAATGGTAATTAAATATAAATGGTAATTTGGGGTAATTTCTCTTCAGGTCCTGGAGGTCACTCTTGAGTGGGCCTGTTAATGTGAGGCAATTTCCCTGCATGGAAATAGAGACTCTGAAACTGTGGTTTATAAACACCCCGAACTTTAGGGGGAGAAAAGGCAAACAATATAAAAAGAAAAATCATGAAGTAATTGCAGAGACCAAACATTTCCAGCAGTATTTTTCTAACTTCTCTCTCCTTATTTTGCAGTTTCCAGCATAAGCAAGCTGGAAAATGTAAATTGATGCCAAAGTTTACTGAAAGGGTACTTGATTCTGGTGCAAGTGGTCCTAAGATGTTGCTGACAACAATAACAATATTACCCAATATTGACAGTACATGTTGAAAGCATGTGCTCTCCACCAGATGACACAACTTTCACACAGCATATTGGACCCTGATGAAAGAAAGAAAATTAGGAAAACCAGAAAAAGAAAAAGGAAACAAAGAAAATACAAAAGTGGTGTGGATAAATGTTTTATTAAATAAGAAACCTTTTCCAAAAAAGGGTGGGGTTTTTTGATTTTTTTTTTCTTAAACACACAACAGATTTGTAAATTATATTAAGGCATAGTCTGACTGTATGGCACATGACAAATATGCCCAAAAGTGTCAGGATAAAGTGCCACATTCAGACAGGTTCCATGTTCTGAAAATCCTGCTGGAACTGCTGAGGAATATCAATTTCTGTATTTGCTTACAAAGGTAACAACATAAAATGTGCCTTGCTCACCTGGAAATCAGGGAGCTAATATATGGAAGGCAAACAATAATCCAACTTAAAAAAAATCCAATACAGGAGGGAAAATTGAGGAATTGGTTTTGTGTTTTGTTGAGGGGTTTTTATGATTATTTGGGGGTTTGGAGGGAGGTTTTCGTGTTTGATTTACTGTTCACTATTTCTTGTCTCTAACACAACCACAAGCAGGTACAAGCAGAAAAGGAATGGAGGGGTTTTCCTCTTCCCTTAATGTCTTACAGTCCTCATGGTACCTTGTATTTAAATATCCCCTCTCCCACACAGCTAAAAGAGGCAAAAGTAGAGACAGACATCTAAGAGGGAGGCAATGCTTCAGGTACTCATTAGCCAGAACAGGGACTCCTCTTGCCCTTAGGAGCAGTCATATAGCAGGGTGGGATGGAGCCAGGCAGAAAACTGAGCCTGGCCCCTCATGCAGGGGAGAAGGATTTTTGGCAGCCAGCACAGCCCAACTGCAGGAGCTGATTCACCTCCTCCAAGTGTCTGATGCTCTCTGCTGACAGCAAACAGAGACCATGGCCAGCAGGCTCCTAAATCACTCGCCTCAGAAAAGCAGCTAAAATTAGGAGAGGGGAATTGAGGCAACATCCAGAACAGAAGAATGATGTTAACACTCTTTCAGAAAGGAAATCTGGCCTTGCAAGGCACAAAATGATGGCAGACATGCCTTCCTGGTTGCTGGAATATTCCAGGCCAACGGAGTTTTAAATCCCTAAGGAAGGAACAGCATGAACTCCTGGACAAACATATTTGATAGTTACATCCACTCCCTCAGTGGCCACTGGGAAAAACCTGTGTTGAAGGAACCAAGGGGATGGGCACACAAATGAAGCATTAATATCTCCAGTGTGCTGAGTTCTGCTCTGATGGCTGTGCAGAGGAAACAGGAACACCATCCACACCCACCCAGAGAGCAGGAGTCACCTGCCAGGGGACGATGCTCATGAGCAATGGGACATGGAGCACGAGTCCTAAATGAGGTGAAGAGGATGAACACAGGATGGTGCTAAGGAAGCTGAGCTGCTCCAGAAGCACTTCAGCTCTCCCCAGTGTGAGGCTCTCCAGGGGAAGCTGATGCCTTGGGGTGGATACCTAGAGCAGAGGCTAGACAGAGTTAGAGAATAAAGGAGGTTTTTGTGGAAGGCCTTCAATAGATACACCTGGGGCAGTCAGAAGCCTCAGAGACTACACCCCAAACGGACAATGGTCACGAGTTTTTCAGACAGATAAAAGTTTGGTCCATTTACATATTGGGGGTTAATCCTCCAATTACAGCTTCAGGTAATGAAGTTATTTACCCCCAGTTTGCTCCCCAAAATTCCCTTCTGTTTATACTTTTGGGCTCTGAGGCTGTAGGGTGTCCTTGGCTCACTAACATGTCTGGAGTTCAGAGTTCTGCACTGATGCAGCACAGTGTGATGGGGTGGCTGCGACAGGCTCTGAGCAGACACCCCTCTGCTCCCAGAGAACTGGGGCCATGGTGCTGCTCCTCCCCACAGCAAGGAGCTGAGCTGGAGGCTGCAAATCCTGGGATTCCAGCTCCTTTGAGCCTCCCCACTCCAGAGGGGGCATTGGGCAGTTTTTACACACACCACATTCAATCTCCAGTTTCCCTTTGGGCTGGCACATTCCACAGAAATTCCCACTAGGAGCAAAGCAATGTGTCAGCCTTTCCCATCAGCTCTCACTTCCCTCCTGAAGTGCAACAACAGTTATTTCCCTTTTGGATCTGGCATATCATTAATGTCTAATATAATGCATAAAAGATTTTTGATAAAATATGACTTGGCCTGAAGCATACTTTTATTAAAAAGCTTAACTCTCCTATATGCACAAGCATTAATAAAACACCAGATTATAATTAAATTTTTTTTTAAATCCAAATTTTTTCAATATCCTTAAAACTCCCACACACTTTTGTTGTTTTCTTTGGTTTGATTTGTTGGGGGTTTTGTTTGTTGGGTTAATTATTTTTAAACAAATAAAGTTGGTCAAAACCAAGATATCTTCCACCATTGCCTTCTCACAGTGACAGTTAACATTTTTCCATTAGCATATATGCATGTCTTGCCTGAGCCCAAGTTATTAACTGGAAAAAAGAGCAAAGTTTCCATTTGTCAACTCCTAAATTAAAGAAATGCCAAATACTGCTTTGTCTAAGGATTGTTTAGAACACCTCTGCTCTGGGAAATCTTGGCTTCTGGTCTGGTGGGAAGATGGGAGCTGGAGTTCATTTGATCCCTTTCCAGACAGGGTGTCCAATAAATGCTATCGACTCAAATCTAATGGAAACAATCTCACAAAAAGATCTGTAGTTCATTTCAACAATTCATATCAGGAAAATTTTTTAATGCCACAGAAATGACCATTTCTTTTGATTTTTTTTCTCCCAAAAGCAGATTTTTGATCTTACTAAAAATCTAATGTTGGTTGTTCAATGACAGCAGCCTTCTTTCAGTGAAGTCTCAACCCAAGAAAAGTGTTAGTATGGATTAAAAGCATATGGTGGACCAGAAATTTCTGTATGTTCCACCTCAGGTCAGCCACTTCACTGCTCTGAGTAACACACTGCCCTTAATCAGAACTGAATCAAGACTATTTGGTTATACTTCAAAGTGCATCTCTAAGGTAAACAGCACAACTTCCCATTTTCCTGAGAAACTGATATTCCCAGAAGGGAAGTGACTCGCCCAAGGCTAAAACCCCTGACTGCCAAAGCCAGGGTTAGCATCAGCCCTTCCTGCCAGAGAAAATGCTTAGCACTGGATTTCTTTGGAAGCTCGAGGTTCATTCTTCATAAAAAAGGCATGAAATATAATTACTTATCTCTGAGGACTCCCATGGCCTATAAATAAATAATTTGTGGGTTGCTAAGTCAGAGCAAGCCTTGTCAGGGGTGGCAGGGCTCTGTCTGCAGTGCCAGCTGTGTAAAACTCCAGCTTTTGTGGGCAGGAATGCTGCAGCTGGAAGAATATTTTATGGAAGGAAAAGCTCAGATTATTTTACAAAACTGTTTCATTTTCCCTAACTTTTCACAGATGCAGAAGTGCACAGACATTTTTCAGAATCTGCTTTCACCCAAATGCCATTTCACCTCACACTCCAACTCCTAGGCAGTGCTTTCACATTACACATTTTGGGGACATTTGATGCCATTTGCAGCATTTTGCCTACTCTTTTAAAAAGATTAAAAAAGACCCATAAATTTGAGTTCAACTAATACAGAAAAAAAAGAAAAAAAAAGAGGAGCTACTTTTCCATGATGAAAGATTCCCAAATGGACAGACTCATTCCAGGGGTTTGGTGTGAGACCCTCCACTCTCATTTCTCTCTGGATTCTTGGTAGCCACAACCTCAACTTAATCAAGCTTGCAGAAAATTGCAGAGACAATAATTTCTGCTCACTCACACTGCACAGGATCATACTAAAATGACAGAAAAAACCCCTTGATTTCTTTTCTGCACTATGGAAAAAACAATACACCAACAGACACAATAACGAAAACCATGAAAGGAGAATGTGTGCACTTTTACTGTTATTTCTTCTGAGGAAGTTTTTTTCTCCTAACAAATTTAACAAAATACTTCTTCAAGTATTTCCTGTCATAAATTTCTTGTATTTCAGAACTGAGTTTTAATCTGTATAAGTGCACCCCACAGGTGCTAAGAGAAAATTAAAAGTAATAGAAGTCCTTTTTGTGTTCATCTGTTCTCAGACTGACACAACTGAAGCAGAAGACAGCAGCAGCCACCTCTCTGTGCTGTTCTTGTGGTACAGCATGCCCAGTATCCCAAGCCTTCCTAAAGCCCTCTCAGAAGTTTTTCTAATTACTCCATGCTGGATCCCCCTCCCAGGCAGCATGTGCAGAACAGCAAAGGAGCAGCAGGCTTTTGAAAATCACTCCACTGAAGCCCATCTGGAAACCTGAGCACCCTAACTTTTGCTAAGCCTGTTCTGCTGTGCAGCAATTCCAACAACGTAATAACCTATTTTCTTCTACCTCGACACAAAAGGTATTTTCAAACACAGTGTGAAGTGTTACAAAGAGGCATAAACTTCTTCAGAACACTGATAGAGAGGATGCTTTATTAAATATCATTTAAGCTCAGATGCAGTCCTTGATCCTACAGGGCACATGAGGAAATCTAAGTTCTGACACCACTTCTTAAAACTACTATTCCATTTATTTAAATTCTATACCCTTAACAGAAAGATTAATGGTTTTATACACATAAAATTTGTGACTTTCACAAGGATGCAATAATGTAACAGCAGAGGCATCTGAAAAGGTTTATGTTAAAGCCATGTGAACCAATTTTGAAACTAGAAATAGCAAAAAGAGCAAACAACAAAGTGTTCCAAGCAGGTGAATGAGTGTTCCAGTGTGGAAGGAGGGATTTCTAGATAATGCTCCCCCATAAGTGTTATTGCCAGTTTTAACAGCAGCATTGCATCACTTCTGCAATGAACAGATACTGTCAAGAGATCATGGCCATGCCTGATAAAGCACAGGATAAACATGTACTGGGGAAAAAACCTCTGGCAGATGAAGCTTTGGAGATGAGAGACACATATGAGAATTCAGTTATCTGACTGAGGTGGTAGTTAGGCCATGGTGAAATCAGGAGCACAAAAGAAATCTTTTCACTCCCACATGGCCCAGGAACAGGGCAGAGGCATTAAGAGCATTCTCAGTAGAGAACATAGTATGAATCATGCTGGACTGGAATTTATTGACCCTAACTCCCTTATTGCTTCAAGTACCCTAAATTTGGAACCACGGACAGCAGAACCAGCCATCCATCATCTTCTTTTTGCTGTTTGCTCCTTTTCTGTGGAGAAGCTGCATGCTTCCCACCTTCCCTCCAATGCCAACAGCTTAGTGCCATTCTCTGGGGTCTGGGTCTGCTTTGGGCCAGGAGCCTTCCTGGTACCAGCATAGGCTGCTCTGGGCCTCAGTGCCTGATGAATGCTGGGAGCTTATCTGTAACAGCATTAAACTTCTGCACAAAGTATTTCTCACTGCTGTTACGCCCTGAAAGGTGCCAAAAGCTTACGGATTGTGATCCATCCAGCCCCAGCACAAAGGCACTAAACAGAGTCCTCTCTGCCTCCTTCTCCCATGATTTATCCTTCCAGTGACACGTGGCTTTTCTTTGAGAAAGCTTCCTGCCATTCTTACCAGGATCTCTGTTAGCAGAAGAGAACAAGCATCACTCTTTGGTACAGTGCCAAATAACCATTGTGGAGACACTGCTGCATGTCCACTCCATTCAGCTGAGCTGCTTGCAATGTTATGAACAAATTCTGCAAGCAAAAATGTGACACAAAACATAAATATAAAAAGGTCCATGCCTAATGGCCATGTATTTATGGTCAGTGCCTCAAATTCATCACCCACCTGTTCAATGGGTCATGAGAAGAGATTTATGTCCAAATAGCCATAACTTCCAGAGTGGGATGAGGAAAGAATATCCCCCTTTGCTGGGAAATCTGATCTTTACCAGAACAGACTGCAGGAATGGATAAATTCAGTGGTCTATGGTTTTTGCATTTGCCTTGTCCCTACATGTTTTGTGTTGGGATTTTTCTTTCTATTTGATAGAAGCAGCACAGTAGAAATGTAACTGGCAGAATGTGTCATCCCATGTTTTCCTTTCCATTCAGCTGACATGCTAATTTTGTGTAACACAAGAAATGAACAGTGCTTTCCAGATGCATAAAATTGGGTTTTAACGACCAAGTAAGGCAGGATTTTTTTTTTTAATGGGATCACAGTTTCCTCAATTAAATTTTAAGAGAATTCAGCTTTGGAAGCATTGAATGCTGTATTTTACAGTTCTCTGAGGGGGAAAACAGTGAGGTGGGAGGATGTATGCCTATTTTCAAAGTAAAGAGTTAACAAAGCATTACTTTAAATTCAGTGATTTTCAAGTTGGTTGTTCATGTCTGCTTAAATGCCTGTGGGTAAACGTGCTGAGGTCTGTAATACATTCCAAATGGTCAGTGATGTTATGATACTCTCACAAATACTGCCCTACAAGACAGATTAAGTCAATCTTTAGGAGTTGTAGAAAGGAAGTATTTTTCCCTTTTCTGGCTAAGACAGCCAATTTTTCAAGTCCCAACCCCACCTAACAGCTCAAAAGGATGGTGGCAGACTGTACTGAAGGTGCTCTGCCACACAGACCCCAAAAGCTGTGCCAGAGGTGGGAGTCCAGCCAGCCTGAGCTGGCTGGGACTGCACAGGGAGACTAAAGGAGTTGAGTTTGTCCTAAAGCAGCACATCTGGGCTTCCTACCAGCTGCAGTAAGGACCAGCATTTTAAAGGGAGAACTTGCTGATTTTGCCAAAGACAAGAGAGCTATTGACCAAGGAAGGTGCACATGTGTTTATGTGCCTGTCCACAAAGAGAGAGGAAATCTGAATCTATAAACAGGCCAGTAAACTACAAAAAGGAAGTCAACCAAGCTATCAACACAGAATTCCTTGCAGAGTGGAAGGGCACAGTTCAAAGAATTGAAAGCATTAGAAGCAACTTGTTTGCTGTTCTTCTGGCTTTTTGTTAAGTCAGCTGTGAAAACCTTGCAAGTAAGTGTCTGAGTAAGGGAGTAATTTCTTGAGTTACCTGTCCCCACTGAGCAGAGGCATCAGTTCAGACTGGGGACACTGGCACTGACACCATCTTGTAATCATAGAAAACAGCAAAACTTCCTGAAGTGACACCATCTTTAAATGTAACCATTTCAAAATTAATTATTCTTGCAAATACATGGCAGAAATATGACACTGAGACAGACTCTGACCTCCTCCTCCTCCTCAGAACCAGCTCAAGGAGATGTTCAGATTTAAGCTCCACTGAAGTAACAGAATTTACTATTTATACAAATTTATTCAGTGTGTAGAAAATCACAGCAGTACTAGAAGAGTGATGGGGAGGATTTAATGATATTGAGTGATGGATTAATTTGGACATCACCAGACATAGTCAGAGAAAAGCTGCCCTAAACACCAGCACACTGGGGGGCACACAGTTGGCCACCACTGCTCAGGACAGAGCAAAGGATTGTTATGGTCAGTTTGGGGACATCAGCTTACTGTTCAGCCATTGTCAGAAAGGACAAACATGATTTATTCTTACATTTTATTTCTTAGATTTCTTTCCCCCTTCCCTCATATATATATATATTTTTTTAACCACTTCAAAGCTACAGTAAGCCTATGTTCTGGACACTCCATGGAAATTCTGGTTATCCCACCTCAAAGAAGATCTGTTAGATGCTAGAGTAAAGAGGGGTATAAAAATGGCAATAAAGACTTTAAAGGTGTTGGCTAGCTGGAATACTCGGACAGGCTAAACATATTAAGGCTCTTCAATGTGGGAACTAGATAGCTGTGAGTGGTATGATTGAAGTCAATAGAATCCATGAATGGCCAGTAAAAGGAGGAAATTTGGTTTTTACACAGTCTCAGGGTGATTGTGGAAGAACAGAACATTAAATGAAGCTATCAGATAGCAGGGTTAAAACAGGAATATACTTGGTTATATCACATATATTGGCACCACTGCCACCATGGAGTGTGTCCACTCCATTCAGCTGAGCTGCTTGCAATATATCTCCACCAGGAGAGTAATTGTCTTTTTACAGCACTTTGAACCTTCAACAGCAATTCCAGTGGCTACAACAAAGTAACAAGTGGGGTTTTTTCAGTGGTATTTCTGCTGCTCTCCCCCAGACCAGGGTCACTGCAAATGGCACGAAGCTGCAGCCTCTCCTGTGCAGTGCTATCAAATACTCACCATACACACACAGCCAGGCATTAGAACACACAGCAGTGTCTATGTCTACTAATACAATGCTGACTTCTACTACCTGCAACTATAACCATGAATCAGCAGTGTTTAACAGACCTGTACCCAGATGTTGCCTATCTACTTGTTACAGCTACCAGCATAACTCCCTGTACTTTATCTTCTTAGAAAGACTAGAGGAAAAAAGGACAACCAGAGTGTTATAGTATCTACTGTGCTTTAGGCAACTCTTGAATTTGAATTGGCAATTAGTACATTAAGATTATGTACCATAAAACCCAAGAGGATAAATCTATAAATAGATTCCCAGGCTGACTTTCAAAAGGACTTTAAGTATCCTCTCCTACTTGATCCACCCAGTGTTACTGAAACATTCAACCAATTTTCAGATCCTGCTATATCTAAAATACATACCACACAGTGCCCATATCAAATTTTCCATTCTTTTTTAAAATTACACCATTAACCCGAATGATTATCAAAACCTAATCTACCTGAAAACAGCCTAAATATTTGTATCACTCTTTCCAGGCTGACTCAGCGGTGCAATTCACCTTCTGACAACAGCCTTCAATTAGAAGGCATCAATTCCAAGACTGTTTATTAGCTTAAGTCCCCTGGATGATCTGTGAACTGCCAGGAATGTCTCCTGGGGAAGAGGCCGATGTGGAAACACCCACAGGGATCCACTGCAGCAGAGAGGTTCCTTTCCCAAGCCAGGGAAATCACAGGGTGCAGCTTGTTCTCAAACATGCGCTGCACTTACAACACAACCAAGTGGTGATTTCTTCCCACTCTTCTTGTTTGTTTTTGCTCCTTTCATTTAAACTGTATAAACAATCACTTTTTCAGCATGAGATAGAGCAGTTATGTCCCTCTAGGAAGAACATCCAGTGAAGACAAACACAATGCAGTCTATCCAGCTGAGTAATCTCCCCTCCCCTGTGATAACCTGGCAGGAGCCAGCTCGAGCAGTGAGATTCACCTGAGAGCTGGCAGGAGAGAAAGCCCTGTCATTGCAAACACACCTGTGATGCTCTAACTCACTGCAGTGCAGATTGCCAGATTACTTTGTTTCTGCAAACTGTCATGTTTCCTCCTTCCCTTTTGTCAAAATTTTATTGAAATTCCTTTAAAATTCAAATTTCTTTATCTGTTTGGATTTCAATTTACACAACAATACCTCATTCACTATGAAAAAAAACAAGACAAGTTGGTTTTGGGGTTTTTTTTTCCAGAGCAACTAATGTTGAGCAATGTGAAACCATGGTAACTGTCAACTTCCACAAGGTTATACTATAAAAGAAAATGAATTGGTGCAACCACCTCTTAAACATTTCTGTGGGTTATCACCATAGTAAATCTGACAAACCCACACTTCATCCTATAACCAGATTTTCATTTCAATAGGGGAAGACATTGATCATTTTAACAAGCTATTTGTGATCTACAGTCAGCAGTTCCCATAGGAAGTAAATCTGTGCTAAGGGAAAGAAGAAGAATATTTTTTTCCATGGTTTCTCTTCCATCAGCACAGGGCAGCAAAGGGTGAGATTTAGGGGCCCTTGTTGGTACAGGAAACACTACACTGGAGAAACTAGAGATGTCTCACAGCACAAGAATCTACAGAAATGTTAAGCTTTATTGTCCTTTGAACAAGGGAAAAATAAAAGACCATGAGGGCCAATTAACCACACAGAGCTGCTGAAGTAAAAATAAACAGAGAATGAATCTGAGCATGATAGAGCTGGGGATAAAAGGCTTCCAGTGGAAATTTCTTGGTTATTAGACTTCCTACAAGACTCTACAATGGCCAGTGACATGCTGGTGGGTTTTGCCTCACATTCCTCCTTCCTCTCCAGGATCTGCACGTAAAACAATGAGAGTGGAAGAGATCAGGACTTCTGTCCCACCAGAGTAACTCCAAAATATCTGCTCTCCTATAACCAGCCTTGTCATGGAGGCTCTTCCAGGTGACAGCACTCCTCTTAGGACACAGGATTGAAACTGAACTCCTGAGCACCAAGCTCTAGGCTTTAGTCATGCTTAAAATAGTTCATATTAAAACAATACGAGTTAGCTGCCCCTCCCTACCCATCTTAATAAACTGTTCCAGCAGTTCAGTTCTCCAGCAGACTGACATCTGATTCCCAGACTGCAGTTTACACCCACTTACATGCCTGTGCCAACAATCTTTTCCACTTAAATAACTTTTCTCCCTCTATGGTGAGGCTTTTAGAGAGAGCAAAGGGAGCCCCTCAGTGCCCTCACTGTGTTCAGCTGCCCAAGCCAGGCTCTCCCTGTGTCCTGAATTCAGCCACAGCTCACCCACCACAGTCACTGAGCTCTGCCCATTAATGCCTCTCTGCACTATTTTCTCAGGCCCAGAGGAGCAACACCAACTTTATCCACACACCCCCAAGCTTAATCACAGATACCTGGAGCTCTGATGTGCAGTGCCTTCCTCCCAGCTCTGCAATTCTCACGTCCCTGAGCCATGCCTGCTGCTCTGCCACGTTCCTGCTCTCCTTTCTCCACCTCCATGGAACACACGGAACCTTCAGGGGCTTCCTGCCCTGTTCCCAGTTCATGTTCCCAGTTCATTTGCTTGCCACTGACCACACCCATGTCCCTAGGTGGGTTCAGCACTCTCCTCCCATCAATGGCAGCACTTCTGTAGCTACTGCACTCAGCCACAGCATCAGCCTGTGTAGTCACACATGCTTGTACATATGTGTTGACAATAGCTCACAAATTAGACCCAGGCAATTTTTTATTACAGATGATCATGAATGATGTTTGAATTCTATTATTAAGACTGTTTTTTACCTAATGTGCCAGTCCTGACACTTCCAGTTTGCCCCATCAGATAAAACAGAGTGATTTTTTTAAAAAAGAGGAAGCCAGCTGTAATGACACATTATTGATCCATCAAGAGAGCTTAGGAGCTTTTTGTTTGTTTTCTTTTGGTTTTATGCACCAAGTTATCTCCAGAGAGAGATCACAAAGCATTTCCATCATATTTCACAAAAGAAATGCAGCAGCAAGAAGAAGCAGATAGGTGGCTCTAAAATCCAATGCTGGTTTAAAAACACAACAGTCAACATTGCTGAGGATACAGCATTTTAAGACCAGAGCCTCAGAAATGAGCCCAGTAAACACTGGCCCTGCCAGACATGTCCTTGCACCCAAAAGATGATCATCCTAGCCCCAGTGAGAACACAATCTCTGGCTTCACCCGTGTTTAAAACCCAAATTTTAAGGAATTTCATCTGGAGCTCTGCTACCAACCTTCACAATCCTGGCCCCAGATTTGGAAAAGGTTCTGAGCAATTCAGCTCCATTCCCATAAACTGCAGGAAACACAAAGTTGCTGCTGTTTAGAATAGATTTAACCTTGCCCAAAGCTCACAACTGGGGCAAGCAGAGCTCCAGACAAGGACTGTAACAAAACAGGCACTCAACAAGCACACCACTGAATTGTTCAGTTAATTACAGCAGACTCAAAACTTTCCTAGCAACTTTGTTCTGTCCTGTGTGCATGCTAGGAGGGCTGAGAAAGTGGAGACTCATCTCATTATTCTTTTCAGCTATCATTCCAGAGATATAATTTAATCTAAAAAGCACCCATGCTGCTTTTTTCTGACTTTCTCTGTTTATGAATATAAGCAGGAAATTCAGAAACTGCCATTATGAGATGACACTAAGTCAAACTACAATTCTGCAAAGATTTAGAATTCTGACACCAAGGTTTATGAAGAATGAATTGCAAAGAAAAATCTTTGACTATTCCATTATTTGTCAATTAGATACTGGAAAATACGTGAAAATAAAAATTTAGAGTCTTGGTTTAATTTCTGAACCTCTTCATGCCTAGTTAATAAAATGAAGCAGCCTAGGCATTAGTTTGTAGGGAAGTACAAGTTTTTGAATACGTAGTAGACAGGAAACTAAAACAACATCTGTCAAAACAAACAGCTACTACATAACAGCAATCATGTACTGAAAACAATTCCATTTTCTGCTGGCTGCTTAATAGATCTTATTGCAAAAAAGATGATGGAAGGAAATTCTTTTTTTTACAAATAATAGATTTATAATGAGATAACCATGTGTATCTTGCTTTTTTCCATGGCATTGTTGATAAATTAAGGTATGTTTAGTGTGTGATCACTTAAAAAAACTCCTACACTTTAATAACCTAAAAGGTTTACCTAGATTATTTTTTTAAAAGCCTTCTCCCACTCTTCTTACAGCCAGTGGCCTGAACTACTTGAGTTATTTTATGAATGGACAGCCAACATCATCCAGCACTACAGACACACACACTGCTACTTTGGGAACAACTCAGACTTAATAGCTATTAACTCTGCCACACAGAAAGGCTGAGAAAAATATTATTAATGCAATGTGAGCATCTTGATTAATTAAAAAGCTCTGGTTTACACACAGAATTTTCTGCAAGTACTTAGAAACCACACATAATTTGTCATACAAACTGAATACAGTTTTATTTTTAAGCTGGATCAAGTTCTATTACCTAACATAGACCCTTATATAGAGAACTTCTATTAACTCTAAATAATTCTCATCAGCCTGTGAAGATGCAACTCAAAACCCCCCTTCCTATTAAAAAGGAACTTCATTATGTTCCAAGTCTGCTTGCAATCAGCAGTACTTCGCAGGCAATAAGGTGGTTTGGGTCCTTAGCCAAATCTCAGTGTGTGGTCATTCCATAAAATTGACTAAATCAATGCACTTGGAATTCTCCAGATAGTTCATTTTCCTAAGAACTTGCCTGATTCAGATATACTTAATATATACATAGAAAAATGCACATTACATCAGTTTCTATTTTTCTTAGTTTTTACATCTCTTCAGCTTAATTCAGTTCACATTTAACTTTTAGGTACGTCAGCATCACCTGTGCTCAGTGCTAGCTCCAGCACGAGTTATGAGAGGCTGTAAACCACTGAAGTCTGTGCTTCCATGGATGGAACACCCAGCACCACCTGCACTCCAAAGGTGTGAGGAGAGCTTTAGTGCTCAGCTACCATCACCCACCACCAGCATCCTACAGCTGCACAGTGCACTGCACAGGGAATGAATGGCAGTGGAGAAACCCACATGTCTGCACACACCCTTGTTCATGCACTCCATTTCTTGTCAAAGACAGCTTCTCCCAGGCTGCACCATGGGCAGCTCCAGCAGCAGGTCCCAGAGTTTTCAGCATTCCAGCAGCTGCAGGTTTCTTCCCCCCAGTCCTGCTGGGCTGACCCATGGAAATGATACCACAGCCAACAACTGTGCCAGGGGAACCAACGGGGTGCTGAAGGGACAACACTTAGGGACAACTCTTAGGGAGGGTCTGGCAAAGTTGTCCAAGTGTTCTGTGTATCAGCAAGGAACCAGGAACTACAATTTCATAAGCCAAGCCCTTTGGTGGCAGGGAAAGAGCATCTGATTTAGCAACCCTCCACTTGCAGAGGAAGTGCCTCTGCCCCAGGAAGAAAATTCAGGTACAAACATATCTATCCTCACTTTGTTCTCTACCTTTCTTCAATAATGCTACTACCTTCTTCATGGTTTTATGGTTTTGTTTTAAATTACCTTTCATGACCTGTGCACTTCACCACATGCCAGCTGATACATTCTGGGCCCAAGAGCAGGGAGCTGATGGACATCACTTGTGATGTGGCTTCCCCACTGAGCAACACAATCCACTGGGGCTGACACAAGCTCAGCATCATTTTCTCTGAACTTTGGGTCAGAGCCATGGAAAAAACCTACAATGGTTCTCCATCCAGTCTGTTTCCAGCTCAGTCTATCTGATCATACATTCTGATGAAAACTCTCAGGGGCAGTTACACAAATATGCTTTAAAATTAAAAGTACTGAATGTTAGATGATACTCAGCTTTTTGCTGCATTACCGAGTGAATAACACAGAGCTAAGCCAAGGCAACAGACAAGGAATCAGCAGAGGGTTTTCTAGAAGACATTTAGTCTGTAGCACTTCACCTGGAATTTTAGAGCATACTATTGTGTTTTGAAATCCATTGAACAGGCTTTCAAGACAAAACCCATTGCTAATAAAAGAATAACAAAGAAACTCAAGAGAATGCATTGTTAAATGGATTTCCAAGAATTAAAATGGAAGGGATTAAAACACAGCTAACAGCCCAATACAGTTTGTCATTAAACCTGAATTATTAACTGTAAGAGTCAAGTAATTGAATGTAAAAAAAAACCAAAAAACAACAACAAAAAAAACCACACTTGAGCAGTTCTTTATCATCAGGAAGAAAAATATGAGCCAGATCAGCCCTACTGAGCCTAAAAGCATTTTTCCCATGGTTTTGATCAGCAAAAGTTACATTAGTTCCACATAGCTGAAATTAGTATGGCAGGAAGTTTTAAATATTTACTTCCATCAGAGAACTCTGCTTTTTTACATCCCCAACCCCTGTGCTGGTGCTGAGGAGGCAGCACTGGCCAGTGGGTGCCAGGCAGGGACACCCCCAGCACAGGGGATGCATTTGGAGCTCACCAGGCACAGACACTGTTCCATAGACCCTTCCTGTCAGGTGAGTGCTGAGCTGGAAGGGCTGAGTGCTGAGCTGAGTGCTCAGCTGGAAGGGCTTCAGGAGCAGCTGGGGCTGGGGCCAGCAGGAACACGGTGGCTTCTCACAGGAATGCAGAGTTTTCACTTGCAATGCACCCTGGCCTGCTTCTGACAGATGTTTAGGGCAGGATGGGAGGTAATTCCCTTC
Source organism: Luscinia megarhynchos (assembly GCA_034336665.1). Taxonomy (NCBI): domain Eukaryota; kingdom Metazoa; phylum Chordata; class Aves; order Passeriformes; family Muscicapidae; genus Luscinia; species Luscinia megarhynchos. Next base: position 20,444,771 of record CM067572.1, on the reverse strand, counting down.
CTAAAGCCATCGGAGACTGTCAGGAGTCACCCAAAACTGAAACAGAACTTACAGATCAGGCTTAGAAAGATCAGTCCTTGCAGAGACTTTCATTGACAGAAGAATTCATTCCTCCAGGTAAGAGAGCACTTTGCTGTTCCTGAACTGCTGCCACTCAACCTTTCAGGAGGGCTGTGCTTCTGGAATTACCAGCTAGGAAGCAAACATCCCTAAGTTAGGGGCATTCTGTCCCCAAAAAGGCCTGGCTTTCTCCAGCTCTGCCTGTCTGACACCAAAGACAGCAATCACACAGTTACAACTTTGCAGAGCTCCAGCAGATCCCAGGTACTTTGCAGTAAGAGTAGAACTCAACCTCTTAACCTCCAAACATCAGTTACAGGACATCACTGCCATTTCATTTCAACTCCTGACTCCTGGCTGCCACTTCTGGGCTCAGGGCTTCTAGAGCAACAGCACCATGACACATGCCCTTGTGTTTTCTGCAGATGTGGGGCCAGCTCCAGCTCTTTCTGGCAAATTTGAGCCATGTTCCCAAGGCAGCCTAACAAACTCTAGGAGAGATTGCTGGAGCTGAGCCTTCACATCCAAACCATGGATAGCCTGCTAGGCAGAGTCACACTTCAGCACAGCACAGGATTTGCTGTTTGCCATGATCTTCACTCTTAATTTGCATAGAAACCTCTGAATTACAACTTTCCTTTTATTGTCTTTCCCCTGTAGTTGAGTTCTTCCTAAAGAGCAAGGTTTGTAACACCCACTCAAACATCTTGGGTGAGGTGAGTGACACCACACAGCAAAGACCTCAATCCTTTCTCCTTGCAGTCCAGCTGCAAATAAACTCACCCAGCTTCTACCTTCAATAAAAGCAGCCAAGGTGTCAGAGTATCCCACGGGGAGCCAGCCATGCCAGGGAAACAGATGTGCCTGAATGTAACTGAATTCTGTAAAACTGTCCCTGCCATGGTAACACCACACACAAGTGTCCATTCTTCTTGCTTTAGTTCTATCTCACCTTACATCCTGATGAAAACTCTCACAGGCACTTACCCACACAGGCTTTAAAATTAAAAGTACTGAATGTTAGATGATACTCAATTTTTGCTGCGCTACCCAGTGAATAACACAGAGCAAAACCAAGGCAACAGACAAGGAATCAGCAGAGGGTTTTGTAGAAAACAGTCTGTAGCACTTCACCTGGAATTTTAGAGCATACTGGAAATCTATTGAAAAGGCTTTCTAAAAGCCTTTTCTACTTTCTCAGGTAGTGCAGCCACCCAAGCCTTCCCACAGAGCAGTCTGTCCCCAAGGGATGTGGCTACAAGAAGCAATCAATTACCATGCATCAAATCTGTCTCTGGTTTAAAATGGCACAAATTCAAATTAAAACAGCTTCAAGGACGCCAGTTCTGTATTCCAGCTACTGCAAATACAGCTAAAGAGAAGCTGTGATTGGAGCATGGTAGATTCCAGTTGTTCCTTTGGTTTTTTCTACTTTTGAGTCTGTTAGAAGTTTTGATGGCATTTCTTCTCCTGCACATTGGTAGGAGGTTGAGGAGATCTGAGAAATACTGCAGGAACCATGGCAGTGTGCTACATGCCACTAACTGTGCTCAACTGTCCTGCCTCTGCAAAAACAGAAAATAAAACTGCACTTGGTTTTGGTTTGGCCCTAGGTGCTTTTGCAGCAGTGTATCACTTTTTGTCTGGTTTTAGCCAAAGCATTTTCCAATTAGCTAATGAAGACTCCCCTATCACAAATCAACCACAGACATTTAAGGTACTGGAAGGTCTGCTGGTTTTCCTTAGTGAAATTCAATCTCCTGACGTGTACTCAAAATCTCAAATGTACACTGAATTTCCTTGGTACATGAGGGATAACATTTTAAATGCATTTCCTGAGAATAAGCCCACTGATCCTGAGTCTCAAACCTCAAGTCCATCTCCATGCTCCTGAAGTAAACCAGGTAAAATTCTGATTTTACCCAAAGAGCCTGCCAAGGTTAGAGGTTAACACTGAACACTGTATTTTTCAAGTTAACTTACAATGTTTGTCCCAAGCAGTTTAGGAATTTGAAAGGACTTCCAGAGCTGGGGAAGGAATACATAACTTGCTTTAAATTTCTGTATGTGGAAATAGTGTATTTATTAAAACCAGAAGTGATGATTTGCCTTTTTTACATTAAGTTTCCACAAACATATTGTTCAAATCATGCCCCGAATTCTTCAGTGGAAGTAAACTGCCAAGTCCTGGGTATGAACAGAAATAATAACTGAATATTTATAAATAAATATTATCTGTAAACAAATATGTTTATAAATAACTTAATTATTATCTGGACAATGACCCTGGGGAAATTATGAGATCACAATGCAGATCACTGCCACATTATATTCTTCACTGTAAAATTAATTTGTCCAAGGGTGAATCCACGAGCTGAAAGGCAAACGGAGCTCCTCTGTTCAGCTCAGAGTTTTAACAATTCACTCTCAACTATTCATTTTTTATTTAAAATATGCTTTTAATTGCATTATTGCAATAAGTAAGAAATCACAGGCGAGTCAGAGATTGGCCTTTATCACCAATTCTGTCTCTTCAGGTCATGAAGTTCATCAGAGCCTCCTAAGCTATCTGCAATACTGGTCAAATTTTCATTAAAAAGACTTCTGATTTTTCACATTTATCAAACAAGCACTTAATGTTTAACTGCTTTTATTCTAATTAAAGGATAGCATTCATGTCAGAAGAGTTTGCAAAGCAATAAACTCTTCTACAGATAATAACTTGACAACATTCTGCTCAAAGAATAAAGTAAATTTACCAACACTAATAAGAATTCTGTCATATTCAGGAATGCTCATGTGCCTTTTGTCCTAGAAATAAGAAATTAGAAATATAAATAGTTGGGGGTTCTGTTGGTTTTCAAAGCCAGCTTTGAAATGTTTTTCTTGCTCAAATTTGCTTTTCTAGCACCAGCATGCCTTTCAAGAGCATTTCAAATGTTTCTACAGTAAGAGCTGCCAATAAAGACACCGAGATGTTTGCAGACCCCATGTTCTCTCCTCTCTAACCAAATCAAAGCTCAAGTGAGTAGGGCTGCCAGGAACACCTCTACAAACAGAACTGTAGACCTCTACACCAAGCAAAGCAAAGAAAAACGAAACTCAAATGCAGGTGAAGAAGAAAAGAAGTGCAGCAGAGAACTGAGAAAGATGTAATATTCCCTACTTAAGCAGTCTAAGAAATTAATTTAAATCTAGTACATGGAAAAAATGGTGTTGATACTTTCAGATATTTGTACTTTTTTATTCTGAATAACACAGAGATGAGCCAGACAGTTACCAAGTTGTGAAATATTTGCAGCAATCACTTTGACAAGTTGGATGCCATTTCTGTTTCTTAACTAATCAATGTAAAGAGCTACTGGGTTATTAATAGATCTTACTTGGTGAAGATCTCTGGAAGCACCATGGGTGAGAAAATACTTTGAAAATATAATCATAGCACACTCTCAGCACTCAGCTGAGCTGGCAGGAGACTGTCTGGACAGAGCAGGAGTTTGACTCATCAGCTGAGCAAGGCAAAACTTGCATCAGAGCTTCTGTTTTCTTTATTCCCATCAATCCACTGGGTTCTTTCTGTGGCTTTGTGTAAACCACCAGCTCTGAGCAGAGAAGAGCTCATCTGTTCTAGAAAGCATTACTGGGGAGGTCAGTGAAAGTACACACCAGGCAGGGACAGGGACAGGCCAGCCAGAGGGGTTTGTGTCAATAAAACTGAGAGGCTGTGGGATAAACAACATATAAATTAAACTGCTTTTAAATGATACTTAGCGTTTGTCAAGCTGTCTTTGTGTCTACTCATCTGATCTAGGCAAATCTTCCTCTAACCACAAGCCATGGCTCTGAATCCTCCTGGAGTCAGCAAACAAGCTGAGATAACCCTGTGTTACTAGGAGGTCAGTTTGGGGCATGAGAGGTAGCAGTGGGGGGTTTATTCTACCAAAAACATCAGAATTTCAGAGGTTTACCTGTCCTGTGTTGGGAAAACACAAAACCTTTCACACGGGAGAATAAGGTTAGTCCACTACACATCCTCACTTATTAAAGGTGAGATTTATAACCCAGCTAGCCCCAAGTACACAGCTCCACTGTCTTTAAGGGTGCAATACAGACTGTGGCCAGAAATGTGTATTCTGTCACCATCTGTTGAAGCTGGGTGGGGCAGTGACCCTTATCTCCATGGCACATATTATCTGCTAATGGGCCATCTTTAAAACCAGCTGGGGCAATCATCTTTATCTTTTCCACAACCCATCCTCCCTCCAGGAAGATATCATCTGCTGCTGGCCCATTGAGTCCCAGTGCATGACTGATAAAATTACATCATCCCACTGGGAGATGCTCCAGCCAGGGGGAGGAGACAAGCCTTTCCTACCCAGATAAAAACTGAGATTTTGGACAGCAAGTTACCTTCTTTCCACTGGATTCCAGAGGAAAACTGGACCTTTCCACATCATCCCTGGACCTTCAGAGGAAAACTGCACCTTCTACAGGAGCACTGCTTCAGCTGAACCACATCTGCCACTGCAGGAGGATGCAGCCAACACTTAATGGGACTGTACCAACACTCTGACTGACTGACAGGGTGTCAAGCTGTATTCTGACTCTGTCAGTGTTTTGGGTTTGTTCTTTGTAATACTGCCTTTCTTAGCAGACACCTGTCCTTCAAACCAGGACATCCATACTGTGCACCCTTCAGTGAGGAGGTGTGGCAAACAGAAAGGTAGAAACTTCCACAGATACTGAAGGGTTTGATTTGCAGCTTGGAAGAAAGCTTGGATTAATGTAAAAATACAAGTACACAGATATTAAGCAGAAAAATTATAGGCTTATGTTTCTATAGCTGTAAGTAAGAATATGCCTTAAGTAAGTAAGAAACTGTATTAGAGAAGATGATAAAGGATTTTATAGTGTAATAATATAATTGTACAGGGCTAGAAGTTTAAGTGTTATAATAGAAGCATATGTGTGTACGTGTGACAACAATTCACTGGACAAAAGTATATGCAATGTGGAAGAATTAAGTAAAGGTGATAGGTTAGGAAAACAAAATAAATTTCATAGCAACTTTCTGTTGGATCAAAATGTTATATATGGCCTTGTAATGAAGAAACCAAACCCATGACTTTGGCTATGACTGAATTCTTGCTTCTCCAAATATCACGACCTCAAGTCTGATGCATTTTGAAACATTAAATCATCTTCAGCACAATAGCAGTCCCATCTCTTCATCTGAAGTGACAATAATAGGGTTGGAATGTTTTATCCCTCATTTTATCCCTCAAACCCAGAGCAGCTTCAGCAGCAGAGTGACAATCTCCCCACAGCACAACAGGTTTCTTGGCAATCTGGGAGACTCTTCAGCCTTCCAAGCCAGAATCCAGTTGTTTGGTTTCTTTTATTTTACCCATTTCGATGAATCAACATGTTTCCAGTGAAAACCAGTTAAATAAAGTAAAAATGCCTCTCCCTGACTTACTCTGGAGCCTACCCCGCCTTGCCACAGCAATTTCTCTAAGAAGTGGCTGCAGCTGGATGTGTTAAATCACACACACATCACACTAGACCAAAGATATTTTTGCCAGCACCTATCCCAAGCCTAAACAAGGAATACAAACAGCAAAAAGGAGATTATTTTGTGTCTTTTGGCACTTAAGGCTTGGAGAGTAGCGGGAACAAATTGCTCCTCCACCCTTTACATACAAAGTACCTGTAACACAAATAAAACCAACCCAGAGGCCTAATTTAACTTCATGACAGTTTACATCAAGATCATCCCACCAGCACGTAAAACCTGCAACAAACTGCCAGGTTTGCTTTTATATACATAGTTCAACAGATATGTGAATTATTTCACGCAAAGAGTTTCCACTGAACAAGGCACCAGGGTGGGAGGAAGGCTGGAGAATTATGCAGAGATTTTTTTTAGCATTTCTACTAAAAGATTTGCATTTAAGCAGTACAGGTTTTATCTCAGCAACACCTTCCTCACATAATTCCCTTCTGTCTGAAAAATTAAAATTTATTATTTGATTGGCTGTGTTAAAACATTGTCTGATTCCTGCTTCAAAGAGAATTTAATGCATTCTTTTTTTCCATTGACCTGCTCATTCCACAGAGTCTACAAATGCTGCTTTTATCACTGTTGGGACACAGGACTAGGAAAGGAAAATGAGGAAATTCACTTCCAACTACTTTTTTAAAATACATTGTTACTCTATAGTATTCAACTTCAACTTGAAATTATGTCCAAAATTCAGTGTTCTGAAAAATACCAAAAGCCAAACATCATATGGGAATCCTTTTCATCCAGCAGACAAAGGCACCACACTTCCAGCCCTACCCTATAGTTTTAGGAGCAAGGATTAGATGTATCAGTATTAAAAACACTCTTGCTGATATCTCATTTAACTGAGATTCAGAGGAATACATTTTCAGTCCAATATCTCCAGGCTTTGATAGGATTTATCCTTCTTGTTTATACTGCTGTATTGCATACCCATTGCAAATGAAAGAAAATGAATTTTACTTCCCTCCAGGAAGAATCATTGGCTAAGACAGACTGAAGGATCAGATAAGACTTTTACTTTCTATCTTTTCAATAGAACTTTGAGTGTGACCTTCCCTAAGAGGAATAGGTATAAAGCCACTCTGTTGGACCCTGCACAAGAAAATAAACTTTATCTTGGAGATTTTCCATAGACTTTGTTTATGTTAGAAGAGTTTCAATGATTGAAGCACTACTGTATTATTACTGTAGTATTTTAATTGGAAAGTTTCAGTTTTCTGACTAAATAATGAGTGTTCTTTCCTTCTGAATAATAAGAAAAAACATACAAAAGAAACAGTACCTGCCCACCACTCCTTGTTCAATAAAAAAATACCCCAAACTTGCCAAAATCAGAGAGATACTATGATAGTATCAAATTAGTCCCTGTTAAATTGCATCTGAAAAATACTGTCCCACTGGAGAAAGTTGGTGACTGGATGACAAGATTTATTCTTTCATGAATTCTGGTCAAAGGAATAAAGTAGACATTGAGTAGACACCCAATCCAGAGGTTTCTTCCAAGAAACTCTGAAATCAAGTATTAATTACTTGTATTCTAGTCCCTCAAGCTGAAAGAAAATGTTGAGTGCTGCAATGTCAAAAAAATGCCTTTGCAAGTCAAATGTCCATCTGCACTTACACAAATGTCCATCTGCACTTACAGAAATATTTTTCAACTACTGACCTAATCCATCCATTTCAATTGCCTGGACATATCACAGTAATAGTATTATTAAAAAGAAGGAAGTCTATCACTGCCAGGGAGATGAGAGTGTGATTTCACAGCAGGACTGTTCCCAACAATCAGGTTATTCCTAACCAGCAGTGGCCATGAAGTCTCCATGACTCAATGCAGAGAACTGCATTCTCTAAGTCAGAACAGAATATGCACAGAATACAACCCAAAATGCAATTTGAAAACAAAATGTGGAAAAAAAAAACATCTTTAGAGAGTGGCACCAAAATATAGGAAGCTAATTCTGTGCTTCTCCTGGAGGCTGAGCTGTAAAATGTTTGGTGAAGCTGCCAGCAGAGTTCCTCAAGTGACTCCAAACCCAGCCTGAGCACCAGGATCTGTCATCCAAACTCCTCAGCACTCCAGGCCAGGAGGACACAAATCATCCTATCAAAATTGGGTGAGCTCCTCATGCCTTCCATCAGGCTTCTCGTGCTCTTTTTGTGCTATGTGAAGAACCCACAGCTTGCTCCTGCCTCTCTCTGTACCTTCACACAGAAGTTGCCTCCTGACTCACATTTTCTTCTCATCTGAAGCTGGAGCTGGATAATTCAACACATTGCTCCTTCCTGGGGTTAATTTTTCTCACAATAGCTGGCACATTAATTACATTTAATGAAATGCCTACACTGAGATCAATCTGTTCACAGTTTTCAGGACTGAAATCCTTAAAATTGTTTTTCCTTGATAACTGCATTTAAAAAAAAACACAAAACAAACAAACAAACCCCACATCACCACCCACAAAAATAAAGCTCTTAAGCATACAGACTTATCAGTTTATCCTACAAAGATGAAATCCAGCCAAATGCTCTGACACATGTATAAACATCACTGACTTCTGTCACTTTTCTTCACTCCTTTTTTCAACACAGGCGAGTGAAGATGTGCCTTGACCTTTTTGAAATTTGTGGTGAGGAAGAAAGGAACAAAAACCAACAAAACATCCCAAGTCCTGGAAAATACCCTAAAACCTGAAAAATACTGCAGAAAGAGAGATAGCATTTTTACATAGTTTACAGCCACACTTGTATCTCTAGGAATTGTTTACACTGATGGCATGAGAACAACAGAAGTTAAACCTGCTTTAAGTGTGCTGAGGCTAAATGATTATCTGTGTTTTCCATAAACAGATGGCTGCTTGCTAGAGCCTAAGGAAATGAGAAAGGGGACAATGAAAGTGCTAAACTCATAAAAACTGGAAGTCTCTAAATGAACACATTTTGAGAGAAAAGTCACTGTGATTTGCCACTTCCTCCCTCAGCCAGCTCGCACAGGCCCTGAGAGCCCAACAAACCACGGCATGGTCTGTTCAAGCTCCTGGACAGGTGCCCCCTAATCCCCCCACTCTGCAAAATCCCAACAAAAACAAGCTAAGGAACAAAGGGGAGAAGGAAGGAAAAGAAGTGTGGGTCCCCACTGGCTGTTAAAAAACATCCTTCTTTTCTGTTCCAGCTAACCTGGTTTAAAAACCATTTACATGTCCAAGTGTTCAACCCTACAGATGAAGTTTCCTGAGAAAAGGACTCCAGAGAGAAAAGCAGCTGCTGTAAAATATATTCTCCCCTGTCCTCCACCAAATTGGGGTACCACATATCAAACCTGCACACTGCAGTGATAGGAGTGTGTATTTATATATTTATACACTGCAATAGTAGGAGTGTGTATTTATACCTTTTAACAGCACTGCAAAACCACAGCAAATATGGTGAAAAGAGGACTTTAGTGTGTCTCAAATATTTATGTAACACCAACCTCGAAGTTTGCCATATTCAGAGCAACCCATTCCAGCTAAAATTCACCCCTGAACACCTGAGGAGACACCTGTGCCATGGAAAGCTGTGTCTGAGCAGCAGAATCTTTCTACTTCCACCATCACCAATGATATTTCAGATCAAGCTAACTGGTATTAACAAAAAAGACCATTTCTTTTGAAAACTCAGAAAATTTCTTCTTGAAATGAAAACACAAAACTCCCTAGAATGATTTTCAGGATGGTTTTTCTTTCTTCAAGTCAAATAAATCAATGTTTGATCTTTTGATCCAACAATTTTATGTAGGATCCAAGTTAGAAATTTCTATGGATGGTTTCTTACATGAAGTCTTGCTTCAGGAAAAGATGCTCAAAAGAGCAGTTAAGAGAAAGAAAGTACTCCCAGTGCAAGTATTTCTAATTTTGTCCTGAACTGACACTGGCGGATTCCTATCAAAGCCATCTCTTCCTGCTCTCTGAAGAGAAGGCCAGAGGCATAGTCCCAAACCAGTGGGAATCTTTTTTTATAGTGTATTTAACTGGTAGCTCAAACTTCTTTTTCCTGCAAATGCAATGATTTAAACATGACAAAACCGAATCCAAAGAACTAAATGAAAATAAAAAGGTACAACTCTAATCCTGTTTATCAGACCTCAAGTGCCCTCTCTACCAACTGAATGCATGATCCTCACTTCTGAGTAATAATTTCATATTGTTTCAGGCATTTGTGTGTCAAATTGTTTTAAAAGCTCGAGTTTGTTTTTCCTAAAGAGCTGGCATGCCAGTTAGCACAGAACATAAATAATGCTCAGCTTTCCAGCAGCAGTATGAAATGCAAGGAGTGTGGAGCAAACAGGAACTGCAGCTGTGCCAGCCCCATAGCCCCAGTAACCCTAAACTGGAGATCACCCAGCCCCATCAGGGTGATCTATCTGCTGATCCACAGTCAATAAAAAGGCTCTATTTTGAGCTCAGAGCTGTTTACTACTGCTGATATTTAATGCTCTGGGAGAGCAGAAGCAGCAGAGGAATGCATCTTCAGGCAGCACCAGGACAGGTTTATGTCCCATGTGGGGACAGCTGTGACAAGCCCAGCCTATAAAACAGGTGAGAAAGGAGCAGAATGTGCCAGCAAGCAGGAGATCTGTGTGTGCTGCTGTGTGGCACTGTAGGCTGCCCAGAAAGTCCCCTCCTCTGAAAGGCAATCAATACTGGGAGAGAATATATAAATGTACAATATTTATATATTATTATATTTTGTATTATTTATCTATCTATAGCTGTCTGATTAAACACATTAATTTAACCTCTTTGTTTTCCATTTTGCCCATTTAATATGTTAACTACAGACATGTATCTAGGTTTGGTGGCGGGATTGGGTTTTTTGCTGCTGTCATCTTTGGGAGCAGGCTGTTTAGATTTCCTTTTGCCTGTATTTTTTCCTCTCTAATTCATGATATGAGGGATCTTGGTGGTCTTTTCCCTGCTATTTCTCTCAGCTTTGCATCGCTTTTAAACTTGAAACATTTTCATGTGTCTCCAGCTCTGGGAAAATTACAGACTGACAAAATAACAACAGCTTTCCCCTTCTTGCCTTTCTAAAACATGTATATCAGTAATTTAAGTGGTTTGGGTTTTTTTTTGACAAAGCAAGATAAAAATTAAAAGTAACTTTCCTCCTCCCCTCCCTCCTCACCCAGGAAACTGATACAGAATATGTTTGGGTTGATTTGTTTGGGCTTTTCTTGTTTTTCTTTTGGCCAGAAAGCTGCTTGTTCTAAAAGTCAGCTGTGCATCCAGCAACCTGTCACAAGCAAAAGAGATTCTGATATGGAAATACTGATTAGAAATACTGATATTCTTCCTGTTTCCTCTCCATTACTTTTACAGTAAAAGCTTCAAAAAGTATTGCAATCAATTTTTGGAATATTGCTTTGTTGTCAAAATCTTCAAACATATGCCCTACAATTAATTTGTAATGACAATATATATAGAAATATTGAAGTTATTTTTGGATGTGCTAGACATGCATTTATCTCTAAATAGCTTGTCTGTAATTAAACTGAAGTTACTTGCACATGAGAAAACTCAGCAGAGCTATGAGGGAGTCAGAACCTCCATTAATGGGACAGACAGTGTCACATCTTTGCTCCATGTTGGAATTATTCAGTAAGTTCTTACATACAACTTGTGACCATGAAAATTGTTTTAAAGCAAGAAAACAGAATGCTAGAACATTGTCTTTTAAAACTGCTACAGACCACAAAATCCACTTCAAAAAGAAACATCATGAAAGCCAACACAATCCCATGAAACTTCTCTGTTTTGACAAAAAGAAATTTTTGGAGAACATTCACTGGCAAACTTCCAACCAGCTCCCACTGCAAAATCTGATGTATGCTTTGACAGTGACAGTAAAGATACAGTTGTGTTCTAAACATCTCTTTTCTCCTCAGGGTGATGTTGCTTCATGTGATATAGAGTAAAAGAAATGACAGCAACAAGTTTAGCTCATGGAAATGCAAGTGTGTATTTCAGTTTAGAGTCTAAAGGGTGATGGGATAGACACTGATAAAATACAGAGGGGAAAAAAATCGGCTGAGAAACTGGAAGCGTTTTTTCACCCTACAGAGCACCTACAACATGTCTCAGAATGCTGCTGAACCATAAGAAGGATGTGAAGACACCTTTTCCACCATTACAGCAAATTTTTACTGATTGCTTTACCTTTCCACAACATCCTCTCCATTCCAGCAGGTCGAGCTGTCTCTCATCACCAGGTCTCCATCACAAAGCCTTTCTGCTATAGAGGCATAAAAGGTTCGGGACCGCTTCATGTAATTGATGAACTCTCTGCAAGGCAGGAAGAACACATTTAACAACAAAACAGGACACTTAGCACCTAAACCCCCTGCCAGCCTAACCCTCCACCAGATCAAGACTTTAGAAAATAAGAAGTCTGAATTAATTTCTATTTCTTGTGCATTTTTACTCCTTATAGATCATCCAATTTTACTTAGTCCGTGTCAATATACATAATTACACACATAAATGGTGCTTTTAACACATTGTGTTAACATGTCTCTCACTAAATTTGAAAAAAGGCTACACCCACACTTTACAAACATTAAAAAACATTGAGAAAACATAATCATAGAAGGCATGGCCAGTACAGACAGTGTGTTTCTGATGAATGTGTATGGAAAAATGCCTTGAGGGCAAACTGCTACCTCTTTTATAATCTGATTATGCCTAAAATCTATTCCTGGCTGAGGCAGCCATATAACAAACTAACAAGTGTTAATTCAGCACACAACTGAGAGGATTTCAGAATGAGGAATTACTGTGCTGCACTGCTTTAGAAGCTCCTGTTTGGTATGGGTACAGCTGTGGAGAGCACGATTCAGGAGCCAGAGCTACCACTGAGGTCTGTGCTTGTCTCAGAACTCCACTGGGGAGCCAAAGGACTCGCTCTGGTTGCAGTGTTTCAGCCTGGCAGGCACTGGAGGGGTGCCTGGGATACAGCTGGATGGAGCTCAGCACAAACCAGTGAGGATTTATCACTCCTTAACAGCAACAGGTGCTTTAAACAACATCCAATTCCTCTGGGAACTATCTATCCCTGCAAGGCTGAGGCACTGGTCACCTCTCCCCACAGCTATCTTTATGCTTTCTTTATACTTTTTTTATACTTTCTCAGAAGTATTTGACCATCCCATTTACCTTCTGAAAATGAAATCCTGCTCTTGATAAATCAGTCATCATATGCTCCTAAGAAACTAACTGAGCCTAAAAGAGCAGGAAAGCTGGGATTTAAAGAAAAGAAAAAAGCAGGAATTTGGGGGCTTACAAAGAGGTAATCAGCATTTCTACCTCTTGACTACCAACTTATAAATATGAGCTCTGAGTATTTCTAGAGTAAAGCCAGGCTCAGCCAGAAGGTTGCCTGGCAGAACAACCTAAGAGGATCAGTTCCAAAAGGAAACACAGATGCTAGAGATTTCACAGGTTCTACATCAGTGCTCTTTGAAGGAGGAAACCAGTACCCTTTTCAGAGCCTGAAGTGTGCCTTACTCAGCTCATCCCTAGAGGTTTAAAGTCCTTTGCAGTCCCAGCAGAGTGGGGCTCTGACATTTCAAAGCAGTATCTTAGCAAATACAGAATTCTCTATCCAACTCTCAGTCTTACTGAGTGAAAATATTTACTTTTCATCACTATACTAAACACACTAGGGGAGAAAATGTAGAGTTTCCCAGTGCCCCACAATGTAAAAGCAGCAATCAAAAGTATTCCAGCTCCTAGATTACTCTAGGTGTAGAGACAAAAAAGGATGTCACCTCGTTTTCATTCTTACCGAGAGATTTTTTTCAAACTTCTTGATTTGTCATTCTTTGAAGCTTTCAGAGGCAGAGAACTGGAATAGGCCGGGGAGAATAAGCATCAATCAGGAGAGGTTGGTGAGTAGGGGAGAAGCAGGAATTCAGGCAAATGAGGAAAAGAAACGAGAAACAAAAGAGAAAAGTAAAAATTCTTTGAAAGAAAAGTCATCAAGCACATGCATAGGACAATGTAAGAAAATAAATAAGGAGGAAAATTATCATGAGATTTTTGCAAAGTATACATGCAATCAAAAATGTCAATTCAATACTGGAAAAAAAGTACAACTGAGACTGTCTGTCTCAATCATTTTCAAGTAAAAGCAGAATGACAAATGCAGCACACACAGCAGAAAGCTGAAAATAAATTCAGTGGTACTTAATTTTAAGTGTAACTGATACCAAATGGAAGGACTGTAAATACATGAAGCTGTACAAGAAAACAATGGCAAACAGTTTAGAATGAGAATCATGGGAAGGGGGATACAAACCAGTAGCATTCATGTACTGGTACAATGAGAAATTTACTGCCTGTTAATAAATAACACAAATACAGGCATTTTTTGGTTGCACCACTGAAAAAACACCCAATTTTGCAAAACTGGAGATACAGACTTCCAGGCTATAGTGGAGGAAGAAGTGTGGAAATACCCCTGGTGATTATTTGGAGTTCAGCAGCCCAAGGACAAGGGGCAGCTTTGCCATCACAGCTCTTGGCAGCTGATGGCAGCAGTGGTCCCAACACAGGAGGGACTGCACTGACCATCACGTGAGTGGCACCTGCCTGCAGGAATTCCAACACAGACACTAAAAAGCTGAAAATCTCTAACATGGAAAATCTGGATCAGCTGAAACTTTGGCCCTGGCCAGTGGTTCACATGCATCTGACATTAATAATCTGGTTTGCACTAGCACTTTATTACTCAAATGCTAATAAAATCATGTGATGTCTTACTCAATAGATAGATTATTTTAAATGAAATAGATATCTTTGACTCAAACATTCCCAAAGGAATTCCTAAATTGTTGATTTTAAGATGTATAAAAGATCTGTAAATTTTTGGCAGAATAAAGAAATGCTAACAAAATATAATTTCAAAGCCTTATTTCTCCAGTCAGGGACCTAATATGTTATAGTTCTTTGTGAAGCACATTTTATATACAGCTCTGTAACCAGTCTGTTTAGTGGTTTGAAATGTTCCATGGAGCAGAGATGCTAAAAGGCAGCTATTCAACTTTGCTGGGAGACCAGACCCTGACCAGAACACTCCTTTGTGCTGAACTCAGCAATAACATTCCAATTTACTGAGATTCTGTGCATGCCATTTACATTCCCTGTACCATCATATGGCTTCAATTTTCTTGTCATCTCTATTACATGTTACAGTAACCTCCACATTAAAAAATGACTACAGCAGCAACGCTGCCAGTTTCATTTAATCCCTGACTACGAATGTGCAATGGTAAAAAAAAATAATAATCAATTTTATGCTTTCCAGTTTAATCATAGGAAATGGTTTCTTGCAAGATCATGCAAGATTTATTCAAGTTTCAGCTTCCTTCATTATTGTCCCTGACACTTAAGTGATGCATAACAAAAAATATGCAGAAATGGAATGCAGAGTAAAATCAAGAGAGATGGGAAATCTCCCAGGCACACATGAGAGTAAGAGCAGAAGAAAAGTGTTCAACTACTGCAAAAGAGGATCCAGTTGCTCTGTGCAGATCTGGCTGTGCAGAAGAGTGAAGGGTGAGGAAGGCTGGCTCCGGCCAGACCCCAAATATCTCCCCCAAGAACCATGTCAGGCCAAGGGACACCATTTACCAGCCCCACTTGTCCTGCACCAGCAGCCCTGGCTCTGCTCCACAGACGAAACCAGAGGTTCTCCAACTCCTCAGAAAAGGAGCATGATTTTTCAGATGGCCTAGCTGAGACTCAAAATCGCTGGAGCAAACATCCATCTGCAGCAGTCTGGCTTTTAAGGGCTTTTCTGGGGTTTCAAGGGCATCTCTGAGCAGGTTGTACACAAGAGGGGAGAGGCCACCTGATTGTGGTTTCTCCTCCAGATGTGCCAACCACAGAGGTTCCTCTCTTTGAGCTTGGGAATGCTCTGACACCTAAGGGAATGAGCCACAGCTTTTCTGTTTACTTGGAGAGTGTTGGCTCATTCCTGCTCTTTTTCCTTTCCTCATCTAAAGGCTGGAGTTGTGTTCCATACTGCCCTTGAATGAAAGGATCATTTGGAAGGATGCCCATTACCCAGACCTACAGACAGACTCAGCAGGGCCAGGGTGACCTCGCACCTGAACCGACAGCAGCTGACATTATTGCTCTCCATTTCTTAAAACCACCAGAAGGGGAGGCTTTCACAAAAGATTCATGTAATTACTCTCATCATCTGGTTCCCCTGTAGCAATTTTCTGTCACTCTAAGTGCATTTTACAAAACCCACTGCAGAAATTATTCCACCCATGTATTATAGATTTTTATCACCTTAAATTGATTTTTATTGATATCATATGTGATCGAATGAGGGAGAATGAACAACACAGTGATGCAGCCAATCACTGTGTCTTTCACTCTATGGTTTCACAATTGTTTCCAAGAAGCAGAAGTACAAGCTTCAGGCCATGTGTTTTATAGGAAGTTGTGGAGAATAGATTCAAATTTTCCACTTCTTACTATTTATGGCATATTTCCATCATTCATTTTTGGGGCACAAGCTCTCCACAATACCTATCAACACCGTAATTCAGTAATTTTTCATGCTAATTATATAAATAGGGACTTAGTTTAGATTTTTTTGATAAATTAATTTTCAGTGTGCAGACCAATTCTGGCAAACTGTCTAATTTACAGCACATTAGTTTATTTTCTTTTCCATCTACAAGCCTTAAATTTTAAATGTCAATATCCAAATAATTCTAGATGGTTTGGAAGGGGAGGAAGCAGATCCTCAAATGAGAAAATGCAGCTTTTGTCCCATTTAAGACACCAATCTGCAACTTTTTAAGACATCACCTGTTGACAGGTTGGCAGTTTTGGCTTTTGGGCTGCCAGTGTTAAGCTCCAGCCAAGTCAGTGAGTTACACAGAAGATGGCCCAGGGCTCTGTGCTGTTAAAAGCTCATTTTAATAATTGTACTACAACTGTTCTTTGAATTTTTAGTGCTGAAGTTATTAATTCAATTTCTGCAATGCTCCTTTCTTCTGATTTGCATGGTAAAAATTAATTAACTCCAAGAACTAGCACAAACTGTTATGGTTTGCCTTTATTTTCAAAATGATTAAAAATTATCACTACCACTCAAAAAACTTTGTTTGCTGTTATTACTTTTATCTTTTAAAACAGTATTTGTTCCATTCATGCAAGCTGAGAATTAAACCAGAAATTGGATAAAAATCTCAGGTTCACCACTGAAACTCCAGAACTCAGGCTGTGGAAATTTTAACGTTGCTGTGTGTCATCCACTTAACCAACAGACAGAGATCCAAAGTGACTGCCTTGGTGTTCAGGTGCACTTCTGGACAGAGGTGAGCCCAACATGATTGCACTGACATGGCTTGTTCCAAATTAACTCTGTTCTTACAGAAGACAATGTGCCAGCCAGAAATAGGCACTGGGAGTTTTTGGGGCAGTTTGCTCTGACATCTACTCGTGTACTGCTAGTGGGATTGCAAAAAAATCCTTGCCTAGAATGTAGAGAAAGCCAATTCAGGAGCTACACAAGGTAAGGGACAGAAAAGCCCAGGAGATCTGGGAGCAGGGATACTCCTGTCCAGGCCAGTGGCAGGACTCAGCTGTAGGTGTCTCAGATGGGGCACAGCTGAAGAACAGAAGCCAAGGATGTCACAAAAAGACTAAAAAACTCCTTCAGCTCTTTCTTTGTTATGTAATAAATCAAGGAAATTCTAAAGGATCTTATCACTCCTGCCCAGCCCAGTGGAATCAGGGACTGACCTGGGGTCAGGAAAACGAATCTTTCCTTTTCACCCCTTCCTCTTTCCCACTTCTACCTTGGATAAGCTCATGTCCTTACAGTCCTGGGTAGTTACATTTTAAATACTTTAGATTCTGCTGTTGGAATCAGTCTCCTCAGACTTTGTCAAGGAAAAGCTTTTACCATTTTCACTGAAAGATTCTGGAAATAATGAACACCTTGGTGTTAAGCAATGATGCCAAGTCTGGCCTTTCTTGGAGAGACCCCCAATGTTACGCCACAGAGTCACCTCTGTCACTGCCAGTGATGGCAGTGGCTGGAGAGCACACAGAGGAGGTGACACAGCTGTGACTTTGGCTTTAACAGTGCAAAGAACCAACAGCAGGGATTACGAGGCTGAGGGTTTGCTTCAAAGCAACTGCAGCCTAGGGTTACCTTCTTTTATTGTTCAGGCTGGTGTGAGCCATCACAAATGTCTGGGTTTCAGTGACTTCCTTCACTGGCACAATATTGGCTGATGACAGGTTCCCTTCTTGCTGTTTGGGCTGTCCACACACTTTATCAACCTGTAGGAAAGGGAGGAAAAGGAAAATGGGATGTGAGTGAAAAAAAAGTATTTACAAGTCCAAAAAGTGTGCCTGTTCCTTTCAGTTGGTGTTCACTGCACGAGACATTGTCTAGGTGAGAGAAAGGAAGGACAGAAAGGATTCTTCCTTCAAGCAGCTGGCAACAAATGCCTTGGAAAAGAAGCACCAAATTCCAAGGCAGGGCAAAGAACACCAGAAAGTGAGCAGTCATGGATTTCTCTGTGGCTACCTGGACTATAGCACACTTGGCAAGGCTGAAGCAGTGACTGATGAAGTACTGGCAAACTAAACTTTTATTTAGAAACATACTCGGAGCTGAAAGGTACATCTGCCCCGTGCAAAAAGAGCAGAGTCCATCTGGAGTTTGAAGGGGCTTGTAATCAGAAGATAACCAATTCTTCCACCCTTTATCCAGGCCATACAGTCCTCACTGCCCTTCCTGAAGCCTCTCACAAGACTTAGTACCAGTCCAGGAGAAAGCAAGCTTGGTTTATCCTTTCTGCACTGTGGATCTGACACTGCTCGTGTATCCTGACACATTTATTTGCAGTAACAGCTTTAAGTGACAACAGGAAGACAAGTCTCTTCCCTTTCTAATCCACAAAATGAGTAACCTGTGATGTTTTAGCTACACTTAAATCCCTGAGCAAACACAAAGAGACCACAAAGGAAATCCTACTGAGCATGGTGCCACCAGTGACCTGAATCACACAGAAACCATCATCCCACACAGCCCTGGGTTTGGGATTCCTTCTCTAAGGTCCCATGGTGACCAACCAGAGTTAGATCTGTGCACTTCCCTGCATCTTCAGAACCCTTAGGAGTCTGCTAAGTGTTTCAGCCCACAGATGACTTCAGGGAACTTTTTCTGTCCCTCTGTACCACTATGATGCACAAGCACAGGACAATTTTCTCTGCCTTAGCCCATTTCCTCCAGGAAAACCACGACTGTGTGCAGCAAAGACATCCTTCTCTGAACAAACAGGCAAACAATGTGGGAAACTGGAAGCTCTGTAGGCATGACAGCTCCTGTCAGCTTTAGCTGTATGAGTTCCAGCCCAGTACAGTATAATATGCTGTGAAGAAGCTAAAACTGCAGCAATGGAATGGGAACACCCTGGATTAATCCTGAGCCATCTGCAGCAGACAGGGTGGGAGCCAGCTGCCTCACTCAACACCATGCACTGAGTACACTGGTCTGGTCTCACCAGGGACATGCACAGAACTGTTTTAAAATATACCTTTGAGAAATTAAATAGTCTATGTCAGTCCCTTCCAGAAAAGGAAAAAACCCTCACTTATGCAAATGAAAATATGAAACAAAAAGGCCTTTTGAACCCTCTAGAGCTGGACAGAGGGTATAACACAGCTGGACCACATTCCTGCACAGGATGCTTTCCCCCCTCCACCCCAGGCTTCCCAGGTCTCCTACAGCACACAGACCCAAAATTCCCAGCATAGGTCTCTGCAAAATCCATCTCAGATTACATCATGTCACTAAAGGTCATGTCTTCAAATTACATACACCTCCAATCTTGTCACTATGTATTTGAGACAGTTTTTACCAACTAAAATCAGAGTGGTTTGCAAAAGCAATGTGGTTCTCATATACATAAGCAATGGAGAACTCCCAAGCTTTTTGTTTTTCCTGAAGGAAAATTCAAAGATATGTAAGTCATCCTTTCTGTTGTGAATCAACAGTTTAAGCATCCAAGTGAAAACACCAACTTTGTTTTGATTTGAATTTTTGATACTATAGAAATGACTCTTTAGATTGCCCAGGAATCAGTATTTTCTATGCCAAACCTATGCTTTAGGGCTTTCCTTTTAAGCAGTAGCAACAGTTTCCTGCATATCAAACAAAACCACACTATTCAAAGGAAAAAACTTTCTCAGTGGAAAATTTTAACCAGTTCTACTCCATTAAGAATAAAGGTATTTGTTACATAATAGGGAAAAATCACACTTCTTTTGTCACACAGGCCTTTCAGTGCCTTTCTTCTCAGTCCAGTTGCCCCAGCTGGTCCCAGGCCAGGCAGTCCCAGCAGCCCCTGTCAGGGGGTTATCCCTGTTTGGCATATTTGCTTCAGATTTTGAATGAGTTAAACAGAAACCTGGCTTTTAATTTTTTTGGTTTTTTATGTGGATTAATTTTCACATCTCTCCAACATCAGTATTTTTCTGCATATAAAATAAAACAAAAGAAAAGCCTTTTTACCAGCTAATTTGAGCAGTCACAAAGCTGATGGCACAAACGAGAACACTCATGTATGAAAAACCATCTCAACCTCCAGATGGGCCCTTTATGAAAAATAAGATAATGTTGTGTGAATTGAAAAGCATGAGGCACACCATAAAAATCCCAAAAAGGTGTTTTCTGGAACTGCAACATCTGGAATCTTCTGCTCCAAGCTCCCTGTGTGTTAACAGTGAGGGACACGGGTTTCCCCCTCATCCTAAGGGCACTTTAATCATCCTTATCACCATCATCATCACTTTAATCACATCCTAAGGCCAGTTTAACCCAGAGCTGGTGAATCAAACCTCACTACCCACAGCAAAAACAGTGCACCTGGAAATGGGGACTGGAATTTTAAAGCTCTTACCCTAATTTCAAGGTTTAGGACTTGGAATAATCAGGAATCAACATAAAGAATGACTGAGCCCATTTCTCGGATTTTTAAACTTAAAGTAAGTCTGCTGATCTTAAATTACAAACTGACAGCAAATCACCCCTTGTTAATGGCAGGACCCTGAGGTCATCCTGCTTCTCTCTGCCATGGTATTCAAGCACTGTTTTCTAACAGTGAACATCTACAGCTGAAAACTTGTATTCCTCATTATCTTTGAATTATCAATCATGTTTCACAGTTCTAACATTTTCATTCATATTAAAGCTATTTTCTTATACAGCAATGATTCCTCTCAAATTTCTGTTTTTTCTAGCCATAGCTACATTTTTTTCTGCTGTGAATTTTTCTTGGTAATGAAAAGCAGAATCATATATATATATACACACATTTTTTGACCTCTTACTATTTGTTTTTTAAGAGAATGACTATTTACAATTATTACAGAGGCGTAACAAAATAAATGCAAAAAATATCATCCAAAATCTTTTTGAACTCTTACAGCTTTGAGTAACCTTAAACACTGAGGTCATATTTAATATATTTGATATAATCAAACATGGGAAAAATGTCATGCCCTTCTGGATATCAAGAGAATCTTATCTCTCTAAAGCAGGAGACCTTTCCACTAGTTGAGAACAGTAATTTTCCTTGATTAAAAGGGGAAGATTAGTGTTTTAAAACACAAGATTTTCCCAGTGACTGGGCTTTGAGTTGTTGTTATTATTAAAATGCTGACACATTTGCCTTCAGGTTTCTGTCCCTCAGTTTGTCCCCAGCCCAGCTCTGCAGAACACCTCTGACAAATTACATCCCTCAACCCCAATTCCAGCACTGCTGTGCCCCACAAGTGCCACAAATACCCTTCAAAGCAGAATTAGAGTTTGCTCCAATTCAGGTTCCAGCTGCCAAGGTTGAAGTGATGTGAGGGAAATGAGAAACACTGAATTAGGGGAAATCAGATTTGAGTTTTCAGACTTGCAAGTTCACCAGGAGCTCTCACTTGCTCAGGTCAGAGATATCCTTGTATCACCTGATCACCCACAGTAAAAGAAACCAACCAGCATCATTTGTGATTTTATGATGTCCAAGCATCAACCAGAGTTTATTATGGAAATACAGAATCCTCTCCTTGGGGTGGCTGTCATCTGCAATTGGATTACTGCTGTAAAACATTAATTTCCAGTGCTCAAAACTAACTGGGAGCCCATATGATAAAATGCAAGTCAGGGCTCATGGTTCATTGCTACTGCCTTTATCTTCTTGAGCAAAATCAGACAAGAGAGCAAATAACCTCTGATTTTGCCTTCTTTTAAATATTCTCTCCCTTATGGAGTATGTTTCCTACTGTGAGCATTTTGCTGGTAGCAGAGTTGAACAATACATAAACAAACTAAGGGAATATTAGTTCGTTTTCCTCCAGGAATATGTTGGCTTTCACTTGGGAGGGAATAATTCTCTTCTCTCTCATCTTGAATCTACTGAATAGTTCAATTTAAATTCCCTATAAATCTTCTCAAATCTGGCAACTAGAGAAGTTGACCCTTAGTAGATAGTAGGGATTCCTCCAAAGAGAATGGCATTATAAATTCCTCAGGGACAGAAAAACCTTCTGTCAGACTTCACACTTAGACATCAAAAAATTGAGCCATAGAATTTAAATCCATAAAAAATAAGGTTCTGTGTGTTCTGTCTTTGGCAGAAGAGATCCTTTCAGCTGCCAACACTGGGCACAGGGAATGGACAAATTCTGCAGCAGTTATTCAAATGAATCAAATTCTACCCCAGATGAAAGTGCAAATGATGAGATTGTGGAGTGTTGCTCTATAACACCATTAAGAGTGTGGAGATAAAATGTCCTGGGCATGCCACAAAACTGCATCTGAATGCACACACACAGCCTTTATTCACAGGGAGAACAGGCAAGAACTCCTGGAAAAATGGAAAATAAAGAAATATCTTACATAACATCAGTCATTTCAAGAAACCTACACAGTTTGTATCAAACAAACTTTTACCACAAATTACAGTGCTGTTATGTTCTGCTCTCATTGCTTTTAAAATTGCTTATTTTGGTCAGTGCATCAAACTATCCACACTGCATCTCCACAGCTACAATCTCTTAAGCACACTAAAGTCAGTAACATTGTCTATTTTGTTAGGATTTTTTCAAAATGTTTTTGTTCTAACTGTATATATATTTACCCAGCTAAAAAGAGAAGTGGCAATTATTTATAAAGCCAAAACAAAATAACAGCAGCATCAGAGAGGTCAAATGATATCTCCCCTTCTCCTCCACAATTCCCCCTAGATTCAGGACTAATCTTCACTGGCCTTTGTTACTTGTGACATTTATCTTTAGATATTGACAACCTACAAAGGTTAAGCTCAATTTTATAATTAATTACAATAATCCAGTATGAAAAGAATATTCCCCTGGGAGCCAATTCAAGTGAGGCGCTTTAAGAGCTCTCAGAAAAATTAGGTGACTTTAAAGAGAACATAACAAATTTAATTAAAAGATTTTATTCAAATTTCCCTTTAATCATTTTTCAAATTAATTACAGTATATCAAAATGGTATTGCCTGTTATTGTGTTTACTATTTATACCCATTCTTAAGTGAAAGCAATTATCCAAATATTCCTGGAATTTCTTTTATCACTGCAAGCTTAAAATGTAACAAAGAAAAACCCTTCCCAGTTTGTTCTTTAAAGGTTAAATAACCAAGTGCAAAAAATAGCTGAGAGAAATTGTACAAGCACACAAACACACATATACAAAATCAGGAAATCCTTTCAGGGCCCAAGGGCAGAAGGGATCAACATGAAGGAGAGGTTACTGGAAGAAGGAGTGTTTCTCCTTTGGCATCTTTTTGGCATTGCCAAAGACCAAAACTGGGTATTGACAAACAGTACAACTCAGACCATTAGTCTGAACCACCTGGAGTCTCATGTTCCTCTCTACATACTTACTGCAACTATAGTTACACCAGAACTGCAGCAATGATGATTTTAAATAACTGGCTGAGCTGACTGACACTCATTTTTCATATATGAACAAATCACAATTTGCAGTGAATTACGAGGGGCCTGAGCCAGATTTGATCCGTGGATAACTCAGTCACACAGTTCTCTGAAGCAATTCAGCTTCATTTGCAGGTTAACACACTTCTGTGGGTGGCCATCACCACTGAGGTATTCAGGCACAAGCCCAAACACACAAAACAAACATCCCAACAGGCCTTTTGGTACAACATACAGCTCTCAGTGAAGTGTTTTGTCTCCAGGCTTTAATGCCAGCAGAATTGCTTCTTAGCAGTTTTCATGTGGCTGGCGTAATACTGGATATCCAAAAGGGTACCCAAAAGAAGGCAAGAAACAGCAACACAGAGCAAAAATAGATGCCAGGCTCACAGGTCTGACAGCTCCTGGTCAAAATCTCCCCTTTCTCTGCAGGTTCAGATGTCCTAAGAACCAAATTCCAGGAAAATAAACGGGGGAAATATTCTCTAAGTGAAAGAGTTTACTCCAAATCTCTTGAGATAAACTGTTTCTGTTACTTTAAACTGACATCTGAGTATATTCAGGGGATATTTAAATATGTTATACATATAACAAATATTTATTATATATATACATATGCATGAAAGAGGGACAAAAACATCCCTCTTAGGGATGGCTGATGATGCAAATGTAAACCAGATTTTAAGATACATGAAATCATGCCTATCCTATGTATTTATAAGAGCACTTATAAATCAACTCTGAAAACATTTGCCAAAATAGCAATAAAGAGCAGAAAAACATTAATTACCAGCAGAAATTTTAAATCCTTCTATGATTATTTTTTTCTGTTCATCATTACTGCAAACATTTCATTGGATAGGCAAAATGCCTGAGCTTTCTCCAAACAACATAATGAAAGTTAGCTAACAAAAATATGTAGGAAGTCAGAAGGTCATTATATACTTTCACATTGTCCTATTAGACAAAATAATGCTGTAAGTTTATGCAATCCTTAAATCAACATGTCAATAATAATGTTGAGACCTGCAGAGAAAGTCAGAATAACCTTCCACTTGGCATTTAACAAATATAATAATTAGAAAAAACTCATAAACACATTTTTTCATGAGATATATAATTTCAATTAGGATTTGCTGACAGTTGCTGTCAAAATAAACATATTCTCTTGTGCCTTTTTTCTTGAACACAAATAAGTGACTTGAGATGACTCTAAAGACTTGAGCAACTATCCAAGACCTGCAGCAATAGTAGGCAGCACAATAATCAGGGCAGCAACAGCCCTTTTATAAAATGTTCATATAAATATTTTGATTTGTAAAATATTAAAATATTGAAATATTAAAATATTTATTCCAAGTATTATTATTATTATTATTATTATTATTATTATTATTATTATTATTATTATTATTATTATTATTATTATTATTATATATAAATCACTCCTAATGCAGTAGAGATGTTCTGCTTACAGTGGGTACCAAAACAGCCACTTCTGTGCTCCTCTGCCTTAGGACCTCAAGTAGGCTCATCAGCAAAGGAACTGGGACCTGCACAAGGGAAAATCTGCACCTCCCCTGGGGGCTGAATGATCACATCTGGGCCTCACCTGCACCACCAGGCTTTTGATCTCTAAACATGTGTGGCAGGCAGACTCCCCTTGTCCATGTGGGGAAAGGATGGATGCTCTGAGCAGCCACTACAGTCATTAATTAAAACATGCATCTATTGGGACTATTAAACCAGTCATGTCATTTCACTGGCTAAACATTTCTGTGGCTGAAAACTGTGAAGATACCAAATCTGCAAAGCTCAGATCAGATCTTTAAGACTGTACCTCTGAATATCAGAACAGAGATCTTTCTAGCAAGACAACAACTTATTTACTAGTAAGGGCATCTTGTTTTGAACTTCCAAGCCACTTGTTAAATAAAGTAAACACAGCCCCAAGAAAATTCAGAGACTGCCCGCTGTGCAGAATTCATTCTGGCTGTGCTCAGGTGCAGAATGGTCCCACTATGGCAGATCTGTGTTAGAGTACAGCACCAGCCTGAAAACAAGGAATAAAGATGCTTAGAACAGCATCCAAGACTACAACTCCTCATTTATGGTTGTCAGGCCTTTTTAATTCTAAAATTTACTTGTGTTCCATGCTTTCTTAATATCATCAGAAGGGTTTACTTTAAACCATTTTATATTTTTTTTATATAGCCAAGGAGTTTTGCCATTATCCACAAACCCAGTAATGATTTCCTCACTGATGTAGCATTGAAATTTGTGAAATGCATTCCTGTACCTCTCTGACCCATTTCTGATTAAGTTTTCCAACAAGAGCAAATAAAAAATAGCCTTTCTTTCAACTTGAGATTCCCAAGACTTTCTATACAATCTGGAAGTACATAAAGGAAATCTGACAGGATGCTTTTGAGCTGGAGAGTAGTGAAAACTTCACATTTTCACTTTTTCATACACATCATAATCCAAAGTAAGTCTCCTTTTACAATGTTATGTCTTTCTTAAAGAGACAAATTCAAGAATGGACATGAAGTGGAGTCAACAGCGAGTTACAGTCACTCCAATAACTGCAATTGCATTCATTTCATAAAAACCTTTTGCCAGTAACCGACTGGAAAAGAGTTACCAGCTCTGACTACAGCAGAATTAATGTCAGCAACATGGTCAAGAATCAATCATGCTTTATAACACATCAGCAGCACATCAGGCATCAGATCACATCAAAAGCAGCACGGTGAACATGTGTGGAACTTCACAGCCCACTGAATGCACGCAGAAAACTGACAGAAATCTGGATTCTCAGCACAGAACCTAAATTTGTGTGGAAAAGATGTCCCAAAAGGGCACCAGAAAACTTTAACTGAGCCAGCCCTTCAGGTGAAGGCTAATGGAAGCCCAGAGGATTTCACAAGTGATGATCTGCCCTTCTATTCAGCGCTGATAGGGCCACCCCAGAACACTGTGCCCAGTTCTGAACACTGTATCACCCTGTTTGAGCATGGGGGTTGGACTAGATGACATCCCAAAAGACATTTAAGAGCAGGGATTTTAAAATCCGGGCATCTGGATCCTTAATTGCAGCACAAGAAATCTCAGGAAGGGACCTGAACCAAGCATGTTCCCAAAGCAGAAGACAACAAAAGGTACATAAGCATCTACAAACCTCCACATTTTCTCCCATGATTAAGTCATTTACTAAAGATTCATCTCACCCTGCTGAAGTCAGCAATGGAAGATCAAGATTCAGTGCTTTTGTTTCCCTCCTCTGGAAGACACATGGAGCTTCCCTTCCTTACAGCACATTGAGTGTTTAAGCCACTACATCATGGTGAAATTCCAGATAAAAACTGGAGGCAGGAGAACTCCCAGGGCCACTGGGAACTCGGTGTAGTCAAATTACTATTGTTCAACACCCATTCTAAGCACTTCCAAAGACAAGAAAAAGAAATCCAAGATGCACAAGGGAAAACAACTTAGTTAAATTTAGACAGTTCATGAACAATAATAATAATAAAAACCCCCCAAAACACTATCTAAAGGCACAGTGAAAGTTCCCTGCCAAAACTTGTCTGCCCAGCAAACACCAGTGTAGCATTCCCAGGACTATTACATGCTCCATGAGACCACTACACTTCTGAAGTACTCTGTTCACTTCCAGTCCTGTGTGGCATTTGTCAGCACTGCACCCTTCCCATCTTACAGCCCTCACCTCAAGGCAGGCAGGAACTCTACTATTATCTCCATTTCTCTAACAAGGACGCTAAGGCAGCAAGATTAACAAATCTGAGAAAAAAACACGTAGGCAGGCTTGGAACTGACCAACTCCTGACAACCAATTTACTTCTCTAACAATTAAACCACATTCTGAGTTCTACAGCTTTGGCAAGCTGCCTGAATGTTTAGATACTCGTGGGCTCGGGCTACACATCTCAAGAGCACAGTCTCACAAACACCCAACTGGTGCAAGGCTGCCCTGCAGACTGGGATGTGCAGACAACCCAGGCATGATGCTTCCAGCTTATGCCCAAGACCACCCAGCAGCCCAGCGTAGCAACAGCACTTGGCAGCCACCACTGCAACCCAACTTATTGTTCAGGGCTGTAATTAAACTGCCCTGAATATGCAAACTTGTTTCATTCACTGTTTCACTTGCCCAAAACAGGAACTGGAAGCAGTTGATTTCAGCTACATGGTCTGTGCTCTTCTGCTTTTCAGAACATGCACCTGATTTTTCATTAATGACCTCTATTTCTTTACTTCCTTCAGGGCAGCAGAAAAGAATGTAATTTCCCTTTTTCTCTAGCCTCTTGAGCACTATTGGCTCAAATTGAAGCTAAATTAAGCCACTGGTCCTTTCAATACACGTGCCAAGAGACAGTGCCCTCAAAAAGCTGGTCCCCAACAATGTAAAACAGAAGAGGAAAAAGCAATGTAGTGTTTAGGTGGCTTAGTTTGAAGGCCATGTCTCTGCAAGCAGTGAGCTGCACTGGGGTTGGGTGGCAGCAGGGCCACAGCCAGAGCTGCAGGTCAGACAGGCACAGCACCCCAGCCACTGCTGCACCACGCACTTCACACTGCTCTAACAGCAATCCCCACTCCTGAAGTAACTTCCCTATGAAATGACAGTTTTGGAGAGCCCAACTTTGCCTTCTTTACAGCATCCTCAGTGGCTTCTCCAACTAAACTGTCATCAGCAGATATTATTGCAAACCAGCAGAGCAATTATTCCATCCTCATCACCTGCTGCCCACAGCTCACTCAGCTTTCATCCCCTGACCTCCTCATTTAAGTAGGATGACTATAAAAATCAAAAGTATCCAGCAAGGTTTTGATCTTGCAGGTCCTGGAGTACATTCTCCCACACGTAGCCAATAAATCAGCCAAATGCTAAGTTTTCAGCATCTACTGGGACAGACCTAAAGGTTTTGTTTAGGAGCAAGTTCTTGAAGCAAGAGCATGGCAGACCAGTGAGAATGAAAGTCATCATCTGATTGCAGAAAAAAATTCAAGCTGGGAAATATATACATACCTGGGGGTCAATTAATTACCACATAATTTATCAATTTTAGATTTTGCAAGGCAATGTGATTAGATATAGGCAAGGCACTTGTAAAATCTTGTACACTTGGGGCCCAGTTTGGCCTGATTTTGTGCTAATTGGAACTGGTTATTAAAATCTGCTGAAAGCATCTTGAGAGTCCTGTAAACACGACCACTTTCACTATTCAATATGCAGCCAGGATAAATAGAATAACAACGAAACTACAGCAAGCAGCTGACTCAAACCCTTCAGCCAGAGTTTATCAAACACCAGCAAACAGCAGGATGGTATTTGTTTCCCTAAGCAAAAACTGTTCAAAATTGTAAGTCCCACTTTTTTCTGATTGGTAAGACCAGACATGACAAAATTCATCATCATAACAAGACAGAGAACAAAACAGTGAGGGAGAGAAAACTCTCTCCTGAATTCCAGATGTTTCAGTGTCTCCTGGAGCCCAAATCTCAGGTGTCTTGGGTTGAGATTACTTAATATAAGAAATGTAAATTGGGATAGGAGGGCAGTGCTTCTTGCAGACATTTTTTGCTGCCTTTATATGAAGTTGCCTGTCTGCAATAGCATGAATGGGAATCAAGACTGAATCTCCTTTCTTTTTATAACCATTAAAAAATAAAAAATTAAAAGCTCAGCAATCTAATAAAACACATGGGAGGTTAAAAAGTAAAACTGGCTTGTTACTAAAGTAAGTCTTAATATAGAATGCCTGTAATAATGAAAAAGGGTAAATGAAAAGCATGCTGATTCCTGTTATTCTTTGAGTTAGACCATGCCCTTGGGTAGTATATGAAACCCCAGAAATGCAAAATATGAAAGTCATAAACATACAATTGCTCAGAATTGATAATGATCTCTGTGAAACAAAATCTGAGGATTTTTGGTAGGCTTTGATGATTCTGAACATGGAATTAAGCTGAATGTATTTTAAATAAAATGTTAAATAAAAACAGCTGCTGGAAAACATGCATGACCAAATTCCTCATCTGAACATGTCCTGCTTTTGGCTATTTTCTTTTAGATTTTAAAACTTCACTGTCATTCTGCATATTCAACTTCAGTATGAAGCACAGTACAGTAGCGGCTGCTGGCATTCAGTTAAGCCAATCAAATTTTATAGATGTTTGCCTGAAAACTCTGAACCACTGCCATTTCCACTGGTGAAAGATTACACCACGAAATAAATTAATTCACTCTAGTAGCTGCAATTCTGTGTGCAAAAGGGCCTAAGAGAAACACAGGCATTGTTAAAGTTCATGAAGTTCTCCTACTGCTTTGATGGCAATCCTCAAAGTCAAATAATCATATGGAAAAAGGACAGCTAATTAATTTTCCCAAGAGTTAATCCAAAGAACAAAACAAGATGGATTCCTAAGTGAATTTTTTCCTGTAGGAAAAACATTTGTTCCATTTTAAAAATGTATTTTTTTGTGCTTGAAAAACAGGGGAATAATACAGGAGAAAGAGACACAGGAGAAGAAATTACTTCTATTACTAAACATATGAAAAAGACTTATTCAAGCACAGCAAGCCAGAGGGCAAAATCAACAAGATGTATAGAATTCACTTCCACTTGTGACTGAATTACCAAACAAAAGATATCCATGTCACAGTGGAAATGCCCTAATCAAATAAACTTTGAAATACCATTTATTTGGAAATCTGACCCCCCCCCATGCCCAAATCTACAAGATTCCATGGAAATTCAAGAGAGATAAAAAACAGAGCATTCTGCAGCACTATGAACTGAATAACTTTCAGACTTTCCATGGTTTTGTTGATAAAACTATAAACTATGTGTATGCATTGTTGCCTTTGTACTTGGTAGGACGACAGCAAAAAATTGAAAAATTAATTTCACAGTAGTCAAAAAGCAGTTTTCTGTCCCATACTCATTTACCATTAAAACTGCCTATCTTTAAAAATGACCCACAACCTAAAAAGCCATTCCTATAAAAAAACCTTTCTCACTTTGTTTTCATCTCCTTGTAGCATGTGCATGTCTCAGAAAACACTTTGGAGTGAAAAGCCAGATGTTTTCTTCAGCCTAAAATCTGAAGGCCCATAACCATTGCCAAAATAAGGCAATACTAATTGTACCTAAACACCAGAAAACAATTTTTAGAATCTCTTCATAAATATGCAATGCTATCAAATGGACATATTAGGAAAATATTTCCATGCATTCTGGGGAAAAAAATCAAAACCAAATCCCCAAAACAGTCCACGTGCTACATTCCTGAAAATGCCCCCCAACACAAAGATAAGCTTTCATTGCTTTTTGCAGGAATGATTCTCAAGGGTTTCTTGTAACCAAGTGTGTTGGGTTGTAATGTGACCAGAAATGTGTATTCTATCACCATCTGTTGGAGCTGGGTGGGGCAGTGACCCTTATCTCCATGGCACATATTATCTGCTAATGGGCCATCTTTAAACCAGATGGGGCAATCATCTTTATCGTTTCCACAACCCATCCTCCCTCCAGGAAGATATCATCTGCTGCTGGACCATTGAGTCCCAGTGCATGACTGATAAAATTACATCATCCCACTGGGAGATGCTCCAGCCAGGGGGAGGAGACAAGCCTTTCCTACCTAGATAAAAACTGAGATTTTGGACAGCAAGTTACCTTCTTTCCACTGGATTCCAGAGGAAAACTGGACCTTTCCACATCATCCCTGGACCTTCAGAGGAAAACTGCACCTTCTACAGGAGCACTGCTTCAGCTGAACCACATCTGCCACTGCAGGAGGATGCAGCCACCATTTAATGGGACTGCTACCAACACCCTGACTGACTGATGGGGTGGCAGCTTGGATTCTGACTCTGTCAGTGTTTTGGGATTGTTCTTTGTAATATTGCATTTCTATTTTAATTTCCTAGTAAAGAACTATTATTCCTAGTTCCCATACTTTTGCCTGAGAGCCCTTAATTTCAAAATTATAATAATTTGGAGGGAGGGGGTTTCCATTCTCCATTTCAAAGAGAACCTTCTGCTTTTATTGGCAGACACCTGTCCTTCAAACCAGGAAACCAAGTTATGCATAAAGCTGTCCAGGACAGCCATGACACACAGAGGAGCAGAGAAGAAATGGAGCTTTATTTGTTGATAATCCTCAAGGGTGAATCTTGCAGCTCCAACAGCTGCCCCCCCACAATCCCAACCTGATTTGGCTATAGGAGTTAATATAACTGTTGCATTTCAGATTACTCTTTTCTAACCCATAAAGCAGGAATTTCACTCCCTCTGACACCCTGACTTGTTGATGGCCTCTGCCTGCCACAGGGCCCAGCTCTGCAAGTGTCACAAAACCATGAGTGCTTTGGGTTGGAAGAGACCTTAAAGACCATCTTGTTCCACCCCCTGCCATGGCAGGGACAGCTTCCACTATTCCAGCTTGCTCAAAGCCCCATCCAGCCTGGCCTGGGACACTTCCAGGAAAGCAACAGCTTCTCTGGGAAATCTGTTCCAGGGCCTCCCCACCCTCACAGGGAAGAAATGAAGAAATTCTTCTAATATCCAACCTAAACCAGCTCTCTGGCAGTTTGGAGCCATTTCCCCTTGTCCTGTCACCCTGGGCTTTTGTAAAAAGTCTCTCTCCACCTTTCCTGTAGCTCCCTGCAGACACTGGAAGGCCACAGTGAGGTCACCCTGAAGCCTTCTCTTCTCCAGGCTGAACAATCCCAATTCTCTCAGCCTTTCCTCATAGTAGAGGGGCTCCATCCGTCTAATCAAACCCCAAACCACTACATTCTGTGCTCCTGCTCCACCGTCCTTCCATAAGGAAATACAAGGAAGTGGGAACTGGAAGGCTGGCGTGTTGTTTTTAGAAGGAACAGGGGCTTGCTAAGTGATATTTAGCAGCACCCACGCTCTTATATGGTGGTCAAAATATTCCCTCCCTGCAACTCCAAAGAAGATGCATTTTTTCAGAAGTGGAGGGCAGCACTGCTTTCCCCACATCAGCAAAATGTTCACGTAGCAAAGCACCAGAGCTCAGTCCCAAAGACAGCAGCAACATCTGACAGACATGAGCTCCCCCTCCAAGCACAGGGAGATCAAACAGTTCAGGTGAAATGTCACAGAAAATCCTACTTTCTTTGTCATTTTTCCATGTTTTCACATTGTTTATTATGGACCTTTTACTCACAGGGAACTTTTAGAATCTACTTACTAAAAAAACGTAAATAATGTCAATGCTGTCAAGAAACTGACCTTGGAATCAAAAGACTGTAAACTTTATTAAAGCACCAAGCAAGACAATTTTCAGTAAAAAAAAAAGTGCAAGAGTACAATAACAACCATGTCAGTGTGTTTTATTAGACCCATTTTTGTTTTTCTTGAAAAAAAAGATGAAAAATTGCAGAACATTAAAATTATTAGTTCTGATTTTTAAATATAAGAAGGGCTTGTTTACTCTTAAAGTATCTTCACGTTCAAAGAAGTTCAATTGCCTCAAGTAAATGGACATAACATCTATTTTGCACAAGTGAATTTAGAAAAGTCACAAACATCAAACTGATCAGTTCACATAAAAATATGCATGTTACATGTCACATCACCAAAATATCCCAGAGAACAAGTTCACCATGGCTCCTACCACTGGGGTTCACCCTACTTCACACTTGATTTGTTACCTGGAGCAGATCTGGGACCTAATTTAAGTTTAATAGTTGTAAATAACATTACATCCATTTCCAAATCTGTACTTAAATTCAATACATGCACTTTGGGCATATCATTATCACTGTCACACTTAAACCTTACTGCTTTCTTTAGATGATGTGCTTGAAACAGACCAAAATAATTTCATTTAACCAGATTTTTTACATCTCCACTTTTAGTAAACACTATGAATATGATCTTGCCTGTGTTCAGTGTATTTAGAGAGCTTCTGTATTTACACTGGAGTAGTGAACAAGTAACTGTGAGAACCTATATTTGGATATCCCCAGTCCATGATTGTGAATGTGGATGGCACTGTAATTCCATGTTTTGTATCAAAAGATTGCAAAGTACACACTCATAACAAGCAAATGAGCTGAAATATAAACATGTGCTGTGGCTTGGAAGCTGAAGAAACTTTCAGGCACTGAAAAAACACAGCAATAAAAAGGGAGAATTTTGCT
Organism: Luscinia megarhynchos; assembly: GCA_034336665.1. Classification (NCBI taxonomy): domain Eukaryota; kingdom Metazoa; phylum Chordata; class Aves; order Passeriformes; family Muscicapidae; genus Luscinia; species Luscinia megarhynchos. The sequence goes on along the minus strand of CM067572.1, from coordinate 20,410,912 downwards.
ATGCAAAACTCAGTACTTTTTTTCCTCCAAAGAGTATTAGGTCCCTAAGTAATTCACAATTAATAGGCCCGTTCTTGACAGAAAATGTGTATCTTATTAAAGGAAGAAAAGTTTGTTACTTTTACTCAAAAAAGATTTAAGAGTTTCCAAAAGCCGTAAGTGGCGGAGGCACTTCTTCAGAGAGGTCCTTCTCCTCAGCGGTATAATCTTACCCCTTTCAACAGGGGCCTGTTCAAAGAATTTATTTGTGAAAGGATAATCTTCTGCAGTTTGAACTTTCTCACCAAGCTCCCTGCTCATTGCTATGCGGTGTGGGAGGTGAGGCTGCTTGCAATGCCAGCCATGTCTATCGAATCAGAACTAACCTTTTGTTCCACTCATTTTCTCTGCAACTTTCTGCCATCAGTAGCCACCTCAAAAAAAAAAAAAAAAAAAAAAAATCTATCATTTTGAAGCCTTGGTGCATTTTAGGTAATTCACTTCCAAGCTGGTTCAAAAAAAGGAAGTTTGATGGTTTTGTGGAAAGCCAATCATGGCTTTTTGCAGAACACAGGAATGTGTGGCCTTAACTTAGTCACCTCCACTTTGAGAATGCTCATCCACGCAAAAATAAAGGGACTGTCATCCCATACTGTAACACCAACTTATATCAGGGTCCAAAAATTAAAGACCAGAAGACTGATTTCCACTAGTTATCAATACCATCAGAAGAGCAAGATTCAAATAGCAAATCAGTTTCAGAAAGAAGAAAGATAATACCAGTCAGCACTAGTGATACATATAAACACACTGAGGAGAGCAAAGAAAGATTGATGACTACACTACTCACTTCGCTTTATAAAATAGCAATATTCTTAAGGATTAAGTACCTGTAATTTACACCACACACGAACAAAATATTAATGCTTGCTCAATAAACATCATAAATGCACATAAGACCATAAAACGCACACACAAGTACCCTGCAATGCAAAAAACCAGCCCATGGTCTCTCAAGGAAAAGCACACAAAAATAGAAAGCGTACTGAATTAGAAAGCCTTATTAAGCAGACACTGGGGATGTATCAAGAATGCAGCTTTATCACAACCTTAAAACAAAGAAAAAGCATATGATAAAATTATAAGTGTTTATGGTTTCTCTTTTCATTCAATGCTGTGTATTTCATTTTCAGAGTATTAAAAAAATTATCTTGGTAAAATCATGTACTGTAGGGGTAGCACTGGGGAAACTGGTAAAGAAAAAAATCTCTTTGTTAGCCAAGCCACAAAGTATCTAGAGAGCCTAATCCATCATGAGAATGCCAGGATGCCTGACAGCTGAGTGACAGATCAGCTCTGCTCACTCCCTGACCCCTGAGAGAAGCCCTTTAATCCAACGTGTCTGCTGCTCCTGGGCAGCACAACTCAGTGCACAGTGCCTGCAGCAAGAGCTGAGCCAGGAAAAAGGGACAGCCTGAGCACAAACGCCCCCAGCACAGCTGGGAATGCACTGGTGGGTGCTGGGGACTTCTGGGCAGGTGGAATGGAGCATTTCCACACATCTTCCTTCCCTCTCCCTGGGCTCTGCAGGTCTGCCCACCCTGTGTAAGCACCAGGCTCTGGCAGCACGAGCTGACACCTGCCCAGGTGGCCATTCCCAGGAACCCTAGTGCTGGCACCTGGGAGCTGCATCCTACCTGGGAGCTGAATCCCACCTGGGAGCTGCCATCCCACCTGGGAGCTGCCATCCCACCTGGGGGCTCCATCCCACCTGATAGCTCCATCCCACCTGGGAGCTCCATCCCACCTGGGGGCTCCATCCACCTGGGGGCTCCATCCCACCTGATAGCTCCATCCCACCTGGGAGCTCCATCCCACCTGGGAGCTGCCATCCCACCTGGGAGCTCCATCCCACCTGGGAGCTCCATCCCACCTGGGGGCTCCATCCCACCTGGGGGCTCCATCCACCTGGGGGCTCCATCCCACCTGATAGCTCCATCCCACCTGGGAGCTCCATCCCACCTGGGGGCTCCATCCCACCTGGGAGCTCCATCCCACCTGGGGGCTCCCATCCCACCTGGGAGCTGCCATCCCACCTGGGGGCTCCATCCCACCTGGGGGCTGCCATCCCACCTGATAGCTCCATCCCACCTGATAGCTCCATCCCACCTGGGAGCTGCCATCCCACCTGGGAGCTCCATCCCACCTGGGGGCTCCATCCCACCTGATAGCTCCATCCCACCTGATAGCTCCATCCCACCTGATAGCTCCATCCCACCTGATAGCTCCATCCCACCTGGGAGCTGCCATCCCACCTGGGAGCTCCATCCCACCTGGGGGGCTCCATCCCACCTGATAGCTCCATCCCACCTGGGAGCTCCATCCCACCTGGGAGTTGCCATCCCACCTGGGAGCTGCCATCCCACCTGGGGGCTCCATCCCACCTGATAGCTCCATCCCACCTGATAGCTCCATCCCACCTGGGAGCTGAATCCCACCTGGGAGCTGCCATCCCACCTGGGGGCTCCATCCCACCTGGGGGCTCCATCCCACCCTGATAGCTCCATCCCACCTGATAGCTCCATCCCACCTGGGGAGCTGCCATCCCACCTGGGGCTGCCATCCCACCTGGGGGCTGCCATCCCACCTGGGGGCTCCATCCCACCTGGGAGCTGCCATCCCACCTGGGGCTGCCATCCCACCTGGGAGCTGCCATCCCACCTGGGGCTGCCATCCCACCTGGGGGCTCCATCCCACCTGGGGAGCTGAATCCCACCTGGGAGCTGCCATCCCACCTGGGAGCTGCCATCCCACCTGGGGGCTCTACCCCACCTGGGAGCTGCCATCCCACCTGGGGCTCCATCCCACCTGGGAGCTGCCATCCCACCTGGGGGCTCCATCCCACCTGGGAGCTGAATCCCACCTGGGGGCTCCATCCCACCTGGGAGCTGAATCCCACCTGGGAGCTGCCATCCCACCTGGGGGCTCCATCCCACCTAGGAGCTGAATCCCACCTGGGAGCTGCCATCCCACCTGGGGCTCTACCCCACCTGGGAGCTGCCATCCCACCTGGGGGCTCCATCCCACCTGGGAGCTGCCATCCCACCTGGGGGCTCCATCCCACCTGGGAGCTGAATCCCACCTGGGGGCTCCATCCCACCTGGGAGCTGAATCCCACCTGGGAGCTGCCATCCCACCTGGGGGCTCCATCCCACCTAGGAGCTGAATCCCACCTGGGAGCTGCCATCCCACCTGGGGCTCCATCCCACCTGGGGGCTCTACCCCACCTGGGAGCTGCCATCACACCTGAGAGCTGAATCCCACCTGGGAACTCCATCTCACCTGGGAGTTCCATCCCACCGGGGAGCTGCCATCACACCTAAAAGCTGCCATCCCACCTGGGAGCTGCATCCCACCTGGGAGCTGAATCCCACCTGGGAGCTGCCATCCCACCTGGGAGCTGCCATCCCACCTGGGAGCTGCCATCCCACCTGGGAGCTGCCATCCCACCTGGGGGCTCCATCCCACCTGGGGGCTCCATCCCACCGGGGAGCTGCCATCACACCTAAAAGCTGCCATCCCACCTGGGAGCTCCATCCCACCTGGGAGCTGCCATCCCACCTGGGGGCTGCCATCTCATCTGGGAACTCCATTCCACCTGGGAGCTCCTTCCCACTGGGGAGCTCCATCCCAACTGGGCCTGGAGCAGAAGCCCTGCCTGGGGCACAGCTGAGTAACCCAAGTTCTGCTGCACACTTAGGGTCAGGGATTGGGAGTTTAGCCTTTCCAGCTGCCACTCAATCCCCCACTCACTTGAAAACGAAGCTTGTGCTTAAGTGCTTTATGGGACTGAGGCCAGAATGCTCAGTTTCTTTCAGAACTGAGCCCTGTGTTTTTATATCCATAATGTTAGCTCAATCCTTCTGCCAAGCAAACCTCTTTTCCCAGAGTTTTGTTTATTTTCAGGATTGAGCTCAGAGTGGGCTGGGGGTTAACCTCAAGTACAGTGGCCTGATTGCCATATATGTTGAAGGCACTTTCTACTGAAAAGGCAGCTATATGAAATGTGCTCAATTTATTAGTCCGTAACTCTGCAAGGGACAAGCAAAGCAGCACAGGGGTAAGTGAAAGTAGGGCTCTCTCATTCAATCTGTGAAAGAAAATAGATGTGAAAGTAGTAGATGAAAAAGTAAATTAAATAATGCCAAGTCCAAGTAACACAGCATTGGATCGTTTATGCTTTCAGTACGTATTTTTTCTCTGTATATTTTAAAAATCTAAAACTCTAAGATGAAAGAGAAAGGGAAACAAGGGAGTACTTGGAAAAAGACTTCAGAAGCAAACATTCGAGCACAACCACTCAACTCAAAAAGAGAGATTATTCTCCTAATCATGACCAATGTGTGGGTGAGAAATGACCCTAAAATAATCCTAAACTTTTATACCCAAAGATAACCAGCTTCAAAAAACAAAGCAAGAGATAGTTTGAGTTCAGGAACTTTGTGGGAAATTCATCTCTATGACACCTTCCCAGGTAGCAATGGCTGGGTGGGACAAGGCTGAAGATCAGGTGGGGAACAGAACAGGACTGGGCTCTGTCCCACAAGCCCTGCAAGGCCTCACAGCTTTGAAGGTTGTGAAATTCCAGCAGATTTTAAAATATTTGTTTCCCTTCTGCTGTTTGAGCAAGTGTACTTCCTTGGAGAAATTCTCCTCAGAAATTTAAGATATGTGGGGAAAAAGAGCAAAAAATGGAAAAGAATTTACTGTCTCATGGCTCAGCTCAAGAAAACTTACATGCTTCAAAGTGAAAGTGGTCATGAGGTCTTTGGCAGCAAACCAGGGAGACACAGACTTTCCTGTTCTGTCCCTAACCTTTCATAAAGCATTTTACAAACAGACAATGGAAAAACTGGAAGGAGAACTGGAACCACTCAGACCTTGTAAGAACAAGCTAATATTTCAAGTCTCACTCGCCCATTAGTGCACAAAGTAATGATGGGACATAGACAAGTTCTTTGGAGTCTGATGTCAAAAAACAGTATTTACACTATAGAATACTGTAAAGAAGTGATGAAACGTTTTCATGGCTTCACATGCACTGGGGAGGAACATGAAAAGACTTAAGTGTATCACATCTTATGAACTGGAAAACCTGAGTCACTACACATAGTCTCAAAATAGAACCATGGACTGATGACACATTTTCATAGTTAACTATAATAAATAAACTATTATTTTTTACTGTAAGATCATGATAAATGTCAGTTCAACTAATCATCCCGAAGAATTAAGCTCATATCAAAATTCAGAGTCTAGCAATGGAGAAGCTCAAATCCTGCAAGAAGCTGACTCCATAATTCCATCAAGGATGAAGCCCCACAACTGAGGGCTTATCCTGGGCAAGTCTAGACAAGGAGAAGTACAGATTATATATAATTAATGATTAAAGCTTGCAGAGTAGTGCATCTCATACCTCCCATAAAACCTCACCAGCATTCCAGACTCTTCAAATACAGGGGGGAAGGAGGTGTCCATAATTGTTTTTCTAGTTCTTCTCCATGTCTTTTGTGTCATTTCTTACATACTTTCCCACTTGTTTGCCTACATGTTCTTCTACATCTCTTTCCCCTTGGTTGGCCCTTTTTTCTTTCTTTTTTCTTTCCACACAAACAAGATTTTCTCAAAACCACTGCCTGTCTCATTCTAACTATGAAAAGTGTAATTTCTCCCTGTTACCTCAAATCACTATTTCAGTTTTTTGTATGTGCCTCTCTCCCCTTCTGCCCATGTCCAGCAGTTCAGAAAGATAAATGACAAATTCCTGTCACAAATAAAAGCCTTCCCAGATATGATGTAGGACTCCTGAGAATTTGCCCTCTTTAACTTCTTCCTCCAATCTTCTGTTCCCTAAAAGTCGTGTTCCTCAAGTCTGAGCTCTTTCTTCCCAAATTCACACCTGTGCCACACTCACTTACTAGAAAAATGGGTGGAAAGCATGTAATTAAAATATAGGGAGAAAATTAGGAATAAGAACCAAGGGTAAACTCCATACATCAAGTACAGCAGTGAGTCAAAACAAAGTGTCTTATTAAATTTTTAACAAAAGAGTATTGACAAAGAAAGAAAATGGGACAAAACATGGACAGCTCCCTAAAAAGAGCCAATGGACCTTTCAAACAAGTAGGTGCACATCTTTAAGCATTTCCACTGTGATCCCATGTGAGCAAACAAGGATCCCTGTGTAAGGGCATAGCAATGGGCAGAAATGCCCCAATCTCCTTTTCACTCTGCCCCTCAATCCTCTTCCTGTATATCCAATTTCCTGATGCCAGTCCAGCTGTGAGCACAGTGCCTGTGCTCATCTTTCAAACCGCACTCCCCCTCCCACTCCAGCTACAGAGAACAAAGCACAGACTTGAATGCTTGAAACAGCCTAGAAATTACTATTTTTTTCCTCTTTCCTCTATCCTCCACTCCTGATTAATATTTCCAGTAGTAAATGCCTTCTAGGGAACTCTGCAACAATGAGGTCCACCTCTGGGAAAATGAGGATTCACATGTTGCCATGGCTCACAAGCTCATGAGCTACGGATCTGCAATAAAAGCAACATCATTTCATTAGAGAGGATTAAAACTGCTTCCTCTCCCAGCAAACAACTACAGGGGACAGTGCAGAGCAGAGCAGGTTTGCAAAGAAACAGAAATTAGAGGCAGCAATATACACTTCAGGTAAGGAGACAGAGGCTCTTAGCATTGTAAAAAACAAGCTTTGGAAGTTTTGCCAATGACTGCCAGTAATTCAGATGTAACAAAGCTGTCAGAATGTTCAGGCCCTCTCTTGACTCGAAAAATCAGGTATTTTATAGTATCTCCAGTTAGTGACATATAAGGAAACACATGCTTGATGTCAGAGACAACAAAATTTGTGTATCTTTCTATATAAATGGCAAATTTTGCTCTGAGCAGAGTCCCCTTAAGCTGGTAAGGGCAGACACTTGGTCTGATGGCTGCAGAAAGCATTTGGTGCAGCCTTAGAAAGGCCACATCTCTCTCTAGGCTTCAAGCATTAAAAAGGAAATGTAGGCCTTCTCTAAATGCAGGTACAAGAAGTTCAATAACTACCATTTATAGTTCCATTTTCCCTTATATCAACTCTGGCAACTCCTCTGGTTTACATAGACATTAGGTGGACTAGAGTAAAACCCAGTGAAGGTTTTGTACAGGTGGACTAGAAGAATAAAAAATAAGTAAAGCTTCACTACAATTAATAAAAGCCTAGAGAAGCACAATAAAACCACTAGGGCTTTTCAGCTCATCTGCCACAGAAGGGCACATACCCCATGAGCCACCAGGCTCCTGTTTCCAAGCTGAGGTCTTCACAGGAGGCAGCCTCTTTTGGGGCAGAAGGTGACAAGAAAGCCAACTGGCTTTTCACTCTAATTCCATGGCCCATCTTCTGCCAGCAGGCTGAAGCCTTGAACTCAAGACAAATGGAAAAACTGAACATTATCCCTATTATTCCTGTAAGCCCCTTCAGCGAAGCTGCAACAGCTGAGGAGCTCCTCACTCTGCATCGTCCCTTGGCACAACCCAGACCTGCTGCCACCGTGTCTGCCAGACGTGACCACAGCTCGTGACTGAGCAATGGCACAGTGTGAGGCAGCCAGCACCTTGATACAGAATATTGGACAGGTAAAAACACATTTTTATGTTCTTTCACACACTGAATCCAAAGGTCAAGCTACTCAGGAGCAAAAAAAAAAAAAAAAAATCAAAGGAATTCAAAGTAAAGACAGAAGAATGAACACACATATTCAGCTGGAGATGGAAAAGACAACGCCCCAAGCAGTTTGTAGAAGAGCCTGCAGCACTAAGATTGTTTGGCACTGCAGCACCTAAAAGGTGAGCAGGGACATGAAACAAAAGACTTCCAAACTAACAGATTAGCTCCCAAATGCCGTGTTAATAAAACCAGATCTGGAAGTTATTGATGGAAAAAACAGTGTTAAAAGTTACTTTATAGTTCAGTTTTCATATTCAACAAAATGTAACACTGTTCAAGGTACACTTTAGATGGTTGGTGGGTGTAAGGGGTTTTTTGTCATTTTCCCCCAAAAATCTAAACTATGCTAAATGTAAAATCAATTAAAAGCTTTCCTGACCATCTTAAAAATGAAATTAATCTGGGAACATTAATTGTCTAAATTGGCAAATCCTCTACTGGCAAACAAACAGTTAAAGAAAAATAAGGGGGAAAATGCCTTAAAAGACTCAGGAGAATTAGCTGTTGCTAAAACAATTTTATGGTCCTTTCCACTTCAGTGGAGGTAGTTTGTATGGCTGACTGGAATCTATTCAATGCTGTCAAACATCTAACACTCCCATAGCCAGACGCCTCACAATGAATAACAAGCAGCCTCGCTGCCAATATGCTCAAGCTGCATTTTTTACCAGGGACTGGACCCCAACCCAGCAACACACCAACTTCATTGTTTGATGCCTTGATAATTTATAAGACCCAAAATTAGCCACAACAAACAGCAGTGCCAAAATTCTAAAGAAATGCAGCAACAAAATCCATCATATTAAACAAACCACAAGAGAGTCAGGTTCGTAAAAAAAGAACCTGCACATCTAATTTCTCTTTTGTAGTTTAAATTGGTTTCATAATAGAAAATACCACTCAATTTCAGCAGACGACTTCCATAATCTGGGGAGGCTTCCAATAAGTGCATAGAATAAAAAAGAAAGAAGTAGAAACAATGAATAAAGTGTACACAGCTCTTGTTGAAACACTGAGCACATCATCTGTCATCCTGAGTATCATCATTTCCATAAATATTATCCCAACCACTGATTGCCTTGCTCAGTGCTGTGCTTCAAGCAAAATCCTGGACTCTTACCATATTTACATCCCTCATCTTTCAACTCTAATAATGGTGAAGCGCTGACACCAGACTCATATTCCAGGGAAGACAGAGAGTGCTCAGTGACAGCCCTGGCTCTGGGAAATTACAACTGTGCTCTCTTGGCAGCTTTATGATTATGGCTCTGACAGGCCTTGTGTTCTGGAGCTCATATCCTGCCTCGGGCACATCCTCCTCTCCTCCAGCCCCAAGCTGAAGTCAAACAGGACACACAAATTACCATGAAGGTATCCTTTAGCATTTTCAACCCTGGGGGGAAAAGGAGCACCATTCTCATCATATTTAACACAGTTTGTGACTCTGGGGTTTACTTTTAATTATACTTGCTGCTGGAGTTCCCAGGATCTAATTCTCTAGGAACCATAAGGTGGTGCTGAAAAATTCCAGAGCCTCAGTTTGTAAAACAAAGTGAAGCAAAGCAGCTGCTCTGAGAAAAAGTGACATATCATGCTGATACATAGCCCTGAGAAAAACTAAACTCAAGTCCATAGTAGAACTCATGAGCTCATTCTTAGTAAACAAACTAGCTGCTGCACTTTTAGAGCTGAGTTGATCACCCACACTAGAAAAGACACAGCTTTGAAGATGTGAGGAAAAGCAGTGGGCTTGTGGATGCTTGTGCTGGTCTTGACAGCACTGACCATCACAGAGGGACAGGCTGAGCAGCCCTGCAGTGGTCAGGGACACTTGCTCCATCAACCATGCACTTTTCAGGATGTATTTAGAAGCAACATCAATGAGGTATCACTGTTTTTAAGCCTAAAGAAAACAACAATGAAGTAATGAAATGTACAGTTTGGGGATTTATTGCCACTGAATTATTTTACCTAAACACAGGTAGCATCTGTAGTACAAAGTGAAATAATTTTTTTAAAATTAATTTTTGACAGCACTGTTTAGGCCTCTTGCTCTCAAAGCAAGCTACTATTTCTTGGCCTTATCATTAACCTGCTGTCCTTATTCTCTACATCTGACCCTACAGCATTCATTAGCACATGTAATGGAAAAAAACCACCCAAATTATGCACAATTTCATCTGGTTTGAATGCATGCACATCTCCAGAAAACACTCACCTAACGGCATTTCTGGGACCCCACAAACACACACACAAATACCTGACACATTTTCCACAAACACTTTGGCAATAAGATTAGGCCAAGCAAGTGTATCTTGATTGTAAAGATGAAAAATAGTCAATATAATTTCCAAAACCCTAATTACAGTAATTAACCACATATGGTTAACCACAGATAAAGCTGGTCACAGATCAAAAGCAGGTAAAAAGCTACATCCATCAGTTCCATTGATATAAATGTTTAACATAAGCCTTTTAGGTTACATATTTACACAAAATCCAAAATTCAGGGAATGAAAAGTAGGACTTGAATACTGCTCCACCAGGCAGAAAAGAGCTTTTTATCTTACCCCAGACTAATGACTCATTAATAGTGTGGTTAAGCACTATGAGCAAGTCAGCAGCAAGATGGGCCTTGTAAAGGAAGCCTCTGGGGATGAAGAGACACATCCATGCAAATGCATCATCACTTCTGCAAAAGCAACTTTAGGCTGCACAATTTATGCCAAATCAAATTCTTAGCTACATGTTTAGTCAAACAACATGACAGCTGGATAATACCCAGCAAATATTCTCAGAACTAATGCAATTGTAATTACGTGGTGCTTCTTTATTCCTGTTTCACTGGATAATAGACTTTTGGAAATACGTATTTTAATTTAACCTGCTCCATTTTGACATAAATACTTAATTTCAAGCAGTTCCACTGCTACAGGTGAGATGATCCTTACCACCAGGAAATCAGGCTACTTTGTGGTATCAAACACCTGCATGGAAGAGAACTGTCATTAACCAACTGGGGCCAGAAAGCTCCTTGTATCCCCTCAGGGAGCTGTTCAGGGCTACAGGAGCTCTAATTCTCCCGAGGACTTCTGTAACAGATGGAAATAAGGCAAATGCATTAAACAATTTAGATTATTATTTCCAGAAATACTTCTACAGTACTCAAGTGTCAAAATGCTTTTAAATCAAGCAAATTGCACGTGGCAAGACTTACAAAGCTGACTACAGGAATTAGATGCTTACATTCCATGAAATTTAGTTGATTCCAGAGATGTAGCTCAACTGCTGCTTTTAAAAATTCACCCATGACTGACCATGAGAGCAGTATCTTAATGAGTATAAAACCCAAGAGAAATAAATAAAAAATATAATGCAGACTTATTTTTTGCACGTTTTACACCACAGTGAAAGCCATCTCCTCCCCTTTCCTATAGAAACAGGTGTGCCTTGGGGCCACTCCCCTGGTTTTTAAAAGGTCTCCTCCTGTCCTGGGATTCACAAAGGATTTGAACCTGATGTACATTCACACAACCTGGGTTCATGAGAACCAAATATGCAAAGACTGCAAGAAGTGCTGCTAAATCAGACAGGGCTGCTTGGTGATCTTTAACAGAAACCTCATCACAGCTGAGGGCTCCTCCAGTTTCTGTTTCCAGAGGAGGTTTCCTGCTAAGTGCTTAGAAAAAGCAAGATGCCATTTAAAATAACATAACTTTCCCTGTCCTTTTTTACGGTTGTTTTCTGCAATCTAACCACAAGGAATTGAATATACTGCTTTAACCTCTGCTAAGTACAGTTTTTATGCTTATTGGCAGCTGGTATTGATCATTTGAATTGGAAAACTTACAGGAAGGAAGCACCTGAGTTCAGCTCTGAGTGTTCTCCAAAGTCTCCAGGAGTGTTTTATGATACCATTCAAAGTGATTAATCAAGTAGTTCATTACTGGCTGGCAGAAACTCTTTGTTGCTGTGAACTCACTCAGCACAAAGTTATTTTGTTCATAGTGCTGTCACTTCCTTTTCAAATTTGTAAGGTTACTGTGCATCAGCCTCCCGCTGCTGCAAATTTGGCACTCTTTTCTCAAAGCTTTTCTTCTCCTAAAGGTGACCATTTAACAAATCTTGGGTCTCTTATTGTTATTTTCTGGATTCCTCATAATTTAAGACACCTGAGTTATTTGCTGTAAGCCTTCTGGATACTGTTGAATTTTTACCAGAAATTTTTTTATATTTGTTTTCCCCAAAGGCCCCTACCCTGTAAGTTCTGGCTCAAGGCCACAGGCGTTCCAGGATACCCCAAGTAAGTTCTTCCACAGGCAGATGTCCCCTTCTATCCTTAAACTGAATCTAGAAAATATCTGTGTAGTTTGGTGTTCAGTGCAAAGGTCCTATATGCTGCTTCTCAGCAAGGATCATCAGTTTTGGTTAAATGCAACATTTAAACCCACTGTTGGGAGTAGATTGATCAACCAGCCACCAAGAACAACCATCTATCTAGATGTGTTTTCTGTTTGCTCAGGTTTTTTTAACTCTGCTGTTAATTCTATATAATTTGCCTGCCAGATCCCAGTGACATCCCGAACTGCAAAGGGCCACAGCAGAAGTGGCTGGACAGGCATGGAAAGCCCAACTCCTTTGTATTTTCATTTGTCAGCAAGGACAACAGTCCTTGCTACAAGCTTTCACCTTCTCATGCCTTTCTTGCACTTCTTCAGAGCCACACGAACCTTTAAGAAACAATACTCAAATGATCTGCCAAAAATAGGCATCAGTGAGTCTCTTTAATTACAGCCTGAAGCCAGACCCTTTAAAATACAAATGGTATTTAGTGGATCTTTTCTGAGTATTACCCATATTTCTCCTTGGTGTCTTCACAACTCGTAGAAAGGTTGTCACTGCCTTTGATCCAATTTTGATCACAATACTATTTCTGTTCTGACACTCCTGCAATTCCATACATCTTGCATCTTAAACATCCCTCCCTTTCTGTATTTTTTTTGCCTCTATCTGCTTCTATTCCCAAAGTTTATTCTCCTACCACTTTTTTATATCACTGTTAGCACATTAATTGGTGAACTTGTCTCCAAGAAATTAACTGCCTCGAGGCACATCTTTCTGCTGTCTCCTAATGCTTAATCACCGATCATATCTCGGTTTTATAATCCCTATCAAGCCTTTTATTAGCTTTTGCTTTCATTACTCCTAAAATCACAAAACACAATATGCTGGACTTTGCTCTTGCCTAACAGTTATCCATTCTAAAAATATCAGGTCTGTGGCTTACATTCTCCTCATTTTATGCTTTTTCAGCCATTATAGCATTAGCAACAAGAGAAATACTTTATGCTGATGGACTCCTTACAGGAAGAACAGAGAGAAATACGTGCCTCCCCACATTCCAAATATTCTGCTAACACACATCCCTTGGCATTTCTCACCACGTGGGCAGGCAGGCAAAGGGATTCTGTTTCAGAGACAGGAGAGGGGAATCTCTAGAACCATGAGCTGGCAAAGCTAAAGGAAATCTGTGCCTGAGCAGGGCAGTAACCCATGATGCCACTGATCCAGCACGAAAGCCATCCCACAGATCATGGCTGCCTGGAAGAGAGGGCAGGATGTCCAAGCCTCAATGAAGGCTCAAAGTGAAGTACTTGGAGTTGGAGGGACTGGTCAGATTCCAGCCATTTCTGGTCCAAGAGAAATCTTCCTCACCTTTTACTCTGTTTCCAACACCCATTCCCATACACAGCCTGCTGGAGTAGGGCTGTAACTCCCTACAGGAGCAACAGCAACACCTCACAGGGATGTGGCTCCAGCAGTGTGGGCAGTTTGCTACCCCTGCTGATACACCTGCCTGAAGTGCAAGCAACCACATGCATTTCAGAACTGCCTCTCCTCCTGCTCCTCTCTGTACTGTAGTTGAGAATAGTTTACTTCCACTTGGAATAAAAAATAAAATTAACATCAGGAATGATGTGTAAGCACAGAGTTTGTACAGCAATACAGTAACTGAACACATGGAAAAGGAGACCAACTGTAAAACACAAAGGCAGAAAAAGAAATAAGGAGGAAGATGGTAAGGAAGGGCAAACCAAGCTGGTGTGTGTGGCTGGCAGCACGAGGCAGCCAGGGCTCCTAGCAGGAGGAAGGACAATTAGATTGAGCAGATGAAAGCAATGATGATGATTACTGGTGCTGCAGACCCGGCTGGCCCGCATTAGGTTAAGTAAGCTGGATGCAAGCCAGCATCATTGAACAAATGGCACGGCACATTCCCCAGGAATCTGAGGAGAGATTACCAATACCTTAAAGGTGACCTTTCCCACTTGCTATCCCAGCAAATCAGGCAATTCTCTTGGCTGTAATGGATAAGATCAGCAGAGGCCACTCTCCTGAAGTTATGCATGCCTCATACAAATAGGATTTTTAGTTTTAGATTTAATATCAATTGACTGCACCTCATTTGAGCAAAGTATCCTAAGTGCTTTATTAGTTTATTTCACCCCCTCCCCATTTTAAAGAAAACATAATCTAACTTTCCATTATTCATTATCATCCAGGCAGGCAACAAGAGAAAAAGAGTACCCTAATTTTTAGCCATATAGCCATAGCTACTAAAAATGTAAAATGTTTCCTAAAAGGGCAGGCACATTAATTAAGGCTGCCTCAGGATAAATGAAGATTACTAGGAGTGCTCTGCTTTCCTGGATGAGTTTTCCATTATAATCAAATGAAACCAATTACTGCATTTGTAACGGAAACTGTACCTAAGCTGAACATTTCCACATCTCCAGCAGAAGCTGGAGAATACACTGCAAAAAATGGTCTCCAAACACTCAGGAAAGGAAAAAAGAAGGTATCTTTTCTGAGGAAAATAAAGAATCCCATAAGTAAAACCAACAGTAAATACTCTGGGTACAAATCAAAAGGCCCCAGTGAAATTGAGAATCACAGCGTGGATTCCCAAAAGCCATCTCCAGCAGGAAATTCTGAACCTGAGTACTGAACTCCCTTCTGCTTCCTCAGAGAAGAAAACACAGCTTAATTAGGCCCAATTTTCTAAATAATGGTTATTCTCTATAACTAATCAGGAAAATTTTAAACCAGTATCAGATGGATGCTTGTTCAAATAGTGCAACACGCTCTGTCTTCCAAATATCATCTTACCCTGCAGACAGCTGAAAGGATCGAGGGTAACACACACTGAGGCACAGTTTTTACTTTCAAAAATCCTTTGCCATCCTACTGAGCAGCCCCTAGAATAACACCCAACCTTCTTCTGCATGTGGAGATTCTGCCAGTAACAGAAAGCAAAGAATTTCAGTGCAAAAAAGAATTAATGGAATTTCAAAGACAACAGCATTTTCTGAACTTATTCCAAATGGAAGAAGGCAAATGTTAATTTAAAGGTATTGCTAGGGAACTGAAAAGGCCCCAAATAAAATTATTTGAATAATCTTTAAAGAGAATCCTGAGCCTGAAAGACACTTCAGAGAGAATTCTACTTCCAAATCACCTAAAAGCAATACACTCATTGAGTTCATTTGTACTTATTCAATATTCACCTGCATCATGAATTTTACCCCTCACTAAGCTAAGCAAGTGCATGCTAATTATGAGGCTGATAAAGGCAGTGCAGTTATGTTTTAGCATTCTGTCCATGTGATGCCTTGAGAGGCAACCTGGAACAGGGACTAGACAGTGTTAAAGGAATAAAGTAAGTATTTATTAAAAAGGCTTTCAATGGATTCACCTTGGGCAGTACAAGAGCCCAACTCTGGCTCCACCCAAGACAGACTCTGGGTCAGGAATTTTCACACTTGTGTAAGTTTTGGTCCATTTCCATATTGGGGTTCATTGTCCAATTCCAGCTCCAGGTTCTGCAGTCCCACCCTCCCAGATTCTCTCCTCAATTCACTGTTTGCACTTTTTGCCTGAAGCTGCAGCGGTGTCCTTGGTTCTGGGGTTGGTAAAGGATTGTTTTCTCTGACTGAGCTGTGAGGAGAACTTGCTAACACTTTATATGAAGTTCAGAGTTACACACTAATACAGTACAGAATCTGGAAAATATGAAAGCTAAAACTTAAGGCATCACATGTAATCAGCAACAAAGCTCTACAATGATTATAAAGGTATCCATCTATTATCAGATAAAAGTAATAGATAGTAATAGTGTGCTTTGATTTCTGGTTCCCTTTTAGACTCATACAAAAACAACTTCTTAGTGATAAGGGGCAGATACAGGAGCATTGTTCATGACATATTCTAAGTTTAACACTCCTCCATGGGGTACATTGTGACACCACCAAATAGACTTTAGCACAATCCAGACCTACAGCACATGCTGCCCCACCATCCACTACTCAAAAACCTGGACAAATTTCTTAGAGGTTTTCCATGTTTATCTTTGGATTATCAGATAAACTAGCAAGTTTGCCATTCATGAAAAGGGAAACCGAGACAACATGAACAGACTTTTAACTAAAATACCAAGTGAAATTCTATCAGACTACAAGAAATTGTTGGGTTTTTCTATAATTTATGTATTATACTGACTCTAAGTATGGCTCTGTCAGGTGTTCTACAGTGAAGGGAGATGCAATACTAGGGATTTTGGAAGGCTGCAAACATAGAAGAATTTTTCTCCTATTAAAAACCCGCGCTTTGTTTAGAACAGACTCTGCCACAACTTCTTTCTGTGGACTCTCTAGATTACCTTTTCTCTCACACAATGTGGTGACCAAAGTTCTACACAGAAATTCCATCATTTTTGCATTTCCATCTCTGCTCTCTCCAAGAATTCCTTTACTTTCAAGACAGGCAGATCTACCTGCATTTTTTAGATTAGTCTTTATATCCTACTTAAGGACACACTGCTACATTTTTTTCCACTGACTGTTGTATTAACTTCATACAGATGTAGTCAGCTGCATCATTAGTCATTCCAGTAATTTCTAGCCTAATCTTCAACACCTTGAGAGAACACCTGTCAGTCATATGCTGCTATTATTTATGTGACAGTTCTACCATCCTAAGTCTTTCCCCTTAATCTACACCACTCACTAAGCTGTTTCCACTTCGAGTGTATTTTTATCCTTTACTTATGCAAATGCTGCCAAATAAGTTGGAATTTTTTCAGCTCTTTTCCCAGCTTCTGTATGATAGGTGTACTTATTACAGACCTGCACTACCTTCCTGATGTCTCAAGTCAACGCTAAAGTAAAGGGACTGTAAAATTGTGAAAGAAATTCTTTTGCCTTTATTTAAAAGCTCACTTTTCTAGCCCCTTATACCAAATGCTGTGGGATGTCCCTGAGAGGAATGTTGCATTTGTCTTTACAAACAAGTTGTAGATCTGCTAGTAGATAAAGTTAGCACCGAGAGATAAAAGAAACAATGGGAGGCATTCCACTGATTGATGAATGGAAAAAAGATTTGCCTTTACAAACAAACTGTCAGTTTGCTGATAAATGAAACTGTATATCAGAAGATGAAAGAAGCAAGGGGGAAACTATGAATTTCATAAGAATTAAAAATTAAAAGGGAGGGTTGTACATTAGAAGGGAGTCTCATGTGTCAGGCGTTCTGGGAAGTCTGTACCTCTCAAGTACCTCAGCCAATGGGGAAAGAGAGAGGGAAATGTGGCAGAGAAATTGGGATAAAAGGAGGCTGCATCCTCCAAAAATTTGAGAGATCCCAGGGGAATGGCCCATGGCCTCTCCCTTTATTCGAATAAAGCAAAAAGGACTCCTCTGTCTCCTTTTTGGACATAAACCTCTGGTGTTTGTGGATTAATTTTCCTGATATCCGACATGCCAGGATAACACTTGATTAATATCCAGTATCTAAGACCCCAAATTTTTGTTTAGAAAACTGTGCAGACACACAAGGCAGAGCTCTCTGCTTTACCGGGTTCCTTCTAAAGAAACAAATCCCCTCCAACTCTTCCATTTCAAAGCAGACTCTACTGAATCCCATCATAATTGTGTGTAACATATGCATGGATTATTAAATACAGATACAGTTAAACACTCAAAACTGCTGCAAAGACAGCAATTTGTTTCAATGTTTATGCACCATCAATGGGAGTAGCAAACAGTAAGAGAGCACTCACTGTGGCCGAGAGCTGCGGTCCGTTCAGCTGCGCGTGCAGGATGGCCTCGTTGATGGAGCTCCAGATCCCCGACAGGGCCATCTCCAGCTCGTGGGAGGCTGCCATCTCATTAGCCAGGTACTCCAGCATGGAGATGAAGTGCCTCCAGTGTGCATCCAGCTCTGCCACGCTGGCCAGGCAGCCCCTCATGACGTTGAGGCAGTACCCCACGCAGGGCCGGATGAGCGTCAGGCCCTGGCAGTGCGGGCAGTACTGCATCCTCACCAGCGCTCTGCTGCACTCCTTGCTCACAGCAGCATGCTCAGTAGTATTTATCACTTCAATGCCCAGGCTCAGGGCCTGGCTCAGCATCCTGCTGGCCCAAAGAGATTTTGACAGCTCTGTAACCATGTTTTTAGAGTAGTGTCCAAAAGGATTTATGTCTTGCCTTGTAAGCCGCAGACACTCCATGTAGTCCTCTGACAGATCTGTAATTCCGGGGTTTATTAGCCGGCTGTACACCAGGGGAAAGAGACTGTCAAAGAACCGCAGCACTGCACTTTCCACTGTGGTCTCAGCGCCCAGAATGTAGAGAGAGATGTCTGTAAAAAGCTCCTTAACAGGCTCTGCTGCTTCTTTTGCCATAGGTCTGTAAGCTTTCTCAAACAGGGAGCTTGTGTGGTTTTCAGCAAAGCGGAGCAAAGACTCAAAGGCCTCTAAAAAGGGGGCAGGGGAGAGAAAGAACTCAAGGTTAATGGCAGGCACCTGAAATCTCAGTCACACTGTCCTGAATAGGAACATCAATAGTTACATGAAAC
This sequence comes from Luscinia megarhynchos, assembly GCA_034336665.1. Lineage (NCBI taxonomy): Eukaryota > Metazoa > Chordata > Aves > Passeriformes > Muscicapidae > Luscinia > Luscinia megarhynchos. Next base: position 20,392,233 of record CM067572.1, on the reverse strand, counting down.
CTGCAATATGAATGCAATAATAGGTCACACAGCTTTGAGAAGTAATGGGATTAAAGGGACCCCAAAGTATTGCCTGTGCATAATGAAGGCAGCACGTAACACACAACAGTTTTTCTTTAAAAAGATGACTGCAATCACTAGCCTCAGACCCTGATCCACCAAAGACTCACAGATTCCAGGCTGGACTGGAGCACAGTCCAGGGCTGTGTAAGATGGTTTTTAGAACTCAGCATTTGGCCAGTTCAGCTGGGTACACTTCCAAAGCATCCCTCAGCTCAACTGTGAGGCAACTGAATACAAACAGAAGCTGAAGGTTTTGTTTCACAGTGCTTGAGTAGCTGGCTGAGAGGCACTTCTTGCAAAGTATAACTCCAAAATGAAGGAAAAGATGCTGCGTGAATAAATTCTCTCCCCATTAACACTGGACATGTCTGGACACCAGCCAGTGGTTGGAGAGGACTTGACATCATGTCCACTATGACCCAAAAACCAAAGTGAAATAACCAAATCAGGAAAACATTACGTCCTTTAACTACACCACTTCTGAGTGGCCTAAGAAAAAATAATATTTAAGGAGTTCCTCAGTTAGCACATTTCAAATGGCACATGGAAACTATTATAAACCCAAACCACTGACTGGGGTGCTAGAATTCATGGACAGGGCAGGGAAGGGATCAGTTTTCCAGATTATTTTTAATGACACAGAACTCAGTAATCCACACCATTCCCACTGCTTTCTTTGGAAGCTCTCCAACAAAAAGCCTCTGACATAAATCATCCTTGCACTCCTCTGGGTGGCAAGTAGTTGCAGTCGAGGCAGGAGATCTGTCACTGCATACCTCCTGAGGCCTGGCCAGATAATGGGGTTTGGTCTAATCCTCCTCTCTATTCATGGGAACATGGCTGTGTGATTCCCTGCCCGGCAGCCCAGCCCCAAGAACACCCCACAAAGGAGCAGACACAATACACAGCCCCAGATTAGCACACACTGGCCAAGCTGTGTGCCGTGCCCTCCCTGTGACAGCTCCCCGGGCAGCTCACTTGCCTGCTCTGATAAGCATTACAATCCTTTTACCACAAAGTGTGCTTTAACTAAACAGATAATGCACCATATCTCATTGCACATTAATCATCAGTACTTTGCACACACACGTTGCAGAAAAATCACCTCAGCACTCACACTGATATTACAGCAACTAATACTTTGGAACTGCTTATAAATTCCTAGAAATTAAGAAACCAGATACCCTAAAGTTGAAAAAGATGACAGTACCTTCTTGTCAGAGAAACACCTTGCCAAATTTCAGACTGAAGCAGACTTGCAGAGCTGACAACAATTCTGAAAATTTGATCTGGGATATAAATCTTGACACAACCTAAACTGGAGTGCAGTTTGTTGTGTGCTACTACACACTATTAAAAGGGCTTTTAGTTTGCACATCAACTCTATATGTTTATTTCTAGGAAACCAAAATATCATTTCTATCATACTAAAAAGTCAATAGAAATATTACAAAACATAATCACAGGTGTTTAAGTTTCCTCCCTATGCACAGTCCCTTACAGATATTCAGCTTATCATTAAATTATGGGAGCAGGGACCCTTGTCTACAACGCCATCAGTCTTAAACTCTACCTTCTATACCCATGAAGGCAGAACTGCAGGTGTCACCCTCCTTACCTGAAAACTAAATGAGATTCGTTTATGAATGTGCTAATGTTGTTATTTTCCTGGGGAAAAAAAAGCCCCAGTTAAACATATGAGCAAAATATCCATTAACAGCATTCATCCCAAAAAAAAGAGATTTCAGCAGATTCCTGGGATACTAGCTTGCAGGCTAGAAACCATGTAGCATTTTATGCTTAAACCTCTTAAATGTTAGAATTCTGCATTCAATTAAATAAAATTCTGCATTATTCTGAGTCATGTATGAAATCATATGTAACACTGACATTTATTTTACATTGTGTAAGGAAAAAAATTGTGATTGCAAATAGCTTCACTCCTCCTGCAAAAAGAGCCCTCACAACAAAAACATGGCACATAAATACTGCTGGTGATTACAGATGTGCTTCAGACCCCTGTAAGGCATCATCTGCTTCCTTATAACCACTGGTCAGACACAAAATGGGATTCGTGCCTGCAGGCAATTACATTTCAGAAGGAAATATGTAGGTCCTTTATCATTGTTGAGGCATTAAGTGATGTTTGAGACAATCAAATTTCTGTTCTTAGATCTTCACATCGGAAATAAGGGGGCTTCATGCAGTCAAATGATGTGGCAACAGTGGACAGCCTGTGTTGTGGCTGTACAGGGCAGGAGCTGCTGAAGTGAATTATTCTGTGCTTTTCAGTGGTACTTTGTACAAAGCTTCTAAACTCCAAGGAAGGTTTACCACTATCTGCAAGACCAGCTGCTCACCTGTGCTGTCAAATACAGCAAACTTCAGACAGTTATGAGCTCACCAAAAGATGAATCCTAAGCGTAATGATACACTGGGAGAATTATTTGATCACCTTGCACTGCCTCTGGCTTCAACACAACCCTACCAGCAGCATGGCGTATAGTGCAAATATACAAATTCTGAACAGAAATAAGACTTAACTGAAATAATCCAACATTTGATGAAAACATCAAATTTGGAGGTTTTTTGTCCTCCACTCGTATTAAAACCAATAGGAAGGTGGAAAGCAAGGTTCTTTCCCATGCAGCTGAGAAGTCCCTTTTTGATTAAAGACTACAGGAAAAGTGAAACAACAGTTAGTTTGGAATTTTGAACGCCCACACTAGTGACTACTTAATGAAAGTCAGGCAGCATCACCTTCCATGGGGAGAATTTTGTTCAAACTGTTCTACATCTGACCCCAACACTGATGTGCCTGGACACTCCAGCAGAGCTGACCAAACAGAGCTCACCTCTGGAAACTCCCCACCTGACTGCTGGGGTTATGGAATGAGCTGCTGCGGACATCCCAGCTCTGATGAGATGCCAGGCTGGGTTTGCTGCTCCAGGGGCAGCACCAGCCCTGCTGGGCCATGCAGCTGAACCAGTGCATGTGCTGGGCTCCAGCCTGCTCCCTAGCCCTCTCATGCACCAAAACTGCATTGTGATCAGCCTGACAAACACACACAGATGCAGAAACTCTGCTTTGCATGGACAGCATCCGTGCTGATTCATCCCAAGCATGGCTCAGCTTGGTTTGGAGAAAGAGCTCCCTTCTGACAGAAACACATGCACCCTGGCACACAGCACACTTCCCTTCTCATCAGCCATCAGCTACACCTCAAATTCCTCAGACAGTGAGAATCACAAAGGTTCCCGACTTAACTCACAACAACTTTTGCACTGTAATGCTGATGACCTCTCCACTGGGATTTAATCCTGATGTAAATCCACTGCATGTCACAAAATGCTGCAAGAATTGAAGTTCCCACTAAAGAATAGTGCTACAGGGAGAAACAGATGTAGGAGGAATGTGTCAATCTGCCCAGTGCTGATGTACCAGCATTTTCCAAATATCTCCTCTATTTTTCCACCACTGGAGGTCTGCTTGGGAAAAAAAAGGCAGATATGAAGTTTCTCATGTCACATAAACACCACATTCATCAACTTGCACAACCTCCCTTCAGAAGAAATAACTGCTGGAGTTTTTTAACTGCTGTCACCTGTATTTTAGTCTAATCAAGTGCAACTGCTCTCCAAGTTTGTATCCAGGCCACCACCTCTTCTCCTGCAGCCTTATACTCCAGACAACAACCAAAGATGCAGAAGTACCCTAGATCAACTTGCCACTCTTTCTGCCACAAAAATCTTTCAGGGTGTATTCATTTTGTCAGGCTCTGAGACAAACAGCAACACAAGCCCAAGGAAAGAGCAGAGGATTCAGTGCAGTGCACAAACTGGTGTCAGAGCCTGTACTCAGGGTTGTCTTCATCTCATGAGCCCTGGATTTCTTACAGGGCAGGGAAGGAAGCAGACATGGTCTCAGGGAACACATACCAATAGGAATTTTCCATGAAAATCTGGACTGATATATGATAGCCATGCTCAGAGCAGGTTCATTTGCTTTCCTCACTCCTGCAAGACCTACACAACCTATTGAGATCCTTCTTCTGCAAGCAGCTGTGGGGTTCAGATGGAGAGCATTAGGCAAGGTTAAACAACCTCCAACTTGCTGGATTATGATTTAGCCCAAACCTACATTCTTTTCTTTCCAGAGATCCAACACAAGAATATTAGCATGGAAACAATTTCACCAACACAAAGACAATCTAAACACCAGATACCACTGCTCACAGAGGATTATTTCTGCCCCAGAGTAGCTGAGGCTCAGATATTAATGCCTGAACCCCCTGGTCTTCAAAAAGCAGAGTGCTAACACTCACTGCAGACCATGGCATGCCTGTGTGAAAGGGAAGTTACTGCCACTGCCACCAGACTTGTGTGTGCCACTCCAAGCTGGCACCTTGCCCACAGAACTGGCCAGCTAAGACCACTCTGCTAATGCAGCAGCTCTCCAAGGAATCAGTGATTCCTTGCACTCTGCAGTATCTGACTGCCTGCCGGACTTCCATTTAAAAAAAACCCACAAACTCCTTAAAAAAAGAAAAAAAGGAAACTTGTACTATAAATATTACAGAAAGATTTAACAATTCTCGAAACTCAAAACTATCTATACAGAATCTATACAGAAATAACATCTGTGTACATTTTAGATTTTGACTGTAATCACGAAAGAAGAATGACTAATTTAAGTAGCTCCATTATTTGTTTGGTCTCTCAGGACCACACTAATATTTGGCTCCTTTCCTTTCAACATCTTGCATTTATTACAGTTACAGAATGAATGAAAGCTACACTTGGTTGAACAATGGCTTCCTTTTCATGCTTTTGCATCCATTACGATTTCTGCATCTTTACAGCTTGCCAAAATAAAGGACCACATATTAATATTTTGCAGCAGCAGAATTTAAGTACAAACTGTTTGCAATGTGCTACAGGGAGAACAATGTACAAAGCAGAAAAATCACACCCAGACAAACATCTACATGGCACACAAATGATGAAATCCACCACTCTGCTTTTTGGGTGTACAGTGATCTCCAAACATGTTTAAAAGAACATGAACAAAGTGTGCTTAAAAACCATCATTAAACACGATGAAAACATAACTGGGTTTGGGGTTTTTCTCAGATTACTTTAAAAAAGGATGTAAGTGCAAAGGAAATCGTATCATGTTTGCAAAGACAGAACTCAAAATCCATTCATTCATTAATTTATTCATTCGTCCTCCTTTGTAAATAACTTCGTGTAACTTTCAGCTTAATTTCAACTCTGTGACATTTTGCTAGGAGCAAAATTTCCAAGACTTCAAAGTTTCCTTCTTACCCTTCTGCAGAACACAGGGCCAAAGCTCTTTATTAATACCCTACTTGCCTGTGTGCCTTACTAGTTTAGAATGGTAGTCTTCCTACACATAATCACAGCTGCTCTTGATGAAGCTGATGAGAAATAACATGCTAATAAACATGTCTAATGAGACAATGATGCCTACCACACTTGCAGGAAACTCAGCAACCTTGCTCCAAAACCATTTTGGGCCAGAGAAAACCCTGGAAGTGCTCAGAATCTGGACCAAGCAGAAAGAAGCATCTCTTTCTTCCTACTCACCTTCTACAGCTGCTTTTAACAAGGCAGGGCCAAACAGTTTCAGAAGTAAGCAAAGTTAGTTTTGGCAAGAGAGGGGGGAAAAGGAAGTTTGAATTTACTGACCTTGACAGTCTTTAGAGTTCATCAGTCCTTCACAACATAGACCAGAGGGGAAAAAAAGCATCTTTCCATTACGGTGCATAGGGGAGAGATCTTTATCTAGCAGTTTCCCCAAGAGCTTGATAACCTTGACAATATCAGATAAATACCCTCTTGTGTACCTGGTGGTAGAAACTTCTGCCCTAGCTGGAAGGAAGCCAGTGCTCTGTTCACACCCAACAGCCATGGACACTGCTCATTAATCAGAGATCAATGAGCAGAATTATTTACAGGCTACTATTACCTCCATTAATCCACTGCTTGATTCCAAGTGTCATTCAATACTTTCTTTAACTTTGAAAATATTGGGAAAAGTTGTAAAGGCTTAAAAAAGTTCTAGAAGTGAGACTTTGGGAGCATAAGACCATTTTCCCTCCTGGCCTTTCCTCCTGTGCTGAGAGCTGGGACAGTGGTTTGCCACAGAAAAGCTTCATGCAACATGAGCGTCAGAGCAACTGAGCCCCTGCTGGAACTTGGGAATGTGGGCAAAGCCATGACACTTGGGAAAACCCATTTCCAAATGTTCTCCTGGAAGACTGACTTCCAAGAGCAGCAACAGGAAATTCACCACTGAAGGATCATCTGAAAACTTCTGTCTTGGGATGAAGATTAGTCTTGCTTCTTATACATGCACAAGTCTATTCTGGCAGCCTTGGCACAGCTTTGCAATTATATAGGTTATGTATTATAACCACTTCAATCAGACTGCTGCCCTAGCCAGCAAACCCACACCCTTTGCTCCATAACACAGTCCTACAGGACACTTTCCCCTTTTACTATTTCTTCTTCTACTTTTTTTAAGTTTAAGCAGTTTATTATACATTCTTGTATGGGGGAAGGGGGATGAATATGCAGTTCATTCTGGTGACACTGATGTACACAAACTTTGGGTTATTTTGGTATTTAATTCTCATTAAATTATCAATATTATCAATAACAGAAATAACACCAGGTTTAAAACAGGCTGACTGCTTCAGAGGCTGGTGAGGCAAAGGGAAAACAGGCAGTAGATGCACAAGCCTAGGAGATGCCTTAAAAACAACAGAATGGGCCAGCAATAAACACTATCCTTTGTTCTGCTCTGGTCAGTTTGCCATGAAATCAAAAATAATGGTTTCTGTAGAGTGTGCTGGGGAATGTATCCAAATTGCTGGAAGTAGAAACCAGAGCACACATCCTCTTCAGACTTAATGGCCTTGGCTTCATAATTTCTTGATAACAACAAGTTACAACTAAGTGCAGAACTATTGGGCCAAAACCAGACTAGAGACAGCTCTACCCTCTGCTGCCCCAACCCAAAACTGCCCTTCTTAAAAAAACACTACATGGAAGAGTTTCTAGAAAATAATTGTTACGCTTCACAGAATCAGTTACAGTTTGCTGGCTCAACTTTGACTACATATTTCACCTTCAAACTTTTTTGTGAATACAGTGAATGAGCTGGTAATTAAATTTAGCTGTTTATTATTTCTGTATACTTGATTTCAGTACAGTTGTAGGTTATTTTATACACTGTGATTATAGGGTAAAATGACTTTTTTTCAAGTGAGCAGTCTCAAGTAAAACTGAGTCAGTTGGCTGGCAAAAAGCTGGAGACCAGATGTGGAATTAACCTTTTATGACTCTGCTGGGCTTCCACTGACAGATAAATAAAGCAAGGAGTTCTCTGGGAGTATTAGTGCAGCAGCAGGCTGATGGACACCCAGCAGCACCATGGTAAGATGATTCAGAAGAGCAGGAAAAGCCCTGAGGAGGACAGCTGGATGTGGCACAAAGCTGTGGCTATCGCTCCTATTCCCCTCTCATCAAAACAGAACTCCTAAGTATGATTTATAAAATGCTTATCTGCCAAGTTCAAACCTGTCAGCTGTTACTTAATAATATCAATTCACAGTTTTAATAGGATTTGCACCAAGATAACTGAAGAAAGAACTACATCTGTGCTTCAACAACATCATCTATGCCCTTCACTGGCTTCCCAGGGACAAGTAATTTATAAAAACACTTCTCATAGTCTATGAGGAGAAACCCACAAGCAGCTGTGTATCTGTAGGTAACCAGCTCATCACACAACTGTAACCATCTGAAGTTATCTGGAGGTTCAACAGCCAGTGGAGCAGAAATAGTTATCTGATTTATCTGATCAGTCACTTACACAGACAGTGATGATTGGAAGCCACAGCTCCAGCAAGTAGCACAAAATTCCCAGGATGGATTCCAGCACAAAGCACTTGCAAAATAGCTCTGAATGACAACTCTGTAACTATCCCTGTTTCTTTCAAGGCAGACCCACAGGAAAAGTCTACACTGCTTAAATTATGACTAATCTAATTAGTCTAATGAACCAAGTTTTTACCACACAAGAGAAGCATACAGTTTTATTTTTCCAGGCTAACCCCTGTGTACTGTTGCAAAAATGCACCATCAGTTGAAAAGACAACATTTTTCCTTATAAAATAAAGTTTTCTAGTAAGAAGAAACAGTTTGAACAGTATTTTCTTAAAAATGAACCATGGATATCACTTCAGGGGATGAGATAAACCCCTGGTGTCTTTGCAAGTAAGCATCTTACTGTGGGGTGGGTTTGGATTTTTTACAAATTTTAGCATTGTTATAAAAACATAGCCCTAAAGCGTGTGTTGGCCTAACAATCCAAGACTTGCATGGCCCTAGACAAGATGAATAGTGGCTCTAAAAAACCAGACTGCTCTCAGTCTGGACTCCCTGGAGTAGATACCTGTAGTTCCTCTGAATGAGCAGGACCTCCAGCACCAAATGCCTGCACACTTTTTGTTCCTATTTTCAATACCCAATGGTTTTTCAGCTGTAACTGCACATTTCTCAAAGCTGAGAGTGTTGCAACCCAAGCAGCCAGTGAAGGCTGGAGCTCCAGGTACCATCAGGGCACATCTGATCCTAGGGTGTGCTGAGGGGTGACACTGCTCCATGTGTCACATACAGGCACCCAAAAATGCCACTGGCAGTGGGAGATGGTCCAAAACCCTTATCTTGTTCTTCCTGGGGTTCCATCCACGTGTTAAGCAGTTTTTCAAAGTTGAAAATCACTGAACTACACATGACAGCACAGGGTTAGCTGATAAGTGAAAATAATTCCCTTACTGCAATCTCTAGGATTGCAACTTTCAGATCATCTCTTCCCACACACCGCTGGACAGAACAAAAGGGTGTCACCTCTCCTTGGACTTCTCAAACTACTCTTTTTAGAAGGACCTTTGGAATGAACTATTTAGTGTCAACAGTGCAGTTTCCAGAACTGAACCAGACCTATGGAAGAATCTCTGCACATTCATGCCTGCTGTATGGGCTGACTGGAATGACTGAGGCAGCAGATCCTTTATTGTGGCACTCCAAATGCTCTGAGCCTTTATGGAGCAAAAAATCCTCCCAACTGGAACCTGAGCCTAGGTAAGGATGTGGACAACATTTAAATGACAACATGTCTAAGAAATACACACACAAATATCCAGGAGCAAGCAAGTGGACTGTGGCCAGAAAATCCAAAATGCAGCTGTGGACACAGCTCATGTACAAGTAAAATGTGGTTGTAGAGATACTGGGGTTGATATTGCTGGTTTACATTGCTTGAGGAGAGGGACTATTCAAATAAATACTAGGCAAAAAAAGGCCAAGAATTGCTTCTGCAACCTTCCTGCAATTGAAAACCATAGAGAAAGTAAAAGCTGTGCCAACTGTGCCCCGTGCCAGGTACTAATACCACGGAGAGCAGATGCCATGGCTAGAGAAAGAAAGGGCATTTAATGCTGGTGGTCTCTTGGAGCTCAGACACTGCACAGGGACACAATTGGGCTTGGTCAGGGAGCCAGCCAGGGATGCCAAAAGCACTGCAGACAGACTGCTCTCTGTTGTGATGCCTCAGAATCTCAGCTTTTCTATGTTTCATATCCCTGTAATCCTGCAACACTTTAGTGCATAACTCTAAACTCCATATACAGTGTGAGCTGCTGCTTTCCCATTTTGGTCAGACGCAAAAATGTCTGAGGCCCTGAGAAATGCAAAACAAAAGTGAGTTGGGGAGAGCAACCTTGGGGTAAATGACTTTGTTACCTGAAGCTGTAATTGGAAGATTAACCCCCAAACTTATGAAAGTATGAAAACCCGTGACCTGTCATCCATTTTTCCTGGGGGGGCTTTGTCTGCCCCAAATGTACCTAAAGAGTCTTTAATAAATATAACTGCTTTTTATTCTCTTAGTTTTGTCTGGCCTCTGTTTTTAAGTAATCCCAAAAGGTAGCAGTTGCTTGATTTGCACAGTGACACTAATGATCCCTGAGACACCAAGCACTGGCATTTACCTGTGAAGAAGCATAAAATACAAAACCTATCTTTATAATCCAGAGGGTAGCCAAGGACACTCTAAAACTTTTCTCTGGAACACTACTGCACTGCAGATTCATGTTTCCTGCAGAAACACACTTCAGAGTTGCCAGTAACTTTGGCACACGAAGAGATTGAGATATTTCCTTGTATGTATCTGATGTATTAAATACTATTGAGAAAGCAAAGTACAAAATTGTATAAGACTTGCAGTAGTTAAGAAGAACCAAAAATCCATCTTATGAGTTAATCAAGAGAAAGCAGGAAGATGCAGAAGACTTTTCATTCTTCTGGGAATCTTTTCATTAACAGAAAAGCAACAAGACAGGGGTCTCTAGAGAGAATTTTCTCTACCCTCTGATTAAGGAGTTCAACTGGCAGTAGGAAAACTAATATGTTTGTTTCATAAGGTCATGAACTATTTCATGATTTCCAGCTGAATTAGTTAGGTGGTCCATTAAGATCTATTTCTAAAAATCTAAGCAAAAAATAGCTACAAGAGACAGGATTAGTTTAACAAAGATGAAACATTGGGGGACATGACTTATTTTTCATGGTTTTGTTTAGGTACTAACATAGAAATACAAGAAATTATGTCCAAGTTCCATTAAGGTCATAAGTAAGAGTAAAGAAGTTTTAAAAATCTAGATGAAATCTGTATTTATCACTGACTCTAAAGCTCTCTGTGTGGAGAGCAGCATTGCTGCAGCCCCGTGGGAGCAGCAGTGAAGCCTCTCCAGCCCAGCAGTGCCAGCTGGCCCGAGCACTGCACTGAGTGTGTGGGCACATCCTTCAGCTGCCCAGGAACAGAGCAGGGCTCCCACAGAACCACCACAGTGGGAGAAACCTCAAAGATCGAGTCCAACCCATGTCCTAACACCTCAACTAGACCATGGCACTGAGTGCCACATCCAAGCTTTTTTAAACACATCCAAGGATGGTGACTCCACCACCTCCCCGGGCAGATCATTCCAGTACTTCATCACTCTTCCAGTAAAAAATTTTTTCTTAATGTCTAACCTAAATTTCCATCAGTTGTTGCCTGGAAAAAGAGACCAATCCCCACCTTTCACACAGGTGTAGAGTGCTAAGTCGCCTCTGAGTCTCCTTTTCTCCAGGTTAAACAACCGCAGCTCCCTCACCATAACCACGCGGTACTGCCCACGTGTCCAAAAGCACAACCCACAGAGCCTTGCTACTGTTTCTTCTGATTCTGGACTGACCAACAGTGACTTCATTTTAACCTCACCCAGCCTTCTTTCTCTACATAGGGAAGCCTTGGCAAGACATAAGAAAAACATAAAAGTAGCATGGCTAAGATTGGTGCAGAAGCTGTTTTTCGTACAAGCCATCTTCTGCAAACAGTTTAATTAAGCAGCTTTTGTGGTTTTCAGGCCTTTGGACAACTCCTATTCACAAAACTCAGCAACAGACCAGCATGAAGTATCCTCCCCCAGATCTGAGCTGGAAATACCCTTTGGCATTGAGGCACAGATCAGCCGGGCTCCTCAGCAGCACCCCAAAAACCACTTAAATCATCTAAAATTAATGGCACAACGTATTGCCCTTGGAGAAAAGACACAAGCATGCAATGCCTGAAAAACAGAAACCACTCCTGCAGCATCTATTTTGGGCTCCATCCTCTTGTAGATTACTCTGAAGACATATTTGATACCATAACGCTGTTAGGTAATTGAAAGGACATGTTTGCTTGGAGAATTTGACCTTGTTCATGGACTTCTGTTCCAGTCTGAACAAAGAATTTCTCTAGACTATTGGAAAAAAACAGTGGACAAGACTTTCATGAATTATTTCAGTGGAGACTGAATCCAAATCACTGTCAATTTAGGAAAATATTCAGGGTGCTGCTTTTTAAAATTTCACATGCTTACAAAACCTCACTCGATGGAAAAAATTAAAGGTGGATCAATAGCTAAAATAATCCTGTAAAAATAGAACACATATTTTTTATGGTGAATAGTTTCCCGTTAATTTATCCTCCAAATTCCTTCAAGCAAAGTGACTGGCATGTGTTCAACACATGGATCAGAGCTGGCAGAGGTACATATGCTGATGATTTGATAGCTGACCAGATGTATGTGCAGAACTAGCTCCAGCTATTCCTGAGGGAAGGCACATGAGCCCTGTTAGCACTAATCAATCACAACACCTGTTTTTCTCCCAAAATTCCTTTCTCAGAAAACATACAAAGGTTAGGTTTTTTCCAATCATTACGGCTACAAATTTTTGCTACAGCGAAAGTCCCCATCACACCAAAGACCAAAGAAATGAAATGGATGTGAAGAAAACTGCAGTCTGATCAGAATAAAACCACTGTGATGCTGTATTTCAACACTGTCACACATACCCAGACACCTTTTCAGATGAGCAGGGCTCATAGGATCACAGGATTTGCTTATATTCAAGAAGCTGCACAACTACAACCTTGTGCTTGATGATTCACGTCCTACCTTTGAGGTGAGAGGACTGGCCTGTAGCTCAACAGGTCTTCTTTGTCTTCCTTTATAAAAAAAGGGTTTCTCCTTTTCCAGATAGTGGGAATGTACCAGACTGCCAAGATTTCTCTAATATGATGGATAGTGGCTTAGCCTCTGCATGTGCCACTTCTCTCTGGATTGGCATCACAAAAGAGTTCAAGGGCAAATTTTATGGGAATGCATTAGTTTCCTTCTACTTTCTCACATTGTATTATCAAAGTCATCACTGCATTGCTTCCTCTGTTGCTTAGGGTTATTCTGTGAATTACTGAGGGGTTTTGGTTAAACACGGGTCATTAGTGATGGGAACTCAACTACAGAAATATTATACTTGGAATTGAGGGCCAAAGCATCCATCACATCTGTCACGCTGAAGTTTTAATTTGCAATTGTTAAAACCTCTCAAGTACCTGCAGCTTTTATAGTTCTGTTTAAAGTTTTGCAATCTTTGACTCAACAACTAATTGAAAAATAAAGGTTGCAGATAAATCAATCTAGTAATGAAAGCAAATTAGCCATACTGCTCCAGCAGAATTCCAGCATGAGTGAGGCCGCTGAGATTGACTGCAGCAATAAAATGAAATGCTCTCCTGAATTCCAATTCAGAGCTTCCCTTTCCTGGAGCCTCAGAGGAAGTTCAGCAAACAAGTTTCCAGAAGTAAAGCACCAATACTATGATCTGCATAAATGGTACCATAAGCTTTGAGAAGCCCCAGCCAAGCCAGGAGTCTCTCTTAATTCTCATGCCAGTCCCGGCTTTTTGACAGCACATTTTTTTTAACACACCAAAGCAAATCAGTTACTTTTATTATCTCATTAAGACAAAAAAGTTAATTCTCAACAGAAGAGTTTCACAGTATGGTCACTTGCTCTTTTATCCTATAAACTCAATTGATTTTAATCACTGAGTGCTGTCCTAAATTTGCATAATTTTCCCTATAGCAAGAATACTTAATACAGGGAGCAAACAGATGCTTAACAAGAAGGCAAAGTTTAAGAAGGATTATTCTTCTTAAAATGCTTATCTTTATTTCAAGGTCACATGGAATCAATAAAAATAAATAATTTTTTGTACCTTGCTCATTTAGGTAACACATTTCTAGCCTAGTCAGATTTAAAAAGTAAACATGAAGTTTTAAAAAGGTGGTGGTGGTGGTGGTGGTGAGAGCATAACTGTGAAATATTCTGACAGCAATTTCGTTGGTTTTTGCATCAGGAGAAATGTCAAGATTCAACTGTTTTCATGAACAAGTAAATTCTTCACTTTTTTCCTGTCTCTTTAAATTTATTCGACACCTCCCACTGTTTAAGTTCTACTCTCTGAAGCCCTGGAACTGATTGCTTATTTTAAAAGAGACCCTTTGGCATGAAACTTTATCTGTGTAACCCTGGAAATGGGATCAAGCCCTTCAGAAGCACTGAAAGAAACCAAGGAAGGAACAACCACCCAACTAAAAGGGAAATTACTGGCAGGCTGAAAACAAGAGGGTAACAGATAACTCCTAAGAAATTCTGGGCCGTGAAGAAAAGCACATTTCTGCATTTCAGACCCAGCTCAAAAAAGCATTTTTACATTGACAAAATTTTTCTTAGTTTTGCAGCACTGCTCTTGATCCACAAAACCCCCACAGAACTTCAGTGCTCACTTAAGTTTTCTGCCAAGAAAGTGGATTTGCAAAAAGGGACCTTAAACATTGCAAAATCATTGGAATTCTGTAAGGCCATTTCTGTTCCTCTGACAAATCTCCTGCCTTCTTGTTCCACAAAGGTCATTTCGTGGAAGAGTATTCTCTTGTCTTTCAGATCAATCTTGTATAATGATACTCTTCATAAGGTTATGAAAAAATGTTGACTTGATTAATCTATTCTAGGAAATGTTATGAACCAGCTCCCTGTAATTGAGTAAAATATTTCAGTTAGAAAGGACCTACAATGACTACATCTAGTGCAGCTGCCTGACCAATTTAGGGCTGATCAGGTTAAATCATCTTGGTGAGGGCACTGTCCCAACACCTCTGAAATCCCTGCCAGGCCCGGGCCATGGAGCATCCTCCAGAAAGCCCATTCCAGGCTCTGGCCACCCCCTCTGCTGAAGAAATGCTTCCTAATGCCCAGACTACACCTCACCTGGCACAGCTCCAAAACAATTTTTTGACCAAAAATTCTCCCATCTTGTGGAAATACCATCCCCTAAACATTTTTTTTTTATCCCATCCTGATGGAGGGAAGCTCTGTAAGAACCGAGAGCAAGAGACTGTCAAAGCTTCCCTTAAATGAAAACTCCCTGATGCTAAAAAGTCTGCACTGCAATTTAGTGAGGCACAGCCAGACCAAACAACAAACAACATACCAAAGAGTAATTTAGCAAACATACACAGAGCAAGAGACACAAACCATTACAAGAAAAGTGGCATCAGGTGAAGGGGTTTCCAAATTTAGAGGACATGACCTTGAGGACTGTTTTCAATCTCTTCAGAGAAAAGGTGTTGCAGATTTGTCACTTGAGGAATTTCAACATAATGAAGGGAGCAGAGCATTCAACAAAGGAGAACTTCACAGGAGGCCTTAATCTGACTCTGAACAGGACAGAACAAATCAGTCAAATCAGACAGAACAAATCAAACAGTATTTACAAGCTTTATGAAATCTGAAGTTGTTCAATACACTTCAGGCAATGCTGGTTCTTCAGGCAGGTTCAGGAACGTTACAAATTTCTCTATAATACCTGAGCATTTATTTCCCAATCCTGACCACACAGAGAACAAAAGCCAAGCAGTGTGCCCCACTGGCCAAGACAAACATCCATATACGTCTTCTTATGCCTGGTATTACAGTGGGCCCTTGAGGGATGCAAAAATGTACACCCACTGCTCTTCAAAATCTGACATTTGATTTCACTGAAAGCTGCTTAAATATCACACAAATACCCAGGGAGTATTCAGAAATTATTTCTGGATCTGGTGGTTAACTGGAGGGATGGCATGGACTTTTGGGACACAAAGCAGAGATGGATCAGTCCCAGGACTGAAAGCTGCCCTCACACAAAGCTGATGAAACCCTGCAGTTGACAGCTCCAGGGTATAGGGCAGTGTGCCCTGGGGACCTGCCCAATCTCTCACAGTCCTTCCTGTCTTTAATATACCACAAGAATTTCTCGTTGTTTGTTTTTATGTCTTTGACTCTTTGCTCTTCAAATTCCATTTCAGGCTCTTCAGTTTCCTTCTCACAGTGCCCACTTTGGTCTGTGCCCCTGTCTTTAGGATTCAGTAGTGTTGGATTTCCAGTTTCTGACAGCCATGTCTTTTGCTCAAATAACCTCCTGAACTTTGTGTTTAAGCATATGGATTCATTTGCCTTTCTGCTCCTTCTCTCAAAGGGTGCTCTTCCTATTTGCAGTGACAGGCTGTGGGGTGCTTAAGTAGCTACTATGCCTAAACTAAGATTTTAATTTCTGTACTTAATCACAGCCATATATTTAAACAATGTTCACATTGTTCTGGTAATCAAGAGGGGACCCCAAGAATGTTGGTCATTACATTTTCCTGTCTCTCTATAATCTACATTGGACTTCAATCGTAAAGCTATTGTATAGTATGAGACAACCTGCATGTTTAAATACAAGTCTCCATAAACCAGAGCTACCCTACAGCTAACTGAAAAAAAAAAAAGGTAGCAAATTAATATTGGTATCTAAAATACAGCAGCGGCATCTACAAAATCTGTCCATATCACATGGATAAGCAGTGGGTTGTTTTAGCTACACATATTTGTGCAAAAGTTCAAATAGCAAAACTCTCCAAGTGCCCTAGGCTCTGAAAAGCACAGCATGTCTGGAAATACTGCTTATTAAAACTTCTGTGCAAGGTCTGCCATCAAGATCTCAGAAGTTTGCATGTAAGTGACAAATACAACTTGAACAAACTTTCCATTTCCTGAGATGCTGGTAGATATCTCAGCCCAGAGTTCTTAGTCACCTGGGACTTGGTTTTCCATTTCAACTAACCTGACAGCACAGAGTTAAAAATTAATTAGAGACTGATTTCCTTGCTACAAAAACCATCCCATTCCTTTCTGCAGGGCAGCTCTGAGAGGAAAGTCCTCCTCCAACAGAGAATATTGAAAGTTGTCCCTCCACCACTGCATGGTTGGTTTCAGGGGTCTCCCTCAATCAATCACTTCATCCACAGATTAATGACAAAAGTAAATGGCAATATATCATCCCTCTCACATCTTCAGTATCCTCCAAGGATTTGCCTCCTTCAGCATCTATGAATTAATCCCCTCCACTTCTGCAGACCATCCATCATGTTTCTTCCCACTATGTTTCCCTGTTTCCTTACACCACAGACTTCTTTCATCTCTGTTGCAGTCAAATTTTGGAACAGCTTTCTTAACTCTGCTAATCCTTATCTCCAGACGATTCTTCCTAGGGCCACAATTCTTTCCCTAACAGAACTTTGTCATTTCACATTCCTTTGTGTTCAGCTACTCAACAACACAGAAGTTGCACATACAATAAAAAGCAGTAAATTCATACTGCTTGCCCTACTGAGCTGTACAGCTGCAAATAGGCTGAAATGCATTTATTGGGGATTAAAGCTTTTATATGAAACTTGTAAATAAATAAATCTAATTTATTATGCTATCTTTTAAGCATGCAATTGCTTTAGAAAGCATTTTGGAATACATTAATCTGCACATAAAATAACTATATCATGCAAAAAGATTGAAATAAAGATCTTCAAGACACAAGAAAATAGTAAATTTCCTTTATATCAACATTATAATTTTTTATCCTCAATGAACAGTATTTAATAGACCTTCTGCAATTTTACTAAACAAAGACAAAAGTACTGGCTCCTTCTAAAAATCTTAAAGATGTATTTACTCACTGCCTATTTCAGTCCCACTTATGTAGTAAAATGTAGGAGGGAAGGGCAGCACAGTTGCAGTGAAGAAAAAGACATAAAGGCATGAAATCCTGTCCATTTTACAGCTACCTCTGAAAAAAAAATGTATTTTTCTACAACTTAGTATTGCACATAAAAAAACAAATACAGCTGCCTGCTAAACACAAGCATGACAAAGCTCTACAGCAAGTAATAGAGACTTCCCACGTTGTACCAGAGAGAGGAAGGAGCTTCTATTGAAAGACTGTCACACCTATCAACAAACATAAAGTGTCTGTGCAGCCTGGCTCCCATGGAACAGCGCCAGGCAAGCCCTTGGTGGGCCAGGAGGGGAGGCAGGGCTTTCCCAGAGAAAAGCTGGAATTGCTGCTGCTCAGGGACACTCCTGCAAGCCCAGAGCAGCAGCAGCACCCTGCACTGCCTCAACACCTGAGCAGCTCACAGCTGCATTTGCTGTCTGATGCACCTCCAACACTGAGGAGAAACTTCTCAGCAACTCTGGAATGGCCATGTAAACAAAAGTCATTGGAAACTGCATTGCTTAGGGGGCTTAGAGAAAACAACTGCAGGTAATACTGCAGATCTTAATGAATTACTAGATTATTAATGCTACATAGAATTTATACATGAGAAAAATACTACTCAACAATACAAATTTCTACTCTGGCTTTATCCACCAGCAGTCTACATATTTTGCACACTGCACAGTACTTTCACAATCTTACTGACCAATTATAACTGTTTTCAGGAAGGATTTTTAACTGTGAGTGTGCCAGTGACAGGGGGAAGCAGGGTGTCCCAGACAACCTTTCTTTCTGTCTGTCTTTCCAGCTGCTTCCCACCATGAGATTGTCCCCCTTCTGTCAGGAGCCATGCTGCAGAGAGGCTTTCCTGAAGTATCAGCCTAAACCTTTCCCCTCAGGTCAGTGGGTAACATTCTCTTCTTTTTCTGAGGACAGACCAGCTGCTGAGTACAAATTTCTATATTTAACAAAAAGAACACAAGCCACCCCAAACAGAAAATCCAGCACACCATCCCACACACCAGCAAAAGAACCAAGCTTCAACTTTTTTGAAGAGTCTAGTTCAGAGATCACTGAAATCAGAGGGTGGAGTATCATTCCTTCAGACATTTCCTCCTCCTCTTTTAAGTCGGAATTTAAGAGTCACAGATTTGTCCAGATTTTTCCCCCCACATCCCTAAGACCTAGCAGGCATTCCTCGAGCTGCTGAAAAGCACTGATGTGTGCAGCTCCAACTCCACACATGTGCCTTGAGCTGTATCCCTGTGCTGTGTGCAATAATCCAGGGAAAACTGCATTAGTGCTGCTCTGCTGAGTACAAGGGCTAAATCTACCAAAAAGCAGCAGATATTTCTAAAGTCACTGCTGTGCAGCTGGCCTAGACATCTGTAAAAAATGACATTTCCCAAAATATTCAGGATTCCAGCAGCAGGACATTTTTTTTTTTTTGCAAAAACAGGAATAGAGTAGTGTTAACTTGGAGCCCCAGAGTCCAAAACTATCATAATTCTCAGGAACTGATAAGAAAGCATAACTGGCTTTAGGAGGAAAATATGGGAATGCCTTTAAAGTCTTTTTTTTTTTTCCTTTTCAGGAATTTCTTAAAATCTTCATTCAAAACCCACAAAACTAAACTCTTCTGATGATAAATAAACTGATACACCAACCATTTTTTCCTGCTTTGCTGAAAAAAAAAGGTATTTTCAAGAATATAGAAACTGTAGCAAAATATGAACTATAGAAAAACACAGAAAACATTCTAAAAAGAGAAGAGGAGCAAGCATCAGCATGGAATAAGCTATCACCTACAATCAACTGATTAGAACTGTTTGTCTCTACAAAGAGCAAAATCTGACACAGGAATAAGGTCACAGATCCTTTCACATTATCCAGAGCCAAGCAACTCTTCCAAAAGCAGCAGAATGCTCTCAGGGAGCATTCCCAGAGATTCCCAGCAGTATGGCCACATCTGCACTTGATTGACTGGAAATCTGACTCCAATACCACATCAGGAAAGATGCTTTTTGAGGGCAAGTGTGAAATTCTGATCTGGCCACAGTGAATACAAGTGAGTGTTTTATGAGGTGTCTGTTATCTGTGCTGGCAGAAACCAAAGCCTCCAGAGCTGTTCCCACATCACTGATTTACCTGCACATTTCCATTATCTCTCTCTGTATGTCCTTTGATAACACAAGTTATACCTTGAGGTCACCAGGGTTTTGCATTTCTTTAAAACTGGGGTGATACTCACCTTTTTCATCTCTCAGCTCAGGCTTTTGCTCTGCTATGGAGCAAAATCTCTCACTCAATGCTGACTGTTTTATGCACAAAGTTTATAAACAACTTTCAAGTTCACAATGTCTGCTTACTATAAACAGCTATATTATACAATCCCAAACTGTAACATAAAAAAGCAATTTTAATCAAGCAATTAAGAAGTTAAGCCATTAAGAATTTCTTAAGAAATTGAACAATCTTAATGTATTTATAGTTAGCCTTACTGAGCCCAAAGGAGTACCCAAATCCACACAACTGAATGTGAGTACCACCATGGTTTGAACTGAAGAGCACAGACTTAAGACATAAAACCTGAGGCCAATTTCTCCTTAAATGCTTCCAAAAATTCTGTAATTTAACTGGAATCTGCTACTGTATAGATATGAAACTGTACTCTGAGCTTTCCTTTATTTTTCCTGCAGCCTTATTCCCCTATCACCAGCTTCTTGACAGGTGAGATATTTTTCTACTGACAGGCTAGCAATTAACCTGCTGCCGCAAAAGAATAACAGAGTAAAACAAAATGTGAAAAATGAAAGATTCATCATAGGTATCACAGAGAAATCTAGAAACAGCATCGCTTCAATTAAGGTTCTTTTCCCTATGGTCATACAGTTTCTCCTGTACAAATCCACCCTTGTTCAGTTATTACTTCAATCTCAGGATTTAATTTCCTCCTCAGCGCTTGAGATGCAAGTAGGAAGGAAAGCAGAGAATGAAAAATTGAAATCAAAGTCACTACACAGATCTTGTACTTCTCCCTAGTTGATAAACCAGGAGCAGCAAAAGGTTCAGCTCCTTTCTCCCCAGTCCCAAGTGAAACTGAGCCAGCTTTAAAATCCCAGTTACATTTTTCCTCCTCAGAAAACTGAGTGGCTGGTGTTGGCTTTCATTTAGTTATTTCAATTTCTCACTAACATTTCCGCCTCCTCAATGACAAAGCTCAAAACATTCAGCAGAAGTTATTTTGGCTTTGCAAACACTTATAAACATCTTCAGCAGAAAAATACACTTTCATATGTTGATTCAAATGCCACTGTTCATTGAAAAATATTTTGACAAAAAACCTTTAGGCAGCTCATCACTTCTCTTACACATTTCTATTTCTGGAATTGACTTTCCTGTACAGGAGCCTGCCATCCCAGCAGCACAGATCCATGGTACCAGTGAGAAGCAGCTGCCTGGGTGCACTGAGTGCATCCACTCCTGGAGCCAGTCCTGCGTGCCTTTGCTGGGAACTGCCACAGCAGCTGCTCCAAGCCTCTCTCAAGCATTTATCCTAAGGACCAGCCCCAGGATGGTGCACACTGGCTGTGGAATGGTTGTTTTCACCTCACCTACCTAAAACCATTACACTTCACAAATTGTACCTCCAAATAACAATCATCTAAGACATTCTCAATAAGCATCTCTCTACAGGAATTAAAAAACAATAAAAAATCAACAATTAAAAACTGTTAAATGATGGGTTAAAAGTCACTAAAGTCAGTCTGACAGACGCCAGAAAAAATATGTATTTATATATACAAGTTGCAATTCCTTTGTGAAAATAGATGGCTTCTGTTGTGCCATCTGAGAGGTTTGAAGCACTGACCATCCAAATGACAAATCAGGGAACCTGAAGTTTGTAACTCTAGGCTATCTCTCCTGAATATAAGAAATATATACTGCTTGAGTGAAACAAACCTGGCTTATCAGTTTTTGCAGACAGAACAGGCACAAACACAGGGACTACAGCCATGGAGAAGGGGTGAAGCACATACAAACTCCACACAACACAGGAGCCACAGCAGAGCCCCCAGAACAATAAATCCTGACCAGAAATGGCACAAGATGTTGGAATGGCCCTAATGATGCAGCTATCAGATTATACCAGCAACAGACACTGTACTGAACTGTTGGTCCCATCCTGTCCCCTGCTCTTGATTTCCACCCCTTAGAACAGCACAAATGGAAATCCCCCAGACTCCTCAGTAGGAGTTTCTATAGATCCACAGAACACTGGGAAGAGGGCAAGAGAGGAGAACTGATGAACCCATTTCAGGAGTCTGAAAGTTTAAATAAGAAAAAGTCTATTACCAGATGCCTCCATGTACAACTATTCAAAAACCTACACCTGCACTAGAGAATTCTCAGGAGTGAGAAAAGCTTAAAAATTACCAAGTTAATGAGACACGACTGCCATCTACAAGCTTCTGCTAATCCCAGAGGTTTAATCCCAGCACTGCTCAGCCAGTTTTTACTTAATGCACAGCCAGTCATTCATTCCCAACTGAAATTAGTCAAGCTCTTGTGAATGACGATTGAGTAAAAGCAGAGTTATGACTTAAAGAATGGGTTCCAGGATGTCAATTCACTGTCATGAAAATGAAAACTGTGCCCTGTATCACACAATGCTTACTGGTACTACTGAGAGTTACTCAGTGTTGAATAGGCACAGAAATAAAGATTTTTTTTTATTTTTAATTTATTTTAGGCTATGATGAAAACCCCATTAGGGAAATTACCTCTGCAAAACTACAAGTGGACAGTACTTTGAAGCAAGCTACCAAATGTTTCCACATTTAGCACCACAAAACTTTGCAAAGAAATAAGCACACTTCAAAACATTTCTGCATTAACTTCCCCACCTCCTCACATCCTCACACAACATGATGGACATTTCCATGAATTTTACCCACTGAGTTCATAATCTCTCAGGCTAAGGTCTGCAGCAATGATGAAATGAGGAACAACAACAAGGGCCTGAACACCACAAGGAAGAAGTCAGCGAAACTCAGGGTTACACCAATCCAAGAATCTGGCAAAGGATGCCTACACAGAACCACATGATCCAGGGAGAAAACAATAGGGCACTGGAGCACAGCCCCTAAGGAAAAGGGTTAGTCAGTCAAAAAACACATTCTTATTACCCAAAAGACTAGAGAAGAAGCTCTAAAGCATTGAGACTTACAAGAAGTCCCAACGGAAATACTAAAATTTCATTAACTGGTGTGTTTTCCAGTCTAGGGAACTAGACTAAATTAGGGAGCCAGCAGAATTCTAAGCCCCCTCAGAAAAAGAACCATCTCAGAGAAAAAAATCATCATTTTGGGAGAATCATTTCCCAAAAGAACTTCAATTCTCATGGAAGTACATAAAGATTTAACTAGTTTTAAATATTTTCACTATTTTTCAAAAGCACATCTTCTATAATTTTCATTGTTTCTTGTTAGAGGAAGCTCAGCTCATATCCTTGAAATGATAACGAGAAGGTTATGTTCTAATTAAGGAGAATATTGTCCATCTGTTGTGGATATAGGAAGGACCAATTAGAGGAACAATGTCTAATTTGATCAAGCTCAACCGGCCAGGTTAATTCATGAATGGGTCCAAACAAATATATAATCTTTTCTAACCACTACTGGATTAGCTGGACTAATCCAATTGGATGTATATAATGTTCACCATATTTATTTCAAGTATTCCACGCTTTTCCTTCCCTCTTACAAACTATATTAAATTACTTTAAGACTTTGCAAGGTTTTGGAATTTTATTATGAAACCAGAAAACCTAGTGAGTAAATTGTTTCACAAAATATAATTTTTTTGGCAAAAAACATTCATTCCTTCCTTGATCCTCTATGAAAAATGGTAAATCAACATTTTGGAAAACAATAATCATCCTGGTATAAAGGACCTGGCAATGTCTGCTGGCTTTCATTTTGCATCAAAACATAGCTGAGAAACAGGAGGCAACTGCAATTAATCTCTGTAGATTTTTAGAACCGCCCAGTGGGCATCCTCACATTACTGGTACTTGCTGGGCAACTCCTCAGACCAGATGGGTCCAATTCCAGGGGGTCTTTAACTCCAAAAAAAACATGAAGGACCTTCCTCCTATCTGTGGTTGACCTGCATACAAATACTGGGAGGAAGAACCCAACAATAAAACAAACCCACACCCACTGGAAGGGACTTCTAAGGGGGAATTCCCTCAACCAGCTCCACGCTGGATCCCCTCTTTCCCAGAACAGTGCTGGATTCACAAAATTACCTGTGATGAGTTTGGTGAGAGGAGAGTGGAGCTGATCTCTTTAGGAAATGAAGCTGGAGGTGTAAATGGCAATAGCTGAGCCAGGGGAGGCTGACTGAGCTGGAACAGGGAATCCCTTGCTGCCAGCATTGGCCTCTCTCTCCTGTGGTGTCCATGGAGGTACCAGTACCAGCAGGAGGAGCAGGGAGCATCAGGGACTGACATTCACTGCTCTGACACAAACTGTGCTATAACTGGCATGGCTTCTGCAAACTGGGAACAAAAGTTACCTGGCAACACCAGACGGGGAATACAGGAACTTCCTAATGCATTTGATGAATTTTCACTTTAATTGCATCACTTACACTTGCATCTTGCTTTCTTCCCCTCGCTTAATGAAACATAGAAAATCCAACCCTTCCCTAACTTCAATGATTTCAGTCTAGGAATTAGATTCTTCCCTCATTTATCTTGCATTATCAGTGTGGCAATGAGAGTCATTGCCCATTTTGTTGTGACCCTATCATTCCACTCTCCCCATCTGGAGGAAGCCTGCCATTTATTCATTCTGAGGCACATTTTTCTCTCATTTTCAGCTGTGCAAATGCATACAATAGAAACTGTTATCAAACTGGATGTTTTGATTAGAAAAAACTCAAAGACCTTGTGTGTAAAGGAAGTGTCATGCAAAAAGAGCTGCAAACCCTTTGAAGGGATGCTATTCTGCAACCTAATCCATAGTTTTTGAGAGAATTTAGGAAAAGAGAATCATCTAGGCTTTTTGTGCTGGGATTATTTAAAAATTTATTAATGAAATGAGGCACTTAATTCCCTTAGGCCCATTTTAAAAATCCGCACATTTAATAATTAATCCCAGTTTGATTATGGCAGAGAAGAATATTTAAATAGCACTGAGATTAGGGCTATGTAGCTCTACCCAGCTCCAGGTAAGCAACAGGAATGCTCAAAATCTGAAGTAGAACTCAATATATTCCTGCTCACATCGTAAAACTGATAAAACATATTGCAGATGCTGTGAAATACTGCCAAATTAATGTGCTGGGAACTCTTTGTATTTCTTATGTTTACCAGGTTTTGCCTGGGCAATCTCAGTATTGTGTAAATACAGTCTGTCTGCCTCTTCTATAGATAATATAGAATAATATAATTTACATAGTTTTTCTCCTTACCAGTTAGAAAAAAGGAAGCATTTATTATGTTTTTTTAAAAAAAAATCACCTTGGTCAGAGTGCTCCCCTTCAAATAGATCTTAGACCTCCACATGACCCATTTCTAAGACATCCACATAACAATAAACTTTTAATTTCCTCCTCCAGCACTTCTCAGCATCATATCAGTCTTTCTCATCACCAAGGACAAGAACAGCAAATCTTTAACAAATGACCTAGAGGGTTCTACAACAGCTCTTAGAGGTTACTTAATAAAACTGTTTCATTCACAAGTGTCTAGAGAGTTGTATGTTGATAGCTTGAAAAAGGGTTAAAAATGCAACTTGGATTTCCTAAGGGTTTACAATGGAAGATCAACATTAGTAGTAATAAAGACCCCAATTTAACACACACTTAAGGCAGCCTGTAAATAAAATGTTTAAAGACAGAAAAATAGCAGTTCTTAGGAAAAAGGGGAGGTTTTGAAAGCTGAGAAAGTTAAATAAAATGTATTGGAAGCATGCCAAGTTTAAAAATATTTTTCATCTGTGCTGTTTCTGAAGTATAACATAAACAAAACCAATCATCTAATTAAGCTAATTACACTGATAATACACAATTAACTCTGCTGCAGCCTTGGCAAGGATGATAAGATTATGATTCACAGAAAGTTATTTTTTCTGCCCAATTACAAGACAGAACGTGAGCGCAGCTTGCGGGTGCAGATCTCAGTGGCAGCACTGATTTCTGGGGTGCAAGGCTGATCTGCACCAGATGAGGGGCTGGCTTTGGGCCATACACTCCAGTGGCTGGTGTGAAACAAGGAGGATTTTATGGGGACACCCAGTTCAACAGCCCCCTCCTTTAAACTCAGCCACCTCTGGCTGTGACTCACGCTGCTCACTGCATACCTCAGTGCTGAACCCAGAAACTCACAGCACCTGAGCTCTACATTGCTTCCCCTGATGCCTAGAGGAGCTGGAACAGAGGCTAGACAGAGTAAAGAGAAATAAAATGGATATTTATTGAGGAGCCTTCATAGGCCACACCCTAGCAGTGCCAGTGCCACAGCTGTGGTCCCTGCCCAAATAGCTCCAAGATGGAAGCAAAAGAAAGCTTGGTAATGAGATCTCACATTTTTATAGGTTTTAGTCCATTTGCATGCAGGAGCCAACTGTCCAAATTAATAGCATCAAATCATGAAGTTTCATCCTCCTTGCCTGCTTGCTTGCCCACCCACCTCATTTCACGTTGCTTATGCTTAGGGCCTGAAGTTTGAAGAGATTGTCCTTGAGTCTGGAATAGGACTGTTTTGTCTTCACCACCCTGTGAAAAGATACTAGGAATCCTAGATATAAAACTAAAAGCTGCACACCCAAGCAGAACAGAAAAACTTAAAACTTATGGCATCACCCTCACTGTGCACTGGACTTGGTTTTCATGTGGGGTTTTTGGTTGGTTCAGGGCCCTGTGAGAATGCAGAGTTTAGGAAACACAGCAGATGGTCTGTGTTAAAGAATGTCTTTGTGGGCCATGAACCCACGTCACACAGTGAGCTCGTGCCACGAGCAGCTACGTGACCTTCCCCACTGTGACACCCTGCTCATCTCGGGCTCCTCATTGGCACTGTCACAGCACCCCATGCACAACGTGACACCAGGCACAGCACCCTGCAGTACCACTTAGTGGCACTGCTGATACCCAGCATTTACTTGAAAGCCAATATCATGAAATGCTGTGCATTTTGTGGGCAGGAATGGCACCAGGAGATGGGGCTCTGCTGGCGGAGGTGTTCGAAAGGAGAGTCAAAGCCTGGACCAAGTTCACGGGATATGGCAAAGACTCTGCACCAAATCACACCTTAAACAGAAATAATGGGACATGCATCAACTAAAGACACTAATTCCACAATCATTTCAGCTAATTTTGAACATTCATCAAAATTTGTATTTGCTTAACCCTAAGTTTCAGAATAATTACTGTGAATATATGGGTTTTGTCCCACCACCCTTGTTTTCCAGTATCTAACCATTTCTACATCATTCCCAGCCTTCATGGCAATAAAGAAGAACCTTGCCAACACTGAAGAGCACACAATTACCAAATCTACACAGAGCCTGACACAAAGGCTTGAGGACACTGAATTTTTGCTCCTCTCCAAGGTCTGCAGCGGCAAAGCTACAGTGTATGGGTACCAACACCATGAACAGAGCCATCTGTCCCTAACACAGGACTGTGGGCTGATGCTGGACAGGCTGAGCTGGAGCTGTCACAGGACAGAAATAATAGGAAATATATTGCAAGAGGTTCACAGAGATATGGAAGCAGAAAGGAGAGAATAGGACAGAAACACAGGACAGTAACAACTGCCAAACCAGAGCAGATTTTCTTATGAGGGGATATCCCCTGGTAAGAGAACAAGCACTAAAACCATGCATGCAAAACTTAACCTTGCCAAACCTCTTCTGCAAAAAAAAAGCAAAGGCCTAAAAGAAACAACTCTTGTCAGCACAGTCATAAATTTGAAAGAATTCAGGTATTTCTCCCAAAACAGTATCTAAAACTCCTGACTTAAAAACCTTCTAGACAAAAGAAGTAAGGATGGCTCTGCACAGCAGTCTGTGCTGCTGACTCCAGCTGGGAGAACATGCTGGAAACCACAGCTCCCCACTTCCTCCACCAACCTATTCCCCCCTGCCTGTGTGCAGCAGCCCAGCTCTGCAGGCTGCCTGGAAAGGAGAATTTAACCCACCCTCTGGGAATCAGGGCACTCTGCAAACCAAATGCTCAAGTGGCTGCACGCACTATTCTGAACAGATGCTTAACATAAATGACTTAAAACACTGATTTCAATCAACTGATACTTGCAGAACTTTAAATTCTGGCTTTAAATGATTTTGAAGCTTTGCAAAAGACTAATTAGGAAACTGATGGGCTGGCAAATCCTGTTCAACTGCTATGAAGAACTAACTTTTATTTCATCCTGCAGCTGATGATGGGGTACCTTCATAAAGCTTCTACAGAAGAAAAAAAATTGGTCTTTAATCATCCTTTTGTGGCTTCTCAAGGTTGCAGCTTCTTCATTCCAGAAGCAGAGTGACACCCAAGTTCACTCAGCACGAGACAGCTCTTGTCTGGAAGCAATAGAGCTGCATTTATTCTGTCCCCGTGCTGCCAGCCTGACTTGATCAGGTCAGTACAAGCTGAGAGATCTCTGAACTGCAGGCAAGAGTCACTGACCTCTCCTCTCTCCACTACATCCTCTGTGGATGTTCTCACAACCTCAGCTACATGTGTTTTGAATAATCTGTCCTATCTGGCTCATAAACCTACACTTTTACCACCTGGAATAATCAAAAGCTGACAATATTCAGAATTGAGGCCCTTATCCTACAAGTGTTAAAAAGGAAGTATTTCACTCACCTCCACACAGAAAAGTGTGCACCTTTCATAATAACTGGGATAAATTACTGGCATTAAAATAGCATTACATCTCCTTTTAAAAACTACTTCTTCAGTTTTACCTGGAAAATAAAATGTGCGATTTCTAAATACTGAAGAAAATGTCATTGAACATACTTCTATATTAAACTGTCACAGTTTAAATGAAAATGCATTTTTAAGATAAATTTCGATATCTAAGATAAATTTTCATACCCACTGTATTGATTTAGGAAATTCCTCAAGACCACAGACTGCAGATCCTACCAGCCTCCTTGGTGGATCCTGCCTTTCATGATCATATTGAGCATTTCAGAAAGAATGCTGGCTCCAAAGTAAGCAGGGACTGCTGGATGTGAGCTTTGCCTGAGAATCTGCCTTGTGGTTATGGCAATAATATCAATGAGGCTCCTGGTTTGTCTTTTATTAGAGAGATGAAGATTTTATGAGTCCAAACCCTCTTAGAAAAACTCATGCAGGTCAAATCTGAAACTCGTATAGATGCTAGAAAAGTAATTGACTTGATTCAATCAAGACTCTACAGAAGGCTTTCTGAAAGGCTGAATTTTCATCAAAAATCCTGGATATCAGACACATTCACAACTGGATTTGTAGCCAATTAAATGGTTTAAGAGAAGATCTTGCAAATAAACCTTGCTGTTTGTACAGTATCACTAGTGAAGAATAACACTTTCAGTCCTTTTGTTAAACATCTGCTGTGCTGGAACACAACAGAGTGCTGGAAAACAACACTGTGATGAGAATATTTGGAAGAGGAAGCAGTGTTTGTTTTTCTGGGAATCCCTTGAATGTTTGAACTTCAGTCACACTATGGTCTCAGTCTCACGGATAAGAATTATGAAGAACAGATACTCTGATATGAATGTTTGTTAATTTATGCACATTTATCAAACCCATATGCACACAACCATCTCCTATTGAGCTACTGTAAGTACTTAAGTCTCCCTCAAGTAAGCTGCATGTACAATTTGCAGTGAATCATTTAAAGGAAAAAGAGCCCAGAGTTCACTGTACCACGACGAACTGATTTATCTTCATTTTTTCTTCAGCTTGTGTCAAATTATATATAAGTTTGCATTTAATTTTATTCTATAAATAAACTTGTATTTAATTTTGAGAATTCAAATTATCTCTGGGGACCTGATGGAAATCATCTTTAAATTAAGCACATTCTGGTCTTTCAGGACCCTGGGAATCTTCTGTTGCTGCTTTTAGCCCATTCATCTCTACATATATGACAGATGTTCGGAGAATATATTTTTTATACCAAATTTCTGCACACAATTCAAAACAAGTAAAGACTTGCAACACATTGGATTGTTTAGAGTTTGTTATTGTTTACTTGAGTGTTATTGTAACCTGATTGTTATTGTTCACCTGAGTGCATTACTCAACATAAATCACAGGTCCTGAAATAATGACTAGATATTAAATCCAAGGCTTTCTACAAATAAGCTTCCTCTGAAACCACTTTTGTATTACAAAAGCTGGAATTAATTTCAACAGTATCTACTCTAACAATAATTCATATATGTCACTAAGCTCTCCAGTATTTAGCAAAGGTGATTTTGACTAAGATAGTTTCCTTTTTCTTACATCTTTTTCTTTAAAAAAGCACCCACCATAGCTTCCTACCTGAAGCAATTCTTTAGTCTCATTGGCAATGTTTTTGTGCTCCCCTAGTTCATCAATGATTTCCCATGAAAATATTCCTTTAAAATTTTAAGTCAGTTATTTTAAGGAGGGAATGGGGCTGGGCTCTTGCTGCCACCACTTCAGATGACAGCAGACTGTGTGACAATGCCCAGCAGGGCTGAGAGACAGCGGACACACTGTTGATGAATCACTGCATGGCTGCAGGCAGCCTCCAGTTGAAGATTCCCATGGATCAGTCCCTGTCTCTTAAATGATGCTAAAGTACAGCTGTCCCCTTTTTTAATTATTTTTTCCTCCTTCCTCAGTTGCATTTTTTCTGGTCTGTGTTTGTACAGGAAAACCAAACTATCTCAGCATAACATTTTAACAGGTCCCAGTGCCAGGTCTCTCATGCTAAGCCATGGAATCCCTGCCTGCTCAGCTGACAAGCACATCCTCTGTACATGGATCCTTCTGTGTCTCATGGCTGAACAGCCAGAAGGAGCAATGTGCAAAGCCATTTCCAATAGGTACCAACATCAGCACCTTACCACTAATGAAACAAGCACTGCATTATCTCCAAAGAACAAATCTGGTTTTCTGCGGTGTATGTCTGCATTTGCTTCACCTCAACAATATAAACACAGGTATGCATTTATTTAAAATGCATTTCTGTCTCGTTTTTAATACACACAGAGATCAAACTACTCACCCTCAACCTCATCTTAACCTCAATTAGCTAGGGGTGTTTGCAATCCATTCTATTAAACAGCATAGATCCAGGGCTCTTAAATTTATGACATGAAGCATTTATATCACAAAGCTGGAATACACAGGAATATGTAGATCATGAAGTCAGATGCTGTATGAATGATTTCTCTAATAACTGAACAGTATCAAAAGGCACCAGTGCTTCCTAGAAGTAAAAAGGGGTTCAGCCATCAGCCAACTGCAGATTATTTCAAAGAGCTCAGTGTGACTCAGATTATAAAAGGACTGGCTGCTAGCCATTACATGCATATCTCACTCTCATTTCTTTAACTCTCATATCATTTCATTCTTTGCATTACCTTTGCAAACATAGCCCTGATTCTGAAAAAACTGGTTGCCATTCTTTACAAGGAGCTCAGCAGAGGTCAACAGATCTACATAAAGTGCCTGCATCATCCCATACAGGATCTAAGTTACTATAACAGGAGAAAATACAACACTCTGCATCTCTACTCCCTGCATATGACAGCTTAAATAAACCCTGAAAAATAACCTGGAACTCTTCATTAATTACACATATCCAGCAAGCACAAAATCTCCCTGGGTCTTTTTTTCATTACAGCACACAGAGATCCTTACTGCACCTCCTCCCTGCCAGTGCTGCCCACTCCAGGTGATGTTCATGTTTCCTGAAAGGGCAATGCCAGGTGCCCACCTCCAGTTCCCTTTTACAGCCCTGTATCAATTTGTCAACTTCACTCCTAATCCTCAGAGGCCTGCACTCTATCCAATAAATTAAAGCTACTTTGCCAAAATTGAAAGGATATAATAAACATTTATCAGATATTCCAATTTAAACCTTCTGAAGAGAAACAACAAGGTCACGCTTCCCTAGTGATGTAAAAGATTCTGGTGGGTATCAAAAGGCCCAAATGCTGCGAACACTCAAATATTAAGTGCATGCCACTGAATTAACAGAGATTATTAATGCTAAATTTGTTTATGTTTGAACATGGTTCATATCTCACTTATTCCAGAGGACCATGTTTAAGAAATAAACATAATTTAACGACCCATCCTCTCTATGACTAGAAAAATACTCATTCCTCACATTTCTGTGTGTAGGGAGTCTCCTCATTTCCACAAAGAAAGAGATGAACTATGTCCACCATCCATTTTTTGGGATTGCAGGGAACACTTACACATCTTCCTATGATTGGGATGTAGCTGATGTCAGAACAAAATTAAATTGTGAACAAAAAACTCTTCACAATTCCACAAATACAAAACTGGGGTTTGAAAAGCCTACCCGTGGGGACAAATAATCAAGAAAACTACAATGCTGCAGGAAAAATTCCTTGTTCCAGGACTTAAACCACTTTATGAAGGTTTACCTTTAATTCAACTACAGGAGTATTATTACAACTTCCACAGGAAGAAACCCAAATTACAGCCACAGAGGTCAGAATGCACAAAGGAACAGACTTCTGGTCACTATGACACATTTCTAGCACCCAAATGCAGTCAAATAATCTCTTCCAAAAGGAAAAGAAGATTATCTCACTTTTATTACCCACTGGAATATGAATTTTATTTTCATGACCCACTGGAAGTGCTGAACACAAAACACTAAGCATTTAAAAAGTCAATCCACCTTTTGCAAAACCTGAAAGAAAACACTGATTATTCATATAACCCATAACTCCCTTATACTATCCTGAAAATAAAGTGTATCTGACACTCAACACACTCAGAACTGCTTTCATACCAATACACACGTCCTTGTCTGAAATTGTGAAACACTGGCAGTTCTCTCAACTAGGAAATGTCTTGGGGGGGGACAAATTACTTGAAACTCAACCCTATGGACAAGTGAAAATGTGAACTTTCATCCCTTTTTTCAGCCTAGCTGCAAGCCCTGACACCTGCAGTGTAACATGAATGCTCTCTCAGATTCCAACTCTGTGGAGCAATAAAGAGTTCCAGCAATTACTAAGCCAATCTCCCATCTTAGGCTTTATCCCCTGGGCTGGAAACTTCTGATTGATATGAAAGCCCATTCTCCAAGGCAGGAAGAGGAGGTTCTGTATGAGAGAACTAGGCACAAAGTACATGAACTCCATTAGTGGTGGAGTCAGCTTCTGTATCAATCTAGCACCATTTTCATCTTTTCCTGTATATGTATATGCAGATGTAGATGTATATATGTATATATTTATTTTTAAAAACCTATTTATCCTTTAAGGGCTACATGAATTACCACACAGCATACATATCTTTGTAAGATCTCTGCACTTGAGCAGCTCTCTATGGGACTTGGTCACAGACCATGATTCTCAACAACTTTCCAAATGCACCCATGCAACAGCCAGCAATATCCAGTGACAGATGTTTCTGCCCTGACCCTCCTTTCATGTGAAGAGCCAAGAATCAGAAGTTATTTTCATCAGAGTCTTCATGAAGATCTTTAAATACATTTGCTAAACTCTAATTTACATAAGGCTGAAAGTCCTGGTTGCTCTTCCAAAACATTGAAAGTTTATCAGCAGAAGGCTGCTGAGGGAACTCTCTCCTGTCCTTCAGCAAGCCAGCCACACTCTGCTGCTGGGAAGAAGAGCAACACATCGCATTAGCATCTGCACGTGTACCTGGAGCTTGGAACACCCCACAATCATGCAATTGTTCAGGTTGGAAATTACCTTTAAGTCCACAGAGTCCAACCACTAAACCAGCACTGCCAACTCCACCACTGAACCACGTCCCCAAGTGCCACACTTATGGCTTCTAAATCCCTCCAGGGTTGGGGACTCCACTGTCCTGGGCAGCCTGCTCCAGTGCTTGACAATGAATAAACGTTTCCTAATATCCAATCTAAGCCTCCTCTGGCACAAATTGACACCATTTCTTCTTGTCCCTTGTTACCTGGGAGAAAAGACTCATCCTCATCTCATTACATGATCCTCACAGGGAGTTGTGGAGAGCAAGAAGTTCCCTCCAAGCCTCTTCTTCTTCAGGCTGAGCCTCCCCAGCTCTCTCAGCTGCTCCTGGTGCTCCAGACTCTTCTCCAGCTCCCTTCACTTCCCTGGACACTCCGTTTTTAAGATGATTGTTCTGATCAGAAAAGCATTCAACTGGCTACCACAAAAAACTAACAGCACAGTTTTGAAGTCTTAATTTCAGTAAAAATCATGTGAATGGCTCATTACTTCTCAGTTTCGCTGCTTTGAGAGATTCGCTGCATAAAGTAAATGATGTGTAAAGTGGAGAACAGTTCCATTTCTACAGGCTATTAAAACAGAAATATGGGAGATTGGGAGCAGGGAAAATGGTCATGCTGCAGGGGAGTGCTGGTCCATTTAGAACCACTGAATGCATCTGAGTTTTACAGAAACAAGAAAAATTATCCTGAAAAATGAACTCTCTCTTTTAAAAAAATATTGCCCATTATAAATCATGCTCTGCAAGATCTACAGAATACAGAATAATCCTTGAATCATCACACACGTTTGGCCGTACTGACAGCTTGCAGCATTTACTGCCACAATATAACTTCTACTACACAAAAGAACTCTGAAAATCCCCTTTTTCCAATAAGGATCCCCTCGTTTTAGAGTCATAAGATCATATCAACAGGAGCATTTGATTTCCTTTTTTTTCTGTAGAAACTGCTGAGCCTCTTAAAAGGTAGGCAAAAAAGCAAGATCCATAAAAACCAACACTGCAGTCCAGACTTCAGGATATTATCAATATGCAGATCAAAGTCAAGCAAAAATTTTCTTGTGACAAAGATTCATAAGAAAATCCTGGTTTGGTTTAGGACACCTTGACTGATTAGCTTGTCTGGGCTGCACTGCACTGCTTGTCCCAAACAAGCTCCTGACAATATTCTCTCCTCCATATGCACAGAAATATCTTTTGAGAATGAAATTAAATTATATCACTTGAAATCAAGGTGGAGTACTACTTAAGCTGCCCCTATTAAAAGAGAAGAGCCTAGATCCTTTAGATTCAAATCAAAATCCCAAGCTTCAGAAGTCAGCATGTTACTTCCAAAATCTCCTTTCCAGGACTTGAGTAAGAAGTTTCTGAATGAGAAGAATGGGATTACTGCTGATTTCCTCTTCAGGGACATCATTAACACACACACTGAATCTTTCCAGCCTTTCTTCTTCTGCTCCACAATCCTCTACATCTACAATAGAAAAATCCTTCCCTGCAAACTGCAATGCCCCAAATTCCCGTAAGGTCTAAGCCACTCTTTGCTCAGCAACTTTTTCCTCTTCTAAAAGATCTCACCTACCACTGATTGTTCACCTTCAGAAACGTAATTTCACCTACTTCCTCCAAAACTTCACTAGGGATTTCCTCCTCTTTTCCTGCAGACTCAAAAGCGTCATGCAATCCTTCCTCTGTCCCAAAAGCCACTATCCCATAATGCTGCTGTGAGCAGCCACTTGCAGATGAAATAAATCTGGAGTGCTCCATGTGATTCTAACTGCACTCCTGACACTCTATCCTCTGAATACACAATTGAAAACACACAGCCAAAAACTCCTCAACTGCTGGAAAGCTCAGTTTTTCACTACCATGGATTTTGACCTGCAAGACCTACACTAAAGATGCACATCACTGACATGGCATGTGGAAAACCTGGGAGAGGTAAAGCTCTAAAAACATTCCCTCAAGCATTTCTGAGCAGATTTCTTTCTGAGCATTCCTGAAATGACCTTGTCACCTTTATTTCAAGATACCCTATAGGAGAAAGTGTGAAACGCAACTCTGTCCACTGCCATCCAATAACTTTATCCAGTTTAGGGGAGAACATGTTTACCTGAAAATTGAGACTGGAACAGACACCAATAGGAACAAACACGGCAGTAAATCCTGCTCCTGAGGTCTTACCCGTGTGCTTCTAATTCTGCCTTCAGCACTCTCTGTGAAGAATCAGAGCCTACACGAACCACAAAAGGTCTCTGCTGACAGATTTAAATCATGGCCATAACACACAGTTGCCATATCTGTATTTAGAGCTCTAGAACTTAGTAATACTATAATAATTATTGCTTATGTTTTTTCACTGGGACCTAAACAGTTAAAATAGTTCTATTTGAAAATACACTTCAAAATTTATGAAAACAAAAAAAGACATCACTTTCTTTTATTAGAAGATGTACTGAATGAAGAGAGTATGTTAGAGGGTACTAAAAAAACCCAAAGAAATTATCAATAGGCAACATGAGTTACTGTACTGCCAAAAACACTAAAACCAACCTGGTGCAGCAGTCACAGATTTACTGGTCTGGAAAGAATAAAGAGCCTCTCGAGCCAAGAGATGTTAGTGCATTAAAAATTGCACTGGATCAAAACACTAGATATAATTTCACTAAGGGGAATCAACGAGCAGCATGGAATTTACATGGGGTTTCTCTACCCAGAATACATGAAGTCAGCATCTGGCTTCTTTTATTAAAAGTAGCTTTTTTTTCATCTTTTTCTTTAAAATTTTTTTGGAATAGCTCATTTTTATGCCATATAGCCAAAATCATTTTATCCTGCTGGGAAACATGTTCAATATGGATTTAATAAATAATATGACTGGGAAAGTAGTTAATAAATATTATTTTTCACTAGGAGATTCTGCTGCCTACAATGAGAAGCTATCCAAGGTTAGTTTGAGACACTGACATGTGCATATATGTTGATGTTTTGGGCTGGGTTTTCCTACTAACAAGGCACCAGGCACATGACTTTTGATGCCCCAACAGCAGCGTTTTGATTTGAAAACACAATGAATGCCAAGTGCTGCTAATGCTGATCTAGGTGGGATTTTTAGCTCTATTTTTCTGGAATTCTAACATTATCAACAGGAGTCTTTTGAATGCAGGTGCAACTGCAAAGCACACGGGTTCTGCTCCAGGGTAAAACAGATCCATTTAGTTAGAGATGCTGAAGAACATTCACAGAGTTAAGATTCAGTCTGGCTCTGATTTGAATCAAGTTGATGAATTGTAAATAGAAACACTCTAATCCCACACAGGGACAGCAGGGAACTCCCAGAGCCTCTCTGATGTGCTGAATGGGCTCTTTTAGAAAGGAATGCCACACTTCAAGAATGCTGATTGAAAAAGATTTCATTTTCCATAAAAAAATAGGAGGAGGGCTTTTTTCTTTTTTAAATTCTCTCTGGCACCAGTCAAAGATATGCACACAGAGTTTTGATGAATTCTGTTCCTCAATTTATAAGCAAGAGTGTCCACATTACACAATGTGCCTTATCACAGTCTGTTTTTCCAGCTATTTAACAGATCAGACAAGGTCCTTGGACAGACCTTAAAAGAAAAGATGTTGCATGTGGAAACTGGTATATACTCCTAGTATAAATGAAATCACAAGGCATAGTCTTTGGTTAACAGATTATATGGATTCATATTTGCTGGTGTCAGAGTTATTACTTACATTTTCAAAACAGATTTTAAGCAGAATATAAGTGATTCCTTCACCTTTTTTTTTTTTTTTTCTTTTTTTATTCTTCTCGGAATGGTTTGGTGTGACCCTCCCATACATTTCAATTTGATCTATAATTTTATGTTGACTGACCACTGTGCAAACTCAGAATAACTTTGAAATAAATTACGGGACTTGTTCTGAGTTACAAGATTTAAAAAAAAAACAAAACAAAAAAAAACAAAGAAACCATACAGCTGAAGTTATAACATGGTTTTCCACTGTAAAGGATATTCACACTACTTCTCTATAACTGCCAATTCTAAAACATCACATCTGAATCCATGCTTTAATTAATACAATTTAACTCAACAACATCAAATGGTTCTCAAAACAAAGTGGGATGAAAAATATTTGGAACTTTGTTTTATACAATATGCATATTTAAAAGATTAATTACTTTTTTAAAATTGAAGAGTAATACTGTTTAATGACTAAAACACCAAGATCCTCCTCCCTCTTGCAATGAGCACAACCAGACATAAAACTAAAGACAGACTCTAAATGGAGTCCGAATTTGCAAAGAAAAGAATGAACACATCCACAGCTCTCTATGCTTATAAGCTACACTGGAAACAAAAACAACCAACCAGAAATAGCATCCAAATACTAACAAGAAAAAGCCTTTTCTCACTTACAGCTCAACACAAATATTAAAACACCTTCAGATAAAGTTTCATTTCCCACATCATGGATCAATAACTGCATCAGTTTTAAATAGTAAGCCAAGATTAGAATGTGTCTGAATTACTCTAAAGGTCATCATAAAGGTTTAATTCCATTTTTATATCCATTATTTTGTTTAAACAAATTATCATGCATGTGAATCTGAGAAATTCAAAGGTTAGCGTGCAAATAGACTTTAGTCAAGAGCCCTCAGGCCGTTGAAACTCAAATCCTGGCAGACCAATAGAACTTGCACAAAATCAAAAAGGCTTGATCTCCAGAATGTTGAGTTCTTCGGTTCCAAGCTAGTAAAGAACCTAACCATGTGTGTGCGTGTCTGTCTATCTGTTTGTCCTTAAAGCTCATGAATCCAGGGCTGACCCTGACTTGTGCAGTGAGTGACCCAAAACAAATGGTGATGGAAGGAAGATGAGAATAAGGAGTTGCCCCAAGGCATCAAGAAACTTGTTTGACAGAACAACAATATATTGAATGTTCAGATTCTTTTTCAGCCAAATTACACTGTGCAGCTCAGCCCTCCAGTGCTGAAAGACCCCAAGCATCTTAAGCTGATGTGCTGCTGTCTTAGGTTGCAATACAGGATGTGCCTAGACGTCTGTATTCTATCACCATCTGTTAAAACCAGCTGGGGCAGTCATCTTTATCTTTTCCACAACCCATCCTTCCTCCAGGAGGGTATCTCCTGTTAATGGGCCATTGAGTCCCACTGTGTGACTGATAAAATTACATCATCCCCTTGGGAGATGCTGCAGCCAGGGGGAGGAGACAAGCCTTTCCTACCTAGATAAAAAACTGAGATTTGGAACACCAAAGCAGCCTTTTCCACTGGATTCCAGAGGAAAACCAAACCCTTCTACATCATCACTGGGCCTTTGGATGAAAACTGCACCTTCTACAGGAGCACTGCTTCAGCTGAACCACATCTGCCACTGCCGGAGGATGCAGCCACCAATATTAATGGGACTGCTACCAACACCCTGACTGACTGATGGGGTGTCAGGTTGGATTCTGACTCTGTCAGTATTTTGGGTTTGTTCTTTGTAATACTGTATTTCTATTTTATTTTTTCCTTGTAAAGAACTGTTATTCCTACTCCCATAACTTTACCTGAGAGCCCCTTAATTTCAAAATTATAATAATTTGGAAGGAGGGGGTTTACATTCTCCATTTCAAAGAGAAGCTCCTACCTTCCGTAGCAAACACTTGGCTTTCAAACCAAGACAGCTGCAGACACTGAGTGCCACGTTCTGGCTCTGTGGGGCTGAGCCCAGCCCAGGATGACTCCAGCTAGGATGACACTCCTCAAGGGTCACACAAGAAACTGGATAACTGCATGGGAATGCTTTCAGGAGACTGAAAGCAAAGGTGACTATGAGGAGACACCACAGGGAGGTGTGGCAATCCCACTCTCTACTCGTGGCATGTGCTCAGCACTGTAGGAAGCATGGAAACAAAATATGACAGGTCACTGTGTTAGAGCAAAGCTGGCCTTAAGGTGGCTGCTCTGCTGCGTAAAATAAAACCACAGATATTCACTGAAGAAAAGGAGCCTGTACAATTAGGAGTCAACACACAGAAGTTGTTTGCAATCATAGAGCTGCCTCTGAGGAAGGAATGTGTTGGGGGTTAATATTTTTTTCCTTTTGTTTCTCTCTCATAGGGGATTTTCTCCAATTTGTTGCTGAGACAATAAAACCATACATCAGAGAACAAAAGATGCAGCCATGGAGGACGAGGAGAAGTGCAGCTGGCTGCTGCTCTCTTACTTGAGGGGTTTTCTCTAGGCAAGGGCAGAGATACCCTCGGATTTTGGCCAGGGGTGAGGGGCGAGCTCAGCTCTTCTAGCTTTGGGTGTACTCATTTGAAAGGAAACCAGTGAGAGTTTCCAAGCCAGAACTACTATTCAAAAAGAAAATTAAAATAAATGCAGAAAATACTGGCTTAAACCAACAGAGTCAGGATACAACAAGTGTTGGTCAGGATGGTGGCAGCAGTCTAATTAAATGGTGGCTGCAGTCCTGCTGCAGTGACAGACTCCATTGGTTCTGTTGAAGCAGTGATCCTGTAGAAGGGTCAGGTTTTCCTCTGAAGGTCCAGAGGTGGTTATGGACCTCTTGTCCACTGAGAATTCAGCAGGTCAGGGCTGGCTGTGGTACTCCAAACCCCAGCTTATATCCAGAAACGCATGGGCGGAGTGTCTCACAGTGGGAGGATGTAATTTACGAGTCATGCAGTGACAACTGATGGCCCATTAGCAGAAGATATCTCCTGGCCTGAATTATCAGGGATAAGTCATCGAAGAGATAAAGAATAGTGCCTCACCTGGTTTTAAGAGCATAAGAAGATGGTGATAGAACACAGACTTTCTGTTACATCTTACACTGTAACCTAAGACACACAGCACCAGAGGAGGATGGTGGAGCTGTTGCTTACTGCAGGGAGAATTCACTGCCACCACTGGAACCCAGCCCTGGACTGCTGCTCTTGTCGTGGTGAGCCTTTGCTTGTGAAGAGCAGCTGTCACACTGGGACTTTATTAACACCCTCACCATCTATTCAGGTGCCTCAGGGGAAACCCTGAACCAGGCCCCAAAGCCTCATCCCCCTTCCAGGAGGGCACATCTCTCTGGCTGCAGACATCCCTGCCAGGAGAAGGAGATTGTCTTCAGAAGCTCATCCTGGGTTTACATGGTGCTCTTTGGTCAGGACAAGCAGACAGTGATGCTGATGCAGCAACAGCACACTCAGGAAAGGCTGGGTGCAGACATGTCGGGCTGCTCCCAGCATTCCACACAGGGAAAGTGCTTGGGTACCACACTAACAGAGGGACCTGCCTCCTTCATCCTCTCCTTATCCTGCAGCCCTACTCGCTGCAAGTGTACCCTAAGCCCTCAGACCTCTGAGGCACTGCATAACATGGCTGGTTTTGTTATTTTAAGCCATGCAGATTGGTATATTCACATTTGACTGTGCTTCCATCCTGTCAGGCCTGTAATCTTAACTCACAAATTTTTAGGCAACATGCAGAGCCAGAACAGTTCCATTCTGATTCCTGCTTAAACAGGGCCTTGTGCTGCACCACCAAACCCAGCACATGGTTTGGTGGCACTTGATATGACAGCAGTCCCAAAAGGTGTGTCACAGTGTGTGAGGGGAAGAGTGGGTGGGCTGGAAGCCTGCACTTTACTTTCAGTATTTCAGTTTTATTGATCTTGA
Source organism: Luscinia megarhynchos (assembly GCA_034336665.1). Lineage (NCBI taxonomy): Eukaryota > Metazoa > Chordata > Aves > Passeriformes > Muscicapidae > Luscinia > Luscinia megarhynchos. The sequence goes on along the minus strand of CM067572.1, from coordinate 20,350,959 downwards.
AATAAAAACTCACCAAAACTTGCTATAAAGCCCATCAGTTGTAAAATAAGATCAAAAGCAGACCTATAGAAAAGACGTCTGCTTGAGGAAAAGACCTTGATGATGGTTTCAGAAATACAAGAAAGTACATCCTTAAATAATGTTTATAGCCTCAAAACTGCTCTGTTCAGACAGATTATAAAATTAGATAAAACTATCTATTGCCTTGAGTGATGACAGGAAAATGAACATTTCATCCTCTACAGAACCAGGAATCTTCAGATAAGATTTGTCTCTGCCATCACAAGATAAATCACCGTGGGTCTCATGCTGCTGTAATTTACACCAGTTACACCTGGTGTAACTTGAAAGCCTTCACTCAAGTTACTCCACTTGCAAGGAGCCACGAGGAGAATCAGTTTTCAGAAACAGAGATAGCTTAAAAAACTTTGAAATCTTCATTAGTTCTTTGCATTTTCCTTGAAGCTGTGCCATCCCCAGCCTTATTTTATCATTGCTATTCATCAGCATATTATTTCTAAGCCTACAGTGGGTAGATGTGCAGGTACATATTTCTTTTTATATAGCTTTTTCTGCATGTCTTATTTGTCCTTGAATTCTTGGGTACTCATCCTGCAAAAGTAAAATCACTGTTGAGGCTAGTCTTGCTGCTCAGACGTAATGAAGATACTTGAGGAAAAAAAAGGGAGGGAGGGAGTTTGGAGATGACAAACCTCATAGCCCATTAGAAAATGTCTAGATTGCAATGCAAAAAATTACAACAAATTCTGATTCAGACCACTGAAATGACACTTCCTGCTCTCCAATCGAAGTGTACCTGATTCATTAAAAATCTCCCCTCCACTCTGAAGTTAATTATACACTCAGAAAAAATGACTGCTCATGCTATCAAATGCCACATGCACATGGTTAAGGGGTGCAAGAAAGAGAATGAATGACCCACAGGATCCATACACGCACAGGAGCTCCCTCCCAGCAGGACAGATGGAAATAAGGTGACTTTTCTCCCCCTTAAACAAACACCCCCAGCTCCAGACTCACCTGCAGCAGAAAGGAACTCCGGGTGTGCTTGACTGCATGAGTGGGCTGTCAGGTGTGTTAGTGCACAACAGCCACAAATGCCTCAAAACACATTTGGTATTGAACCATAATAGCTCTGCTGTAAGGCAGGCAGCCTAAGGATATTGGAAAACGAAAGGTTAATAGGGAAGGATGGCATCTGTTATTACATGATTTGATACTCGGGATGCAGAAATTCTTCAGCCACACAACTCTGAAGGTCTCAGGCTAAAAAATAGTCAATTTTCCCTCCTCACTATATTGGCACAGCTAGTGAAACAAAATATCTCTATTTTGTTTGAACCGTAACCTTCTCTCACACCCTTTGCAGAAGTTACTCTGCACATTTGAATATCAAAGCTCTATTCCTCTATATTTTCCAAATTTTGCCACCACATAAAGAAGCAGCAAGCAGGAGAGGTGTGATAAACAGCTCCCAAAATCTGGAGGGGGGTGGTGGTGAAAGACTATTTTTGCTGCTATATTTAGCATGTAAACTAAAACATGAGGAGGTCATAAGAGTAATTTTGTTTTCAACAAAAATTAACTGCAGTGGGTTTTGGTTCTTCATACATTTACTTCCTATGCAGCATTAAACCTCCATAAATTGTATTATTAAATCCAAATAAAAAAGAGCATGTACCTGCCTCTCTTTGAATATCAGCACTTTACATTTTTTATATCTCATATGTTCTTTTGGCACTTCCTGACTTTCTCCTGTCCCCCAGCAGAATTCGAGGAATGATCCTTCTCTTAGGAATCCAATTTTGCAGGCTGCCAGGAGGAGGTTTCTCAGTAATGAGTTCAAGCTGGCTCGTACCCATTGCGGTTCACTCCTTTGCCACTTAACAATATATTCCATGGCACATCCCAATAAAGTAATCTTCACTGGGGAAACAGAACCCTTCCGTTCTTTGGCATCATAATTGAAAAGCTTTCATTTTATTCTATCCTTGGAGCCAGGGCCCAAACTCAATTAAATCAGTGCAAAGATTATCAGGGTTTTAAACTCCTTTTGGACTACAGCCAAGGTGAATGTTGTGTTTGGTAAAGACTGCAAACATTTAAATCCAAGAAAACTTTATCATTCCTTTACCTGCAGGTAAAAAACAGTATTCATCTTGGTAAGAGTTACTCCACCACTCACTGGTACTATATCCACATCTGCCAGAACTATGCAGTAGCTTCATACTCAGGGACAGAACCTGCATGCCTGAAAACTCTCACCTTAGTGCTAGAAAAATCCTTACAGTGACTTCAGAACAGCAGTGGCTTAGCAGGAACTTCTCAAGGAAACACTTCTGAATCACTGAAATTCTCTTTACTCCCAGTGCACAGATACAAACTTTCATTATTCCCAAGAGTATTGAAATTAGTTACATACATGAATTCTATGTCATACAGAAGAGTAGTATGGGTTAAAAGGATTCATCCTCCTGCAGCTGGTCTGCTCTTTCTTTAATTTCACATTAATTGGTTAGTACCCCCAAAATGTTAACTTCTCTGGCAATAAATTCAGTGGCTCTCACATTTTTTTGGACTGTTTTTTCCAGCTGTCTATAACTGAAGAAGTTAGTATTTCTGGAGTGTGAAGTTTAAAGCATCAAAAAAATTAAATCTATTCCTTAAATTTGTCTTTTATATTTATACCTTTAGAGCTACTCCCCGTTCTGTGTGCCATTATTTTGTCTGCAGTGTTCCAGCATATTACACCTCATGTTTACAACTACCACATGCTCCTTTTCTGCCAAGTTTAGTGAAGAAGGAATGTGCTACAGGAGGTGAGTCCTGCCAACCCCAAGAGCCTCTTTTCACCCCACTGGCTCTGCAAAAAGAAGTGCCTCAGATTTAGTAGTCTGTAAGGGCATTTCAGAGACCCACACATCACTGTGCTTTTAAAATATAAAAATTTCTCATATTTAATGTTAATTGCACACCTATATGACTTGCATCTGGATCATTTCCTGCTGAGTCAGATGCAGAAACAGCCATGATTTTTTGACTTCTAGTCCACAGGAAAAAATAAAAAAATCAGCTCTTTGCCACATGCCAGAACTTCTCCTTAGAGCAATCTGCTCAGGTAGAAACAGAAGGAAGGTATTCCAGAGAGATTAGGCCATATTTTCTGTTATGACTTTCACACAACCACCTGGCCCAAAACTACTAAGAGAAAAAAGGAGGATGTAACACATGAGGAAGTGATTAAATGCACATTCTAGCTTAGATAACTGGTTTCTGTCTGCTTGTCAGCTGGTATTTCTCAGAATGCTATTTATCCACCCAAAATTATTGCCTAGCCAGCTGTATAAGCACTGTTGGGTGAAACAGGACTCTGAGAAGGAATGAAGAGGGGTTCCCAGAGCAGTGACTTCTACACAAGGTGCCAGTGGGGCATACAGCTTCAAAATTCCAGGAATCTCTGGTCATGTATGAAAAATGCTATAAAGACTTCTCAGAACACAGCTAAAAAGGGCAAAAAGAGATCTAAAAGTTCCCTGTTTCCACATACGCATCTCTAAAATCCTGGTAGCAGAGGCATACAACATACTTATTATACTTTTCCTGTCCATAGCCTTCTGTTTACAATAAATGCTATGAAACCCTACAAAAGCAATAATAGAAAGAGTAAAGAAATTACTATATCCCTTACAGATATACCTCTTTCCCACAGCAATCTAAAAAAGGCTAAAGGAAGCTCTCACAAGCATTTGTCAGCACTAATCAGAAAAAAAGCTACACAACTGCAAAACAGGCACGGCAAAAAGGGTAAGAACAGTTAAAGCTCTTCTTTCTATTAGAAATCCATGAAGGTTTGCATCAATACTTACCTTCCAAATGTAAACATCTGCAGAGATTCTAATTTTAGCACGGTACAAAGACAAAAGTCTCAATACAGGAAAATGAGAAGAGCCAATCCCAAGCCTTCCTCACTCCAATTAAAAGATTCAGAGCAGATGAAGTTATTCTTAGCAGAACAAAGCTGTTGAATCCTATCACATCTGATAAAAACCACCCTTTAATTGTTATAAATAGACCTGTAACACTGAGGGAAAGATCTGAGAGTATACAGGGAAGACAAAATCTATAAATTTCTTACTTACAAGTCCTAGTCTTAAATTGCTTTTATTCAGATTCACACCAAAGCTCCTCCACACCATGTCTGAAGAAGGCCAGGGTCAATGGGAAGCTGCTATGTAGCAGCACCAATCCCTTTCCACATTGAAATGGATAGGAAATAATGCAGCAGATTTTATCTATAACCACACAAATCTTCCTAATCCCGAAATCTAAGATATCTAAGTGTAAAGAAAATGTCTTGAGCTTTTTGTCAGGCTGGTGACAATTAAGATATTCAGTACTTCATTAAATACTCTCAAGAAAATAGCAAAAAAAGGCATAATCCAATAGCTGCTTCCAAAATATTTACACTCCATCTGCATGGTCTGAAGTGGAGAAATGCAATCCAAACAGATGTCCATGAAAAAAAGCACAGGACCAGGAATCCACATTAACTTCAAATCTGATATGTTGCACATGTCATTTCACAGATACTTCTGAGGACAGATGAAAAGCCATGCCCATTAAAAATCCTATGGAAGAGTCATTTTTAGTGAGAACTGCATTCACATACCATGGATTTGAGCAGACACCTCTGTATGGTTATAGCATAGCAGCTACTTTGATATTTTATTTTGATTTCCTTAAAAATGCCAGTCAAAAATGCACAAGGCTGGCCCAAGTGCTGCTCCAAAGGAGCTCTGACAGCCCTGCCATGGGGCAACCACACAATCACCCAAAAAAACCCCTCAAAAAAGCACAAAATCACAAAAAAACAAAACCACACCAGCACCGTTAGTTTCCTTACCTGAAGTCTGGTACAATTCTAAATTATTTTGAACATGTTTTGTATGAAAGTAAACACACGAATAACCTCATTTAACATCAAGTGCACCTCTTTTTAAACTTAAGTATGCTCCAGGCCTGTCAACCCCAGTGCTCTCAGCTGATGGGTGACCAGGGGAGCCATGACACTCCAGAGTAACAAGAAAATTCTGAACTAAGATCAAACACGAATTCTGAAATCTGATCTAAAAATCCCAACATAACTCAGAACACTCTCTTTTACACTGAAAAGCATGACCCTGTTGCTTTTACACACCCTCCATCTGTGGTCCTGTGTCTTGTGTTACAGGAACTGTGACCCACCCAGGACTCTCAGAGTGACTGAGGGCTTTATATGCATTCCCAGCCCATAAATAAAATACCCCACAACAGCAACCAGCCAATTTCTGTTAATTACTGGGTGAAAACTATTTTTTTTGTTTGTTTTTTTTACAACTAAACACACCTAACAGTTTAGATCAGTAATGCATTATGCTACACAGCATTACTAAAAGACATACATTCAAATTACTCTAAAAGGAAAAATAGATTACATCTGCATTACAGATTCATTTATTTGGCTAAAAACCCCAAAATAATCTAAGTCATTCTACATCTGCCTTCTAAATCAATGCAAAAAAACCCCAATGGCAGTGTATATATAAACCTAAAAAAAATTAATTTTCTGATACAGTATTCATCCACTGAGTGTACAGCTGGAACACTGCAAACTGAAATGCCACCACCATGAGAGCACAGAGCTGAGACTGGATTCGATTTCTATTTCCTGTGCTCCCCTGAACATACTTGCTTTGAGATTCTGCTCTCTTAAACCTGCAGCCTCAGTAATTTCCTTTTTAAGTCTGAAAATGAAATTGTGAAAATGAAGAATTTCCATTAAATTAGTCCTTTTGCACAAAGTTATCTGTAATGGTTTAACTCGTATTTTTATTGAACTGCCCAAAATTTACAATACTGCAGTACCAATACTTTTGCTCAGAAAACATCTATAATTTTGGATTCAGAAACGGCCTAAGAAAATGCCTCTCCTGTTTCCAAATTCACAAGAAAAGGACTAATAAAACAACAAAATGAATGTTAAACAACTGGTCATCTTCGGGAGAAAAGGATGTGTAATAAAAAGCTGAATTATCACTGAAACATGCCCAAACTGACAGTCAGTGGTCTTTTTATTCCAGAAACCACTTTGGAATAAAAGTAAAAAAAAATAAAAAATCTTTTGTGCAGGATTTTCATACACTTATACTCTTATTCAAAAATGTGTCAGAACACATTCTTTCTCAGGTCTTCACCCACTTCTTTCTCAAAATGTCAGCCTGACTTCGGCAAGCAAGAACTTGAGACTTGATTCGCACTGGAGAACAATTTGATTTCAGAAGATCTCCTGAAGCATTCCTACAACCAGCAGCAGAATCACTGGGCTGAGGGACTGGATGAAATCAGACTGAGCAGTAATGACAGAAATTCCCTGTGTGAGAACAAATGGGAAATAAAGGGAGAAAACCACTGTGTTAGGTTGATGTGGCCAGAAATGTGCATTCTATCACCCTCTGTTGAAGCCAGGTGGGGCAGTGACCCTTACCTCTGTGACACATATTATCTGCTAATGGGCCATCTTTAAAACCAGCTGGGGCAAACATCTTTATCTTTTCCACAACCCATCCTCCCTCCAGGAAGATATCATCTGCTGCTGGGCCATTCAGTCCCAGTGCATGACTGATAAAATTACATCATCCCACTGGGAGATGCTCCAGCCAGGGGGAGGAGACAAGCCTTTCCTACCCAGATAAAAACTGAGATTTGGAACATCAGAGCAGCCTTTTCCACTGGATTCCACAGGAAAACTGGACCTTTCCACATCATCCCTGGACCTTCAGAGGAAAACTGCACCTTCTACAGGAGCACTGCTTCAGCTGAACCACATCTGCCACTGCAGGAGGATGCAGCCACCATTGAATGGGACTGCTACCAACACCCTGACTGACTGATGGGGTGGCAGCTTGGATTCTGACTCTGTCAGTGTTTTTGGGATTGCTCTTTGCAATACCGCATTTCTCAGCATCAATTTTAATTTTCCTAGTAAAGAACTGTTATTCCTAATTCCCATATCTTTGCCTGAGATCCCCTTAATTTCAAAATTATAATAATAATTTGGAGGAAGGGGGTTTCCATTCTCCATTTAAAAGAGAAGCTTCTGCCTTTATTGGAAAACACTTGCCCTTCAAACCAGGACAACCACCCACCTTCTAGTCAACAGGAAGGAGACAGAAATTTCACACCATGGTTGTGGATTAGGTGTGCAACTCCAGAAGAAAGGACACTAAAGGAGGTACCAGGTAGCCAAGCCCTCAGATTCATTTGCTCACTTTGCTTTTGCAGGCTTTTAAGTATCTTTTTGTTTTGTTTTGAATGAATGAACACCTTCTCTGCAGCCATCTTTGTGTTTTCTATCTCAACTAGCATGTCATTAGTTTGTTGGGCTACAGTTCCACCATGTTTTGTTCTCTGAAAATACAGTCAGCAGCCTGACAAGGCAGTGGGGAGAATGAAGAGGAAGACAAGGATAAATACAAACACCCACAGGTGAAATATGGACAGGGATAGAAGATAACCAAATACATGATCACATGATATATATGTGTGTGTGCATTAGATTTATTGCTGTATTGCCCTACCCACACTGCCTGAAAAACAGTTATAAATAGATGGTGAAGAGACTGTCCCTGCCCCAAATTGCTGACATTCTAGGCAGCAAATGGCAGCCACAGCTAGACAAGCTCAGGAAGCAACTTTACATGATGGTTATCAAGGCTAAATGGATGATATCTTATCTAGATGATTTGCTGTTTCCTTTTAAATGCATTTAATGTTTATTTCTCTCACCACTTCACATGGAATCATCCTGTTGCTTCAAAGCCTCAGGCCAAACAGTTCTGTAAAACCTGTATTTAATAAGTTGAATGTTACAAAGATATCTAAACAACACAGCACTTTTGCTTAGCAGCCAAAGCACTGCAATTCCAGTAACCAGCCAAAAACTTCAATACTGATAAGAGTATAATGATTTCCAGTATAAGCTTCAGGCAATATTCTCCAGTTCTCAACAAGCACAGCTCTTCCTGTGCATTCATCAGAAAGAACTGCACCATTTCAAAAACCAAACCTGCACACAACACACAGAACTCCTTGCACACAATACACAGAACTCCTGAACAGTGAGCTACTCACAGGGCTGGGGACTCCCAAGTGTGACTGCTGACTGCCACTGGAAAAAAGGTCATTTCAGTGTAATAAATAAGAATTAAAGAAGGGTTTTCTTATGTCTAAGGAGAAATCCACTATTAACAATACAGTCACTAGTTACCCTATAGAGACTTATGGGGACATGATCATTACTAAATTTGGTTTGCAGGACAGTGATTTCCATTCTATGGCTAGAATTAAGCATCCTTCCTAGGTTTTCATTTATTTTTCCACTTGATTTGAAAGTATAAAGTAATCAGAATTTTCTTATTTCTTTCATTATTCCTCTGATTTTTCCTGTGTTCTTTTAAAGACTTGTCATTTCTTTTTCTAACAAGCTGCCCAAATGATAAGCAGCAGCCAAGGGATACATTAATGCAATCAGAAACACAAGAAATTACCAAAATCAACAGTTATTTACATTCTAGAGGAGTTAGAGATGCTGATAAAACACCAGCATCACAGCTGGATAAATCCTGGCAGTGAAGGCACACAGAATCTTTATAGCTCATAAATCTCTAACCGAAAGGGAGCACAGGAAAAGCCAAAACTGAAACTTGTACCCCTCTGAATTTTTATACTGGGAGAAAAGGCTGGAATTACTGGCCTGTGACAGTACCTGACATTTAAATCATAGGTGACCAGCAGCATGGGTTACAGTGGAAAATACAGGATGAAAAGCATACTTTAGATGCAGGAGGGGAGCACTATTAAGGAAACATACAATGGGATTAGTAGTTTGATTAGGGAAATTATCTTTTCAGTATGATTTAAATAACCTTGAAAAAACAGTGAAAACCATTAAAAAATCACATATTTGCTTTTTGTAATGTACTGAGAAATTAAACAGTATGGGAAGAATTTAGAGTCACACAGTTTTAGAGGACATGAGAGGCTGGAATTAACTACTGAACAAGCTCATTTTATGTTTACTAGGCACTACAGGAAAAATTTAAAGGTGAGAGTTTATTTGGGGTTTTCCCCATCTAACTTTCAACTTGTACATAGAAATAAAGTAAATTTCTTAAACTATTCATGGGTAGTAATCACACTGATTTCAATTTCTATGAAAAATGGAACAATACAAGATACCAGGTAAGAAACTTTAATTCTTCCAGTAATGCAGAGCACAAAAGCATCAATCTGAATCTAGAATCCTGACAAAAATATACACACAACTTCCGAAAAGGTATTATTCCAAAGCATCACAGGTACTCTTTCAGCCAAAAAAAATACCACCTCACACCATTTAGAAAGTTTAGAAACAGAACACATAAGCTGCACAGTGAGTTCAATAATCTCCACTCACAATGTAATGTTAATATTTACTCACAGTCCCTAGCCCACCACCAAGATATTCTTCTAATGTTGCACATTCAGAAGATAAAAGGTGAGAGCATTAGGGAAAGCACACTGCAAACTTTTTGTTTTGCTGAGAGGAGGACAATTACAGGGAAAAGTTTAACACCCCCTCCATCACCCCACAGGCAAAGACTGAAATCTCAGCAAAGCCCTGGGCTCTAAAATCACACATGGCATACAGAAGATAAAAACTTATAGGCAATAATATATTTGTAATGGTAAAATTTCAGGATCAATGGACACAATGGAACACACAGGCAGTGTGTTTAAAGCAGGAGACCTGAAGCCTAATTAAATAGAATCAGCACATAGCCAACATTGCCAATTCTGTTGTGGTAACCAAAAGATAACCTGGGGAGAAAGGAATTAAGGGCCAACAATGGATAATTATACCATAGGATAATTGGCACATCTTGGCCTAGACTTGGCAAGCTCTGGAATTAGTCTCCAGGGTAAGAGGGAAGCATGTTCATATTTCTGATAGATTTCCCCGTTCATTTACTGCCCATGCCCTCACTTAGGGCAAAGCAGCCTCACTGTGCCAAGATCAAGGACAAAAGGAGCATCTCTCACTCCTGCAGCAATCACCTCAGAGGGAAATTCCTTCCCCTCCAAGGTCTCTAGAAATCTCTAGAAATCTAGAAAATACTTTTTAGAGGGGCCCTGTGGTATATGATGTGCCACTTCAGGAAACACCTTTTTCCCTTCCCTATTCCTCTCTTTATCTATCTGCAGCACCAATACTCCCACACTGAGGTACTTTTCTCAAGTGCTTGAAGTCTCTAGACAAGGAGTATCCAGTAAAGGGCTGAGTTTACATTTCAACAAGGACCAGCAGCAGCTGACATGAGGCTGGTTTTTGGATGAACACAGGCTCCTGCAGCCCCAAAACTAGCCAGCAGTGCTCCAGCAGCAGGCAGCTCACAGCTGAAAAGGGATATTCCAGCCTTGGACAGCATCCACAACCCCAGCTCTCCCTCCTGCTGGAAAACACAGATCCACTCGTGCTCTGGAAAGGAGGGGGACAGAAACACTCCAGCAGAGCCTCTCTCTCTGTAGGAAATCATTTTTGCCTGGAGCCAAAACCAAATTCTGCATCCTGGCCAACTTTCAGCTCAAAGGTCAGAAGGTACAAACTAAGTGGAGAGGGGTGGGTAACACTTTGTTACTCAAATGTCCAAGCAGTGCAGGACTACAAGGAACTATTTAGAAAACAACATTTCTGCATTTCTATAATCCAGCAGTAAATAACAGGAACCAGAAGCACTGGTGATGAGCTTTGGTAGGTTTCTGCTGGTGGTGGTTGGCTTTTTTTTTAAATAGCTCAGTGATTTTGGACTGCATCCATCTCCAGCATTGTGGCTATGCTTCATGTAGTAATTTACTTCAAACCAGAGTATGCTTCTACAGCCAAGTCTTTGTTTTGTAAATGTCACTGCACTTCAATACTATTAACCAGACACCCCTACTTCAAGCTGATATTCCTATATTCAGTAAAAATAAGTATCAGCAACACTGCAACAGAGCCAAATGAAAATGGAGAATGTTTTTGACTCCACATAGCCCTGAGTGCAGTGTAGTGTATTATTCCTTTCTTCCAGAGTTTGGCTCAGTTGATTAATGGGCCCACTGGTGCTATCCACCCCAAGACCCCCTGAAACCATCCAGTCATCCCCTTCCCCATGGAGGCTTTCAGAGGACAACTTTTGTGCTTAAGGACTTTATGGATAAACCAGGCATTTTACTGACAACTGGAAGTCCTGGACTCCGTGCCTGCTACAAGCAGCTCCCCTTTCCATCATTCATGTCCTTCCTAAGTTGCCTGCTTGGATCAGATGGCAACAGGGCAAACCAATACCCATGCAGTGCAACTGCAGCTATCAGAAACTGCAGCATGGTGCTTTCCCAACCAGAATCTTCCCATTCCATAGAAAGCAGAAGGCGAGCACAGCTTTGCCAAACTCCCTGGGTTAGGAGAAAGAAGAACAGAGCTCCAAAGCTCATCTTCCCTCTGATAGCTGGGAGAACACTGGAACTGGTCCCAGCACCCAACCCTCAAGGTCAGACGAATGTTATTTCAGAAAAGCAAGACAAATTAATGCTTTATGACCAACAAACTTTGTTCATGGAAGCTTTCTCTTCAGAAGCTAAGTGAACAATTCCTATTGCCTACTGCAAAAACAAGCGTAGAGAAGAGTAATTTTCTTACACTAATGAGCTCAAAGTTTTTCATCATATCTATGATAGCTGCTAATTTGGTGGCTGAAAGTGATGCAGGTTTTAAAGTATCTTGTTCTGCCTCTCTGCAGACCATTGGCAGAGCAAATAAATTACCAGTGTTTGGATTCTCATTACCTTAAATTAGCCTCAGCATACGATGACAGGAGCAGAGGCAAGCTGTCTGTGGGTCCTTATGTGGCACCTGTTAGCACTCCATAAAGGACACAGAAAAGGGAGGCCAGGTTCTCTCTGCTGTCTGACCACAACAAAGCTTTCCTGTCAGACTATTGATACCTCTTCTGACAGCAACTTTCAGCCTGCACACCCACACCACTCCTAATCCACTAACAATGAAGCTGTTGCCATACTTGGAGTGTCCCCAAAGAGTGCAGGGAGTGCATGAGGAAATTGGGGCAGGGAAGGACAACTCTGCCAAATAACATGTATCATCACCACAGAAACATCCATCTAAAACATTTGTTTACATGCAAGCCTAAAATAACCCCTGAGACAAAGAAAACAGTAAGTTCAAAAGCAACTCTTCAGTTATCACAGGGAAAAGTGAGATACAAATGAAAGTGTCCTGTCTCATCATTTATTTAAATAGTTCTCCTGGGCATTTCAGGTTGCAGCCACAGGAGCAAAGACAGGCAGGCACATCTTTGGATGGGACAAAGCGACCTGCTCCAAAATCCATCCAATACAAAGCCAGCTGTGAAGAGCCAGAGGCTGATGGGGAGGATCATCACAATAGGCACATTCTCCTCCCTTACACTGCTCCTATTACAGCCTGGATCACTCACTCATCTCATGCACTTACTCCTGTGATTCCATTTGGAGCAATCATGCATCTGTCGAGGGACTAAAACCATGGTTATGACCTTGAGGCTACACCATGGACCAGAACATGAAGAGAGAGCAAATGCATCAGCTTTCCATGAAACCCTCCCACAGGGCCCTTTCTGCATTCAGCGTGTCAGACCCCCAGATTCTGTGTCACTATGTGATTGTGCAGGAGCTGATTCTGATGCTGTGCCTCCCAAGCAGCCAGCTGGCCCTTCCACTCCTGCCTCTGTCCCTTCCTCCTGTCCTGTTTCCAATGGGGAGGGCATTTTTCAGCCTGCAGCTGGTGCCAGTAGGGCTCTTCCTACTCATCAGTGCTATCAGCACTCGAGACAGGCATTCAAGCAAAACGCATCCATGCAGGAGCTTCATTTAGTAAAGTGTCTGGACAAAAAACACTTGCTATTATTGAAAACTTTAAGGGGAAAAATAGTGCTAAAGCTGTCCATATAAATGGATTGGGCACTAGCCCAAATATAACAAGCCTGCCCACAGCTGTGATATATTTAATCAGGTCTTACAGACTAATTATTTTGCACAACTAAATCCAGCACCTGTGAAAATTGTCTTATTTCATCTGTGGGCAAAGCTACTTAAATAATATTTTCACTTTCAAGAAGAAAACCCAAAACAGTATCTCTTCAAGTCCAAAATATCCACAGCCAACTGCAGTGCCAAGGCAGTGTAGAGGGAATACTTAACTCAATTCACATCAAGCTCCTCAACTCACATGAGAAAGCTCATTATTACTACTTGTAGCACTTCAGTGTCTCCAGAAATGCCTTTTGACTTCTTTGAAAGAATATAAGGAGATGATAACTTAAAAGGAAACTAAACAACATTCTCTTTGGGTGTCTCCCCTTCCAAGAAAGTTTTCTCTTTTTCCCAATGAAATTTAACTCCCACCACTATGTTCTCAGAGATGGACTACTGAAAATCCATTTTTTACACCACAGTAATCTTGAAAATTATTTAATCAGTATTGTTGTAATATTAACAGCACTGTCTGCTTTAAGTGCCTAAAAAGCAGCTAAGATTTCCTTTCCTCAGAAGCAGGCAAGCAAGGCGAACTACTGCTTTGCTTTGACTAAACTAACAGTACTAAAAATGTGTATATATAAAAGTAAATTGTGCATGAAAATTTTACAAGTAAACACCACTCTGTATAAATGAATAAAGCTATTTTTCAGTAAGTCTGAGTCAGCTCTCTCTGCTGCAAGAAACACGTAATCTAAAAAGCATCTGAAAGCTTCTAAAATCAGGGTTTCCTCTTCTCAATCTGTAGAATGTGCTGTTAGCACACTCACTTTATCATTCAAAGCAGCAACAAGTGAAAACAGACCGAAAGGACAGAGTAAATTCAATGCAAAGATCATCTCTCTCAGTAAATGTCTCACACAGCACCACTCTTAGCAACAGAATGTTTATCCAGCACAAGAGAGGCTTTTCACTGGCACCTGGGACAAAACCAAAGAACAAAGGCAGCTCCCAATGCAAGCCAGCAAAGTTACATTTTTCAAGTGTTCCCACCTAATGCAGACAGAAGGCAGCCACGGCAAGTCACAACAAACAACCTATTTACCCACTTCAAGAAAATGCTTGTAAATTTGAACTGTGTGAAATGTCCAACTACCACTTTCATTCCATCAAAAGGCTTCATCAGCAATGGACAATAAAGCCTCTGGCTTGACCTAAAGGGGCTGGTAGGTTAATCTATTCTGACCTTACCTTTATTCAGTCATAATACTGAAAGATTGCTTGAATGAATAACCAGCATTTAACAATGCCAACAGCCACCCTTTCACTACTGTGCTTCTCTGAAGTGCCCTCCAAGCTGATTTTTTAATGAAAGGGGATATCACACTTTTCAAAAATTAATTGTAAAATAAACCAAAATGCCATTTCTCACTCATGGGTAAAAGAGGAAAGATATAAAAAACCAAAATCAGAAGAATTTTTTTCTCTTGCCCCTTCACGTCTCTTCCAGACTTCCATCATTTATTGTCAATTTTAGATAATACACTGTCTCTTATTAACTGTCAGTCACATCTTTTATTTATAGTATTTTCACTCAAATGGGAGAAACCAGACAAAAAAAGACACTACTCATAAAACCTGCCTTCTAACAATAGGCTTAATCATCCAGGCCTCAACACGTGGTATTTTAGTAACTACTGGCTTCATTTCAGAACCCATTCCATGAGGGTGCTCAGCACTGAGCACAGAAAGCAGAGTTAAAATTAAGCAGATAATTAGGCCCACAGAGGTCAGTAAGCTGGATTCATCACTCCTTGACTGACTGAATCACTCAACTCTCTTAAGTTTAAAGTTCACAGCCTATGTTTAAATGCCCTCCTAGAGAAAAGCCTCCAGTACTCAACACTACAGTGCACTGTTCTACTCAAGCATTTTCCTGCCTGTAACAGCACAATAACCACCTGTGTGAAGGAACTAAACAGTCTGATATGTGCCTGTTAGAGCAAGCTGCTCTTGCATTTTGTCATGCAGCAAGAGCTGCATTCTCATGTGACCTATCAATTAGAGCACCTATGAAACAAATGTATCTTCATTTCATGTTCTACACCTGTAAATGGTTTGGCAACATAAGAGAATATCAAACAGCACGACCAGCAGGCACTGAAAAGACACTTGAAAAAGCCTTAAAAATACACACTAACCCCAGAGAGGTCTCAGCTTAAATCTATTCCTAATTAGATTTAGGAAAATGCTTAGCATACCACTCAAGATTAAGTGCCATCACCTTTATCCCAAAGCACAATCATCAGAGAACTGGGAAGCAAACCATAAGGCAGTGACAACAGCACACAATGCAAGAGGAAGGAAAAGTAAAGGTAGGAGCTTTCCTTTGGATTGCAGAGGATATTATATAAACTATTTCCTACCTTGAAAAGCTGTGATGTGACCAACAATCATGTACTTCAGCTCAAAGTTCAGTGCCTGGATGCTCTGAGTCCTCTCCCTTCGAACAGCTGCCTGGTAGCTTTCTTCCATTTTTTTGGTGCAACATGTTGGTGCCCTGTGTTGACAGATCTGTAAATCTGACTCTTAAAGCAAAAAAGAAAAACACAAAAATTAGAAAACCCTTGAACTTACACCACAAAAGCAATGCATCTTAACGTCAGAAATACCACATTCTAAATTTTGAAACAAGACAAAACCCACAAGGAATGACAATGTGAAACTCAGCTGCTGTCAGGAGGACACAAAGTCATGATTATTTCATTTGAAGAACATGACATTATCAGCTGATAAGTTCTTGTACACTGCTAAGAACACTGGGCACAAAAGCACACAGTAAGAGGCACAATAGAATCATCATCAGATGCACCATCAAAGGGGCAGTATTTCCATGGCAGACCTTGCACTAAAGGTATCAAAACTCGAACATGTGAGTGATAACCATGCCTCAAATTAGGGTCCAATACTCACCCACACTGTGCCTCAAGGAATCACCTACTCACCTCTTACACTAGGGGAACCTTCTTAAAAACATCTGAGTTCCTAGGCAGCTCACCAAAAAAAAAAAATAAATTTAAAGGCACTGCAATCACTCTCAACTTGCAACTACAGAGAAAGTGGAAAGCTGATTTAAAACTTCATTCTTGTAGAATGTTTGTGGTTTGTTTTTTTTTAATCATTCCACCTTTGTACGTGTTTCAGTAAGTTTAGTACCTTTGGTAAGGAAACCTACACCACAGAGTTGTGATGGATACACTCAGTGTCTGTTTGTTCTACACCACGGGATGTGCAGGTGCCAGAAAGGATCTGGTACAGACTGCAGATGAGTATTTTCTGACTCTCCACAAATACATGTTTTTAGAAGGGGAGGAAAAAAAAGCAAGAGACTGTTAAGCAAGCAAATCCAAAAGCAGGGGCACACATAAACACCAGAGCCCAAAGTCCCACAGTATCAAGTGTGTCAGGGGCTTCCTTCCCTCCACCTCAAGGCAGAATGGAGGGGGAAAGGGGCCACAGGGGTTCACCTCCTCCCCATCCCTCTGGGAAGGCTCTGGGAAGGAAACAGCCTTTCCCAGGAAGGCCAGTGCCACACAGGTGGCCAAGCTTCCCATCCCCACCCCACAATTGGCTGTGTGGGCCATTTTACTTGGAGCTGGTGTGTCCCCACACTGCCCCCCCTATATGCCCAAGGGGGTCTCTGTTTCCAAGCACTCGAACACCACTGGCAATCCCTCCCCACAGAGCACCAAAAGGGCTGGAGGGAACATGTGGGTGAAAACAGCCCCAAGTCTCCAAGAATCTCCAAGAGCTACAATTCCTCCAGGGGATTTCTCATCCAGGCCACTGCAGAGAACCCAGACCAGACCTTGGGATGGAAATAATAATGAATCACCACCTGCACTACCCCTCACACCCGGCCTTGCAGGTTAATGCACAGCAATGCTCCACATCACTGACAGTGATTGAAAAAGAGGATGCACTCTGAAAAATCAGTAGGCATCCCCAAAGGACCAGGCTCTGCTCAGAGCTAGCTAGATCCAGGGCACCAGCTCACTGAGACAAAACCCGCAAGGAGGAGCTTCAATGAATCCCCTTCATAAGGGAAAAAAACAAAAAACACTGATTTAGCTGAAACATCTCATTTGACTTGAAAATGTTGCTTCCAGTTTATAGCATCTCTTATCTGAAAGTGCAGCTAATTTATGTGAAGAAGGTCAAAACCTAAGTAAAATATTTCAATTCACTACATTTTCATATAAATTTGCAAACAACGATTGAAGTTGTCACAGACTGATCTGAATTAGGATACCAGTTTGGAGGTGGATTTATTTCACCCTTCAGTCTAATCTCAGAGATGGGAAACAGCTTTCCCCACTGCAGTGCTCTTTTGGTTTAGGGTAAATTTGGGATATGGGTATTTACATGATGGACTTTTTGTATTTGAGTGGTAATGTTTTTTTACTTGTTAGCAGTTGAGATTGGTTTTTCTGCCTGGATGCTTGCATCATGAAATCACCCCAAGGCATGTGTGAAGCCCAAACCCTGCTGAAGGCCCTGCCAGAGCAGCAGTGGGAGGGCTGCACTCGTCACTGGCTGGGCATGCTCAGCTGCCACAGAAGGTTTCCCAGGTTGAAATTAGCTTCTTGGCCAGGCTAATTTTAACTTGGATGGGTTCCCTGATCCAGTTCATCCCCTGAACACGTTTGTCCTGTCACAAGGAACTGGGGGTCAGGGAAGGACCACTGCTCTGAGCTGGCACCACCAAAGCACGAGTGAAATTGTAATCCAGACTGCAGAGAAACTCGGCCAGGGAAGAGGTGTCTGAGCAGAGGGGCTGTAAATCAAAATGCTGATACCCAGAGCCCTTCTTGCAGCAGCTCTCTGCAGTTTTGTTTGATGGGCTTTCGCAAAACTCAGACCTGTACCAAGAAAGGTTTGAGGTGCTCCATGCTGACTCTGTGCTGGCCCTGGCTAGGAGGCGACCCATGGCATCCATGCTGACTCTGTGCTGGCCCTGGCTAGGAGGCGACCCATGGCATTCCCCTGTGAACTGGGGCATATGGGAACCTGCTTTTCCTGCAGAAAGCTTTAAGGATACAGATATCTCAGCTGGAACTGCACTCCTGGATTCCCCACCCAGCTATCTCCCCCAGGAATGCTCCAGGAGCCTGAAGACTGGGGTTTGTTGGTGCAGAGCCAAAATGACACAGAAGGCACTCCTAAATAGAAACAGCACTAAGCCCCTGACAGCTCAGGAGCCTGATGTAAAACACAGAGCACTGAAAGCCCAGCAAAGAGCAAGCCCTGCTCTCCTCACAAGGACTGTCAGGTCAGTGCTGTCATGCACACAGCCTGGCAATTTCATTGCTCCAGTATTAGCCTCAGGGTATCACTTTTAACACAATTATAGAAACCTAATAAAAGGTTTTGCTGCTATATATGCCTGGGTGCCGAGATTAAATTAGAACTCATTAGCAATATCTTAATGTCTCTAATAACTCTGATACTAATTTTAGTTTCTCTCATCTCTTTCATCCTGATGAAAAATGCCCTCTGCAATGGGAAGAGGGGAGGAGAAGTGGCAGAGGGGCTGAGCCCCCCAGACACAGAGCACCCTGTCAGTCCTGCTCCGTGCGCTGCCCAGCAGCCATGGGACACAGCCTCAAGGGCAAACTCCTCCCTGCTGTGAGGAACAAAGCCCTTCAATACACCAGAGAGAAAGCACGGCTCCTCAAAGACAGAAGTCAGCAACAGCATCATTTCAGGATTTCACCCTGCTAATTTCCCTCTAGGACTTGCTTACCAGCTTTCCCCAAGCTGCCTCTCATTTCCTAACTAGTAATTTGGGAGCAGCCTCTACCTCAGCCTCCCCCTCAAAGCAGATCTAACTACAGAAGAGCTTTATCCAGTCAAGTTTTAAGCATCTACAAAGATGAACAATACCACTACTTCTAAGAACACGTTTCAGTATTTGACTATGCTCATGGTAAAATAAGTAAATTAAAAATTTCTCTCTAAAGATAATTTCCCATGTTCCAACTCACATCTGTGGTTTTTCAGCATACAGGTAGTCAAAAAGCTGACTCCACTTTCTCTATTTTCTCCTAAAGGTAGCTGAAGACAGCAGTATTATATCTGTTAATCTTCCTACAACTGAGCAAACCCAGCTCTCTATTCCCACGTGTTCCAGCCCTGACCATGATGGGAGCTCTCTGCTAGAATTTATGGCACAGATATAAAGCACCTATATGCAAGGCACCTCTCATTTCTCATGGTTTATTTTCTTATACTTACTGACAGAGCACAACACTTTCAACTCCACATGCCTGGGCTTCGATTCCGAAAGGTTTATAGCTTTCCTAAAACAAATTAATTTTCTGCTTCAGATCAGATATAAGGATTACTCTGCTGATTATGTACATTATTTTTTCATTCAAGTCTTTTTCCCTTGAGTACTGGTTAAAACTGTGGACTAGCTTACTTTTTAAAGTGAGAAAAATGACAGAATTTAAACTCTTACTGTTATTGTAAGAAATAGGATAAAGTATCTTGCTCCCCTTTGAGAAACAGACACATTCAGAAGTGCAGGGAAAAAAGTACCTAAGCCTAAAGCATTTGTGTTCCCTGTTGAAAACTACTGTGCAACCCCAAAGCAATTAATACATGCCAAAGACATCACCTTCAGATACTTCCCTGTCACAATTATAAATTACTTTATGGGCTTAGTGCACAGAAAACTATGTATCCTTGCCTGACATCCATCTGGACGTCTCTGTCCAAATCACCTCTGGAGCATTTTGCTGTGTGTTGCTTGCAGAACTTTTTGTTTTGAATCAGAAAGTTTGGGACTTCATTTTGAGCTTTGGTACAAACAAAGTCTAAGACTTTGGCCTTTAAAACTAGCTGAATCAGTATCCCTTCCCAAAAGCACAGAGGCCTGTTTAGCAAATAAAATTAAGTTCTTCCAAAAGCTGAACATATACTCATTCTGATAGCTGACCATGTAGTTTAACAGTTCTGTCTTTAAAAGGCTATACACACTGTAAGAGCCATACTCTGAAACCAGAAAGCCAAACACACACTAACTGATCTACCTGCACCAACTTTTTCAAAGACAGGCTGATTTATTTTTTTCAAACAAGCTGAGCCTCTAATTTCCACTGCACAGAAGAGTCCTGAGCAAGCATGATCAGAGGGTGAGCTCAGTGCAATCTGTCTTCTGACAGTTTTTGCCTTTGTATTTTACAAACATTTCAACAGTATTTCCAAACAAAGCTTTAGCCCAAAGCCCAAGATTTTAATGTTGTACAAATATCTTCAAAGACTCCAAGAATGATTATGCCTCAGTAACACAGAGAAAGGTGCCAAAAGTTCCTTGCATTGTGTCTGGCCCAGCTGAACAGGAGCCAACACTTCATCCTTTTTGAGACTCATCTGTCTGGAATAGCTGCTGCCTCAGCTTGAGGAAAATTCAACAATTAAACACAAACTAATTCAGGGGAGGAGGCCAAATCGAATTAAAAAGGAGCTATTTCCAACCAGGGCTCCCCCTGCAACTACTTGGGGCATAAGCAGAGCCCACACTAGCACAGCTACATCAAGGAAAAGGAATCCAGCCACTGTAGGCTAGCCCCAAGTTTGGGAGGTTCATTTTTCATGCAGCTCCTGTACCCCAGCAGTGCTGAAACCATCAGCACCTTCACATGCAAGACTGCTGTCAAGAAACTCATCCACTGGCCATCCTCACCTAGCAGGGAGCACAGCCTCACACCACAGCTCAGGCCCACTGCAAGCAATAAAATGTTTTCAACTAGAAAGACAAGCAAAGCATCTTCAACTCATCAACTCAATGTACAGAGTCAAACAGCTACTATTTTAGATGCTATGCTTGAAGTAGTGCCAGGAATCTGCACAAAAATCAACAAGCCAGTGCACCAGTGCTCTGGGACATAAAATAGCAACTAACCCAATAAACCTGCTCTCTGGGCTAGGGGTAAAAGCCAGGCAAGCTCCAGGGAGCAGAGTCTAAGTCAAACTGAGGTGTCTTTTCCTCCTGCCTCAGGTACACTGGACCCAGACCCTCCCACACGCATTTTTGACAAGGCAGAAAACACTTTCCAATCTAAGTCTTTCCTCTGTCTTGTTAAAATAATGCTACTATCAGCTTTAATCTAAAGATCACACAGACAAACAGCACATTAAAAGGTCACTTGAAAGCAAAAAGCTCAAGAAATACCAAAGCAGAGCCTGAATTTGTCCCATCCATCTACGTGCAACTTGACAACATGCATACATCCAGCATGAAATCTTACAACTACAGTTTGGAAAACACAAGTTATGAAAATTTCCTTTCCCCCATCCCTTCTTTCATAATGCACACTACCAGAGATACTGTTTAACTTGATCAGTAGACTTTGCATTCTCACTGTTTTTTTGAAATGCACTGAAACATGAATAAGACTCTGACCAGATGTGCTATTCTAGTTGCAACAAGGAAATGTTGTTAGGCCTGTTGCTGGGTGCATTTTGTTCAAATTTTTCCTATTTCCCTCTGCTGTTTGCCTGGTTTTCACTGCTCTTGTATTCTGAGTTTTGGTGTCATTTCCCGAGCACCTTCTGCCCTTTCCCACAGGTCAGTGCCTGGTAGGATTTTCACTTGGCTTGTGCCCCACAGAACATGTCTTGTGCCTGGACCCAGTGAGCAAAAAAAGTTCCCTAAACTGAATGTCCCTGCAACTCACTGGAACCTAAACAGGCATAAACCAGGCACTCCCTTCCCTCCCCAAAGTCCCTCTCCTCACTCTCCTCAGACAAGATTCCCATCTATTGATCCTCCCTGGCCCCTCAGCTCCCCTTCTCCTTGCCTTCCTCCGATTTTCTGTGGGACATCATGAAGCAGCAGAGCAGCTGGACACATTTCTGGGCCACAGCTTCCCTGCAAGGTGCAGCAGCTGCTGCAGGGAGAGACCTCCTCATGTCACTCCTCAGTTTTCCAGGCTGTTCCTTAGAAAGTCTGGCTGTAGCCAGGAGGCTGAAGGCAAAGAGCTAAGAAGGCAGCTGTGGTCACTGTTCCTTGCCCTCATGCCTGTTACCAGACCTCTGGCAGAAGGAACAGAGGATGGAACTCACACAGAGGAATAAAGCCCTGTAACACATCTTCAAAGCACCTACAACTGGAGATTCTCCAGTGTTTCCCAGAACAACCTGACTGTCAGCAGTGTGTTGGGCTATCAATGCCAAATGTCCATAATGCTACTGCTGGTAAACAGACTCTTGAAGGAGAGATTAACCTCCCACAGCTCACCACGTCCTCCCTCTGGTCCTCCCCACACCAGCCCTAACCTCAGAACTAGCCAAATTTCCACAGGAAGATACAAACCCCACCTTACAGAATTTCACTCCTGCCTGGTACGTGAAGGTGCAGCAGGCAAGCACTGCCTGCCATGTCCAGAGTTTGCACTGTGGCCACTCCTCCATGCCTTGCACTTCTTTAGATGGGTGATAAATTCTTTAATGCTGATTACGTTTAGTAACTTCCCAGAGCCCAGTGTGAGATACTCTTCGAATTCGGATCTGAGAGGCAGCAGGACTGGGACTGCTAAAGAGCTTGCTAACCACACATTTATACTCTCAAGGATCCATCTTTTTTTCTCCTAGAGTTGATACAAAAGCATGAAGACTAATGTAAATAAAGTACATTATAGAACAACTTAGGTTGGTAGAGACCAGTGGATCTTCAGCAAGGAGATTTCTACATTTACTGCAATGCCAACTCCTTCCTCCATTTTCCTGGGACAATATGTATAACTGAAGGCAGAGGTGAGAGAAAAATTACAAGAAGTTTCATTAATTTGGAGTCTATTATGACTCATCTTTCATTATGTCTCATCACATTCCAAGCAGTAAATCCCATACATTTTCTCCACCACCACCAACAAAAAAAATCATAAACGCATACAAAGTATTTTCTAGAGGAGTCCAGTAAATCTTCCTACTCCATACCATCCAAGGACAACAGTGAACTAACAGCTGCATTTCTGCTCTCTCCAGAGGAACAGCATTTCACTGCCACAGAAACTTGCCCTACTTGAAAAATGAAACACTGGAACCACAAGAGGTGAGAAACCTAAACTGAAACACAGTTTACAAAACCGAATTGTGTTAAATGAAAGTAGGTTTCTAGCCCGGTACAGTCAGGGGAAAAAACACCCTCTGAATGCAAATCACAAAGCCTGCCTATCTAGTCTTATAGGGAGGACATAAAATTCTTTATGAGAGGTGTGAATCACCTCATTCACCTCAACTTCAAATCTTGATGATAATTTAGACATTTAAAACTGTTTTACCAACTTTATAACTTTTTATTTTTGCTAATATGCTTTACCTGCTGTGGTAATATCCATATAAGGTGGAGAAGCACAGAAAATTTCAAAGATATTGACAGCTTCATGATAAAATGTATTTCCTATTATTCTTCTTCATTTTATCTGTCAACATAAAAATCTGTAAGAAGGTTAGAGTGGAAGAAGAAACAAAAGCAAAGATAAATCTAAAGGAGCCAAGGGACTATTGGATATTTGAACTACGGAGAGGAGAGGAATAGCAACTCCTCAATACTCCCTTTCCTCCCAAAATTTGAGTACTTCTGTTTTTGTCATCTCACTTGAAAGCCATGCATGAAGCCAAGTACTCAGAAAACTGCATTCTGTTCTTTAAAACTACTAGTCTTGCCTAAGTATTAATTTTACAACCCAAATCCTACTGCTTTTAATGAGCTTATCCTGTAAGCCTGTAACTTCATTTTTTTGTATGACTTAAGAATGAGAAATGGCTGATTTTGATCAATTTTTACCAGCAGTTGAACCGATTTCTTTAGCATCCCATTCTCACTTTCATTATTTATTTTTAAGGAGAAGAAAGAGGAAAATGGTAAAATCATAGGTGAAGTACCCAAGAATTTTTTAAAAAGCACCCTGCTCTCTCGATACTATGTACACAAAAGGAAGAGCTGAACCAAAACTAAGCAACTGCTTACTACACAAGACACCCCTCACCAGGGCCAATTCTTCAACTTCATCAGCCATGACACAGTGATTAATTAAAACAGGCTGCAGCAAGACTACAGCATCACAAGGTCTCTGCATCTCCTTCCCTTTCTGTGGTTCTTTATGCAGACAATGCCACTGCTGTCAAACTGGAATTTGATGCCACAAATGGGACCCACAAGCATTGGGAGGCATCTCACAGCAGGAGAGACAGGAAAGAGCCCAACACACATGACTAACTGCAGAGGGACACTCACTCAGCACAGCCATGCAGAGGAACCAGCTGACAGCCCCACAGGCCACGTACAAGACATCAGGAGACTGCTTTGATGGTCTAGGCTGAACCTAAGTTTGTGCTCAGATCACTTCTCCCACATTAGACCATGTGTGCAGGAAAGGTAAAAGCATCAGAGAGCTTGGTTCAGCAACCCTGATGTCAATGGAGACACCCAGCGGCATCAAGTCACACAAAATACAACGAAATACAGTCAGATACAGCCCTGTGCTGTGCTGCATGTGGGGATTTAGCAGTTTGGCACTAACACAGCTCTGTACCCAGAGAGCTTTGGGTAAAACTCTTGAGTAGATCCTGGAACAGGGATCACAGCCAGGAAACCTGAGGAAACCTGCCCTTAATAAGAAAAATCAAAATTAAGAGAAAAATGAACCTACAAAGAATTAAGATTTAGAAATGCCTTAATTATCTTGGAGTAATTTAATTTCAGACAAGTGATTTTTAGCTGCATGCACTCAATGAAAAGCAATGGAAGGTCAAGTAGCTAAAACCCAAAACACATCATGGAGCTGGTGTCAGCATTCATTGGTCCAAAAGCAGTGAAGACCCACTAGCAAAGCTCATCTAACCCCAATGAAATTAAGAGCCACAACAGTATTCCCCCTCAAGCACACGGCTTCAGATGGGACTGGCCTTCTGCCCTTCCTCATTTGTTTTGGTTTTGCTTTGTTCTGTCTACTTAGACCATGGAGGATGCTCTGATTGTACCAAGAGCAGATAAGGAATGAAGAATTGGAGAATTACAGACAGTCCACGATAAAATCTCACCCGGAGGGGCCATTCCCTGATTTCTGGGTGCCAGCCATACCCCTAAGCTGGAGAGCAGCCAAGCTCACTGCACAGGACACATCCCACCAGCCTCTCCAGGACCCCAGCAGCATGTTCAGCAGCAAAACCTGTACCTTTCTGGGACTTCTTGAGCCAGGCTAATGGATTCTGAAACAGATGCTGCTTCCCAAAGAAGCAGGAAAATGTTCTAAAAGCCTTTAAGCTGAGACCACAAACAACTTTCAAAACCCAGTGTGGAAACCTCTGATGGGCTCCTATATGTGGCAATACTAAAATGCACCTAATTGACCTAAGGCTGGTCCCTTAGGTTTCAGACATGGAAAAGAGGAAGATCTCTTCCATTATTTTGCTTAGACTAGTAAGTAATTCCTAGTGGAGAGTGCCCTCTGCTATGTGCATGTTCAGTGTTTTTCTAAGACCTGCTTTTGATTTGGATCTCTGCACCTGTTATATAAATTAAGAAATCATGTTTCTTCCCTGACAGCAATCCAGCAAGGCACCTTCAGAGCACACTGAACTGATTATCCTTCCCTTCTCACTTGTGCTGTTCCACTCAGTGCTACCAGCACTCCTGGAGCTCTAGGGGTGGCCAGCACAGCCCCCGTGCCAGAGAGCAGCCTGGAGCCAGCTGGACACAGGGGCAGGCAGTGCTGGCTCTGCTCAATCTGCTTTGAAAGAGCCAGGGCTGGGCAGGGGATGGCAGCCACCAAGACATAGCAGCCAAGCTGACACAAGCTGGCCCCAGGCAGCCCTCGCTGCTCAGCTCATGTTTTGGCACCTGTGATAGTGACTTAGAACAAACTTTGCAAATCTAAGCCAACAGCCCTGCCAACAAATGACACTGACACTTTTCATCCCAGTTGGGGTTTATTTCTATCAGAGAAGGCACAGCAGGTCTGTTAGCAGCAAGGAGGAAGCTCCCAGTAAGCTTTAGATCCCAAGCAGGTACAGCCAAACCACAGCTGCTTTTTGGGGAATGCAAATGTTTAGATTTCCTGACATATCTAAGGCAAACCAGATTAGAAAGAGTAAATTTGATTATTGCAGTTTGAAACTGAAAATGCAATGCTTTAGCCAAATACAACTTTGGGCTGCTCCAAATGGTAACAGATATATTTTTTCCCAAACTTCAAAACTAAGATTAGGAGATTAAAGCCAAGTCTTCTCAGAGCAGACTTCTGAAAGCCTTTCTCTGAGCTGTGCTTCCAATTCCTTTTTTAAAAAGCCCTACTCTCTTTTGGGAAGCCAGTGGTTTTTCTACAGATGTTTTGTTCTCTTGTCGTCACACTCATTACACCACTCCTTCTAACCCCCCATATAAAAAGAGAAGGAACACTGTACTTCTCAAAGCTGGATCTTGTTGTGAGTTGCAGGGAGGGAATATTTTCACCACCATCATGGGGCAACCATGTAAACCCCTGGGTGCTGTTCCCCAAATATTACTTAGCAAGCCCCTGCTCCTAAAAACATTACTCAAGCCTTCCAGTTCCCACTTTTTTGTGTTTCCTTGTGGACAGTGGAGCAGGAACAGAGAACATGATGGTTTGGGGTTTGATTAGAGAGATGGAGCACCTCTCCTACAACGAGAGCCTGAGTGAATTGGGATTGTTCAGCCTGCAGAGGGAAATGGTTCAGAGTGATCTAATTACAACCTTACAGTACCTGAGAGGAACCTACCAAAAGAATGGAGAGGAATTATTGCCAAGAGCATGGAATGACAGGACAAGGGGGAGTAGATTCAAACTCAGAGTGGGTTTAGATTAGGCATGAGGAAGAAATTCTCTGCTGTAAGAGTGGTGAGGCCCTGGAACAGGTTACCCAGAGAAGTTAGGTATGTTCCATCCTTGGAAGTGTTCAAAGCCAGGCTGGGCAGGGCTTGGAGCAACCTGGGATAGTGGAAAGTCCCCCTGGGTTGGAACAGATGATCTTTAGGGTCCCTTCCAACTCAAACCATTCCATGGTTTTACCCTCTGAGAGACTCCAGGACAAGCCATGTAAAGCCATGCAGCATTCTGCAGACAGACAGACATGCTTTGGGAAGACAAGACACAAGCTCTGACCTGGAGCAGTATAGAAAGATATGAATTTGGGCACAGCATCATGGCAAGGGTAGCTACACTGCTGGCAGCACAGGACTGCATGACAGGGATCTGGAGCATGACCAAATCCCCAGTCTGGGGATGTGAACTTAACCCTCATCTTTGAGCCTTTTTCAGCCATGAAGAATAATTTCCCTACATCAGTAACAATAAAACATTGCTCAAGAATTAACACCCCAAAATAGTGAAACACTGAAAAACAGAGGGTTAAGGACAAGAGCTCCCCTCAACCTGAAAAATTAAGAGATACTCATATTTGCTCTGGAAATCCCATATCTATTTTCAAGACTTAAAATTTTGATCAATGTCTTCTCTTTTCAGCAGCCTAATTGCCACCTCACCTACACACCTGCAATACAGTGAACTATCCACCACCAGCAAAATCTAGGGTGAACATTGTATTTCCACATGTCTTTAGGTATCTCCACACTCCTTACTACAACAATGTAGTTTCCCACTAGCAGCTAGCCTTGCAACTCGACTGCTGCTCAAAGTTTGATCACTTGAAAACTGCTTTTTCTGCATGCTCCTGGATCCACCACTACGTGACAAATCTGTGTATTTGTTATTTCACCTTCCTGATCATGGGATTTGATATCCCCACACTCTATGTTTGTTCCTTCTTCACAATTCTCTTATTTATAAAGGAGGAAGAAACTTATTCATAGGACTCAAACAGCAAGTTATAATCCTTAATGAGTCACCATATCTGGAATTCACTTCATTCATTCCAGGTGCATGGGATGCAAATTTAGTTTAGATTCATTTACACCAACAACCTTATTGCTCTGGGACCAGTGCAAAAGCACAGAGCATTGTTTCAGAGCAGAACAAACCAGCCCAGTTGTCACATGAGTGTTAGTGCAAAGAGGAAGGTCCTAAGAATAGGATAATGCTGTATTTTAGCAAGGAAGAGTTAGGTTTTGCATTAGGAAAAAGACTAAGCAATAGGGTAATTAAGCACTGGAACAAACAGATGAAAAAGACTGTGATCTTCTCTCACTGATTTCAACAGTTTATTCTGGCCACAAGCAGAGGGAATGGACCAGATGATCACTTCAGGTCTCTTTCAGTACTATTTTCTGTTATTCTAATCTTTCAGCAGCTCTCAGCAGTGTATTTTTCTAATTACATCCAGTTTTCAACAGATTAGTTTCCCTTTATTCACATTTCCTAGCACAAACACCCAGAGCAAGCTGCTCCTGGACACCAGCTCCTTTGGCACTATGTTGCTGTAACTTTTGTGAGGATTTAGATCTTAAGATCTCTCAAGAGTAGAGCTTTAATTTCACAGCACGGATCTTGCTCATTTTACTCCATATTTACCAAGAACAAAGGGGAGACTATGCAAATGCCCTGCTACTTAGACCTGAACAAAGTGGAAGCAAACATGTAGATGTGAATGGGAGACATAATGGTAGGAAAAAAAAGCAGCCCTTTTCAAAAGTAAAATGACTTTGTCAGGGTCCCTTTGCACTATGTGCATGGATGATTTGTGACAAAACAAAAAAGTGCTAGCCTAGCACGTCACCCATGTCAGAGATTAGAGCACTTCAAAACCTTCAGTACTTCAAGCACTTGCTGGAACTTGAAAGGCTTTCTTAGGCAGTGCTGAGCCTCTTTATGGCTTTTACACGACTTTGATGTGCACCTAAGAGTGAGGAATCTTAATCTGAAGGTTTTCTATGGAAACACCCATATTGTATAATAAAACAGAAAATCTCCTCACCCTGATTAATGTTGAGTCAAAAGTTTGCAAAAGTTCTTTTGCCAGAAGTTAAAGATTCAGAGTCATTGTTTTGATACCCAAGTAAGAACCCTTCCAAGCACTCTGTTACTTTCAAAAGCTTCTGCAATAATGGCACTGGTGTAATATTTCTGATCATTGATGAAGTATGGAGTGCAAGGAAGGTGCTTATGTAAGTGTCACTTTCTGCCCTTTCTCACTCCCTCTTTAAAGTAAAGATTTAAAGTTTTCCTTAAAGTTAAGGGACCTGTGGAAACACAATCATTTTCTCCTCTGTTAAAAAACCTCTTCTCTTAGTGCAAACATGGATGAGTCAACATCAACTTCATTTTCCCCCCTCACTACACACCCTTAACCCTCAGGAGCATTAATGAGAATTATGCATGCATAACGAGCACAGAATAGTCCCCTTATGAATAGGGGCCTTGTTGGAACAATGAATACATTTAACCATTAACATCTAGGGATGTGCCCAACTATCCAATTTAACTAGCTGCCAAACAAAGCTACCATGACCTATCTGATATTGTCAGGTTTGCAAGTGCAGCTCTCTGAAATTTGTCTCTCGTTTGTTTTTAAAGGAGGTGACAGCGCTATGAGCAGGAGCTCTTTGTCACAAAGAGCTCCTCGCAGGAGGATGGGCTCCAGAACCCTGCCACATCCACCATGTGATGGAAGAACTCTGCAGAGCCAAAGACTGTGACCCCAGGCAGCAAGCACAGTCACCAGACGACCAAAATAATATATATGTTTAATTTAAGTATATATATATGTGGCCACCAATATTAGCAGACACTCAGAAAGGCAGAATACAGTACAGAATCACATAAAGTAGGTTGAGAACTACACTTCAAAAGAAGAGAGTGGAAAAACAACTTCTAGGGGAATAAGTTTGTCCTCTAAAGGCCTGAAGTTCCTATGCAATTGCCTGGCTACACTTGCTCTTTATTCCTGTATTTTAGCTATCAAAATGCAAGACAGAACCTGAGGATATGTAACAATGATACTCTCCTGAGACTTCCGAGTCCACAAAATAAATGTAAGGGTATCATCTGTGATACTCAAAATTCCTCCATTGTCTTAATTTCCTTCTGAATTCTTCCAGCTTGTGCTGTGAAATTTCACAAGTTAAAATTTTACTCATTAATCACACATGTATGAATACACTAAGAAGGTAATTAATAACCTCCTTTAAAACTGATGTACTGAAAAGACTAAAATAGATAGATTTATTTTCCTGGAAGTGTATGCATACTGTGCATCCATAAGAAAAGGCAAGGTTGTAATTGCTCCATCATAAATCATCTGTGTAACACTGCTGAGCTGCCTGGTGCAGTACAATGGCACAGAGGCCCAGGAGGGTCCAGGACAGACAAGCAATCCATAAAACTCATCTGTCAGACTGCCAGGGTCAGCCTGTGGGCAGCACCTTGGACAGAAGTGACCACTGCTGACCCCAGGGATCCTCTGGGTGCCACCCCACTGAGCTGTGGAGCTTCCCCTGCCATCAGACACCACGAGACTGCTGGGCTCAGCACGGAATTAGCAAAACCACCTGAGTTTCATTTCACATCCTGAAACAAGGAGGCAAACGTGGTTTTTAGGTGCTCCTGTAGGGTGCTCTGACAGACCAGTGTTGCTACAGCAGCACAGACACAAAGGGCTCATTGTGTCATCATCAGCATTGCCATTACAAATATTTAGCTGTTGTAAAGGACAAAATGCAGCAATAAAAAAGTGTCAGGACAGGCTGGCACAGTCGTGCTATGGCTACGCCACAGACAACACAGGCAGACTGTCCAGACCAGGCTCAGTCCCCAGCACACCTGGATCTCCAGATCACTCTGGGTCAGGAAGGACACCAATGGGGAAAAAACCTTGTCCTCCTGTGCTATGGAATCCTGTGCACCCAGCTCGTAGCCTGAGGCTCTGGTTATTTTTGTGCATCTAAACAGAAGATACTGTGCAGAAATATTTTGTGTTTTGCCATCAAATAATATACTGCCTCAAAACACTAAATGCTAACTGCTTGGCAGAAGATTTAAACAGGCTTGCCTCCCTATCTTATTCTATCCTTAAGATAGATCATTAAATATTAGCTAGATGCTTTATTTCATCCATTGGTGCTGCTCAGAAGTTCCTTGTATGTGAAAAACACAAATACCTTTCATGGATATAAGAATGAACCTATCATCTTAAACACTGATACCTAATCAATAGATTGATATACTCCATATAAATTTTGTCACAGGCCTGGCTGCTGTCTGGGAATTGACTCTGATCCATCAAAATCTGCATTTTCCCCGAGAAGCAAAAGCTATGCTCTAAACTGGTACGTGATAAGTATGCATTTGAACTATTATTAAACATATGCCTCTTTATCATGTCATTTTATGTCTTCATGGGACAAAGATTCAATTACAAAGACTTTACAGTATTTGGAACTCTAGTTCTAGTTTTATACCATTTAAAAGCAAACCCGTTTCACCACCCAGGGTGCATTTTACACATATCCTTGCTTTTTACAGATCCTCAGGCTATGACATTTTTCATGATTAATCCTTATAAAAGCTCTTAGTTATTTTAATCTATTTATTTTATTGATTTATATAGCAATTATCGTGCCAACTTGTTTCTACTGATCACATTACTGCCTTTTCATTAGTACTGCCCTTTGGTTAAGAACTGTCTGCTCAGACCTGCCACACTGGCCTGGGGGTGTGGGAACATTATTTTTCTATTATTTTCTGATAACAATCTGGTAGCAAAACTTCAGTGGCACATAAGATATTCCAGAGGCAGCTCTTGGAAATCACCAGTATTTTAAGATGAGTCATTTCTTACTAAGCTTGTTTTCCATCCCAAGATCCAGTTCAACTCCAGAATCACCAGATCTTGAGCTGACCATTAAAAATAAAAATGGTTACATACTCTTTCCAGCAGAGATTTCTCAGAGAATGAATAGACCATGTGAATTGTAGCAATGCTTGACTCAGTCTGACAAGAAGATTATGTGCTGGGGGAGTGCAAGTTCTCTGCTGACTCTTGGATACCTTCCCAAGACATTTACAGGAAAGGCTGATCTGAGTAACTAAGTCATTTTTCTTCTCACCTGGACCAAATGCTCATGCAAGTCACCAAGGACAATGTTTTTTGGGGGCTCGTGGATATGAAAACTACAGGTTTCCATCTGGCAGTGGAACAGCAATTCCATCTTTATGAGGCATTAAGTAAGTTTAAACACATTTTTTCTGCCTATAGATTACTCCCAAGAGGGCATTACAGAGGGGGCAGCTGGTCCTGCATCAAACAAAATTTTAAGACATGGGAAAAGAAGGGGAAAAAAGATGTTATTGTTGGTGAGACCTTGCCTGTATCCAGAGTCATCACCAGCCTCAGGTTAACACTTCTGGTAAGAGTCTCAGCTGAAGAGTGCTATAAAATCCTGAAAAATTTAGTGAAGGAAGGATTCTTACTCCAGAAGAGCTGCAGGCTGAAAAAGCAAATCTTTCCTTCAACTCAGAACAGCTGCTTCAGCAAGCAGAGAGCACAGCCCCTGACTGCTCAGAGGCTGCATGAGAGAAGCGAAGGAAGAACAGCTTTCCATTCAGCTTCCAGTTCAGAAACCAACATAACTTCTAGCCTTTTCCCTCACCTGAGGAAAGGAATCAGTGAAAGTCAGTCTGAAGAAGTGAAGGTATAGTTCAGTGATTTTTTTCTGTCTGCAATGTACCACCCTTTTGTGGTTGGTTTTCAGCAGTAAAGCTGCTCACAGTAATATACCATGATATAGTCTGTAGACAGGGAAACTGAGGCACAACTGTTCTGGCATACTCAGAGAGGAACAAAAATGGGAACAGAATCCATCACACATTGGACCAGCCCACCCCCTCCTAAAGGTATCTCAGCCCCTCTGGGATATAAATCACCAAGAAGCCTGTGTGCTCATAAATAAGCAAATAAAAAGTGTAACATGAAAACACCTTCCACTGTACCAAACTGCAAGGTAATGCCGAGGACATTTCAAACTTGGATAACAATCAAGTTTGTTTCAAAAAGAAACAGGAAACTCATGGAAACAGGACTATTTTTGTGCCTTTTTAGCAATCTTAACCACCCTATATAGTTCCTATGCATAAACAGAACTGTGCTCATCCAACGTTTCCTCCTAGATGCACCATTCATCCACCCTACTGAAGGCAGTCTCACACATGCAGGGGGACAGAATACCCAAGTACAAACTGCAGCTCACACCAGAAAAGTTTATTCTCTCATTCTGATGGGGCAGAATCTCCACAGTGCCATTACAGCAAGTCCCTGCCTCCTCTGGCACACAGCAGACACTGACAGAATGCTACCCCTGAGCAAAATGCCTTCCTGCACTATACCTTTACCAGGGGAAAGGTGTTCTCATTAGGGAGGCAGAAAAGCTGAGCAGTAATAAAAGAAACACAGGGAAATAAAGTGCTGCGTGACTCACTTCATAAGAAAATGGAAATTTAATAAATATTCCTGGACATATACAAAATAGGGATCTGCTCATGCTCCTTTCTCAACACACATGGGAGCTGTGCCACTGATTTGGGTGGGATGAGATCCACTGTAATTCATGCACCACATGCAGCAAGGGGCTTCTGCTGAGAATCTAGGACTTGTCTGTCATAATTCAGAAAGCAAAACAGTTTTAATGTATAAATTAAATGCACGTCCAGCTCTACAATGGGATATTCAATATATGCACAGTAATGAACACTCCTGCTGATTTAAGGTGCAGGATGACAGAAGAATAAAGCAGCTTTTAATAGAACAAAACCTGACCTTTGGAAGCAAGTTCCTGAGGATGGCCTGGGCATCTTCTGCACTCTTTGTACACCAGCAGTACAACAAGATAAAGCTAATCATTCCTTTGGTAGTTTTCCACAAGATGGCTATTTATAAGGTAAAGAGTTCCTAAAACTCTTTCACAAATGACATATTTTCCATGCTTCCCAAAACTCAGCCCAATTCTTCTCTCTCTCCTTACCATATGTTTACAGATTGGGGTTTTTGCATGCTCAGACAGCTAGTCAACAAGCCAAAGACAGAACTGAGCATATGTGAATGAGTAGGATGATCTCGTGGTTACATGATTACTGGAGGAATCATAAGAGGACTTTTATTCTAGTTCTGCTACAATCCACTGCTGAATGTGGTCATGTCACATCACAGCCTTCAGCTGGGTCCATTCAGTCCTTCTGAGAAGCTGCAAAGCAGTGACAGGCAGGCACCACCATGCTCCACGTCCCAGAAAAACCTGGGAGTGTCGAGAACTCCTCCCAGAGCCCGTGCCAGAGCAGTGGAGGCTGAAACACAACCCAGGGCTCGCAGGGCACGGCCAACACAGCCCCTGCCTGGGAGCCATTCCAGAAGGGCAGCACGCGTCAGCTTGGAGCTATCCAGACTCCCTGGAACCAAAAGCTTAGTCCCTTGGCAGGACTGACATAGCCCTTCATACTTGGAGAAGCTTAGAATCCTCTCTCATCAAAATGTCAACCAAGGAGCTCCTACAAAAACATCCCAGCTCAGTCTGTGATAATCAAAGTACACAATCAGGGACATATTACCTCATATCTCAGTCTGGGGAAGGCACAAGAAATCCTTCCTCTGGATCACAGCCAAGGCAGGAGTACCTTTACCTGACCAATCTTTGCTCTTTGCAGCAAATTACCCTTGAAGCATTCCATTTCTTCCAAAAAAGCAGGGTACCAGAGAAAAGTGCAGATTCCACCAGAGGAGAAGGGAGTCTTACAGACAGACCAAGGAGATGTGCTGTTTAAAAATGCCTGCAGTTTGGATGTCTTACCCATCCCATATCCAAACATGTCCTTAGCCTTGCACTCATCAATGCACTAGGCTTCAGAGTAGAAAAATACCTTATGTCTTTTGGGGGAAGCTGTGGAAGAGAAATTTACTATAAAACTCCTGCTCATCTCCGAGAGCTCATTCAGGTGATGATTTTCAGGCAAGTTTCTGCCAGGCTCACATCACACCTTAAAATCAAAAGCTTTTTTTTTCCCTTAGGAGTCTTCCTCCTTTCCTTGCCACTACATTTTATCCAGGAGGCTGGCAGATCCTGCCCAAACTTTCCACCTCACTTTAGAGGGCTGACAGGCCCCCTCCCACCCACTCAGCAACTCTGGCTCCAGACCAGGTGAGCACAGGGAAGCACTCCCAGCCCCTACGAGGTTATATCCAGGATCCACTGCTGTGTCCCAGACCCACCAGCTGACAGCTTCAGCACTGCAACCACAGCTAATGCCTCAGCAGGGTGCAGGCTAATTCTCCCAAGTATTTCATCTGATTACAGGTGAAATGGGCACCACCCATAAGAGGGCACAGATTTACATCTGTCTGTCTGTCTGTCCCTCCCTGGGCACTGGGTTGGGCCTCTCTCCTTGACTGAGCTGCTGGTTTTCCTGAAGGGTCTAAGAACCTAATAATCATTAAGACTTTAGCCTCTGCCAGATGTTTCGTATTAGCCTACAAATACTGGCTTGAGATTAGCCAAGGATTTTCAACACTTTGGTGACTGAAAATATCTAGTACACAGACAACAGAACTGAAGAAATTTCTCTTTTCAGAAAAAAGAAGCCAAAACCAACATGCAGGTGACTGAGGAGCACCCCAGGGCAGGGCAGGAGCAGAAGCGAGCAGGAAGCTCCTGGCACTTCACTCAGGACTCAATTCAGCTGAGCACTCTGCTCCCCAGTGTCACCCCCACCTGCCCACCAGTCTTCCACTTTATCTGACATCCAGCATCTCCAGGGAATGTGCTTCAACACATTTGTGTGGCATTAAAATGCATAATAAAACGAGCCTCAGAGAGAAATGGGTGTATATTAAGATATACTCACTGATAACAGCTGCCCATGAAAGTGCTGGGAAACACTTCAGTATTTAATTAAAAGAGGGCACAAGACAGGAGGCATTACTGCCCAGCAAGGGATCATTAAAGCACACAAGCTTTGGCAGAGCAGAGTGATACTGCACGAACAGGGAAGATCAATATGCACCACTTTGCCTCAGCTCTGCTCCAGCCCTCTTCAAAGGAAACCTTTATGAGCTAAAATGTAAGAGCATATTACCCTCCCTCACCTTCTCTC
This sequence comes from Luscinia megarhynchos, assembly GCA_034336665.1. Taxonomy (NCBI): domain Eukaryota; kingdom Metazoa; phylum Chordata; class Aves; order Passeriformes; family Muscicapidae; genus Luscinia; species Luscinia megarhynchos. The sequence continues at coordinate 20,314,732 of CM067572.1, read as the reverse complement.
TTGCCATTTCTTTTCTGAGAGCTTGTTATCCAACAGGGAAGCTGGATAGAAGAAAATGAAACTGTCCACAGCAGGAGGGCTGGAACTCAATGAGCTTTAAGGCCCCTCCCAACCAAACCATTCCATGATTCTGTGATTCTCTTCAGCCTCATAGGACCTACACCTTTCTTCTGAAAGCAGACAACTTTTTGAGAAAGTTTCCTCTACAGCACTAGAGTTTTATAGATAATGTAAATCCATCAGTTTACAGCTGGAGGAACTTCTTCCAGGAAGAGCTCAGGAGAGAGGTTTAAGCATACATTAAAATGGATGGAAAGCCGTGTTTTGCCTCTCTTTTTAGCTCTCCAAAACAACCACCATCTGATGCCTCTATCAGCACAGAACAGTAACACCAAGCCTCAAAATGCCATTCCTGCAAATCTCTTCTTGCCAGAAAATGACAAATGATTCCTCCTCCACAGGTAACTCTACACCCCTATGTCATCTCAACTACCTCATGCAAAGTGAAGATCACCAGCACTCTGCAATCGATTACAGCCGCAAGAGATCAGCCCAATGGCCTATCAAATTTAATCCCCAAGACAGAAACTCGTGCCAGAAAACATATTCAAAACTCATCTAAGAGAAGTCTTTCCATCAAACTCCACAGGCTTTGACTTAAACTGGTATCAAAAAAAAAAAAAATTGAAACTTGCACCACCCCACAACTATAGGCAATTGCAGTAGCATGAGGTAGCTAGAAATTGTGTTAGGAGATAGTCTCTTTTTTATTCCAGTGCCTGTAAACATTTTCTTTAAACAGATTCACTGAATTGTTTAGACTGGAAAACACGTAAAAGTGAGGAATGTTACTTCATTATCTAGATATACGATACAGCCATGAGAGTTTAATTATGAAGTGCTTCATCCCCTTACCAGGTCAGTTGCAGAATATATGCAATTTTAAAAGTCTATTCTCATTATATATGCTACTTTCCCCTTTCAGTGCTGTCAGGCATTGTTCCCGAACTCTGAAAAGGCAAAACGAAACAACACTCTGCTCATCAACTTTCCCAAGTGCCGCAGACTTACTGCTTAACTAAGCAAAAGCCAAGTTCTGTTGGCCGGATCCCTCCAAGGTGTCACCTCTGCCTTTCCCTATGACAGCGCTCCCGAATTCATCCGCAAGATGAACTTCCAATGAATTCCCCACCGGTCTGAGCACCCACATCTGGCCAGCAGGACAAGCCTGCCGAACTATCGGCTACTGACTCCTTGCGCCAAAGGAGTTCCCGTGAGGAGCGCTGCCCCAGGTGCTCAGCAGGATGGCGGGGATGAAACCCCGCTGCTGCGGCGGAGAGCGACAAGCGGCACCTGCACAGCGTGCCAGCGCAGGAGCGCTCCGCTTCGGGAAAGGCTGACTTCTGTCAGCCAGCGGCTGCCCGGTGCCCCGTTACCTTGCCGAGCCCGGCGGGCAGCGGGACCGCGGCTGAGGCGAGCCCGGCCCTCTGCCCCAGCGCCGCCGCCCTCCCGTCGCGGCGCGGCCACCCGCGGGTGGCTCGGTACTGACCGGCCGTGGGCACGTCGGGGACCAGCTTGAGGGGCCCGATCTGCCGCAGCTGGAACGCCGTCCGCACTTCGTGGCAGCTGGGGGACCTGCCCGCCGCCGCCGCGCCGCACAGCCCCGCCGCCAGCAGGCACAGCCCCAGGACGGCGCGGCTCCCGCCGGCGGCCATCTCGCAGCCCGGCCACGGCCGCGGGCGCGGGCCCTCAGCCGGTCCCGGCGGCGGCAGCGCTCCCTCCGCCCGCCGCCCGCCGCCCGCGCTCCTCCTCGGCGGGAGCGGCCGCCGCCGCCCCTCCCCGCCCCTCGCAGCGGGGCCCGAGGGGCGCTGCCGCCCCCCGAGCGCGGCGGGGGAGGGCCGGCCCGCAGCGCTGTCGGGGGCAGCCGCGCCGCTGCCGCCCGGCCCCGCGGGACGGCACCGCTGAAGTTCGCGCTGAGCATCCCTGCGGGCCGGCCGGGTCAGCGCAGGGCAGCCAGGAGCGCCCGGAGAGGGAGGTGCGCGCTGGTGGCGCTGGTCGGTGAGCACAGGTACAGAGAGCGAACAGCAGCACGTACAGAGCCCCTGAGCGCTGCAGGGTGCACACTCCCTACGGTCTGCTCCGCTCCTGACATCCCCGGCAGATGACACGGAAAGGTCTGGGTGAGACAAGTGTTAACTCCAGCCAACAGTCCCTGCAGAGAATAGAAACTTTACCACAGGAAACATATCCTTATACACCAAATGCAGATATAAATTGTCCATTTGTTCCAAAGCCAGCAGCAGTTCCATCCTGTGTGGTTTGGGGGGCATAGCCCCTCCGGGGGAATCACACACCTTCAGAAAGGTGGTCTGCGATCTTTTCACTGCCCTCAGCAGGCTTCGGTGTCAGCTGCTTTACCACACCTTTGAGCACAGAACTCTGCTCAACACCTATGAATATTTTCCATTTCACAAAAACATTCAATTTCCAGACCCAAGCAGTGTCCTACAAAGAGTCCCATTTGTACAGCACCTCTCAGGCATATGGAGCACGTTACCAGGTACAAGAATGACTATTGTTTGAGGCTCTTATGTGTGATTTGAAGGTTGCTTGCAACTCTCAAGATGCTTCTAATGTGCTTCTGGAGCAGCGGGGGAGCCCACCTGCAGCTAATTTAACCATTACACATTCCCATAGGTAGTAATGAGAGGCTGAGCTCAAGTGCTGAAGTTGCCTGAGTTGTATTTTAATAGCTAAAAGCTCAAATCCTTTAAGCAATTTACTTGTATTAACTTTGTTCCTATCAAGACAACAAGAGATTAATTTCCCCCTTTTTTTTTTTTTTTTTGAGAATAAAACTCCCAAACTGATGTTTTAACTCGTAAACTAGACCATTTAACTCATAAACTAAAAGAAAAAACAAACTGGAAAATCAGACCAGCCGTATAATCAGGCTTCTTAATTCAAAAGTAGAGAACAAGTCACCTTGAAAGCCCTCTGCTCACCCAGTTCAGAGCTGCAGTGCCTGGCTCATCCTGCAATTTTCCAAGGTCACACAAGAGCCAGGACATGATGGAGCAAACCAGCACACCAAAAGGGCTGAGCCCTAGGAAGTCCAGAGCCCATGGACACTGAGGCAGGTTATACAGTCAGCAAGGCTGGAGTTACACACACACATTAACAAACCGAGGTGACAACAGGTAATGAAAGAGAGATGAGGGAATAATCAGCATCAGTGACAGAACAAATTAGCATCATAAGGCACAGTACTCCAGCTGCCAAACCATTGTGCAATATGTGGGTTTATGAACCCGAGGAAGATTAACAAGTTGCCCCCAGTTGCATTTTGTTTAACCTCGGGCCCAATCCTAAAATACTTTATTCAGACAATACCCCCATTGACTTCAGTGGGAGTGCTGCCAGAAAAGAAATGGCAGGATGATGGATCTCCCAAATAATTTACTTGACAAATAACAGCATTATTTGGCATATACGTTATTCTATGAATAGCATTGAATCAGACCTGTGCAAGGGCTTGAGGCATTAATTCAGTGGAGTTTTTGCTATTGTTTTCAGTGGGTGGCAAATTCAAATCCCTAGTTCTTTTCTACCATGATTTGTTTTAGTGCCTCATCTTTATATGATGGGTGTTCTTTTCATCACCTGTCTTTTTAAGTTATGTCACTTATTTGTACTTTTTTTAATTGGTCCTCATATTGTTAGCAGAGAACAGTCCATTACATCATCTCCAGTTCCCCTCCTTGCCTCAAAATCCTGCTGAGGAGCCAGAATTATTCCTCTGCCCAGAAGAAAACTCAGTGAACTGGAATGTCCATACATGTAATAATGGTTACTTCATTACATGAAGAAACATTCTTTCTCCTGATTTTGTGATATCTATATTGAGAAACATTAAATAAAGATTAAATTACATTTTTCGAGCTGGAATTTGATTTTTTTTTTCCTCCTTCTTCTATAAGTAAAAAAAAGTAGGCCTTCCACACACTGCTTAGGTGTGTGGTTTTGCCTCTGATTAGATCCATAACAATGAGATAGTGGTTAACACCTGAGCAGCCCCAGGTGATGTGCATGCACAGTCCACAGGTAAATGCTGGCCCGTGCATCCCCAGGGGTGACACTTACCTGTCACACCTCCTGACACTGCTTAGGTGACAAACGAGAACCTTCTGGTACCACTGAGCATCCAGGTGGAGCATCCAAGATTGCTGGTTAAACTCAGGAGATGAAAAGTGACAGACACTTCAGGTGTCTGCCCCTAAAAAAGTGATCCTCAGACCCGGTGTCATGTTTGACATCCCAGAGGACTGGGAGCACACAGCACAGGCATAGTACAGTGGGATCCAGGGAATGTAGCCCCCATTTCTCCAAAACACACACTCCACATACAGCAGGGCAGTCAGGCTGGCTCTGGTGGAGGTAGGCAGGTGCAAGCACTGGCCTGAGTGCTCTGCTGGAACAGGGCTGCAGATAACACAGAGCTGTTTAGCCAATTATTGTACATGACATTCTGACACACTTGAGCCATTTGCTTGGAGCAATCACAGTTTACCTTGTCAACAGGTGTCTTGTATTTCAACAAATGAACATTTATTAACTGTACATCACTGAGAACTGCATCACTACTTCTTACAATGAATGGCCACATAAATCTGCCCAAACAATCCACTCAGCCTAATCCTGCTAAAGTGACCACAGTACTCAGCATGAGCTTTGGATATGTAAGAAAAGCTGGGATCAGGCTTAGAAACAGGGTTTTGTGTGCCTGCTGCCTCAGCCCCTCTCTGGTTGAATATAGCTGAAGCTTTGCCAGTGATTTAAATGGAAGCTGGACTAATTCCCTTATGTTTAAGATAAGCTCATCTCCAACTGGACTTTCCACCAATGGGACTTAATGGGCACATGGTGTGCTCTTGCCAATTTGGCTTCCAGAGGAAAGCCTTGCTGTTTGTGTCTCAGCCAAGGAAGGAAAGGCAGCAATCCAGTCTTTACAGCCTTATTTTATCTTGGAGGTCCAGTTCTTCAAGATATATGTTTCACTGAAGCACCTGAAGGACTCAGTGGACAGAAGCAAAATTAAGGAACCTGTTTATGTCATTGGGATAAGCCCAAGTGACATGCTGATTTTCATTTTAAAAACAACTTAATCAACCTCAAAAGAAGTGTAAAATCCTCCATCTGTAATTAAGACTAGTTTCCTTTTTCAGCATTTTGTAATTTTCTGGTGTTTCTTCTCTTAAGAGAGTTAAATTTATTTTCTGAAGACTATTTCAAGTCAGCTCAAACTTTAAAGCTGAGTATGAAATTTTAAATATAGCAAAAAAGTCATGCATGAAATATTCATAAATATGCCAGGACTAAAAAGCACTGCTAGAAATTTATTTCTGGTGATTTTACTAAAAAATTCCTCATCCTGTTAAATGATGGACACTATGAAACTATTAGAATAATTACCAGTCTATGCCAACCATTGTTTTTTGCGGTTTTTTTTTTGTCTGTTGTTTTGTGGTTTTGTTTTTGTTTGGGTTTTTTTTTGTTTAGAGATCCCATTTCCTTCTCTCCTTCCTTCCCAGTATTGAGCACAAAGAGAATGATCATGCTGCCACGTCATGAATTGTTTCCCATGCTGCATATACTCCACTCAGAAAAAATGTGTGCAGTCCTTTTTGATGGTCAGAATGCTGAACTCCTGTGCTGCCTCATTATTTCAGGGATATTTTTCACTTTACCAGACCTATTGAAATGCACACTTTAGAAGTGCCTGTGGTACTTCTTTTTTCCCTGAAAAAAACCCATCTGAAATACCTGAAAAGCACAGCCATTAACTTTACCATAACACTCACTTTGAAAAAAAATTATTAGACCACCAACCAATCAAATATCTATGGAAGAAATACAATTGATGTGACAACCCAGCCAGTCAAAACAGCCACTAGTTAAGAGAAAACATCCTATAGACAATGCTGAAGATATTTTTTCGACTTTTTCCAGTGTTTCAACAGTGAGAGAACAATTATTTTGTATCAGACCAAAAATCCTTCAGCCCTTGACTTATCTCCTGTGGCAGAGATCAGACCTGCTGTGCTTATTTAGAGATTACACTCTGTACAGCATATCAGAGCTCTCCCTCTCTAGATCTCTTCCAAGTCCCATCCTGGCCCCCAGAGACTGCTGTGAGCTGAGAGCATCAGCCTAAACTCCCAGAACAGCAGCTTTTTGGTCATTTAAAAAAATGCCCTGAGAAAGAGTTATCTCAAAATCTCACTGGAAATGCAAGGGAGAAAAGGCACAGATTTTAATGACTCAGAAAAACAGCACCTCCCAGGGCTGATGCATAATACAGTCCAAGAGGAACACCATGGGAAGGTGACTGTGTGGTATCAGCCTTCCCATCTCAGTAATACCAACTCTTTCTGTCTGAATTCTTCCTCAGTCATCCTGGTCACCAAGCAGCTGAGAAAATGAATATACTCTTTGCCCTCACCTGCATGGCTCAGCATACAAATTAATTTAACTAGGACAAGCAAGAAGGTTCTGAACTTTCTCATGTGAGAAGCTGCCTCACAGCCCAAGGGAAATCAACAAGATTACTCAAGGAGTAAAGGCTGCACAGCACCAGCAGAAGTATCTAGGTCTGGTTTCACTTACTTCAAAATACTAGTGATGGAAATAAGTTTCATATTTAAAATCAGACTGGATACACAGCGAAGAGGGATGTGTGGACTCAGGCTATGACAGGGCATTCACGCTTCTCTGAGCAGTTGTAAGGCACATCAGCCACCCCCTATCCTCCCACAAAATTTCTGCTTGGGGCTCCCATAGTGACAGACACACATCACATTTAAAGTGCTGAATTTAGCTTTAAAATATGCATCAATAGCTGCCTATAATTTCTGATAACCTTACAATTACTCCTGGCTTTTTCCTCCCTGACAGGTAAAGATCACAACATTTTGGGCTTTATTAACAGACATTGTTATTTAATTCAAAGCGGCTTCTAAAACTTCAATTTATTCTTCTTAGAAAGTAGTGCCCTTAATCAAAAGCTTATGGTATGGAACAAGATCATCTTCCAAAAGTATTATTTAATAAAAAATTTAAAAGATCACATAAAATTTATAATAGAAATGTGACTAGGATCATTATAATATTTGTAATAGCTTTTTCTAGCAGAACAAAATGCTAGAAACTTTTCTAGCTGGGCACTCAGAAGAGCTGATTTTTAACTATGTGTCAGAATTTGAAGTTAATTAAAACTAATTGCCCACTGTACTGTAAGTGATGCCACTGCATTTTCAAATAGCTCTGTTTCCATGGGATGATTTACTTAAAACTGATGTCTCTCATTGACTGAGTTCTGGGTTTGCCTTAATTGTATTGTTCAAGTTGTTTATCTTTGCTTTCTGCCTTGCAACTTTACATGAAAGGTCATCAATAGCAAAGTTCCTCGCTAAGATTGACACTTTATCAACATGAGAAAAAGCATCCCAGAATATCAACTAGTTTATCAAAATAAATGAACTCCTTTGACATCTCACATTACCATTCCCAGCAGTCACCACTTTCTGTCCTCAGAATATCTGTTTATGTGCTCAGCTTTGTAGCAAAACTTTATAGCTCAGAACCACTGTAGTGGTACAGCAGCATTTGTTATCTTTCTCACATGGGGGTAAATTAAAACTCTTTATTGAGAACATGTGCACACCAAGAGCCTTTCTGCTGCTCCCACCTGCCACTGGCGTGCACACAGACCTGTTCAACCTCATGTGTCCAGAGAGTGGAAGTCTCTGTGTACTGGATCACACCAAGTGGCAGCATCTCCTCCTTTATGGGAGTCTGTGAAGGGTAAAAATCCAGGGTTAAATAGGGGCAAACGTGGCCAGGCACAAGTTTCTGCAGCTGCCCTCCAGCATGAGGGGCCGCAGCAGCACAGGGGGATTATGTCTGTCAGGAGTACAAGAAAGAGGAGGAGGAGAGTGCTCTGGATTTCTCATGGCACAGGCCAAGCCCAGTGAGAAAGCACAGCCCTTCCTGCAGCTGTGACAACAGCAGGCTGGCTGCCACCATGCTGATGCACAGCATGGGATATTCACATCACCTGATGGCAGCAGGGCCTTCAACTCACCTGCTTCCCCACCTGACATCTGAAAAGGGTGCTAGGACCCTATTTCTAGGGCAGAGTCAGCCCTCTGGCAAAGCCTGATGCTGTAGGAATGCAGGCTCCACGGGAACAACAATTGCTCCTTTCCCTGTGGTTTGGTTGTGGGAATTACCCCAGGAGATCCAACAACAACCCTGGTGAGGTTTACCACACAGCCAGCACGCAGCACCTGCCCTTAACCAAAGCATGTTTCAGTCAGCACACAGCATCCCTGGCTCCAGCAACCAGCAGGGAGCTGGAAGTAGGTCCTGAAGATAACTTTCGTTGCTATAGAAAATGTACTATGGAGGACCAGATGCTGTATAATCATATTTTCCAGCCTAAGAACATGACTTCAAAATTAAATTTAACAAGCACAAGCTCGCCTCACATTCCCTGAAGTCAAATCCTGCCCAAATCCATCCCAAGTGCAAAGACTCCTATTCCAGCCCACCTCCAGAGGTCAGGTGGTGGTCAAATGAGACAGACAATTGGTTCTGCAGACGGCCTTCAGCTTGTCTTGCACTTTTAGACAAGAGCCTCTGCAAAGTCACTCAGCACAGGTTATCTGCATAGAGATCCACCAGGTGTATGATGGGCTGTAGGGCAAGACTGTGTTAAAAATTGCTGGCATGGAGACAGCCCATCATTTACCAGTACAATCTGCAGCAGAGAGATGTACAAAGTGGTAGACATGAAAAAAGGACCACATTTCATCAAGTCCAACTTCCAGATATTACATCCATACAGTATTCCTAGTCCACTTCATTATGAAGGGCAACAGTAGTTTCATAGCCTAGAGACTGGATCAGCAAGAGCAGAACAGGCACAAGTCGCTGTTGAAATATGCCTAGGAAGTTTGTCTGAGCTGTCTGAAGCACATTTGGTTAAAATACACTATTCATAAAAAATACACGTTGTGAAGAGCTTTTTCTAATTGGCATTCACTGTTGTCAGCTCTAGACAAACACTCTTGTTAAACATCCCACTGCAGAAGACTTTGTGATAAACATTTCCAACAGGAGAATTCTGGAGTGGAAGTGCACATTTCAAGAAAACTGAAAAGTTCCCTTGTTCCACAGTGCTGGAAGGAAGTCCCATAGTTTCTTTTTGATTCAGCAGTTGCCCAGTCCATTCCCTGCAAATGGACTTGTAGAGGTGTCCCTCAGAGTAGGAGCTGGAAATGGTGGAATTGAGAAAGTCTCTGGCATAAGTTCTTCTGTAGGGTCATCGTTAGTGCCAACACTAAGAACCTTTGCAAACTGAGAAAGTGTGACACAGAATCAGAAAAATAAAGAGTAAGCACACTGGGTTACATTTTAATGTATGCTATATGCTACATGTACCACTGTGTTTTTTAAAACTATATTTAACAACTGGTTTCCTTTGTTTAAATATTGAAAATCACCTTTTGCTGTTTTCACATCACACCATAAAGGGACTTGTAGATATAATGCAACAAGTAATCCTGGAGCTGAAAATTGCTTTTCAAGGGGAGAGAGCCTGAATGCAACAGCTCAGTTAAACCCTGTGTGTGAGTGCAAACTTTTCCTAGTTGGTTTTGCTCACGAGTAGCACAGCAATTGCTGCAATTCTTCACATGAGTGAAACAGGGATGTTCAACCCCTTTAGCTCCAGTCCTGCTGTGAGAAAAACCCTTAATGTCCATCAGTTTCAGTTAAAGTTTTTTCCCTGTATTCATGGTTCTTGCCAGTAGATCAGCAATTCCTATTGCAGCTCGTCTGGGGACACATCACTGCAGCTTCTTAATGCTATGAGTTTCGTGGTGCTTTCACTAATGAGGGTGGAAAAAACAGTGACACAACTCCTCTGTTTGGGGTCAGGCTGCTGCCACCCCTCCCTCAGCACTCCAGGATGCTGAGCAGGTCCTGGCCTCATCTGCTGGACACCGAATTTTTCACCAAATGCACATGGCTGTAATCTCTCTTCTCCAAGAGACTGCAGGGAAAGGCAGATGAGCCCTGAGCAAGTATAAATTAATGCTGACATTTGCTGGAATAATGTACTCTCTCGAGCCTCTGCATCTATGACGCCAATAGAGGCTGCTGGCGACACGAGTTTATATGCAACTTTCTGCTAAATCAGAGCAGCATCTGCACAAATCAAGCACTTGGGAGACATCCTGAGATTTGTGATGGTCCCTAGAGCCATAGCTGGGTTCTGAGCCATCTATTCTCACTGACTGCTGAGATTCCTCACAGGCAATTTTTAGTGACAGAACTGAGGATAAATCCCACCCGTATTTCACAAAGTAACAGGCAAGCTTTGTTTGACTTTGAAGTACAGATTACTCAGCGCTGATAGCACTACCTATTCCATACTGCTCATTTTCTTTCTTCAAAACCAAGTCCAGGGCTGGTTAAAAGTGGATTTCTTCCCTGCACAGTAAATCTGGGACAAATGGGGGCCCCAAGGCATGACACCTGTTATCCCCAAGTTCTTCACACAGTTGGAGAGTCGAATGAATCAGGATTTTCTAACCTAGTGGCACACTGTGTATGTGTGATCCAAGACTCCTCAAAACCAGTGCAAAGCTCCTGAGACGCCAGTAAGTTTTGGGACAAGTCTGCTGTGGCCTGGTGCTCCTGTAGGTGTTTGTCTCTGAGAATTCAGAGACAAGGGCTGGTGACATACTGTAACCCCTAAGAACAACATCCACCTTCTGAAGAATTTTTACCCTCCAAGTCAGCAGTTCCAGTACACTGGGAGGACCTCAGCCTGAAGCTGAGGGTGTTAATGTTTTCTTAATAGAGTTTCTACACCTTCCATCAAACAATGTCTTAACCACAGCTCTTCTCAATGACTGAAGTCAGCATGCAAGAATTTAGCCCTTTAAGATATGACTTACAGGCATAGATCTATCCAAAATAAAGCCTTAAAAGTCATCAACAAACTGGATGTTAGGACTAGGTATATACTCACAACCAGAATCTGCACTTAAAGATGTTGATATGTGGCAAGCATCGTTATGAAGGAAAACACAGAGTATGAGCAGAGTTTTTTTTTAGCTCTGATATACCACTTAAGCTATGGCATGGTTCATTTGCTGAAATGGAATATAATATATCTTTGTATTGAATTATACTTGGGTTGGTTATTAAATGAAAACTATTATTCCATTATAGCCATAAGAAATGGGAGTGCTGCATATGGCTCTGTGCAATCCATTAACTGGCTTATGGAGCCCAAGACCCTTCAGAGACCATTACAAATCCATTCCATGGCCCTCTCTGCCAGATTTTACACTCTGATATCTCTGGCACTCGAGGCAAGAGGCATAAGGCTCTGTAGAACCACTATTAATCAGCCTTTATACACTGTTTGTGCCAGTACAGACAAAGAATATTCTAAGCTTAAACCTATTTCTCGTGTATTGTTTTCTAGGTGTGTGTGATGAATGGAAACAGCTTCGCTTTTCTAGGCTGATGTGCTAACCAAAGTACATCAGGCTGAAGAGTTCATAAGCAGCTCATCTGCACCAATGCCTATCTGAACCTGCCTCTTGCAAGGCAATAATTAACAATATAATAATTAACAAAACAAGGCAATAATCTCGCACTACGGGGATATTTTCCAAGGGCACAAAGTGAGAATAAAAAGGAGAGTTACCCTAACTGACTAATAGAAAATCTTCCTTAATATTCCTTCTGGTGTCTGGGGTATTTTTATGCAGAGCTCTATTTTCTGTGTACAGAATCTTTAATATTAGACTTATTTACAATGATTCAGCAAGATCATTTGTTTTTGCAATGCTTTTTGAAAAAATATGATCATCCAGCTATGAGTCAGCATGGTTTGTGTTTAATAAAGGTCAAGCTTACAGTGTGAAATTGATCTTTTGTAATTTCCTTTCTATCATCTAATGTGGGAGGGCAGCTTGGATTTAAAAGACACCAAGTTAATGACTCCAACAAAGATGCTAGTTAAAAGCAAATGTTTGATCCAAGTTTTAACTAGGAATGTTTTGCTACCCAAAATGAGTCTCTCCTTTTGTTATAATTGGAATTTTCCAAGCTGTCTGATACAATCAGTTCTCTCCTTTCTCCATTATCCATGCTATGTTCACCAACTCAACATCAGTACTCAAACTTTTACCTGGAAATGGTGATGACAGAATGAGGAGTTGGCTCCCGGTGGGTCTGGACATGTAATACAGAAGTCACACAGAAGATGGTCTGTCACCAAAGCAGGAGAAAGGCTGCAGTGAGTTATAGGTATCCAGAAACCTACACAGCAGCATTCAGCCCAGGAGAGGCACAGAAGGGAGGCCTTGGCAAAGGTGGTGACACGGAGACAACAAATCCAAGCTGCTGGAAATGGACACCTGGCTCTTTTTGACCCCATTCAAGGTAGAACTGAGCATCTCTTCACTGATGTCCAGAGGATGTTCCTTACTAACATCTAAGAGAGAGGAAAATGCAGGAAAAGGCACAAGGAAGAGCCAAGCAGGAATTGCAAGGTGCTTGAAGAGCAATGGCATTGACAGTGCAGTGTGTTAGCACTCCCACTGCCAGAGCTTTGAAATATGCCTTTACTTCAGACAAACACAATCTTATGTATTTAGTACTTTTTCTGGCAATAGAGTGAAAGCTGATGTGCTAAAAATGCATGACTCATGCAGGCTGTTACACTTCATTTCCTCCTGAGGAAAGACAACTGCTCTTGTCTTTGTCTTAGGGCCAACATTTTGGGTAATCTACCTTTGACACTTACAGCCCTAAGCCGACACTTACAGCCCTAAGCCAGCTGGGATTTCTCCCTGGGCCAATTCCCAGTCCCTCTTCCAAACAGAACAAATGCAAAAAGCTGATGCAATTCCTCAAAAGTGTGAGAGGCTGTGCAATGGGTGTGGACTGCCTTAGCCAGGCAGTAATTAATTGTCTAATTAGCTGATCTGAATCACTACCACTGTGCACACAGGGATCCACAGGTGAGCTGTGACAACAAAACATCTTTTTGGCAAGCCTGTTATGATCTGTCATAGCTCAGCACAGGAGTTGAGACAGCCCCACCTCCAAGATATCCAATCTGCTTTACAGGAATGAGCTCTGAACTACAGGAGACAGGAAGCCAAGGGGGTTTTTTCATATTTTTGTTGACCTATTGTTAGCAAGGTCAGAGTTATTTCAAGTTACACCAAACTCCACCACCAGGAATTTTCCTATGGACTTATTTCTTCATTCAGTAGATTCATTCAGAGGAGCTGAGAGCAGATGCTTTCATAGAGGTGATAGAAGAGGGAAACCTGCCCAACTTGGCAGCATCTAGGAGCATCTGGTAGCAATAACACATCAGAGGTCGCTGTTTGACTTAAGGAGACTGTTCCTAATACAACAGAAAACCCTTACCACAACTAGCAACAAGAACTTGACAAATTCCTTTTTGTTCTATTTTTCCCACTATTTTCAATACCATGTCAAGCTTGTGGCCAGAAGGGATCCTCCTTTCTGTAACTCATCAATAGGGAACTTGCCCTCTTTTTTTAATTTATTTTTTTCTCCTTAGTACTTAGTACTTTCTCTGCTTTTGAAGAAAAGAGAACAGGCGAAAAAGATCCCAAAAATGTTCTCAAAGGAACATCCTGCTGGAAACAGGAATGGGAGATAATTCACCCTGCTAATTGATGTTCATGGCAGACATGCTCCTTCTAGGTATTTAAGGTCCTCCTGATATCTGATCAGTTCAGTCTTTCAAGTCCATTCCTAGAAACTCTTGAAAAATCTAAATGTATTTTTTAATCCCCAGGCTAAAAATTCAGTGAGCTACAATCATGTACTCTCCAAATTCTTCTGATTGAAGAATTTCTATTATTAGGAAAATTCAACTCTATTGATACCTCAATTCATCAATGAGAAAACAGGCATGAAGCATTTTTTAGGTGCTACATTCCTTTGTAGGAAAAGTAGAAAAGCATTCCTTAGGTCAAGCAGCCTGCACTGAATAATTGTCGCTAATTTTATTTCCTTTCTGGAAAGAGATCTCTTCCCCAGTCCTTGTTTCATAACAAGGAGAAGAGGAACATCCACAGGAATTTGTAATCAGGACCTCCACAGCTGTTCAATGTACCAGGGAAATCATACAAACTACTCCCTCCTGTGCCCCTTGTTACACCAGGATAAATCTGCATTCTCACCTCTCCTGCTGCAAGGACAGTGGAGATCACTGAAGCTGCCAGAGCTAACAGAACAGTCTCTCATCCTCTGACTGCAAGGAGAAAAAAAATCAAAAACTGCTTTGGCAGAGGCCAGGGGGCTTGGAGGTCTCTGCAATGGCCAGGCATCAGTAGAATTGCAATTAACTGACAGAAATAGGCACACAGGGGCTGCCTCTGGTTTTCAGGGAGCTGCCCTCTCCAGAGGGAGCATCTCTCTTTTAGGAGGCACCCTGCAGAAAAAGGCCCTGCCACTAATTTGGGATTCCACCTGAAGAAGGGTAGGAATTTCACATAAAATGCGAGTTTCATAAATTGTAAGATTTCAGCAAGCTGGGGCAAATCTCTGGAGGAGGTAAAACTTCAAATAGAAGCATATAACTTAGTATTAAAGGCAAAGTCAGCTCAAAGGATTTCATATGGAGAAAAAGAAAAACAAGCTGTAAAACCTTGTATCTTCTGAGAAGCAGTGTCCTCTATCAGTTATGGCAGCCCCTGGAGGATGCATTTTACCCCTCAACACTTCTTGGCTAAGGAATCATTTGGATCAGATCATTTTGGGGACGGTAATTTCTCTGTGCAGTAACAGATCTGGCCCCAGCCATCAATCCCTGCACTGCCAGCTGAATACCAGGGTCTGTACCAACAAAAGCAGAACTGGACTAGAGCCAAAGCTCTTAGTGCTACAAACTTCACATTTTAAATGTGGTGTTTTACTGCTGTTAGTATTTTAACAAGAAAGCAGAGGTTTTCCCCAGTTAAAAGAAAATAAGCATCAGTATCTCTGGCTGGATGCTGGGCATGAGTTCTTGAGCATCTCCCATTTTTAGAGAATGTCACTGGCTTCTATTTGTTTCTTTTCACTTTTTTTTTTGTAGTTAAAGCAAATTAATTTTTCCTTTCTAAAGCCAAACCCTCTTTCCAGATGATAAAACACTGTAGCTAATGAAATGAAAATGATACATAAGTAAAGAAACTGCCATTCAGAAGAGTTATTCCAATTGGTTGATGAAAGGCATTCTGATATAGTAAACACATGTTAGAACAGAATTTCTGCTTATAAAAAGACAGTTCTCAAGTGTTAACCATTAATTTCAAATGAAATCAGTTTAACAATGCTCTAAGGTAGCAATATAGCTATGTAATTTCCCCATTAGATTTAGTAAATCCTTTTGTGGGCACCAAGATGACATAAACCACATGATATACAAATAAATCAGGAAAAAAAAACCACTACTGGATATTTCTTTTCATAATTTCTCTGAGGACATTGAAATTTTTCATTAAAAGAGGGCCTGGCTGCAAAGAACAAATCCATATAACAAATTAATATACTATTGATGAAACATGGAATATATATAGCAGGATTATAAATATGTATTTTATGCATCACTATACAGAATATGCAGTGAAATCTCCTCTTCCCACAAATGTAATAAAGGAATAAACATGTTGCAGGAATAGATTTATTGCACAAAGTTCCATGTTTAAGAGGTCTCCTGAGCTGTATTATGTGCTAGATACACTCTGATTGATAGCAGCTTCCAATGCAGGCCCCTTTATCCCCTAACATATGTCCCTGTCAAAGCTACAAACTATTTTTTCCTGTTTGCCTTTTTCTTCCGTTCACTGACAGCTAAAACACTCCTAAACAATGACAAAGTTTCTTCATATTTCTTGTATTAAAAAGGTTCTACCCTGCTAAATGTCTAAAACATCCTCTTGTTCTTTGACTCTATCCACCAGCAAAGAAATCCCCCATGACGAGAGAGACATGAACAGTCTTTTGAAAACTGGGTTGTGTGCAAGGAATCACAGAACAGCCTCTGACCCTTCCCATTAAAAGTCATGGGAATTTCATTCCCAAGTCACACAATCTCCTGCAGATCATCCTGCTTTCCTCAGAAGAAAAGGGGCACTGCCATTTAATAGAAGGCTGCATGGTGTTCATCTTGTCCTAAGGGAGAAGGGAACATCCCTCTGTGTAAATCTGGTATTTGCACCACTCATCTGCAGTTTTCTTCTGTCTTCATTCAAAGTCAGGATTAAAAAACATGAAGGAGATGAATTTTCTTGTGTTCAGGCTTGGTTGTTGATTAAATCTTATCTAAAGTACAGAGAGTTCTGCAACACTTCTAGCTACCAGCTAAAAATGAGCAAAATGCAGGTGAATTTAGCTAGTTACAAGGTCTTTTAAAGCTAAACAGTCCAATAGAGAATTAACACCTATATTGTTTATACTTTTAGCCCAATAACTAAATTCCCATGACCCTCAGTGTGACACTGACTGACCAACCAGAAATTACTGCCTGAAACCATGAAGAAGGAAGAAGACAGAAGATAATACCCCAAATCCTCCATCTTGTCCCATACCTATCACTATTTTATAAAAACCTCACGTTTAAGACCCATCACCATGTGAAATCACACACTTCTATTTAACTACACACCAGTGATTTTAACTCCATCACTCAAATTTGGAAGCCTTCTCCAAGGTCTCAGGTCAAAAGCAGAGTTCTCCAGGGGGTGAGTGCCAGAAAGCACAGAAAGCTGAAAACTCCCGGGTTTCTGGGATCCAACACCTCTGCAACTGGGGCTGAAGCTCACCTGACTGATCCATTAGGAAAAATGGCAAGAAAGAGATGATCAGCCTGGGCCACTGTTTTTAAAGAAAATCTCCCTTTTCAAACTGATAAAAAAGTAGTCAGTGTGATCTGAACATGGTTGTGCTGTGGGTTTTGTATTAGTTTTACATGTGATTGTCAAATCAATCTGCAAATGCACCTTTGCTGATGAGCTCATTTACTAACAAAAATTAAAATCTGTCTGACACCTTCATATATGCTCATTGAGGACCCCACTACTGGCTTTGGAACATTTCTGCTGCTTGCAAGGCTGAGCATAAATCCCCAGGCCTGCAGAGTGAACAAATACACCCACAGCAGCTTTCAGACACACTGGACCAATTTATTCACCAGCCCAAACCAAAATCTCTTCTAACTTCATTGAATCAGCCTCACTTCCTTTGAGGACACCAGTCTTATGCCAAACTCTGGTAACTGAACATCATTTTTTTGTTGTTTGTATTGAAATGAAGTGCTAACTAGTACATCTCCTGTTAAAGAAAGAGTGGCATTGAGTAAATCTAATCAGTTCCTTTATGAGAAAGTCTGTTTTCCTTCTGCCCATGTTTGCTGTCTGCATGCTAATTCAGCCCTGCTTAAACATGCAGTGTTGTCACCACTTACCCAAGTAAATCTAGATTTTTTTATTATTAAACCACATTAAGACAGGTGCAGTAATGATTTATTCATCTGGATTGCATTGTTCCCAAGACAGAGACATCTACAAATACCACCATAAGTCAGTGTAAAATATGCACTTGCTTTAACTACACTGTTCAATTACTGATTTCCTGCAGTTCAAGCAGTTTTTATCTATTCTGTCTCCTCTGTCTTGGTCAATGTACTGCCATTTATGAAATCCACTAGAGGAAACCTACGGCCTACTGCCCTACATTAAAGCCCTGCTAATTAATTACAGATATTCTTCCAGGACTGTGTTCTGGATCAATGAGAGGGAAAAAAAATTGTCCCATACTTTCCCTTTGTTTTTCCATTTCCACACCACATCTAATGGCTCTTGTATTGAAACCCTATGCTGAATGTAATGAGATGCAAGACTCTTCTGCATCCATGGTTACTATTTACTAACAAAACTGATGATGTCAGGAATTTAATTAGGTTGTTTCTAGCACAGAGATTTTAAACCATGAAATCATTAAAGTGTCTAATCTTTTCTTTGTTTGCATTTTATAAAAAAGTAAACCCCAAACTAAACACCATTCCTGTCACAAAGAGCTGAGCTTCTCAGGGTTTGCCAGGCATAACACACTAACAGGTTTAAGAGTAATTAACACAAGCTAGTCCACACACTATTATTTTTTCAAACTACACCACAGCAACAGCTGCCACTAGCACTGTTGGGCTTCAAGATTGTACCAGTGTTTTTATTACAAATCCTTATTTTCAAGATTTATAACTTGGCTGTAAAAATGAGCTTCAGGCTAAAATTTGGCACAGGTGCTCCAGGAATTTATTTTTAACACCAGAATTGCTATAAACCTGCATAGAGTTGGGATATGCATAGAGAGAGAAGTGGATGCATGGCTGTGGAAATATCCCATGTTCCTGTTTCATCCACCTAATCCCTGTGCACACCCTTCCATGGGAGCTCTGGCCTCCTGCTCCACTGCCAGGAGCTGGGCAGCATTGAGCAGAGCTTGCTTGGCCTCAGAGAGGATCCAGCCCAGAGGTCAGTGGATGGAAGGACACAGATCTCCTCACCCTGCAGCCCTGGCACAGCCTTTCCAAGGTCCAGCAGCTCCTTAGGGAGCCAGCAATGAGGCCACTAAGCACAAGGCAGCCGGGTTCAGGAATCCACCTGTGATCTGAGCAAGGCTTGCTTTCAGAGTGTGATATAGTGAACTGCAGTCACACACCTACTTATTTATGCCTTTTATTTTTTTGTCAAACCATTACAGACCTCAGAGATCCTTCAGTAGGAAGACCCCCCTGCAACAGCTGCATGGTAAAGACATAAGCACGGAGCACTCCTTGCCAGGTCAGCTCCCAAACATGGGACCCCACAACACTTCAAGGAGGGATGATCAGAGAGGGTTGTGCAGAGATGCAGCCTGTGTTCAACCAGGGACAGAGACCACAAGATTACCAACAAGCAAGAAGGTACAGGCAGCTGATATCTGTCACCTCTCTGTTCTAATCAAAAGAAGAGCAGCACAGATCATGGTCCTTGTACCTGCTTTTATAGACTAACCTGCAACCCAACAGAATAAAAAAAAAAAAAAATCTTCCTTAAGCAAGACTTAAGTGAAAAAAATTAACACCAATATTTTCTGTGTGATATCAAGGTAGTTTCCACTGGCTGCTCTGAAGGTGGGCAGGAAATGCTGCTCTTCCCCATCAGCATGACACTCCTACCACTCTGGGCCACCTGCTTTGTGTCCTGCTGATGCTGCTCACCAGCTGAATGATGAACTCATCCCCTCTCAGGAAACCCACACTGCACAATGCAGCCAGGGTCCCCCCAAGGACACCACTGTAGCACAGACAAGTGACAAATGTGAGGATTACTGTAATGCCCTTGGGAGAATTAGAGCATGCCAGGAAAACTTGGTCCCGTTCATCTCTACAAAAGGGATAAAACCATTCTTTATCACTATTACCACCAAAGCTTCTTAATGTACAAAGCTAGAGGTATCCTGTCAAAAAGCAGTAGAGTATCAGACAAACTAAAGAACTCCACTAAACCCAAATTGCCCAGAGTCATGTTTCTGGAGTTTTGACAGTTTCCCCTTCGTCATCAGAGTAAAAATCTCATGAAAGTGTCAGAAGTTCTAAGTGATAGGAATGTGATCACTCTTAAGAGTAAAAAAAAAATTTAAAAATAATCAAAGGTACAACTTCAAAAGAAAAATAGCCTAGAAGTCAAACCCAAATAAATCAACACATGGAATTGCTAAAGGCCCCAAATAAGCATTTTCCTGAGCATATCCTTTTGAATAGAAAACTGTTGAAAGGTAGATTGGAACAAGATCATTCATTTGGGTTTTAAGGTAGTGGTTTCGTTTTGTCATGTAAGATAAAAGCAACTCAGATTTACTGCTACTTAATGTAGCAAGATTCTCATGAAATTCAAGATAAACACTTAAGAGGATTGCAGTGGGGTAAGGGGGTTTTTACTTTTGAATGATTAAACTTCTCCTAACAAATGCTATGGTGGTTTGGTGAAAGCCTTTTGCTGATCTTAGCAAATTATTTTGCTTGCAGAAGAAACCAGAACCTGAAGGGTTTTTTCGGTTCAAACCCACTTATTTTCTGTATTATATCCTAAACTTTCATTTGAAGACTGAAGTATTTAACAGAGGTTCTTTTCAAGTTGTTGTTTTGGGTTTTTTTAAATTTCAACCTTTGAAAATGAGGCTGCAGTTGAAGTTCATCATACTTGATTCTTGAATCATAAGAAACATTGGTGGAAATAAACTAAACCAAAGAAGTGATCATCCCACATCCCAGTAAGACTGCAAGGGTGCCCCTGAATAACGTGAGTCAGCATGTAAGGAATGCTTGTACACCTGAGTTTGGACCAGTCTGTGCCCTTAAGTCCCTCTGTCTCAATTATTTGTGAAGGCAGTTCTGTTGTTCAGAGAGCTCTGAAGACATCACCCATCTTTATACAGCTCAGTCTCTAAGCATACTTTAAAGGCCAGTCCCTGACAAAATTTTTTCATTCAATTGAAAAGATTTTATCCAATCCTTTCATGCCGGTCCTCAATAAATAAGAAGAATCTGTTTCTGTATAAGACAGAAGTAATAATTGAGGAGACTTTTGAGAGAAGGATGGGTGCCGCCCATGTGTCTTGGGTTGCAATACAGGCTGTGGCCAGAAATGTGTATTCTATCACCATCTGTTGAAGCCGGGTGGGGCAGTGACCCTTATCTCTGTGGGAGATATCCTCTGCTAATGGGCCAGCTGTTAAAAATCAGATGGGGCAATGTTATTCATCTTTCCCATGACCCACCCTTCCTCCAGGAAGATATCATCTGCTGCTGGCCCATTGAGTCCCAGTGCATGACTGATAAAATTACATCATCCAACTGGGAGATGTTCCAACCAGGGGGAGGAGACAAGCCTTTCCTACCCAGATAAAAACTGAGATTTTATCATCAGAGCAGCCTTTTCCACTGGATTCCAGAGGAAAACCAGATCTTTGCACATCATCTCTGGACCTTGAGAGGAAAACTGCACCTTCTACAGGAGCACTGCTTCAGCTGAACCACATCTGCCACTGCAGGAGGATGCAGCCACCATTTAATGGGACTGCTGCCAACACCCTGACTGACTGACTGGGTGGCAGCTTGGATTCTGACTCTGTCAGTGTTTTGGGATTGTTCTTTGTAATACTGTATTTCTATTTTATTTTTTCCTAGTAAAGAACTGTTATTCCTAATTCCCATATCTTTGTCTGAGATCCCCTTAATTTCAAAATTATAATAATAATTTGGAGGAAAGGGGTTTACATTCTCCATTTCAAAGAGAAGCTTCTGCCTTTCTTGGCAGACACCTGTCCTTCAAACCAGGACACTATGTCCCCTGGCACATTCATTCATGGGTGGATGAAGGTTCCTGCCCATCTGTCCCCACACTGTGCTGGGGGGTGAAACACAAGCACAGCTCCCATTCCCAGCAGCTTCCCCTCAAAGGAATTCAGTCCCTGCCTCACTGGCCCTGGCCATGGTGGCCTCAGCCAGAGAGCCAAGGCCGCTGTGGGAGGAAATCAGCCAGAAGAAAGCTCTGCAGAGGAGAGCTGGTGCTCCCACTGCCCTCAGCACCACACCTGGCACACTGAGAGCATGGCACACACAGAGGGTGGCACACTACTTGGCACAGTGCTTTGTCATTTAGATTTTGCTTCCTTGTTTTTCCAAGGCAAGACTCCCAAAATAAGCAGAGGGGACTCCTGTGTGTGACCATTTCAATGGGGCCACACCAGGGCTTCCAACCCCAGAACTTTCTACACTCCAGGACTGGAGCCACTGAGGTTCTCTAAGGACAGCAAGAACCTGCAGGCAAAACACTTGGCAACAAGCACTTTTCCAGAAATGCTTTAAATAAAGAGATGCCTCATTGCTCATAAGTCACCTTAAAACAGCAGGCAGAGAGGACAGAAGATGAATCTGAGTGAGTGGCTATTACTTAAGTGAATGACAAAGGCTGTTCTAACTGAGCATTTAATTACTTTGACCTTGTAATAAAAAAAAAAAAAAAAACAAACCTTTATATTTGTTCCAGGTTTGCATAATCAGTTTCTTTCCTCTTTGATCACTTAACCACTTGAATTTTTCCTGCACGGAGCTTTGCTATTGTTCCCATCAGACTCCAAAATGCCACTGTGCACTGTTATTGCACAAAAAGCAGAAAAAAGCAAGTTTGGGCATTCTGCCATTTCCATTTCACTTATTTTCATCTTAAGTGCAAAATGTTCTTTGTTTGGCAAAGAATAAGATGTGTGTGTCACAGTGGGGAGGGCAAAAATATGAGCTGAAAGTCAAGCAGGGTACATTGTGCTCACCATGCTGTGTTTTTGTGGGCTGAAAGTCACCCATGATCAGCAGGTCCAAAAGTCACCATGGGAAAAAAAAAATCAAATAAGAAGCATAGTAAAAACCCTTGGGAAAATCTCCCACCACCACCACCTCAATACATCCAGATAGTGAAGAATTATCAAGATGGCCTGGTCTTTATTTACTAATTATTTATTTTTTGGAGACTGATCTTTTAAGCATTTGTTTTGTCAAAGGACAGAGGAGTAGGCACGACAAAGGAGAGTTATCAGAAAGGAAAGTACAACCTTCAGCATACTTGTGTTACTTTCTGCCTTCCACAGAAAAATTAGGATGAACACAGGTAAAAGTATAGGAATAAGCAGTAGAGAAATGGCTTAAATCTGTGGCAGCTGGAAGGTCCTTAAAATGGCTGCTTAGTGTGTTCCAAAAGTAAAGTGCAGGGTAAGTCCTGAAGCCAAAAGGGAAGAATACAGCCTGTCCCAGCAAGTAAAAATTGAGGACTTCAGGCTTCCCCTTGTCTTGAGCCACAGTAAGAGGTGGTAAGTATAAAAACGCTGCAGATGCATAACAAAACAAGTCTGAGTGATTTAAATATTTCTTCCACTAGAATGATAGCACAAGGGAAGGCAGATCATAGTTTCAGAAAGGAGGCAAAGCAGCTGCAATTCATTTCAGCAGCAAAGAACCAGTAAAAAGACCAAAACAAAGAAATGCATTTGTGTAAGTGAGGAGTCTCTGGAGAGGCGGTGTCAGCATAGTCCAACTGTGGCTCAGAAGAGATAAGACTGATCCAGAAATTCGTCCTAGAAAGATCCTTAATGGACAGAACTTCTACTATATGGCCTAAACAAGAGCCTTGCAATAATCTGGAGGGAAAAATCCCTTTTAATTGTTATTTGGTAGGACATTCTCTAATTTGTCAGCAAAAGTTAATCACCATTAGCAGTCCCTGCCAACTATTTTAGCTGAAAAATACCAGTCCCATCTGCCAAGACACAAAACTGAAGTACCAGAACTAACATCCAAGCCTGGAATAGATGAGATCTGCATTCAGTTTGTGGCACAGCAACAGACTTGAGGGCCCATTTCAAAGAGAGAATCAAGGAAGAGATCAGGGTAGAAGAGTATCTTCTGCTATGACATACATGAAAATGTTGTTTCAGTTTAACCCTTTTAAATCAAATCAAATCTCTACAGACCTTAATGACAAATTTAGTAGTTACAGAAAGCCAGGTGTCACAACAAAGCAGCACTGCCTTCAGTTCTGTGGGACTTTTTGCCTGTTTGTGAACTGAGATTGACAGATAACAACAGATTCTTATGATCCTGCTCCTTTCTCACCTCACAAGCTCCATTCTTGGTCCTCAGAGTTCAATGCCTGAGACAAAGGGGCTCTGAACTCATCTCAGATAATCAACAGCCACAAGATAAGCATCAGTAAGATAACCCATAAAACCAGCTTCTGGAAGTCTGTAGCTGTCCAAGAACGCCTAAAACAGCCCCTCCTTCTGCCAAAATACAAAGAACTGTTTAGTCACTAATGGGACTGCTGGTCCTAATGATTAATTTAAACAAAAAATTGTTTTGTCATCTAAAATTGGTTCATACATGAAATGTATTGGATGCTATGCCCTGGGAAACTGTGTTCTCCTTTTCTCTTGTAAGGAAAGGATGTTGTATCAGCAGCCTGACTGCAAACCTTTCTCTAGGGCTGAGCTGCTGACATGTTATGTCCATTGATTTGTGCTGGGAGAAAGGCATGAGCAGAGCTCACAGAGGCAGCACTGCAAGGACTGTCACTCACACCTAAACATTTCCTATGGATATCTAATGTTAAGTAAAGAACTTGAAAATTTTAGGAGTGGGGACAGGTTGAAATTCATCTTGTTTTTTAGTTCTGCTACAAATCATCACACTGAAGGTCTCTTTGGGCCTCTATGTTCATTTAAAAATAGGAATAAAATGCCTCCAGCCACACATTTTTAGGCCATAAAACCTCTGTGTTGCACATCTGAGTTACTGTGTTACTGTCCTGGGTGAGAAAGATGCTCAGCCCTGCAAATGGAAGGATGAAAAAATGTACTTTTTGAGACATCCATTCCTTTCAAAGTTTGTCTAGAGAGAGCTTCCAGACATATTGAGCCATTTCACAGAATCATTATGTTTGGAAGGCGTCTCTGGAGATTATCCAGCCCATCTCCCTGCCAAGGGAGGGTCACCTAGAGCAGCTGACACAGGAACACATCCAGGTGGGTTTTGAATGTCTTTTCAAATTAATCCTTTACATTAGAATGCATCAAAAGAGATGAAAGTGAAGGAGAGTCAATTTTTCTAGCAAGAAGGCATTGAGTTTCTGTGAGGTTGTCTGAAGAACTGAGACAAACATGAATTGCTTCTCCATGTAATGTAGCACTTTGATCAAGAGAGTGGACTTTGCATAGGTCTTGATTTCACTTACAAGAACAGTTCCACATCACACCTTGCACAAGCTACTTTCAGGTAAAAACAGAGTGCAAAATAAATAGATAACAAGATTTTTTTAAAAAATTTTTCAAATTAAGCAAAGATTGTTTAAAGTTTGTCTTTTTTTCTTAACTCACATTGTGATTGCTGCATTCATTCTGAGAGCCTCTATGCTATGATGTTTAACACGTCTAAGTGCTCCCATGGTTACAGCACCCCACTGAACACAGGGAAATAGGACAGCTCTAGGCTTCAGGGTCTGAGCACACCCCTCATGCCTGCTGCCAAGAGCTCACAAAACTGCTAAGGCAGGTTGAGTTTTCTCTAGCTTGGCTGGACTGATGTGGCTGGCAGTGGGAGTTCAGCAGAAGCCCTTGGCCCAAACACTGGGCAGCTCCTGCAGAGCCTGGTGAACACCTGCATGGTAAGAGGCTCCTCTGAGCTCCTGGCATCACAGCTGCTCTGAACAAGGGTTTGGCACTGAGTTGGGAGCTCAGACTTGTGATGTAGCTACAACAGCAGGAGGGCTCTGCTCAGTGACACTGATGACTTCCCATCCCAAAAAACAGCTAGGACACGAATCACTGTCCAAGAGTTTCAGAGTCCTGGTGAATGCAAACATGCCAGGGTGAACAAAATAGATTCAGAGAACTTTGTGCTGACTTGAGCACAGTGTGAAGAGCCTGAACTTCCAAAGCTGCTCACAAATTCTGTAGCCATATGAATAGGCAAGGACTGTTACTGATTGCTCAACACTTTGTTACCTGCTGAAGATAAAATGCATTGCAATAGACCCTGTCCCTGGCAGCCCAAACACTATCCATTTCTTTGCCAAACAGATAGAAAGCAGCTTTGTAAAGTTATCTGTAAACTTTTCCAATACTTCAGCTACAGGGTTACAGGGTCTGCAACCCAGATGGGTGGCTGCTATTCTCAGTGAAATATACTATTAATTAGCTGCTGACAGCACAAAATAGCTTTAAACTGTACGATTGAAGGAGGGTGGGGGAGACATCAAATGGATCTGATCTTCAGGGGACAAGATAGAAAGGTAACAGATGTTGGTGTGCCCTGACCTTGGTCTCATCACTGTTCCTTAGGACTAACATAAATAAAATTTAACAACCAAAGAAAAAAGTGAAAGGGATTCTGTAATAACTCCCAGCTATACTCTAGCATTTTGGCAGATGATAAAAGCAATGGTTGGGTGCTCAGTGTGAGCAAGTGGAGCTGTACTGAGAGCCAGGTGAAGATCTCCAAGCACACAACACAGACAGCACCCAGCAGCACAGCTCTGGCAGAATCACACATGAGGAAAGTGCCTGGCATTCCATCTTTCCACTAGTGGTGGATACCACACATTCAGGAGAAAGGAGAAGACAGAGTGCCCTAAAGTCATTAAACAACCCTTAACTTCTGGATAGCACAGGGCTCTGACACGAGCACAGCCTCAAGTCTGACTTTCTCATGGACAGGGAAAGTGTCCTGTGCCTGTAACATGCCAGCCTGGACAGTCAGACACAAATACCACCTCATCCTTACATTTCTGAAGTTCATTAAACAAAAACTAGAATTAAAAACAAGCAAGCAGCATAGATGACTGCTCAGATTGCAACTGCAGTAGTGAATATTTTCCTAGTATAGAATATAGAATATTGTCCTTGTATTATAATGTAAAAATGTGCCCAAAAGTGTGTATTCTATCACTATCTGCTGAAATCAGGTGGGGCAGTGATTCTTATCTCTGTGGAGATATCCTCTGCTAATGGGCCAGCTGTTGAAACCAGGTGGGGCAGTGATCTTTATCTTTTCCACAACCCATCCTTCCTCCAGGAGATATCTCCTGCTAATGGCCATTGAGTCCCACTGCATGACTGATAAAATTACATCATCCCACTGGGAGATGCTCCACCCAGGAGGAGGAGCCAAGCATTTCCGACCTAGATAAAAACTGAGATTTGGAACATCAGAGCAGCCTTTTCCACTGGTTTACAGAGGGCAAGAGCTGCCAGACCTTTCTACAGGATCACTGCTTCAACAAAACCACTTCATCTGGTTGCTACCACCACCCGAACTAGTGGGGTGTCAGGTTGTATTCTGACTCTGTCAGTGGCTTTTCTTTTGTACTATTATACGTATTTTATTTTTGTCTTTTTTTTTTTCCTATTTAATTGTATTTCCAACTTGGAGACTCTCACTGGTTTTGCTTTCAAACCACTACAATATCTAATACAGAAACCAAACCCTAAGGTACCTACATATGATTTGGGTAGGAATCATGACATAAATCCACAAAGTGTCTAACAGGAAAAACCACTTGGAACTACCATGACCAGAAGAACAGCTGTGAAAAGTGACTGAAAATGAGTGAAGAGGCTAAGAAGCAGCAATAGAGGTCTGAGATCAGGGAAGGTAGGTATGGGAAGCACTAAAATACCATTCAGTTAGCAAGAATTGTTTTGCTTGTCTGCCAATCCTGGCTTATTTGTGACTTCCAAGAAACTAGGCTCATCTCTGAATGCCCAATAAACCACCAAGTTGAGATCTTCAAAATGGTCTTTTAAAAGTAGCCATGATCAGACCTGTAAGACTGAGAATAAATAAAAGAACAATGTACTCCCATTGCTCTTTGTCCTCACAAACTCCCTTTCATGTCACTAATCAGACAGAACAAGCACTCCTGGAGCAGGATGTCACAGCTGATGAGTCAGGCAGATTATCAAGCACAAATTGTGCCATCTGATATCAGGATGAGCTGATGGCTTCTGAACAGGTGTTATTCACATCTGGCATTTGTGACATGATTTGTATGGGGAAAGGAAGGAGCTGAAAAGTTCTTCACACTGCAAAATCCTCAGCAAGAGGAAAACAAATCTTTTTCTGTTGCCAAATCTATTCTACTCTTCAGCCTTCTTGCTGACATCCAAACATCTAAAGATACATGCAAGATGAGATCATGTCAGTGATCTCAATCTGAATGCTACCAAATGGTTTAATTATTTTGCTGTATCCCTCACTGAGAGTGGTTTAAATTTCCCACAAGTTCAGCAGTCCAATTTAAGAAAACAACTATCCCAAATTTTAGACATTAATCTTGGGTGCAATTCCAGTACAATCAATGAGCCACAAGGTGGAAAAAAATGGCAAAATCTTTTATCTCAGACATGACTAAGGTTACATGGACTACAGAGAGAAAAATTTTCTATTTCTGACAAGTCAAAAATGAAACTCCACAAAGAACAAAACCGCATAATCCAGTGCAAATGCCACAATTTAAAATGTACTTGTCAACATCTCTATTTCGCATAGATCACAGAAATCATAACGTTTATGTGCTATCAATAAAACTTTCAGAATCTCTTTTTGCCCCAAGTCATAGTCAAACTCAGCTTGTCACAGACACAGATATAATCCAAAGGTATCTGAATTCCAACACTGAGGTGTTTATGTATAAAAACTGAGATGTGCAATCTGCACGTATGGACACAAGAAGGATAAATAGCTTAGAGCCATGAACTGTGTGTATGGGTAGAAATGACTAAGGTCTGGACACTCTCTCTCTATATATATACACATACATACACATATATATTTACATACATACAGATATATATATAGGTTATACACAAAGACTGGACAGATTCCCTCCTGACCTGGAAGTAAAACACATCTCTAGGAACCAGAAGAATCAAGCCCAGATTTGCAAGAGCATTTGAAGGACTTAAATACACAGGTAAATGCTAAATGGATTTTACAAAAGCTACTGAACATGCCAGTATTTGCCTCATTGAAAAACAGCCTCCTTTGTTAAACTGTGCAAATCCCTGGTAGGAATTTCCCCGCATTTAGCTACTCCAATAACTTTATGGAACTGTTTCCTTATCTTCCCCCATTACCTGTGTTGGCTCAAAGCCATCAGCTAACTAATGGGACAAATCTGAGTAAAACACCACTCAAAATATAAATGGGGAGAACAACTTGCTAACAGAGAAAAAAGGAGATTGTCTGAAGAAAACCCAAATGATTAGTGATTAGTGCAGACTGAATAAGCACATAATGAACAAATGGTTAGAAACATCATCAGCACAAGGACAGAGGAGCAGGTAACCAATTTTTTACAGAAAAAGGCAAGATCTAAAATTGGCAAAGCTAATCTTGTGTCCCATGGCCTCTTCACACATTCACACCATGGAATGATGAAGGACTGCTCACATTCTGCCCACTCCATTCTCTTCCTAACACTGATCTTAAACTTATCACTTGTCCCTACCCATTTTCTACAGTGACCTTTCCCCCCAAACCTGCTTTAATGAAATTTCCCTCTAACATCATGACATGGCAAAGTTCACTCATGCTTCTAGGATGCTGATCTGCTCTAAAAACAGCTTCAAGTTTTCATCATCCACTCAGTTTTCAGGTTGAGTTATCAGAAATATGGCAGCCTTGCTGATCTCATGTCAGATTCCCATCTGCAGACACTCAGTTCCTCTGTTAGGAATCCAGGTTCATCCTAAGGCAATCAGGTAGAAAACCAAAATACAACTCTATCTTAAAAATTGAATTTTCAAAACTCAGTGTCAGTGACCAAATAAAACAGAAGCCTATCAAGGAAAGGTTAGAGGTAACTAGAAAACTAAATCATGATTAGGGCTTCTGAGCATTTGTATTATGTTGGCTTCTCTACTTTTCATATGCTTCCTTACTAAAAAAGGAGACCTTAAATAAAGGAAAAACCCCAAATAATTACCATTGCATTGAAGCAACAATTATAAGCCATACTGAAAATCACTACAATACAGAAACAGAAACCCAGCTTTGTGCTCATTACAGGAATGCCATCAGTAGAAAGGAAATGTGTGACTGTAGGTGGGCAATCAGGCATTCAGGTCCCTGGATCTTTACTGAATTCCCTCTGTCCAACTGCCAACAACAAGTTGAAAGAAAAATGTTTAGTTCTAGAGTCTAACTTAACATGTAAGCAAATCCATTTGAACAGCCAATGATATTTTGATTTAGCTGATGAATGAAAAAATATAAAAGTCAAAGTGGCAAGGTGGGGAATATTCACAGTGAGTGAAAATGCAATATGCCTGCTGCCTGCAACAATTTGGCAACTCATTATTAAAAGGAATAGTGTGAGGAGCTGTTATATAAAGCGACAGGAAGCAACTCCCATTAAGGGAAAATAAGGATGATGAACATGTTGGAAGATTTTGTTCATCCATTCTCATTTGTGCTGTTTCCCTCTATCTAGAGGAAGCTAAAGCTAAAAATAAAAAACCTCCTCAGAATTTAACTAGGATTTTATCATCTGGTACCTTCCACATTCAAAGGAAATGCATCTGCTAAATTTGGAAATTAAATAGAAGGAAAAAATTATGGAGAACCCAATTTTGCTTACAACTTTTGCTCAATAAACACGACTCCCCAACTGGTTGCATCAAATAGGTTAGCACAAGGTTTATTTGGCAGCTTCTCCTGTGATGTTGGACAGGGAACAACAGTACTTTGTCAGCAGAATTTGTTGATTTCTGGAGCACGCAGAGAAAGCCTAGTAATAACCCAAAAACCAGAGCAGATGCATTAAGCAGTACCTCAGCTTGCAGCAGAATGTTGTGTCAGATTCTCCTTCTCACAATTTATTCACTCACAGAAATTGCAATAAGAGATTGCCATGTTCATTAGGCAGCTTGCTCCAAACACTTGAAAATCAATTCTGAAGAAAAATCCAGGGTCCTCTGGGTCTATACCTAGTTATTAAAGACTAGGATCCATACAACTAAATTACAAAAACCCTCATCTCTTTAAAAACAAAGCTTGTTTCTAGTCACAACTCCCCTTTCAAATTTCACCAGAGCAACTTCTGGGAATGCATTTTCCTAAGCATGTGGCAGATGAGCACTGGGACTGCCCAGAGTAATAGCAGGGCTGGTTCAAGGGCATGGACAGAGCCAGGAACCAGGACACCATGGGGAAAAGGAGAGACTTGGCAGGAGGGCACTGGACACAGCACAAAACAAAGCTGAGACCAGAACTTGGGGTCACTGCTGGAGCTGGAAGGCTTCCAAGGGTCTGGTTTTGTTCTGGTCTCACTTCTCAGCATGTGCACAAAGCATCTCATTTCTCTCCCCACTTCCAGAAGGGCTCAGGGCCAGTTGTTAAGGGGTACAAACCTACAGGTTCTGTTTCGTGGTATCATCTGGTGGGTTTAAATTAAAGGTATCCTACTGGAAGCAAATGGTGTTCTCTTCAGGACACTCAAAATTCTGCATGTTTCCCACAGGAAACACTTCACAGTAATTTTCAATTCATTCTGAAGCATAGTTGAACTTACACAAAGTTAATGAAGAACAAGGTTCCACTCACACCCTCCTGCCCTTCTAAGGGCTTTAATGGTGATAATTCACCTAAAAATGAAGGCCTGATCTGGTAACAGGTCTAAGATACTTTCCATATATTCAGGTAGATACTGTCATTATCAGATAAATGCTAACACTACTTCTGACAGGTAAAATAATTTCAAAGGTGTATCAACAGCAAATCACTCACTAACTTTTGCACACATAGTTTTTTTTCCCGCACAAACCAAAGGGAAAACCCTTCAGTATTTTCTTCTCAAGAAACTGGCCAGTAAAAACCACACTATCAAGAAACCCAGAGGAGCATGTTTAAGTTACATCTTGAAAGCCCTCTCAGACACTGAGAGCTTGTTCTGTGTTAAAGGAATCAGAAGGGCTGAAACAGATTTGGCTTGCAGAGACCACCTGACTCAGTGGGATCCCAATTTAGGATGCTGTAATCCTGGAAGAGAGCCAAGCCTATGAGTCAGATCTTTCAGCCAAGAAACTACAACACACCTATTTTATCATTTCAGGACAGAAAATGTTTTTCTCTGACATATCAAATTCCCCTCAGATTCCCCTGGTGGCATATCAGGTTTTAACATAAATATCAGCAGTGGCATGGGAACAGATGGTAAGGGTGGGAGAAAGGCATCAGACTAAGGAAGCACCTCCATCAGAATAAAGAGGAAAACAATAGTGAGGAGCTAAGAGCCAAAAGTGGAGGCACTTGCAGTGCCTTCAGCCTTCCTTGATAAACCTGTTATAGATAAAGCTCTCAGTTTGCAGAGCAGTTTGGGGCTTGCCTGCTGTGCAACAGCCTAGGAGCATCCTCCCACAGAGAGCCTCACAGCTATTCCAGATTCTTCGGTTTGTTAAAGACTCCAGTGTAATGCAGGAGCTGATGTGGAATGCATCAAACCACACAAATGACAAGTCTATTCACTTACTCTACATCTACTTTCCTCAGTGGATTTGTGCCCTAGTGTGGGGTTATAGATGCCTCTGCAGAGAACTCCCCTGGCTTTTGAGGATTTAGGGCCACAGGGAGTCCAGGAGTCAGAGCACAATCTTGCTTTAAGCTCCAGGCTCAGGTGCATTTGCTCACCACAAGGCAGCAGCAGGCTCTCAGGTGCTGGAGCAGAACAGATCCCTGCATGCAGGCTTGGAACTGGAAGCAGCTCTCTGAATTAGAACATTAATTGTAATTTGATAGTTGGTTGTGCTGCAATCTCTTTTGGTGCTCTGATAAAACAACAAAAATAGAACTCTTTCCAAAATTATATTTTATTATTCCTCTGGGGATGCCAATCTGCCTGGAAATAGTAAACTTCTCGTAGGGAACTCCTTCCTGATAGCTTAAAACTCTCATAGGTCCAAGGAAATTATTAACATCCTAAAGGTTTATGTCATTTGGTTGCTTTTATATGAAGCATGCAATAATTTGATATCAAGACAAATTCCTCACCTGGTATAAAACACAATAGCTTCTGCACTTATATTTATTTAGATTTCACTTCATGTCAGATTCTTTGGAATTTGTAAGCCATTCTTTGTCTGGTAATTTGTAAATTACTCCTTCTCAGTTCACCACTCCTTTTCAGAAATAGGTTTTAGATTTCTCAGTTTTATGCTTGTAGTATCTGCTTTAATTCAATTTACCTTGAGACAAGTGTAACCATGCTGTAACCACGTGTTTGCTTACTGGAGCCATAGTAAATCTTTTTTTAAGGATTGAATATATCCTTGGCAATGTTGTCCTGCCTTCCTGAGAAAAGCAGTGTCCTGATGGGTTTCTAAAGCAAGTGCAGCTGGACTAACTCTGGGTGGAAATTTTCCTTAAGGGAGCCTGGGTTCAGTTTTTAAAACTTGTGCTGGATATCTCAGAAAATGCTTCCAGTTTCTAAGAGTAAGACAAAAATAAAGCAAAGAGACAAGAATGCAAGCCTACAGAGAGGATAAAGAAGATGAGAGTTCCTAAGAACATTTTGTCCTACTTCATAAATAATGGGGAATTAAAACTTCAGAAAATTTAGCCTGCACACACTGCTAATTGGAAGATATTTTGATAACACTTGAGTGCAAAATGTTTACTTTAGTTATCTTATTATTTCTGGAAACCTCACATAGGGAGGATATCAGGCATTGGCTTTCTCATTCCACTGCCTGATAGCAAGTGCACGATAAAACTGAAGAATGAAACATTTATAGGCAACAGATACAAGACTGGAACTTCCTTATTTAATTAGATTATTTTTCATGATTAACTCTTGTTACTAATTCTTTACATGTGGCATTACAAACAGCAGTTGGAGTATTCTCAGTGCTATATTTTCTATTACACCCATGGAGCCTAAGACAGCCAAAGCTGAACAGATCAAGGCACTTCAGGCTCACTGACCATCATTAAGACACACTTTGGGATTAGAAAAAAAAGGAAATGTTCAGACCTAGGTATTAAAATCACATAGGTATCAAGCCTGTATGTTCAAACTAAGTCCCCTAAACAGCTGGAGGAATATGTGCTATATGCCCTCATATTTCGCTCAGCAGGAAGCTTCATAAAGGGTGGACAAATTTTCAAATTCAGGACAAAAAAGCCTGGACAAATTTTCAGTGGTTTTAAACGATTCATTCCTGGTCTGTAACCTGTCCTGGGTACACTGGGGTAATTTGCCTTAGCATCAGGGTGGGTTTATTGCCCTTGGACATATATTTTGGAAGATGTATGTGAGATTTATTGCAATTGCTGCAGAAGTGATGGTCCAGTTTCTAAATCATTCCCTACAATTTATCAGGGAAGAGCTTACAGAAGCAAAAACCAAGTTCCTAAGTGCAGGTAAAAAAAAAAAAAAACAAAACCAAAAAAAAGTCAGCTCCTCAGCTCCATATCATTCACTAAATTTATTCATATTTCTGGCTAAAGTCACAGAGAGAACTTCCATCTGAAAATATCCCTAAAAGATGAGCACTGGAAATGTGGCTGCAGTGCTGCTACCTCAGTGAGGAGGGAACATGGCTCTGTTCCTTGGTGTTAGGCTTGGGAGTCCTTGCTCAATTTCAGAGAGCTTAATTGCAAAACAAGGTTATTTTGCTTCTTTCCTCCCACCTTTTGTATGAGCTTCCTAAATTACATTATTTATTGAGCCCTAATTACAGCAAACCCATCTCAGGGCAGCCTTGATCTATAAACCACCATGCAAAGAACTGCCACGATGAAAACCAGAATATTTTCATTTCTTGACCCAAGTATTCAATAGCTGTCATTTACCTGTCACATTCATAAGACCTTTTTTGCATGTAATTCACTTCATAACTATAGATTTCTGTACAACCAGAACCCTAAAGGACTGAAATAACTTCTCATTCTACAGTCTAAATATAACACTATAAGGAAATGCTATTTTAAATCTTTTACACTCTACAGGAACAAGTAGGAGAATTTTTCTCTGTGAAAAGATGCAGTATTTTGTGCCAGGTTGAGTTAGGTGTCTGTGAATAATTCCTATGGTTACCATACCAAAAGGCAGCAACTGATAACATAGCTCATGTTTTAGTGAGCATTTTTTGACAATCATTTTTTGAGCACATGAACATGAATTATCTTCATCTTCACTTTAAAGTGTAATGCAACACAATATTTAACTTCCTCAGTTTATGTGATTCTGAGATCAGAGTAGATCTACATCAGCATCCCAAAAGGGAATTTGGAGATCACTACCACTCTTCATGGCATACTGAAGACAGGTTTGGTTAAGCTCAGAATTAACTGTCATTTTACCAGTGCCAGTCCATCAGGACTGTACCCTACTACAAAGGGGCAATCTATAAAGCATCTCATTTTCATTCCACATTCATTGCACCAAAACATCGGCCCAAGCAGGCTTTGCTCATGGGAGACAAGCTTTGTGCTGTTCAGGCTCTGGGCTCTTCAGTGACTATGGCCAAACCTCACAAACAATACCCTGCTCTTCTCTAGAGAGGGAAAATCACATTTGAAAATTAATCAGTTACTAACTCAACCTGAATATAGCTTTGGATCACTGCCTTTGTTCCTGCCTTGCCCCTCCCTCAGCTCAGAGATGGAAACTCTTCCTGCAGTGATCATTCAGCTTTGTAATGAGAGTTACACTAAAAGATGAACTGTGCATTACTTGACTGAAATGCCACCTTTAGAAAAACCCACAAACCAAGCAGCTGTTACACATCTGATCCTTAGCATGCATCCAACAAGAGCAGCCCAGATTTCCAGCACAAATGTGTCAGTTTTACTTTCATTTAGGAGTTATCATAACAGTGGATAAATGTGCTTGTACTTGGTAAAGAATGACTAAAATATGCTTCTCAGGAAGATTTCTAGGATACACAGAAATTGTACCCCTGACAGTGCAATTAAGTCAGAGGGGAACTTCAGAAAAAATCAAGAGCTTCAAGTTATAAAAACACATTTCATTTACTAACATTGTAAGAAGGAAAGTCGATTAGTGCAATGAAAATGCTGTACTTCTGAGTTATTGGGGTAACCCTAGCCACTACCCCAAACATGCTGAGTAACTTGTTTCAAGAAGTTTCTGGGTGCTACAGCACAGAAGCAGAAGTGCTCTGGATACTGGCATACAAGTGGCTCCCTTGCAGCCATGCACAACATCCATCTTTCTGCCACATCCCATGTTCCCAGCTGCACTACCAAGAGCCGCAGGTTGGGTTCTTCCTTCATCTACACTGGCATGGTTGTGCTGGCACAAGAGGAATCTTCCCTGTGCTCTCTCCCTCAGAAGTGCAGCTATCCAGCTTCTTTTAAGAGCAGCCAACTGCAAAAACCCTACAGCCCTTGGGGTTATCTGGAGCCATCAGTACATATTTGCAAAGAAACCCTGAAGAACCTTCAGGTTTCTCAGCCCTAATACTTTGAGCAATGTAACAACTGGAAAGAATGCATTTTTAAGTGAGCATTGTATAAATATTATTTTCTGCAACCGTCTGCATTTTTTTTCTGCTGTTACCACACATACTTCAGCATGACTCATGCCCATGCCAGAAGCCTGGAATTCCCATGTCTCAAGCTATAAGCCAACACAGCAAGTTCTCCAGTTTCCACAGTCTCCTCCTGTTTTTCAATCCAGCATTTCCTCTCACCCAAGCCTTTGTTCTATACAGTATTTTGCACTCCAAGAGTTTTAGAGACAGACTTGTGCTCTTCTTCTCTGTTTTTTATACACAAAGGATAAGTTGTGACTGCCCAACTCATAGGGATTAATGACCATGCTTCAAAACTTCAAAACAACCCAAAGCTACAAGGTCACCCCAACTTATTTCAGTTTGGAGGACTTTTTTTTTTCTACTCACACACAGTGCCCAGCAGCACTGCTAATATCTAGACATCTTCCATCTTCTGCTTCTGCAGTAAACTCTGCGTTAGCTCATTCCTTGTGCAAGGAATTGTGCAAGGCAAAGAACATGACCCAGCAAGTGTAAGCAATTTAAGAGTATCCTCTAAAAGTCTCTGCACGTGCCTCACAGATATCACAATTTTTTTTTTTTGTCTCAGTGAGCTGATATTTAGTAACAAACAGCACTGACTGATTCTGAACTTTAACTGGGAATGCAATTAGTATAATTAGCTGTTAAACTACATGTAACAGGGACCTGGGACATTCTCAGTTGCAACTCCTCTGCCCACAGAGGACCCCTGTTAGAGCTAAATCCAACCTGTAGTGCCTGGTGCTTGTTACAGCACTCTCCCCTCACAGCAGAAAAAGAAACCAGGAGATGAATTGCAGATGCAGACAAAATCTTCCAAGCCACATTCAATTTGCTTTCTTTATCATCACTTAGTCCAGATACCATGAGATGTTCAGCTGCACAAAGGCACAGACTCAGATGTCATATTAATGTTATCTATTATTCTATGCCTCTGAGAAGGGGAGTTTCCCTCTCACAAGCTGAATATTTTTAACATCTGCTATTTTAATGCAATTTAAAAAAAAATTATTTCTGAGCTCTGGAGCAACGAGATTATTGGATGGCAGAATCCCACAGAGCCTAAATTAGGTGTTTCAGGTCCCAGGAATCTCTTATTTCAGCCTTTTTTTAGAGGCACACAGTACCTGGGGAGAAAGTTCAGCTTGTTTGCATCTAAGAACACAAAGTGTAGAAGAATGAGGATTTATTTAAAGCTGCATTTTATACATTTCAAAGAGAAGACATGACAGTCTAAAGATGTTTAACACCAGATGAATGTGCTTTTAACCTTTTCCTGGCTGTGTGGACAGAAATCTGCCAAATGAACCAGAAGACTTCCCCTAGGAAAACTCACCTGCCCTACACAGGGTGAAATCTGTGCCCTGAGGCTCGCTGTCCAAAGGGGCAGAGAGAGACGAGAAAAATCTCTGTCTTGAGCTTATACATGCTAGTTTGGGGTTCTGCAGGGGGGAAAGGCTCTGTCAGAGCTGCACAAATGAGCGATGGAGGGATGAGATACTGCATACATATCCCTGCTGTGGGCTCACCTTCCAGCCAAGAGCATCCTCATCTCACTGCCCCACTGCCAGGGAGCAGAACTGGGGAGACTGGGCTAAAAGAGCCCCATCTCATGACCCTTGTTAGTATTGCACAGCACTGGCACCGAAATAAAAGCTTTGTTTCTGCCTTAGCTCTTTGGAAATAAGCAGGATCTTGTACTGGGAGAGGTTTCCCTTCCCAGTATCTTTTCCACAGGAGCAGGAGATCACCACAGAAGGGATTCCCACAAAGTCTCAGTTCCCTTTTGAATGCCCATTTAGAAAAGAGGGCTCTCCAAAATTCTTTAACGTGTTGGCTTTTTGTCCTAGAAACATGGACTTAATCATGAAATCTGACACAACTGAAAGCAGTGGTTTTGATCCAATGGATTGTTTGTACACTTAATACAGAAAAGCTGTATCTGATTTTGTTGGTTCCCACTAACAATCAGTGCAAAATGATGAGGCATCAATGCTATCTGAATTCTTTCCTCATTACATCAAACTTCAGAAAACATGCTGTGGCAATTTGCACTTGTGGCATAATGAGTGTCAATTGCTACAAAGGAAGCAAGACAATCTGAGAACTAAGGGATGTGAGGATTTAAGTGATTCTCACACTTTTATCTTAACTAGGAGTAGTCTTGCTATTAAATTCCACAAGCAAGCATCACTCAGAAAAGCTCAGTTGGTAGCAGTGTGTGATCTGCCACCTTCTCCAGTGCAAGCAAACATTCAGAGGCTCTGGTCCCCCTTAGGGAAGCCACAGGGCTGTTGTGTCCCTTTCAAACATTGACAGTGACCCCTACACACAGCACCAAGGAAAGCTCAAGTCAGCTTTTCCAGCTCACCAATTCACCCCAGTGCTTTTCAACTTCCATCCCTTCAACTTTTGCATGGCCCACATTTTCTCTCTAATTGTCTTTGCCTTCTTGGCTGTCTCAGAAGCACCTCAATAGCCCACCCATGTTGGGCCAGGTGCTTTACCAGCCCTTTGGGCCAGGAGGAACGAGCAGTGCTGGCTCTGTCTGTGCTGTGCTGGTCCCAGCAGCACGAGGCTCACCCCACAGGCCCCACACATCTCCCCAGAAGCCCCAGAGCCATCTGTGTGTCCTCACCTGCTTAATCATGGCCTCCTCCAAAGGATTTCATTTAAACCTGCCTTGGGTAAGCAGAAAGGATTCAGTCTCTTGCAGGGCAGACATGCCTAATCCACACCAGCATGAGATTAGACATCAAACACTTGTTATTGTTTTGCTGTAGGAAGCAGGCTGTTTTTAAGGGGAAGAGGTTGGAAACCTGTGTCATTTCCAAATATATTGCAGTTAT
The DNA here is from genome assembly GCA_034336665.1 of Luscinia megarhynchos. Lineage (NCBI taxonomy): Eukaryota > Metazoa > Chordata > Aves > Passeriformes > Muscicapidae > Luscinia > Luscinia megarhynchos. The sequence continues at coordinate 20,275,622 of CM067572.1, read as the reverse complement.
TGATCTCATCAAAGTAAGAATGCTTCCATAATTTTTTCTGTATCACTTATTTTTTTTGTTTTGTTGCCTGCTTTATTCTCATTTTGACTTGTCTTGAGATCAAGAGCTCTCTATGCAGAGATCATTGCTTTCAATATATTTATATAGCATCAAGTACAAAAAACATGAAACATGTGGGTCTTTTGCACTATGTGTCATAAAGGAAACAGAGCTGCTATAGCATGCAAGAGTCCTGGGGCAGGACTCCTCCCATTCTACTGCATTTCCAGGCAGTGCAGGAAGCCACAGCCTAAAATTAAGACTTTCAGGTACATAACTCCCAAACCTGAAATTGCACATCTGAGATTCTGAGGCATGGGCCAGCTTGGCTCCAACTAATGAAATGCTGTAGCTGCAGGATGCTGAACAGCAACCAGAGCATGTACTGGTCAAGACCAGATGCAGGCATTAATGTGGTTATTCCCACACTTTCCTGGTCCCTGCAGTCTATCTCAGCTGGATGCACTGCAGTGTAATCACCCTGACACAGGAGCAGCTTCAAAGAACTCTGTGATAAACCAGTGGACTTGGCTCAGCTCAAGCAGGAGCCCCCAGCTGCAAAGGTGAAGCAGATACAGTTGATGCCACAACTGTCAAGAGCTAAAAAAAGGGATTATGTGAGTGCATTTGCTCTTACCTTCATTGCTCCTGTCCCCCCAAATGGGCTACAGCTTTGCCCTGTCAATGTCTGTTTGAGAAACAGTGTGGTCCATCTGTTAATCTTGTTTTGCTGCTTTTCCTGCAGTGGCTTTCCAAGCTAAAATCAAGGCCTCCAGATCCCTCATGCTGTGTGTCTAGAGGAAGCATTATTAGCCTGAGTTTATAGGTGGGCAACAGACAGATTAAACCCTTTGCCTCCAGATTACTCAAAAGGTCCTGAGCTGAGCCCAGGGCTGAGCTCAAGAACTGTCTCCCAGCCAGTCCTCCAGACAGGCTTTCCTTTGCTCCAATAGGATCTGTTGTTATTCCATTGAAAAACCATGGAAATTTTCTGTTACCATTTCTGCACATAAATTTCCACATGAGGCTAACAGAAGAAGAAAAGAAGACAGTGGGGAGTAAAGTCAGAGAAGGTAACATGTGATAGCTGTCAAAACTGTTCAGGGCTGACATTCCCAGGTTTTTACACCCAAGGAACTGAGTCCGCTTCCTCCCAATATTTATTTGGATCACTGGCCACTGCCAAGGTCAGCATGTGCCAGACACTAACATTACTTAAAACAGCACAAACAGCTTTTAGCAATCATGAAATTCATCATTCTCCAGGTGCTGATAAGCCTGTTCCTAGTCCTACTCCAAATTTGTTATTTTTAGTAACTTACTCTGGAAGGATTTGGAATGTGAATTCCTTTTTTCATTCATTCCCTTCTGTTATTACAGTCAGGGATTCCAGTTGGTTTAAGTGATATTTACTGCTAAAAGCCTGTCAGATGTGCTGACTGGTAAATATTCATTACACTGAAAAAAAGAAACCCCTCTTTCTGTTGATGCACTGAATTTCTGCTCTCCAGGTGGTCAGCTTCACACCACACACACAATTTCAAAACTAGGAAAAATTTTGTTTTGAATTCCAGAACTGCAAATATTAGTAGCAGCAAAGCAAACAAGCATAAAAATGGTGTTTTCAGTGGCCTACAAATTTTCCCTCAAACAGCCACAGATGGCCAAGGTGACCATGCTGGCCTCAGCAGCCTCACAGTGCACTTGAGGAGGAAGGATCAACTGCTCTGACAACAGCCCTACTCCCACTGTAAACCCAGGATTCCAAGAGCAACCTCAGACTCTGGGTGTGCAGAGCCTCAGCTGGGAGAAACCGGTGAGCCAAATGCAAAGCTCCAGGAAGCCTTTTCCAGCATTTTCACCCTGGGAAAAGAAACCAGAGTGGGTAAGGGCTCCCCAGTCCTTCTCCCATTGCCAGGTTTCCCAGCTGGTGGGCAGAAGAGGACAACCCAACCTTGTGAGATGTTTGGGACTTGTCTGTGCATACAGCAAACGGGTTCTGGAGGTCAGACCAAATGGAGGTCTGAAAGGCTTCCAAATGTGCCCAGACTAACATAAAAATCTAACTGGCAGCAGTAAATGATGAAGAACTGAGTCAAGATTACAAAGCAAACTCTCAAACTTTTCAGCAGTTCAGATGCAGCTCATCTGCAGCTCATACTGTGCAGAACTATTACAAAAACATTCCTCCAAAAGCTCTTCCCAACATCTGCACTTTTTAAAGTCACAATTAAGGGCTGCTGAATGTTCTGTTTCTGCTGCTTTTCCTAAAAATCACGTCTTGGCAGAAAACCCAATGTTACATCTTTCCTGCTGCAATGCCCTTCCTATGCCAGCTACAATGCCAAGCTTTATTTATAGCCACATAAAGCCAGAATGAGATTATACAAGACAAGACTGTTTAGCAAACCCAAATTAAGAAGGAATTGCAAACAGATCAACTTCTTTGTGTAGTAAATCCGTTATCACAAACCTAGGACCTAGAAAGCTGCAAGCCTGCATGACAACAGAGAAGTTCATCAGCTGAGTCCTGTTGTCCATACTCAGGCAGAATCATAGAATTACTTAAGTTGGAAAAGACTTAAGGTCATCAAGTCCAACTGTTAACCGAGCACTGCCAAGCCTAAGCCACAGACTTAACCCCTGTACACCTCTTGCACTTATAAAGCATTGTGAGACTGTACAAGCACCACACCTCTCTCTGCTTTTGTCATAATTTTGCATTCCAGCCTTCTACAAAATTCACCCTGACCTACACCAGTGAAACCTCATCTACAATCAGACAATTATTTCAAGGTAGCACAGCAGCAGTTTGGAGAGCTTGGAGAACACAGCAAACTGGGAACAATCCTGAGGGATGGTGTCATTGAGCACTAGAGAATAGGTGATGTGACTCATCCCATTCCTGGCTATTACAGGATGCTAATTCTGGCTCAAGAACAGCAGTGAGGTGCAAAGCTATGGAAGAGTGGGGGTCTCTGAAAATGGTGGGCACATCCTGAGAATGAGACCTGTGTCAGACTGCAACACAGGATTTCAAAGGGAACGAGTGAAAACAGTGAAAATAATAAGCTTCCTGCAATTAAAATATTATCAGCTCACATTATTTATTTGAAAAACTACAAGCTTTCCCCTGTAGTGATGAGGAGGATCATACTACACATATATATGCACCAGATATTTTTAAAGCCTACTTTCAAGTTACTTTAAAAAATGAAAGTGTAAACTTCATCTTGCAACAATCTTCTTTCAAGCTTTAGGGTTTCCCCAACTCCAGACCATAGTGACTATTCAAGGAAGGACCCAATGAATCCAACATTTCCTTCCCTTAAGACTGTTGCTAGAGATGCAGTCACCAATTTCCAAGTCTTTTCTCCCCAAGAAAGGACTCATTGCTAGGTATCGTACATCAGACCCTCCTGTGACCCTTGTCTTGCATCTCAGGAAACTCTTCCAGCATCCATGATTGGTCCATAGGCCATGTGATCAGCAACAAACATCCACAAACCTTCTTCTAATCAGCACAGCTTATATTGGTACACCCCTCATTCCACAGCTTTTCTGACCACCAGATATTAAACAAAAGAAGTTTCCAGCAAACTTGGGTATAAGTGTGGGCTTACATCAGGTTCTTAAATGAGTGCAGTGTAGGTTACTGCAATTAACTGCCCTAATCATTCTAGAATGCCAAAACATTGTGCCATGGTATTTGCAAAAAGAAGTACTTTTCAGAAGCACTGAAGTCCCCATCAACAAGTACTTCAAATCTTTCTGGAAATTGCCTCTTTATTTTAATATTATTTCAAAAGTAACATATTTAACTGGTGCTGGTATGATGAACAAGTAATGGAAAGGTCAATCCTAGCAACTAGAACTATTTCAGTCTGAGGTCTTATACCATACCTATCTATATTAAAAACACTTCAGTAAGGTTGCAAAGCCAGGTGTTCAATAGTTCAGAGGTCTGCTGAGCTTTTGTGTTGCTTTCTGAAAAGCCTGTATGATGATACAGTCTAATTACATGATCACATCTTATTTTTCTCCAGAAGTTCCCCATCTTATTCAAGACACAGAAAAAATGACAATATTACATTTCATCTCTTGTGACTGGTACTTACCCTTCTGCTCCTCTTTACTGCACACTGCTCAAAGCATACACTAAAGAAAAAATATATTTTTATGGCTTTTTCCAGTGCTCAGCTCTTGCATCCAAGCACTTCAAACAAATTATTCTCACAATAAAACAGGGAGATGAGGTGCTTTTACTGTGTATACAAAACAGACTCTGTGCCTAAGATAATGCACTCCAGACCTTCATCTCAACCAGCTAACAGCAACTTTCACAACTCTTGACATGATATTTGGTTCTTGACACAGAACAACTTTTAGTCAAAACTGGCTGAAGGGGAAGTCCAGGACTCTGGGCACTGAGCAGAACTGACTGAGAAATAATGAACATACAAATAGCAGATGGTGCTGACTCACTTCCACAGGAACCCAAGGTGGGCACAGTGTGCTGGATTGCAATACAGGCTGTGGCCAGAAATGTGCATTCTATCACCCTCTGTTGAAGCCAGGTGAGGCAGTGATTCCCTATCTCCGTGGCACATATTATCTGCTAATGGGCCATCTTTAAAACCAGCTGGGGCAATCATCTTTATCTTTTCCACAACCCATCCTCCCTCCAGGAAGATATCATCTGCTGCTGGCCCATTGAGTCCCAGTGCATGACTGATAAAATTACATCATCCCACTGGAAGATGGTCCAGCCAGGGGGAGGAGACAAGCCTTTCCTACCTAGATAAAAACTGAGATTTGGACAGCAAGTTACCTTCTTTCCACTGGATTCCAGAGGAAAATCGGACCTTTCTACATCATCCCTGAACCTTCAGAAGAAAACTGCACCTTCTACAGGAGCACTGCTTCAGCTGAACCACATCTGCCACTGCAGGAGGACGCACCCACCATTTAATGGGACTGCTGCCAACACCCTGACTGACTGACAGGGTGTCAGGTTGTATTCTGACTCTGTCAGGGTTGAGATTGTTCTTTGTTATACTGTATTTCTATTTTCATTTTCCTAGTAAAGAACTGTTATTCCTTATTCCCATATCTTTGCCTGAGAGACCCTTAATTTCGAAATTATTATAATAATTTGGAGGGAGGGGGTTTACATTCTCCATTTCAAAGAGCAGCTCCTGCCTTTCTTGGCAGATTCCAGTCCTCCAAACCAGGACACACAGATAAAAGACAAGGCTCAAACTTCCCTTCTATACATCTTGCCTCTTCTCCCCACAGTTCTTAGCTTCTCCTGCACTCCCCTCAGCTCATACACACTCAGGGAAGGGGTGAAGTGATTCTTGTTGCACATGGAGCTGTCACTCCCTAAGTCCAGCCAGTGCAGGGAAGGGGTGAGCACTCAGCTGGAAATGGCATCCCCCAATCCTGCACTCAAGGGGCAACAAAGTCTCAGGAGGTCACCTTTATCCCACCACCCCACACCCTGCCTTCTCCTCTGAGACCTCACCACTTCACCTGCTCTTGTGTGGGCTCACAGGCCTGCCTGTCAATGTTAGCTGCTCTTCCATGTCCAACTCTTGAGACTCTTCACTCAAGGTTTTCCCATTTCTCCATTTAGCTTTTATTCTTTCTGCAGACCAGCCACAGTCATCTTTTAGTATCCTGGGTGTCCTACAGCCACAGAAAAGGATTTGGAAGAGCACATTTCTGGGGAAATGACTACAGACCCCAGGAGCCAAGCTCAGGCATTATCAGGATGAACTGGAACAAACCAAATAATTTCAGTCTGCAAGACTGGAAAGCATGGTAAGACCTCTCACTAGGTCAGGTTTGGATGGCTCTTCCCCACAGAAGAGTCATCCCATTAAATCAAAACATTCTGCACTGGAAACCTTTAGTCCACAGCCCAGGAGTCTCAAACCTCTACAAAGAAAAGTTTATAAAAGCACCAGTATATAAATACAGGTGCCATTGTTGCTGAAGCTTCCCAAAAACATCTGGTTAATGCAGATCTGCAAACTGGAAAGTTTTACTCCACAGTACTCACAGCCTGATGAGGTTTACAAGAAGGGGCAATAGACCACTTCACCTGAAGGTGCAGCTCCATCTCTGAGTGGGCAAATAATCTCCTTTAAACCCCTGCAGCACAAACAAGTGGGAGCAGTGCTTCCCAGCAGGCCCAGACTGCCTGGCAGGGCATCCCAGGGGCCCAAGCCGTCACCTGCTGCAGCTGGGCTGTCCCCACATACACACAGATGTTCCAGTCACTATGGAAACAGAGGGGGTGGCAGCACTGAGATGCAAGAGGGGCTGAAGGGGAGGCGGAGGAACTCAAATTAACATCTGCACACAGACTGTGAGCAACTAAAGGACACAATATGTCAGGTTGTATTTGTCCACCACACATCTGAAAAATATACTTGCAGACTTAAATTTGAACTCTACACTTTTGATGTTTCCACTGCTCCTTTAGTATCCTTTTACTAAGTATGGATGTTGCCATTCCATAACAAAAGAAGCAAAAAAGTGACACAGAAGTGCCTCTGCTCCCACTGCCTCCTCTCCCACCATGGGCACATCAGTCAGCACAGCAAGCTCTGCAGCTTTCCAAGGAACTAAAAGTAGGAACGTTGGAGCAAAAGTATTGAGTGTCACTGGTGAGGATGAGAAAATTTTGTCACGAAAGAACAGATACCATCTGACACATGGAACAGCAACAGTAATTTGGAAATTAGAGACCCAGGCATATGCTTTCTAAAATTATCCATGAAACTAAAACCAAGGGCAACATACTTAAAATACCCTTACAGCAAGACTGCAGACAGCCTGCATGCACACTGCAGGCTTGCCTTCTGAACTGGACTGGCAGAGCTGCCTGCCTGGGCTGGAATCTGCCTTTGGATGAGCAGCATTAGCCTGGTGCATCCCCACCTCGAATGCCAATGCTTCCATCCAGTGCTGTGTGTGTGACATGGCTGGGGAGACACACTCAGACATACCTTGGGTGGCTCTTGTTTCATGCCAGATTGGTCAAAGTATTCCACATTTATTTTAGTGCTGCCTAATTGACTTCCCTCCCCCCAGGATAGCAATAAGCACAGCCAGAACATTTATTTGTTTGATGCAATGTGATTTTCAACCAACTGCAGAAAAATTGGCTTCTCAGTCAGGCTCTCAAGGACAAAAGTGACAGTGCAGACAATATTTATTTGAAAACAGCCCCAGTTGCCCCCACCACAACCCTGCCTTAAGGCAGCTGTCCCTGGGTTGTGGCTGCCCAGTAACTGACCCTGCACTGACAGAGGGGGAAGAGCCCTCCTGGCACGGAGCAGCACTGGTGGCAGTCACAGGCACAAAATCTGGGCACTTGGTAAGCAGGACAGTGTTCAGGGATGCTGATTTAGCTCAGCCACAGCTTCCCCCAGGGAGCTTGCAATAAAGATAACACTCTCAAGTGCCAATGAAGCATCATGAGATACATCAACCACTGGCTTTACAACTTTCTCTTCTTACCAGCCACCCCCCACCTTTTTCTCACTCTGTCAAAACCTCCAGTTTCAAACTATCTCCTGATGTCAAAACAAGAGACTTGGATACCAAATCATGCAGCAGAAGGGCTCTTGCTCTGCAGTTTCTTTGCACCCCAGTGCCATCAGTGACCCTCCCTCCTCCCAGGGCTGTGTTGCTCCAGGGAGCTCAGCAGCAGCGTCCAGCACATCAGACAGGGGAACAGAGGTTTTGCTGTGTGGGAAACAGGCACACAGAGGAAGCCTCCAGTGGGAATGCAGCCCTAGGAACAGCCAAGAACAGGAGAGGCAGACCTGGTGCTTCTCAATGACACTGCCATGGTTTGACCCATCCCACCTGTGCATGAAGGGGAAACATGGATTCAGCATTAACTGGCAAAAAACAAGTGCTTTGATGGTTAAAGGAAGGACTTAATGGAGCATTTCACATAAAAAAAGTGTGAATAGGATCAGGGACATTTACAGAGGAAAAAAAGATTAATATGGGCATTAAGGTGGCATTATTAGCCCAGCAGAGGGAAGAGTAATAAGCAACCAGGCAGGAAGGAAACATGTGGGAGTTACATAGGTAGTCTGGATAATCAGACAACATATGGCCATTTGAACAGTGAGGTTTTCATGAAGTCAATGAGGAATGAATTCTGCCACAAAGCCTGAAAGCACAGAAAGTTTATTTAAAATGCTAGAGAAACCCCAATGAGTTACACATATTCTTCAAAAACCAACATGCAGAAGGCACAATGTGGCTTCATGCTAATGCTGCAGCCAGCTGCACTGGGACTGGAGCATCAGTCCTTGAAGTTCAGGTTGCATCTATTTTGATTTCCTGCCCTTGTGCCTGGCTGTTCACCTGCAAGAAAGTGCCAAGCCCTTTCCTCATCACACCAGGTTCTGCTGGTGCAAGAAAGTCAAGGGGTGGATAATGAACTCCTAAACCTGTACCCTCTAAAACAGCAATAGAGCTGAGCAGGTTAGGTGATCCTAGATAATCTGCAAACACAAACACTCCCAAAGATTTACCTTCCTCCCAACTACTCAGCATAATCCCATTATCACCCTGAAGTGGCAGCTTGCATAAGGCAATCACTTGGAGTATTTCAGGTTAAAGCCTACCCAAAAGTCAAGACAAAGCTTACTTATCACAACAGACCCAGCTAAAACTGTGCACCAGCCCTTCAGCAGCTCAGGGGCAGCAAAATCTGGGAAAGGCCTTACACTAATGAGCAAGGCTGCTTCTGTCAGGATAGCTCAGGGTGTCACCCCAGAGGGACTGTTCTCTCTGCAGCAGCATGAGCTGCCATCCTTACCCTTAGTGATAGGAAGGGCTCCTGCCTAACACCTGCAGTAAGGAAACAGGCAGGTGAATGAGAGAGCCTTGCTTTTGGCACTCGAAGCAGGGGGTGCAAAGCCTTTGCTGGACACACACATCCTTCTCAGCCTTGTATCCACCAACATTAAATGCCACAGTTCTTCCCTGACTGCTGGTTTCACAGTCAGCCAAGACCCCCAGAGCCTGCAGTACCACATATTTGTGCCTCCTGCAGTGCTTTAGCCCTGCAGATGAGGATGAAGACTGGAGCCAGAGTCAGGGCTTGCATTTGATGCCTTCAGGACCTCAAGGCTAATAAAAGCCTGGGAAATATTACAAAAGAAACCAGGAGTTGTTTCAGAAATTTGAGACAGGTGACAGGGAACAAAATTCCTTCTCAAACTTTTTGGCAAAAGCTGAGGTTTGGGTTTGACAAGACTATCTGAGGTCTCATGGAGACTTTCAAAACTTGGGCCAAGGTCAGGCACAACACAAAAGAAAACAAGTAAATATTCATGTCTGGCTTTATGCCTTTTTATAAAAATTCAGTCCAGCTCCAGTTCTAATTTTCTTATAATTTCTTAGCATTGTTGTCACCCTGTATGAACTAGATGCTATTGATACATGTGCCCAGTGTAAAGATTAATTGAAGAACCACAATTCAGGAGAGGTAACTTAATTCCCTTCTGCAGGTGCACTGCAGTATTTCAAAGAACTTGTGGCCAGGAATACTTTATTAGTTCCATGCAAGAAGACTCATGGCAAATGCTGTTGCTCAGCCTTTGCTAACTGAAGCTGCTGCAGAAATTCCAGATCACAGAAGAGGCTGGGGAGGGGACAAGAGAGGGAAGCTGTCAGGGAGTACCTGCTAATTTAAGGACAGAAAACAGAGTCAGGTTTAGCATACCAGGATGGAAGGGCAAGTGCACAGTTCTCTGTTTTAGACTGAAACGGATGCTCACAGTGAGGACTGGAGCAATGGTACCATTGCTTTTGGCTCTCAAGCTAGCAAAAATAGAGTTTGTGGGGTGGAGTTTTCCTTTTAGGTGCTTAGTGCTTTATAGAATAAGAATTAAGCCTGATACATACCCTTAGTTTTGAGAATAATTATCCAACAGCTTGAAACCTCTTCACCTAATTTGGACAAAAGCAAAGACAATAAAATAATCCTGCTGGTACAAAAACCTTTACAAAAACACATTAATAGATGTTGTGCCACTACTTGAAGCAGTAAAAAAACAAACAAACAAACAAACAAAAAAAAAAACCAAAAAAATCCAAACAACAAAAGACAGTCTTACTCTGAGGATGGGAGAGTGAAGCTTTGCAGGCACAAAAAGCTCCTGCCTGGCCAGGGGCTGGTCTCAGCTCAGTTTCAGGTGCTCAAATACAGGTTTCTCCCAGCACCTCTACTCACATTTCCACTCCTGCTCAAGACCAGAGAGAGCAAAAGAATGTTCTCATCAGCCTCTACTGGGGCTGCTCCCTAGACTTGGTTTATTATGGTGGGAGTTTTATTCAGGCAGTCAGTGACCTTGTCCATCCCCAAGGGAATGTCTAACCAGTTTCTGGAAGTTTCTAGAATACCCAGACCCCTCTGTGACACCTGTCTGAAAGGTGCTATCCAGGAAGCAAAACAAGCAACTTAGACACAGGTTGCACTCAAAGTCATGAAGAAGGTAAAATACTGGTTAAAGCATAATTTCAAACTAAATATTTAGAAAAAACAGAAGCATGTTCAATAGGAAATTTTGGCAGCTGGCAATCAGTTTCACAATTTGAAAGCTCTTATTAAGAGTGTCTACATAAATTGTTTTTACATCAGCTCCTAAAATCAGATCTCAGTCCTGCAGCTGAATCAGAGCTCTGCTCATGGTGCAGGAACTTTTACAGGTCTCACCAAGACAGCCTTTTTTGTAATTTAATATAAATGCCAATTTCAGCATGCAAATTAACTGCGAGGCCAACTCTTGGAAGAGCTGGCTATCCTCAATTCCCAGTGAAGTCAAGGGAGTCAAAGAATCCATAAAGGCACAGGATCAGAGTAAATTAGAAAAGGGATTATTACAATGTTATGAGATCCTGATATATTCAGTTAGTTAAAGCTTCTGAAGAGTGGAAGTGTAGCCAATAATAGGAGCTAACAGTTCATTCTAAAGAATTGGAGAAAACTAGGCGCAGTCAAATTCTGTTTTTCAGCCTAAATATTATTAATGTCTTTTTATATAGGTGGGGGGAAAAGTCAGCTGTAAGTATTCTCTAGGTACAATAATTAAGGCTCCACTGTGACATGTCTCTGCAGACATTTATTTTCCATTAACAGAGGATCAGAATTACAGTTTAATTATTCATAGGGTTCTAAAGAGATACTCTATTTTATTCAAAAAGTCATTGACTGGATTACAGGAAAAGTCCACCAAGCTCCCATCCACTTTAATAAGGCAAGGCAACAGACAAAGAACAGCCTCAGGAGGGAGGAGGGAGAGGAAGATGGGAGAGCACTGGCAGGGATGTCACCCCAGGCACCCTCTGGGGACACATCCTGGGTCACCTTCCTCTGCATTCCTGCCCAGGGAGGAGGATTCAGCTGCACAGCACCATTCGTGCACAATTGTGTCCCAGCCTGGCATTTCCATGGGGGTTACAGGACACCCCAGCAGGCAGAGCTCAGCTCCTGATTTCCTTACACTCCCTCCAAAGTCTCAGGCTTGGATTATTCCTTCATATACAAACACGCACTCCCACACTGCAGGTGTGGCAGCTTTAGCAATGCACAGGCACTGGCCAGAGGGCAGGCTCTGCCATCCAGGGAGGTTATCCCACCCTGCAGGTCCCAGGCGAGGTGGCTGTCTGCAGCGACAGGGCAGGACACTGGCATTGATGTCTGGTGCCCTCTCCTGGCACCGACAGCCACACAACCTGCTAAATCCTGCCTAGATCGTGACAGCCGGAGTGTTTCAGAATGCACTTCCAGGGCTGCGTGGAGATGAGTTAAACTGTACACTTGAATATGTAATTTTATAGCAGATGAGCACAAGGTACTGACAATATAACTGTAGATTTCCTTAGAGGAACATGCTTGGGGAAACAAGCTTTCTGCTTACCAGAGGATCAGACAGTTTAATTCTGATTACAAATTTCCCAACCTTATAAAAAGAAAATTAAAACACTTTCTCAAAACACTTCTGATTAGTAAAAAGCCCTTCAATTATTTTAGAACTTCTCAACCAACAAATAATGTGAATATCTAGAAATTTTTCTCTGCATTTATCTTCAAGAGAGCTGGTTATTGGGACTTAAGCCCCTGAACTAGCTAACTATTACTAAGACATGTTGCTGCAAGTGATAGATTTAAAGCCAGAGATAATGTACATATTCCCCCAGACAGTATCATTCTCTGATTGAAAGCCTTTACAGAAGATTACTGTAAAGAACATTGCAGTTTCACTGAATATTTGTGCAGGATTGGTATCCTGCAAAATCCTGGTGAAGATTCCAGCAGCAGCTCACAAAGACATAACTTTAATGTTTAAACCAAAGTGCATTGCCTTCTGTCTATAAATAGAAGTCAATTTAACACACAAACACGTATCTCCAATTCTTTACTTTTAAACTAGCAGAATTTTAGAACTGGCCTACTTCCTTTCAGTACTAATTACTCATTAGCTCCCCAACTCCACATTTTGTCTTATATCCACAACTGACACAAGCAATCATAAGCAAAAATTCAGTCAATTTTCAAGAGACCTCTCACATAGCTGTTGAAAAAAGGACTCTTATTCCAGATTACTAGCACAAAATAGTCTTCAAATGTCCTTATGAATAAAAAAAATCATGAGAAGACATACAGAAGGTTATCAAGGAACCCATAAAGGAGCTTGCTGTCACAATCAAAGCTGCTCTGAGTTGAGGTGCTGACAATAACATGATAATAAGATAATAATAGTCACAGGAGGCCACTGCAGCCCCAGGTTACACAGAGCTATTTGGAAGCTGCAAAGCATGTTTTGAAAGAGAAGCTTTTGTTCCATAACTGGATCAGCTTCCAGTCAAACTCAGAGAACACACTCCAGCACGTTTATGGCCAGTGTTTATCTGCACCTCCTCCAAAGCCCTGTGTGAGCACACAGCACACAGGCCATTATCCTCTGTGCCCAAGGCTGCTGCTCATGTTTTCCCATGCTGGACAGGGATTCCAAGCATCACCATCACCTCCAGGAGCTCAGCCTGGAGAATTCACTTCCTCTGGGTGAGTGCTGTACAAACAGGAGATGGTAGACAGAGAACACAGGAGCTTAAAACCTTACAGCCACCTCACCAGGAACTCACTCAAATTGCTTCAACAGCCTAAACCCACTTTACTCTCAGGCCCAGCATTACAACCTTGGCCCCCAAGACCACCTTGCCCTGCCAATGTGCTCCAGGGAAAACAGCCCTGCTTCCAAGGAGTCTGTGCCAGAGATGACAGAAGGAATGATGCAATGGGGAGCTGTACACAGGACAAGCTTTTGGGGAGTTTTCCATTTCTAACTTCTGTTTTATATTCCAGGCTCAGTTCTTGGTGATTTTTACATTAACTAGCCCCTTGCCAGGTCCTTTTTTCTTTCCTGAGACCAATGTGCTTTATCAGCTCTCCAGCTGAACAGGCTGGAATGGAAGAGAGCAAACACAGCCAGTCCTCAGCCCTTGGTCCCCCAGTCATGTTCATCACTCCTGCACCTTCCCTTTCCCCATATCCCAGTTTTCCTGAGAAAGGCCAGTTTGGGAATACAGAAACACTCATTAGAAAAATCCATTAAACAGGGAAAGCTGCAGAGGCCACACCTCAACAAAGGGTTAAAATACTGGAAGGAGAGTGCCTGTCAAATTCTAGGAACACAAAATGCCAGACCTCCCATATTTTTATTGCAGGCTCTGCAGTAAGAGGCACTCCCTTAGTCCCCACCAAAAAATGTTTGCCTCCATGCTTAGGTCCCTCAGCTAAACAACTTCTAAGGGAGCCCTTTCACACCCTGGAAATCAAGCCAGGCTGGAATGCAAGTAGGTGGTACATAAGGTTTATATTAACTCTCATATGTCTAAACAAAAAGGTGTCAAGCACTGAAAGTCATCAACTGCACAAAGTCTTACAATTTAATTGCAAACACACCCCTTGTCTTCCACCAGAGATTATTAAATCAGCAGTGCCTTTGCCCAGACCCAGAGGAGTCCTTAGAGGAGTTTCTGACCCTCCCAAAGAGCATCCCCATGGTGCAGCCCACAGTCACACAGATGTCTCTCTTTATATATATATATATTCCAGCAGCCATGGGCTAACAGGACTTTGTTCTGTACAGAGCAGTAAATATGAATAAACTTGCTACCCTTAGACCTACAAAACATACTGAAATTATTTTAGGAGACAGTTACCAATGAACATAACTTCTCCACAAAAGTGCTTTTCTCCAGAAAGGTCTAGTGCCTGGTTAAAGTCTCTGCATTCTCATCTTCCCTTCTCCATCTGCAAGTCTTCCTTTATACTTCTATTTTGCCTCTAATCAAAGGAAAACGACATTAAAATGACTACTTTGTCCATCTCTTAGAGGAAATACATTTCCACAATCAAAAGGTTAACTTCATTAATTTAACCACAGAATTTTAAATTGAAAATGTCAGTCAGTTAACTCTGGGGGACAATCTACTACAATCACCTGGCTAAAACCCCATTCTTCCCCAGGACTGCAGATTTACATGCACACCTATGCTAAGTGCCCATTTCAGCCTCTCCTAACCTCCCTGGCTCCTCTCAGGCAGCTTTCTCCAGCAGGAGCTGAAGCCAGCTGCCCCTAAAGCATAGAAGGGAACCACCTCTTCAGGGTCTCACTAGTTTCTCAGTATATCCCTCCTGCAAAGTGGAGGCAGAAGTTACCACAAATAGCAGCAACATTCATTTATCTTCTTTCTTGTTTGGTTGGTCTTTAAAACAAAAGATTCAACAGGAAACTCTGAAACACCCAGAAACATTCCTTCCCTAAACACTCCCATAAAATAAATAGATTCCTCCTTTCATTCTGCTGATTGCACTAAAATCAGCATGTGGAAAATACCTGTTTATATCCCAGATAGACAGGGATCAAAGCCATAAGACAGGAAGAGTCTAAGCTTCTAGGCCTTCAGGGATCAAAGGCTTTCTCTTTCAGGAAACCCCCTCCTCAATATTCACCCAGCACAGTGAAAGTCCCAGGAGCAGAGGGCAAGAACAGAGACAAATTTTTGGTCCTGCCCTTGGTTTTAAGGGGTTTTAAAGCCACACCTGCTCTTAGTTAGTGTCTGACTGGGGATACATAACCAGAGTCCTCCCAGACTGCTTTATTTCTCCTGTTCAAAATCAGTATCACTCAGGGGCCGTTCTTGTGACAGAGGGCTGTTGATTTTCATCCTCACCATCTCATGCCACAATTTTGTCTGCCTTATTCTGACAATGCAACTTGTGAAATTCATGACTGAGATATTTCCAGGTCAGCCAAATTCAAATTCTCATATGTCAGCTTTATCCTGTGGGAGATTGGCTTTATTATTCAGATATCAGTTGGTTGTGATTAAAATAGTAGGGGACAGAAATTCTGAGCCATGTTCTTGCAAAAACATGTATTGCTGAGATACCTGTACAGAAAAATATGCCACTTTGAGATTATGCAAAATTAACAGGTTTCAAGCAATCTCGATTTTCTTGCTGTGTCAATGGAGCCCAAATCATGGCTTTTGTATTTAATTGCATTTATCCTGCCTCAGAATTTGATTGGGGAGCATTATTTCAACCTGGACTCTGTTGTGTCAAACACAGCCAGAAGACTAAAACACAGCTCTCCTTCAAAGGCTATTTTCTCTCCATACCAACCGAGTGCTTATTATTCCCCATTCCCCAGATAGGGAT
Source organism: Luscinia megarhynchos (assembly GCA_034336665.1). NCBI lineage: Eukaryota > Metazoa > Chordata > Aves > Passeriformes > Muscicapidae > Luscinia > Luscinia megarhynchos. The sequence continues at coordinate 20,259,814 of CM067572.1, read as the reverse complement.
CTGAGTCAGCCAATCTTCTGTCTGAAAGTGGAAGGGGAAAATATTTCACCACCAGCTTGAGTTCAGTAGGAGCAAATGTAGAGTGTGGTGAGCCCAGTAAGGATGTTCTGGACACCCACTACATTCTGGAAGGGCAGGTGAAGAGAAGTGTCCTCAGAGCAGAAGATGCCAGTTGCCACAGGGTGTCTGCAGCAACACAAGGTGAAATCTTGCAGAGGGTAAAAATGCAGCTCTTTCATGGGGCTGATGGGCACAGACAGCAGCTCACAAGGGGCTTTATTTCTTTGCCCTTGTGGAGCAGCAAGTTTAATTCCATTTGGCCCTCTGCTCTGCACCTGCCTGGCCACCATATTCCACTTTGGGAAACAGGAATTTTCAGAGGCTCAGGTCAAATTCTGACTGTCTGATATCCATCCAGGAGAAAGGGGTCTGTGTGCATCTGGTGAATATATTGTTCTTTGATCTCGTTGCTGCTGATCTAAACCAGTGTGAATTTGCACTGAAAATGATGAAGCAATGCTGGCAAGGAACCAACGTATGTGAGAGGAAACTCAAGCTTCATGCCTCCAGCTTGTATTTAAACCACTCTGCCTCCCTGGGTTGCTGTGTATGACACAATTAAGATAACACATTGTATAGTGCTGGAGCCAGATGAAACAGCATCTGCCCTTTCCTGAGCTGTTGGACACTCATTGGTACCCAGTGGTACAGACTGACTGAAAAACAAAATCATGTGCATGGCTATGCTCCTGTATGGGCTCAGTTTACTGCTGAATATTGTCATCTACAAAATATTCCTGAGCAGGAGAACAGGTGACAGGCAATACATGTCCATTTTCTCAGCATGGTCTAGTCCCACCTGTTCAGCATCTTCTTGCTAGAGAGCAGTCCCTTTTCTCCCCATCTCATCCCATATGAGTGTGGTAGATCCAGAGGCTGGAGAGGACTACAGCTATAATTTACATGACATCTCCCCAGTGGTCTCCATTCTGCAAAGACTTATTAATCATGAATGGTTCTATGCATCAGTTTTTGAAGTACCTGAATCCATCCATCCATCCATCCTTCCTTCCTTCCTTCCTTCCTTCCTTCCTTCCTTCCTTCCTTCCTTCCTTCCTTCCTTCCTTCCTTCCTTCCTTCCTTCCTTCCTTCCTTCCTTCCTTCCTTCCTTCCTTCCTTCCTTCCTTCCTTCCTTCCTTCCTTCCTTCCTTCCTTCCTTCCTTCCTTCCTTCCTTCCTTCCTTCCTTCCTTCCTTCCTTCCTTCCTTCCTTCCTTCCTCCCTTCCTCCCTTCCTCCCTTCCTTCCTCCCTTTCTTTCTTCCTTTCTTTCCTTTCTTTCTTTTTCTCTCTCTTTCTCTCTTTCTTTCTCTCTTTCTTTCTCTCTTTCTCTCTATCTCTCTCTCTCTTTCTCTTTTTCTCTCTCTCCTTCCTTTCTCTCTCCTCTCTTTCTTTTTCTCTGTCTTTTTCTCTCTCTCTTTCTTTCTCTCTCTCTCTTTCCTTCCTTCTCAAGATTAGATCATAAATGATGGTAGGAAATTCTTTCCTACAGGTAAGACCTTCAAGTGTCCCAATAGGCAGGGAACAACTAGGACTGTCAATTGAAAGCAAGGAAATACAGCACAGTTTAGCAACTTCAAAATGTGTTTCAAGATTGGATCTGTGTCTGTGGCACGTGTTGCTTGTTATGGTGACAGACCAGGCTAAAAAAAAGTGCCTTTCCCTAGAAGGGAGACAAGCAGAGGATGTCACTGCTGCAGCCCAGCCAAGTGTCCTTTCCAAGAGGGTCTTACCATATAGATCCATGCTCCAGCTGGAGCAAATTTCCAGTTGCTGATGAAATGTAGAACTCTCTGTTGCTCTGAATTTTTTAAAGCAGAACCAAAGCTACAAAATATTTGATTTTTATTCAAGTATATATACTTTTTGCACCCCAAAGCAGTTGAATAGTGAAGTGAAGCAAAAAGTTTTAAAGAAAGAGGAGCAGAACACAGCAATTTAGGTGAAATCAGAGAAATGATTCTAAGTTCTGCCTAAATACATTGACAGGAATAAGTCCCATCCTAGATCCAGGGAGATGACTGAAGATAGAAATTACACTGATTACTATTTAAATCAAAGCAGCATTTTGGTCCACAACTCGCCATGGTTACAGAGGTTCTCTTTTTATCCTGAACTGTGTTTGGAGAAGAGGCTTGTCTCTTTCCTACTCAGTGACAGGAAAATGATGTATATTAAAAAAATACTTTTGAAGCCAAGTTGTAAAGGTTTCAAATTTCTTACTATGTAACCAATTCTCACGAGATGCCAGATCTTGGATATAGGGGTCAGAGACTTCGAGGTTTTCCCAGCCTTAATATTTACATTCACAAATGGTTTGCAGCATAAGATTCTGAGAAGTGGTCAGAGTGATTTTCCCATGTTTATTTATCCACGGTGACACTGTGGCCAGCTAGCTCATGAAATAATAATGAGCCTGTTTCAGTGTAACACACAAAGAACTGCACTTTCCATAGAGTTCCAAGTCAGATGGGGCTATCTGTCATTTTTGTAGCTGAACTGAATCAAGTTGCTGCAACCTTCAACCTGTGTTATCTTTTCCCTCCCTGAATTGCATTATGGGGTTAATTTAAATTACTTCAGCCAAAAACCATGGCACTGGTGGTGCTTCTGTTGATAAAAGTGTGTCTTGGAGCACTGGCCAGGTTGCACACACATGGAATTAGGCACTGGAGCCACACAGAGGCCAAAATTCTGGCCTTGGCAAAGTTAATGGTAAATGTTTTGGCTTCAGTATAAACAGACCTTCTGTCTGTCCTTCCTTGCAGGGAATGAGATAGGAGGGAGTAACAAAAATAAGAAGATGATAAATCCTGAGTGCACAGTCACCAATTATAACTGTGGTAGCAAACTGCAGACTCTACAAAGCCACTTGTTTGGCATTAGAGATTACCCTTTTTCTGCAGGTCTTACACAGAGTTAAGGTCCGAAAATGAGTTTCTAAGAGAATGGCAGAGCAATGTATTGAATCTTGAGAATCAATCATATAAATTATTTCTGAAAGTACCCTGCCCATTACCAATTTCACCCACACGTGTGATGACAACATTCTTTTGGTCTACAGCCTGCACCCATAAGTCACAGATTTCAGAAAAAGCCCTGTGATTTACCTCACTACCACAGACATGAGCTATGAATGTTCTGTGCCCCACAGATGTGGGCTACCTGCATGGCACAGCAACACAGCTGCATCATTCCTCAAGGGGATGAAGATGGAAGGGATGACAGCACAGACCTGCACCCCTTCTTTGCCTTGAGTTCCTGCTTGAACTTTCAGTGTGCAACTTTCTAGGATGAAAAGCTGTATTTCCTAAGCTTGCCCAGAAGCTCTGACTGTTCCTCTCTGCCTTTGGCACTAGACACATGTTCAGACTGGTTTTACACATTTCTCAAGTTTGGTCACATCATCATCAGGAGGATACAAGCAGTCACTGGGGTGTTCAGTTTTCCTCAGTGGCTGAAGCAGATAATGAAAGACATCTGTATTCCTGTTGGGAAGGGTTTCCCAGCCTTCCCTAAGTAATTTATTTCAGCATCAACACAGCACTTTCTCTGCTATGGCTCAGTAGCACTTATGGTAGGTTTCTTTTTTAACTATGCTTTCATTTTTTTCCTATTTCCTGCTCTTAGAATCTTGTCCTGTAAATTCCTTGTTTGGGTTTTATGCACTTTTTGTTCATATTTCTTAGAAGATAATTTTTTTGGGATGTCACAAGTGTAGAGGAACTTGAAAGAATTACCATTGTTGACAAGATGCTTGGCCATGGACAAGTGTTCCTCATTAAGAACAGGTTCTGTTTTCTACTTATAAAAACAAACTTCCTGCATGCTCCAGTTACAAGGAAATGGCCTTATTTTTATAAGGATGTGTTTATGTTTGAAGCCAGCTTAGTCCTTGTCTGGCCTTTTATCACATTCATGGTTGCTTTCCCTTGCCCTTGCAGAACTTGAGAGAAATTCTTCTCAGTACACCATCAACCCTTGACCCAAAGCAAAACAAAAGTACCTTAAAAATAATCTTGTGTGCTTGCTGCAGGCTAGCACAGAGCTCCACATCAGAATGTGGTCTAGAGTAATCCCACCCATTCTGGGTTCCTGCTGGCTCTGCCCTTGCCTTGCATTATTAATAACAATTTATGATTCCTCTGCCATGTTCCTCATCTTGCAGCACATACACTGATGCAAACTGAATGCCAGGAGCAATAGCATGAGCTGCCTGTGGTTACCCAGGAAAGTTGTGATAGAACTCAATATAGAGCCTGGCTCTCTTGGATCTTATTTGGACTTTGGTTTTTTCCTTCTCAGTGCCATCTTCAGCAGCCTCCCTAGCTGCAGCTTGGCACAGCTGACTGCAAGGGGTTGGCAGGCAGGAGGAGTCCAACTGAAATGAATGGAGTTGTTGGAAGGCTTAAAACCAATCATCTGGATAAGTTACCTGATGTCACACAGGGTGAAGACATTGGAGATCTAAGGTTTTGGCTTAAATCCTGGCAGAAGCCATGATTCAGTAGACATTAAAGCATGTACCTAATTAAAACCTCCCACTGCCCCATCCCTGGGCAATCAGGCATGTGAATGTGCTTAGGGCTTGTCAGGAAGAGCTGTTTCTTGCCTTGTTACCCAGAGCTAAGTACTCCACGCTTTTTCTGCCTGGCTTTGGACCACTGTGGAGCTGTTTGCAGAATTAATGAGGATTTATGGCCACACTGCAGTTGGGAAGACTCTTGGGTTCCCACTGTGCTGGTTCTGACAGCTGTGCCCAGCTCACTCCTGTGTCTGTAAGCCTGGGCATTTCCCCCTTGCTGCCAAGGGCCTTACACACTCATGTACCCTCAGAAAAGTCTCCCCTGCTCTCAGCAAGGCTGTCTTCTAGTCCTCTTTATTTTCCATAAATCATCTTCTAAGTTCCTTGTGATGTAAACACAGGCCCTGAAAGGGATGATATGTTGACAAAACCTTAGCTTACTTTTATAACTTCAGAACAAAAAAAAGGGTGGTAAAAGGTTTTACATTAAACCTGTTATTTCCATTGTAACAACTCCTGTTATTTCTTTTAATCTTTTGTAAGAGATGACAAGAAGGCTTCAGATAATTAGGAAGGAAGGGGAGCACATTTAAATAATTTCTATTTTAAAGCTTTAAAAAAGACTTGTATTTTATTTAAAGCCCACACTCACACATTTGCATTACCATTTGCCAAAAAAAATTCAAAACAACAGAATCCCCCACAGAAGGGTATTTCCCTGTTTCAGGCAGCTCTTACAGCAATAAGCCTGAGTTAATTTTGGCTCCATCCTCACATGCTCTGGGCTCTGGTCCCAGTCCAGAGAGCACTTTGAGCAGTGTTTCTTGCCCGTGTTTCATCAATTCCCTCTGCCTGTCTTCAAAGATAAGCACGTGCATATTGGAGCAAGGTCAGAGGCAGCCCATGAACACTGAGCCCTTTGTATCTCTACAGCATCTTGAGGGGTTCAGAAGAAAGGCCCTGCTGTATCAATGAAGCCAAAGCTGACATATGGAGATGTCTGTAAACCTTAAAATGGAACCCTGTGAGCCTGCAGAATGTGATGTACCTGCACTTGCCTTTTTTTTAAATAAACAATATGTAAAATATTATCTGCCCAGAATTGATACAAAAATAATGGCTGTGCCTCTTCCAGATGAGAAGAAAAAAACCCGTGCAAACAAGCTCACACACATACACAGAGAGTGAGTGAAAAATACTGAATGTTGAAGGATTTATAGTCTATATTGCTGGGTCCTCCTGTTTCACACAGATGAAAATGGGCATCTAATCATCAGCATGATGATAAAAGCATTAAAAAGCATGTGAGAACAAGAAAAAGGAAGAGAGGTGGGCCTGACTCAAAGCAAAAAGCACTGATGTGAGGGTGGGCTCACATTTCCAAGCTGCTGGCAAAGGGACAGGGGTGGGAGCAGTTTGTGGAGCAGTTTTGGCTGTTCTGGCTGAGTGGAGGGCTGGGGGAGGGAGGTGTGTGTGGTGGGGATAGTTAATCATGCCTGCAGTGTTTTGGCAAGGTCAGGAGTGGATTATGTGTGTCAGGCTCTGGCTTCCCTGGCAGTTTGAGAGGGATTAGGAATTGTGCTGGCTCAGGCAGTGAGAAGGTGATGAGACTTTGTTATCTCCCATACATGAATTTTTGCTAATGAGGAAAGGAAGGACACTGGGGTCTGGAGAGGAAAATGAAAAGTCTCTGCCCTGAGGCTAATCAAAAGGAAAGCTGTATAATGAGCAGGGACATTTTATACAAAGGGTGAGGGGTATTCTGGCACCTTGTTCAGCAGGAGTCAGAATCTAATATAGCAGGTTAGTTACAGTAAAAAAGAGAAGTTTATGCTGTAGGGTAATTTTTTCCACACCTGCAAATGGACAGGATAGAAGTGGTGAAAGGGGCAGAGACACCAGCAGGGATGTACAAACACTGGGAAGCACACACAAGCAGCCCAGGCCCCATGCTAGCAATCAGGAAACAAGCCTGAAAAATGCATATGTGACAGATGCATTTTATTAAGTATGGCTGGGAATGGGTACACAATATCCCTTTTTTGTCCTCCCTAAAGACCCTCTTCCTACTGGATCTTGAGCATGGACAGCCTACAAAACCACTTGTTAGCACTCCTCATTCTGGGGTGCTGCTGAGGGGAGCACAGGAGTATAAGTACAGGGCAGGGCACAGGAGGGCTGGGGATCGGGACCCCAGCACAGCCAGGCCATGGAGGAGCTGCTGGGAGGCCACAGTGGCATGTGGAGGCAGGTGACAGCACGTGCAGGTGCAGCCCTGCTCAGAGGGCAGGTGTGTGACTGTGGCTTACTGGCTTTACACACACTGCTGGCTTAAGCTATGAAATGTCCCAGCTGTCAGTATTCAAAGTTGTGGGAATCCTTAAAATTAGAGGGTTTTGGGAAAGCTGCAAGAAAGCAGGCCACAGAAACAGCAGAACTGCAATTAGAGAGCTAAACAGTAGCTGTAAGATTTGTCAGCAGAAAAGTTATATGAGGTGTAGAAAACAAGGACAAATAGAACAATGGTCTGTGTACTAAAGCTTGGCTGGAATAACTCTCTAAGCTGCAGAAAAGTAAATCTAGCAAGATATTAGGAAGTTCTAAACTTAATAATGTAGCTCTGTGTATTGTATTTTAAGGCTTATGAGCAGGTATTGTATTTGAAATAAGCAAGCATTGTTTGAACCAAAGGTACTTGTAATTATAGTGGTTGGATAAAACTACTATCAATATGCTTTTGTTTTCTTGTGATTGGTCAAAAAACTTTCAAAGTGCATTGTAACATCATGTTCTGCAGCTGCCAAGGATGTGAGCTGCTGGCATCTTCCCATTGTTCCAACCATGTAATGAGACTGATGCTTGGGAGGAAAAAATAATAATAAAGCAGCTCGAGACATGTTCCACAGCAGTCCTGTCCCATTCATGCTTCTGTACATAAACCTGTGGCTGGCATTAAAATTGCTGTAACTGACAGCATTGAAAATTTGGTTTTCTTGCTGAATAGCAACCCAAGTGGAACAATATTTTTGTTATCAAACTTGCAAAAAAACTTGCTGCCCTAAATTGCAGCCAGGATGGAAAATGACTGTGACTAAAGCCCAGTGTCTCATGGCCATACAAGCAGTGGTGCAAAGTGAGACCCTTTGGGCACTCCCGGACTGCAGTGGGCTCCGATCAGCCCCTCTCAGCAGTGCTGTTCCTGCAGGACCATCACCAAACCACAGCAACAGAGCCTGGGCTAATACCCCACTCCTGGGGGCTCAGCCCTGAGGAGATGCAAAGACATCCAATGTGAGTCCTTGGCTGAACTCAAGGGAATTTTCACAGGGATCTACCTTACACATGCTCCTGTAGATCTGTGTGGGGCTGAATGTGCTATAGCCAGTGTACAATGAATGTTGCTCTGCTAGATTCTTTAGTGCTTTAGAGTCATAAGTAAGTTAGGCCTATAAGTGAGAAGTGCTACTGTAAGTCCCATAAGAATATTTCATTAAATTGTTTCAGTTAAGCTCTCAATTATGTGCTGTTAAGTCTAAGTGCTATTAAAACCTTTAGGCCTAAATTATTGATGAAGTCCAGGGCTGTTTGGCAAGGGGGTTCACTCTGAATGTTGTAACTCAACAGGAAGGTCTTCCTTATTCTTTCTTCTGCTCATCCTTTCCCATCATTACCCTTTTCCCCTTCCCACCCTCCAGACAGATAATTTTTTTATTGGTTTTCACTTCAGATTGATTGATTTTGGGGTTTAGTGCAGTTTTTCTCTGTGTCCTTTAACCATCTAGTAAGCAGTAGAGTGAATCTTGCCAACAAGTTTGTCACATTTTCACCTTAATATTAAACTTGCTTTTGCTGGTACCTTTGCCAGCAATTCTTTGAGCAACCCAAAACACCCATTTGTGACAAATTGTTGCAGTCAGCAGGATGGGAAATGAAATCACTGACTACTTACAAAAGCGTGGAATAAGTCCAAGTCCTGAGTTCTCAGATGAATGGGCTCAGAGTAATTGGCATGATTGGGAAGCTGTGGAGGAATATCTAGAAGCAGCTAGGGGCCATATAAAGGCTGGAAAAAACAAAGGAATTATTTGTAAAATGTTAGGCACCTAGAAGCTGCCTGCTAGTATAGGAAAGACCAAGTTATAGAGAAACAAGAGCTGAAAACTGAGAAAGAAGTCAGGAAAACAACTGAACTATTACTGTCCTTGGATGTAGAACAGCTGTAGAGACAGATACAAGAGGAAAAGAAAGGAAAACAAAAGCTGAAGGAGAGAGTTGAGCTGATGCTTATGCAGACTCCAAATCCTCCTAACACTGTGAAAATTAGAAAGCTAATTGCATACCCTGAAGATTGGGATGGAAATATATGGGGTGGTCCCTACAGTAATAGACCAGGAGAAAATGATCTTTTATCCCCTTCAAATTCCCCTGTGCACGAAGTCAGACCCATTATAAAAACAGAGGTAATTACTGGACTTCAGGGTGGACAGAGAAATCATAACCAAACCCCAAATCTGTTTGATCAGATGGCAAATTTGCAAGAGCTCTATGGCCATAAGCCAGGTGAAACTGAAAATTTATGGCAAGTTTGTTTATCTGGAGGAGACAGAGTTTTATTAAGTGAAGAAAAAGCTGAAGGGTTTTGGGACCCTGCTGTCTTTTTAACTTCTGATCTCCACCCCACCAAATGATCCCCATTCAATCACAAGCAGCGTGGCAAACAGGGCTGGTGACACAGATGTGAGGGAGAGAGGAGAGCCTCTGATCATAGCCATTAAATCTTTGAGTGAGCTCTTCACTGCTGTTATAAAAGCTGCCTGTGTCCGTGCACGAGCCTTGCCCTATTAATGCTGCCATTACAGCACCTGTAAATTATGAAATGTTAAAGCTGCTAATTAAGGGAGCCCCTGCCCTACTCAAACCCTACCTGGCTTCAAAATGAGATGAAATTAAAAGAGACACAGCTTTTAATGCAGAATTGCTGGGAGTGTTGCTGCAGTTTTAGAACACAGAGAAATCTCCAGGTGGGCACTAATGAGTAACATCATAAATTACAGCTGAGAGATAGGATGGAGTGATTTATCCAGTAAAACCAAAAATAAAAATAATCATTTTAGACAAATTGATTATTCCCAGGAACCAGGACCTACAGGTCATCCATCCAGAAAACAGAGGTGCTAGAAAGAGCTATATAGCCATGCATTATCATTAGGCATTCCAAAAGGTGCAATTCAGAGACAGCCAGTTGGTGTTATCCAGAGCCTAACTGATGCATTCCTCAGATGACATGTATGTATATTGTATGGCAGGCCATATCAAATTCCACATTTTATGTATTCCACATATTCTGGGAGAAGTTCACATGAGGGGGAAAATTGACTTGCAAAAGTATTTAATGGCTCTAAGTTGCACTTTGCAGAAGCTCCAGAGGTTCATCATGTTGTCCAGATCCATAGGATTGGAGACTCCTGCTCATCTGTTCCAGCCTGGAGACTGGGTCTATGTTAAATGCTGGGACAGTGACCTCTTCAAGCTGAGTGGAGAGGACCATTCCAAGTCCTAAGGACCCTGGATTCACTGCTCCAGAGTTCAGAGGGCCTCTGCTCCTGGAACAAATGGAAAAACAGAGACTGGTACAAACAATGCTGCTTGAATTGTTTTTTCTGTGTTTAAGCCTGCAGAGTTGGTAACGTGATTTGTGATGGCTAACAGACACAAGTAACCTTGACCTTGACTTGATCAGCCTGTACCTGTGAGGAAAGGGAGTAAAATCTTTAAGGAAGAAAGCAGTGAAAAACAGAAGGACTTAACTACCACTTGAACCTTGGAGTGTTGTGTTCATCTCTTCTGCAACATCAGTTCAGCTTTGGAACCAAAATCTGCATGCAGCTCTAGTCCAAAATGTATCCAATGCTCTTCATAAAAACAGTTGTTGGGTTTGTACTCAAATACCAAGAATTTATCAGGGTAACAACTGGCCATTAATTGATGTTTTAATGAACGAGACAAACCTTAATGACAGTTGGGAACAGGTCACTAAGGACTACCCACTGTAACTCTAAGCAGCTTAGTTCCTGATCAAGAAAATTATAAGGTTCCCTGTGTGGTGGTTGATGTCACAGGAAAGGTGATTCTCCCGCCATACTGTCATAACACTGAATCTAAAATAAGGCTAATCCCAAAAGCCACAGCAGGATTGGCACAGACACCCTGGAGAATGGCTCCCCCGCAGGGTTCAGGATATATTGGATATGTAAAAATCAAGCATGGAAAGTTTGCTCTTGATAACGACCCTTGGGGCTGTAATTCCAAACAAGCAATATTTGATCACCTCGAAGAACAAAGTGGATAGATGAGGACTTATGTAAGGAGGGTAAAAACATCCAATAATCCCCTTGCTGAGTGTCCCGTGATTTTCCATAGTGCAGTAATAGCTCCTGTTCCTTCTTTAGAAGTAATGGAATTGGAGAAAGCAATAGTTAACATTTCAGCCATTACTGAACATACTGAGAGCACAAATCCCAGACTCTCTTTTGTGGGAGTGTTAGTCTTTGGCTCTGCGAGAGTTATGAGTGTTTCTGTTTTATGGCTCCTGCTTGTATATTTGAGGCCCTAATCCACAGCAGGTTGGTATGAGCACTGCTTGCCTATAAGGGCTGATGGAGCCTAACTGGGGGGAGGAGGGGCTTGGGAATGTGGCAGTGGTTGTTTTCTCCCCCTTGGTCCTATAAAGGAGAGTGGTGTCTGCATAGAAGATGTCAAGTGCTCCTTTTTATACAGGAAGAAATGATATATCCTCCAGTCACAAAGGCAGTCTGCTGAAATGGGGTTGTTACCTGTGTGCCTTTGGTTCTGCCTTTTATCCATCTCGTGCTGCAGGTAAAGTTTTACCCCAACTTTATTGGCATGGCAAGCCTGCTAAAGCCGAGCGGGCTCTGTGCTCCTGCCCTGAGAGCATCTCGGTGTGCGAGCAGGATGCCCGGGACAGCAGAGGGAGCCGGGCTCTGTGCTCCTGCCCTGAGAGCATCTCGGTGTGCGAGCAGGATGCCGGGACAGCAGAGGGAGCCGGGCTCTGTGCTCCTGCCCTGAGAGCATCTCGGTGTGCGAGCAGGATGCCGGGACAGCAGAGGGAGCCGGGCTCTGTGCTCCTGCCCTGAGAGCATCTCGGTGTGCGAGCAAGATCCCGGCACAGCAGAGGGAGCCGGGCTCTGTGCTCCTGCCCTGAGAGCATCTCGGTGTGCGAGCAAGATCCCGGCACAGCAGAGGGAGCCGGGCTCTGTGCTCCTGCCCTGAGAGCATCTCGGTGTGCGAGCAAGATCCCGGCACAGCAGAGGGAGCCGGGCTCTGTGCCCCTGCCCTGAGAGCATCTCGGTGTGCGAGCAAGATCCCGGGACAGCAGAGGGAGCCGGGCTCTGTGCCCCTGCCCTGAGAGCATCTCGGTGTGCGAGCAAGATCCCGGGACAGCAGAGGGAGCCGCAGCCCCACGCAGCAGTTCCTACCAGAACTGCAGCTGGCCCAGCTTCAGGACAGCTGTGTGCTCCCCATGAACGAAATGAGACCCTGGTAAGGCTGTCCTGCCCATGCACATGGCTGAACTTCAGTAATGGTGACAAAAATGGCTTTAAACTGAATGGTGAGGCAGATGATAGTCTGAGCTGCCAGGCAAGGTCAGCGCAAACTGACTGTAAAATCATGTGTCAAATATGGGCACTGACCATCAAATTACAAACTACATAGCAATAAATACTGCAGGCAAGAATTGCTTTCCCTGTGTTTGAGTGTATGCATCAAGGAATTTGAGTGTCAACAGTGCTGTTTTCAAGATTAACTTATTTGGTCCTGATATAATAGGTTCAGTCTTGTTCAATTGCACTGGGGTTTATCACAGCAGTCCAAACCAGAACCTCAAACAGAATCTCTGCAAGCTTGCTTAGTAAGGCCACTAACTAATATACTGGAAGCTAATCTCTGCCTTCAGTGTATAAAGCAATAATAATCTGAGTTACCATAATTTACAAGCAGGGTTTGCTCTTCAACTGCAGTGTTAGTACTGATCACTGTAACCCAGAAAACCTTGGGCAGAAGGTAAGTGCTGTTTCTTTTTGGGATGGTGACTATCTGATAGTCTTTACCTTGCCAGTCTTTAAAACAGCAAAACTATGTAAAGTGGATAAACAGAACAATTCTTTCCAGATCTACGTGTGATGTTCCTTGGGTTTGGTAATCTGCTTTGCTTGTAGCAAAGCCTGTGTGGCTTTTGGTCTGGCAACTGCTGCAATGATACAGCCACTAACAGGTCTCATTGACTGCTGATATCAAATATACTGGCAACTTGCTCACATTTCTGATGGATTTTTTTAAATCAAGCTCATCTCTTCATCAATCTGGTTAATCAATTTTTTGTCCCCAGGGAGCTGCTTGTGGACAGGTATAACTGGTGATATTGAAGTAGCCTTGACATATGAATCAAAGGGAAGAAAAGACCCTGTGTGTAAAGAAGCTTCTATTTATCCTACTGAAATCTTAACTTTGGTAATTAAATATTTAATGTGCTTTTACTTAAAGAAACATCTCTGTGAAATGAAAACAATAAACAGCTTGATGGCTTAATAGCTTAAGTGTAGCAGGAACATTCAATCAGTCTGAAAAAATTGTGAGTGTATTTCAAAATGGTGGAGGTTATTGCTATGATACATCTAACCTTAATGGCAATGGGAAAAATATATCCTCTCGAGAGTTCTTGAATAAACCTGTCAGTTTGTGACCAGTTTATTAGATTCCCTCCTGAGTTCAGTCATCTGTGGCTGTGCCGAATAGCTGAGTAAGGCTAAAGCAAAGAACTGACCAATTTATCCAAAAAGGTGCCTTGGATGAGCTTAGGCCTAATATGGGTGCAGGAAAGGCAAGTACAAGTCCTGGATGCCCTGCTGCTAGAATACAGTTGTTGCTGCTTCTCATTCTCCCTGCAGCAGAATTGTTTGGAAGCCAGTGCTCCTCATTGCCATGTACCTTCTGTGCTGTTGACAGGCATTGTCAACTGCAGCTGGGGAACAACATGCAAGAAACCAAGTGGACTTGTTGGCTCTAATACTCCATTTTGCCAATAGCAAAAATAGTTTGAAATGTTACCAAATCCTAACCCATTCTGGTGGCAGGCTGGGTGTGAGGTTCCTGTCATTCGTGTGAAAATTTGCTGATGGATGGTAGGAAAAAATGTGTTGGTGTCAGTGGTAATAGGAGGGGAGAAGTCAGCCTGCAGCTGTTCTTTGCTGGCTCTGGAGCATCTGCTTGACTGGTGAGCAGAAGCACCAGCCTGCTATGTTGTGCCAGCAACGTTGCATGGACCCTGAGAAAGCCAAACCTGGTACTTGGAGCTGGCAGTGCTGCTCTGGGAGTGAAAAGGGGCAGTGGAGGAGAGCTGAGGATACTCCTGGAGAGTGGCACTGGGGTATTTGGCAGGATCAGCTTCTTGTCCTGATCCCAGTAGAATTGCTCCCCTCCTTGGCTTTCAGTACCTGCTGCTGCATGCAGCACTGCTACCTGTGAACCCCTGGCAGCTCATCTACATGTACAAATATAACCTTTCTTCACATAGAGGTTAAAATGATAAACTGAAATAAATGTGAACAGATGCACTTACTTGTTGGCTCTTAAGCATGATTGTTTTAAGTGTAGAGCTACTCCTTAACTCAATGGTTTGTTACTCTGACCTTCACAATTAGCTCTAGTACATCTGCAAATGGTTTATTCTCACTCAGCTATCTCTAATCTCACTACAGTTATTCTGTTAATGGTTTTGTAACTATCCAAATACATCTGCTGTGTCTCCCTTCAATTGCTTCCAGGGGCTATGATTATCAGGATGATCAAACCACTTGCTGGCAGTAAAGCTGTCTGTTCACAAGAACTGGAAATATGTCATATTTCAGTAAAATTGACTGTAAAATCAAGCACAGGGTTGGCCTGGGAGCTCACCTGACCCAGCAGCAGAGGAGTGAGACACAGAGAAAAAGTGCAGAGCAGTTCTGCTCCCAGGCCAGGCTCAGGCACTGCAGCCAGGACACTGTGAATTTGAAAATACATCATGACAAGACATTCCACTACTTAACTGTATCAAACCCCACTACCTTTTGTTTTGAATAAGCTGCTGCCAGACTGATTTGGTATCTCTTGGTAGAAATGAAGGTCTTGTTATCCTTTTGCTGGCCTGAAGATTCCCAGTCTGCTTTAGCTGGTCCTTGTCTGCTGATTCTCCTCACGCTCTTCTTTGTACCTCGTGTCTTGTTCAATCATTGCCTTCTGTTATGTGAGACCAAAAATGCAGGCAATATTCAAAATGGGACTACCTGGCACAATGGTAAAGTGATGTCTTATGGGTTTTGTTTCCTGTCTTCTTATTTGATTTATCTTTTTGTCTATGACTGAGAATTAAAGAACATTATACCACAACTATGTTCGGTAGCTCCAAATCTAGTTTGAGTAGAAAAGATCAGAAACCACATGCCTTGAAAGTGGGAGAAATTTACAGAGGTACCTCATTTTACATATACTGGTCACTTTGTTACTTGGCTTGTTGGTACTATGAGATCTTTATAACTTGTCTGAGCAAAGCATATTCTAGTCACAGGAATCTCCTTTTGACCTGCATTATTTGGATTAAATTGCTGGAAGAAATAATCAAATGTTTGTTGTTTTTAGGGATGGTCAATATATCACTGTCATTAGTTGTTTCTTATGTGCAAAAGTGTTGTAGCCCTATGGAGAACATTTTGTCTGCTCAGCTCAAGGGCAGAGCACTCCAGATGAATATTTAAGTCCTGTTTAGCTTTTAAATAAGTTCCTATGGAGCTCTGCATGCATTTGCTTTTGTCTATTGATTAAATAGGAAATATTTTGGCTTTTTAAAATGATGTACAGGGATTTTTTTCAGTGCCTGGAGGTTTATAGATTTTTGTGTGTGTGATACCAGTCTAACATAGCTATTGAGAAAACAAAAGCATCCATAAACTTGCTTTTATGTATTCCTTTATCTTTGTTTCAAGTTAATCGACAAGGAGAGCTGAATTGCTCCACAGGGGTTGGCTCTGGGTAAGGCAGCCCCATCTGAAGGCAGGCTGGCAGCTCCAGGACTGCTCCCCACTGAGTCATACAAACACCTGTGCTGCCCAAATTGCATTCCCCTATTCCCAGGGGAATGTCCTCTGTGCTCCGATTGATTTCTGTCTCTGACACGGCTCTGTGTGGGATTTTCTGGCTTTGAGAGCAATCTGCAGAAAGGACATATTGATTGGATCCTCCTGGGATGCGTGGGTAGGAAAAAACAACAGTCCCTTTCTATCTTGTGGCAAAGCTTTTCTGAGTGAATGGCCTTAGCTAAAAAACTTTATGCAAACTTTAGAGTCAGGAACCCGAAGAACTTCTTGTCAGGAGGAATAACAGCTTTTTGAGCTAATGGGCTGTTCTGAAAAAGGAGAACAGTAAATTTCTTTCCAAAATAAGTAGAAATTAATACACTGAACTCATTAAGCAGCTACCCTGTTAAGTGCTGTAGTGTCTGCTGAAATGTGGCTGCTGCTGAGCAAGATTTGCATTTGTGGGCACTGTGGCATCTCCAATTACTGCTCAGCAGTGAAGAAGCCTGCAGGGCAGCAACTATTAGCAGAGGGCTCTGCTAACTGATCCATGCCAGCACTTGTGCTGGACATCCAGTGCTGTTATTTTAATTGCCCTCAGTGTTGTTTGTAAAAAGGAAAGTGCTCCTAGAGAAATAAAAGAAAGAAAAAAAAAAAAAAAAAGAGAAGGGGTGAAATGAATGTGCTTGCAGGGTGTTGCAAATGCTGCAAATCAGAGCACCTTGTGTTCTGGGACCAGCCAGAGAGCACACTGTGCACTGCTTGGCACACTGAACCCACCAGGCACAGTCCTTCAAGCAGGTGATGAGAACTTACCAGTTTTTCTCTAGTCCAACATTGTGTTTAAAACAGGCCCAATTGGAACAAGTAGTCATGTACAGCAATAGAAATGTTGATAGAAGAGGTTGTATCCTGTCATGCAAGTTGTTTTCAATCCTAAGTCTTATCCTATTTTTATAATTTTCTAGGTCTGCTTTAGCATGGAAGCTCTGATAATTTATTCACATCTCCAGGATGTGCACTAGCAAGTGGAAAATATTGATTTGAATTATGTGCAAGTGTATAATTGTTAGAAGACTGTTGCACAATGTCAGGTCAGTGATCCTCCTGGCTCTGGAAGTAACTCCAAGCTTCAAAAGACAGAATAAGAAGATGTAAAGGAGGTAGGTAGGTAGGTAGGTAGGTAGATGTAAAGGTGTGTGTCAGCCCAATAGCTATGGGATCACACAGTGCTGTAGCAGACCATGTTGTGACCAGATTGACCCTGAGTCTGATAATCTCTGGGACTTTGTCATCCTCCTACAACACTCTTATTATCTCAAGAGGAGAGCAGCAGGATGTGGCTGCATCAGGAGCATCATTATTCTCCTTTGTCAACTGGTTTATCAACTGGTTTATCAACTGCCAAAAAAAAAAAAGCTACTGATGGATGTGCACAAAAGTAGCTTTGGGGCAATTATTCAATTACAGCTGATGACTGTTTTGTGTATCAGCACACCTGAGTGCTTCTGTTTTTTTATTGGAGCAGGATATGCAGACTAGGCAGTGTAAGGGGGCGCAGGCAGTGCTGGTGGGTGGACCCAGGTACATGGATGCAGCACAGGACTCCAAGGAAGTGCCTTTTCCCACCCACAGCTGCTGCAACCCAGGTGAGTGGGCTGAGGTGCTCCAAGAATGTGGCTCATGTAGGGAGCCTTCCTACAAACCTAGGAAATATTTATTAAGCAGGAGGATTAAAGCCTTTCAAAGATGGAACAGGTTCTGCTTTCATAATATCTTTCTTTTCAGCCTGCACAAGACTTGGCACAGCCTAGTGTGCTACAAAGCACCCTTTTTCCCCCTCACTCAGAACATCTTGAATTAATTCTTGGCAAAACTATCTAACTCTGTGTGTAGACAGGAGCAAACTCCAGCCAAGCTGGGTCTTCCTGCAAGGCCACTCAGCTGGCTCTCTCTGCTGCAGGGCTTTGTGAGTACACAGATTTCCCCTGTGCTGCTGTGGCAGATGGTGGATGTGGTACAGCAAAGGCACCAATGTCAGGATCCATGCATGCAGCTGGGAAATGCAGATGTCTATAACTGACACAGAGAAATGATTCTGTAGAACATAAAGGCAACTGAAAATGCCCAGCAAGAGAGTGCAGCTCAGATCAGCACCTGTACAGTTGGATCTCACAACATGAACATGCACAGGGAGCTCTGCACTGGCATCTCAGTAGCTTCTCTCAAGAGAGGAGCCATCTGGAAATAGCAGGAGGTTTGGCAAGATGACCTGAACTGCCACATCTTTGAGAAGCATGGAAATCCCCAATCTACCCAATCTGTGAGTCACAGAACACTTTCTGCTACACTTTAGTCCCTGACCACACCTGCTGCCATCAGGGGGTTGTGTGCTAGATGAAAATCAGTCCAGATGTGCGTGTCAACTGAATATTCTCCAAACTTGTGTCTCCCCTTCAGGCTTCCCAAGTGCTGGATCCATACAGCAACCTGCACAGGCTGGAGCCCAAAGCACCTGCTTGGTGTGGGAGAGGAATGTTTCCAGGAAATGGGTATAATGTGAAAATGCACCTTATTGACCCTCTGAAGGCACTGCACCATCATGGCTGTAGTCCTTCTGCATTTACTGTAACCCAGTTGATTTTAGTGGGCACTCGGGCCTGGGTACATTTTAAGGTCTAGATTTTAAGGATCCTAAGTAAGAGCATAAAGCACTGACAAGTATTTCTGGGGCTTGTGACTGAGCTGGAGAGGGAACTCAATATCCTTTTAGCAATTTTCTCAGCTAAAATTTCTGAAAATCTATTTGTCTAAAGGGGCAGAAAAAAAAGAAATGGGACAGAAGTAACTAATAATCACTGAATTTGCTTCTGGATTTTTCCCTCTATCTTCCAAAAACAAGTGTTACTGCCAAAGTTGATTCTGACTTCCTTTCAGAAACTGTCCACTGTCTCTTCCATGAGCAGTGCTGAAATATAATGCAAATGTGAGCAGTTGAAATACCTGAAGAAGACAAAATCAGATTGGTGTAGTAACTCAGTGACGTTTCCCCCCCACCCTTCCTTACAAAGCGCTGCTATTTTACACCAACAGAAATCATTTGGAGTTTTGTAGCTGACTCAGAGCTGCAAGAAGAAGAAAAGAAGAGAAAGAGAGAGGTAATTTCCAGAGTGAAATTAAATAAACCACAAAATGAAACATTTTCAAAGACATTTGATTTCATGTTGGTTCAGAGGCACCTTTTGGATTTATGCCATCTAAAACCAGAATATCAATACACATTTCAGGACTGACGGTCTTTTAATACACTGTGTTACACTTCAGAAGCTATAAGAAATGTGATTGGATTTTGTTATGCCTAAATTAGTAACTAGAATCTATTTCGGAATGTATCTTCTATTAAAACAAGAAATAATAGAGTTTGTGTAATTATTAATCTCTTGATTTTACAGATTACTTTTCAGAAACACGAGCAGTTTCTTGCAGACAAGATGACATTTACTGGCTTGTTTTTCTTCTGTATGCTGACGAACATGCTAACAGGTAAGATTACTACCAAATTTATTCTTGTTTATTTTTTTCAAGACGCCAGAAATATTTTGTTACAACTACAGTATCTTCTATTTAGTACTGCTGACATATTAATCCCAGCTGTTCAGGCTGTGAGTTCTGACTAACAGCCACACTAAGTTGGTTCATAGCAGTGACTGCAAATGGGGAACTCAAGACACAAAAATCCTTTGGTTCCACAGACGGTCCTATGTGGGCATTAAAGAACTTGTGAGCTTCTAGTTATACATGGAAAATGTTTGTTTAAAAGAAAGTCTTTCTGTGCAAGAGCTGGCACTGATGTGTTTCCTCTTTATTTACAGATGCCCGATCCATCCAGGATGGAGATGGTAATTCCTAATGTGTTTTTATTTCCTTTGTGCCACTAATTATTAGGAGGGTTATTTGTAACTCCCAGACTTGATGGACAGCAGTGACTTTGGCAAGAATGCTTATTAACCTCAATGGACTATGCAAAAGCTTTCAATTAGTTCTGGTGGAAACAGAATAGTGAATTTTAAAAATTCCTTTAAAATTTATTAAAAGGTGGTGACGTACTAATGTATAATAATAGAGCTATTATCCAGTCTTGAAATGAAAAGGGATTACAGACAAGTCACTAATTCTGTTGTACAAAATCCTAACTGGAATGCACCAGACTTATAAATGTATAGGACATCTGAGAATTTTGTCTGTCCTGAACAATAATGCTGTATGTGAATCTGCTTATTGGCAAGAGATACTGACTTTCATGACAAAAAGCTTAAAATTTACGAATTGCCACAAATCCAATTAGAGAAATCTTGGAATAAATCCCTTAGCACAGTTACCCTGTGGTTCATGTCACTTTGTGTGATTAGTCCATTGGATTAGTATTTGCCTTTGATTAAAAAAACCCTCAACACCCTAATGATGTTTACACTGGCTTACTGACTCCAGCATTACCTCTTTTTGGCTTTTCAGACAGAATTCTGTCTGAAAACAGAATTGCAGAGAAGTATCTGCAATAACCAAGTTCTGCCATTGCTGGTGTACATCTCAGTTAACCAGATGACAGCCAGCAGCATCTCTAGTGCACAAATATGCAGACACTTTTATAACAGATATGAACAGGATAAATACACAATAAGATCTAATATGATTACTTTTAATTAAAATCTTTTTTTCCCTATGCTCTGTTATATTTCTTTAGAAATATATCTTTTTAATATATTATCTCTAAAATATTTTAATATATCATCTGTGTTTGTGTACAGCAAATATTTTTGTGGCAACTTCTGCAACAGTCAGGAGAGTCTGCATGAATCTAGAATTAGAACCCTGTTCAGGCAGTGCCCTGGTGCTCTCATTACCAGCAATTATTGTTTTCTTTCACAGTGGGCCAAGCAGCAGCCTGCAAAGTGAATCTGAGGTCAGCTGGTATAAACAGCGAGTTCTCCTCTGCAGACAGCATTTGGCTGGCTCATTTGGTTTGTTATGTGCCATCTGGGCCTGCACGCTGCAAACTTTACTCCTTAAAATTAAAGTCTGACAACAGGATTGTTGAAGACTCTTAATTCCTACTAAAGACCCTGGCCCCAAGCTGAGTAGAAAGACTTTCATTCATTTTAAATGGGTTTCAAATCAAAATAAAATACTGTGTTTAGCTTTGCAGCACAGAAGGACGTTTGTGACTGTGGTCTCAGCTGCTGTTTACATTTCATATATGCTTCTCTGTTTGCCCACAGTTGGGCCCAAGGGTGGTTGGCTCCTGCATTTTCAGAACCAATTTTGTTTTCCTGTTGAACTGTAAATCTTGTTTCAATGATTATATCACATTCTGATCCTGCTAGAGCAGACACAAATACAACAGCTGTCTTCCAAGTGGCAAAGCCTTTCCTCTTGTCAGGAATATTAATCCACAAACACCAGAGGTTTATGTCCAAACAGGAGACAGAGGAGTCCTTTTACTTTATTCCAATAAAGGGAGAGGCCATGGGGCATTCCCCTGGGATCTCTCAAATTTTTGGAGGATGCAGCCTCCTTTTTATCCTAATTTCCCGGCTGCATTTCTCTCTCTTTTTTCCCTTGGGCTGAGGTACTTGAGAGGTACAGACTTCATGGAATGCCTGATACCTAAGATTCCCCTCTAATGTATAACCCTCATTTAATTATTAATTCTTATAGAATTAATGGTTTTTCTCCATTGCTTCTTTCATCTTTCAATATCTTATTTAATTTATAGCAAACCTACAGTTTGTTTGTAAAGGAAAATATATTTTCCCATTCATCAATCAGTGGAATCCTTCTCAATGTTTCTTTTATCTCTTAGTGCTGGTTTTATCTACCAGCACACCCACAGCTTGTTTGTAAAGACAAATCCGTCATTCCTCTCACTCTCCATGCCCTTAGCTTGTTTCCTACAGTCCCCTGAGAAGAGGCACAACTCTGCAGTTCCAGGCAGCATCAGGAGAATATGGCCTCAGTCCCCGGAAGTTCTGTGGGCAGTGTGGTCACCTGCAGGGCCACACCATAATTTTTATATCAGGAAAAGCAAATTATGTGGAATGAGGAAAAATGGCTTTTGATTGCTCCTTGCTTTGAAATAACCAGCAGCCTTCTAAAAATTAAACCAGCCTGATGAATTCTTCAATTGGCATAAATGTGGCTATGTCCCTTCATTCCTGCTCCCCATCTTGTCCCACTCTGTCACTCCTGGTGCATCCAGAGCAGGGAATACCGGCTCCATTTTTTGCAGAGTGGGTCATGGAGAGGGGTCAGTGGCTCTCCTTGCCTCTCTCCTGCTAGAGGAGCACACCAGCCCCCAAAGGGAGCTCAAAACCCCAAACCACGGTGCCTCCAAGTCCAACCTCTCAACAAAAGCGCTTCACATTATAGAAATCTGCAATATTTTCTTTTGGTCGGCTTTTTTTAGATCTCCACCGGGAAGCTGCAGCCCTGCCGTACTGGCCCTTCTCATCCAACGATTTCTGGTCCTACGTGGAATATTTCCGGACCTTGGGAGCCTACAACAGGATCAATGACATGGCCAGAGCCTTCTTTGCCCAGTTCCCTTTCGGAAGCCACCTTGGCTACCACGTGCGCGACCACGAGCACTGAGTGCCTCGCTCAGCGTCACCAGAGCCGCTGCCCCGGTGTTGGGTGAGCACCTGCCTGCCAGGGAATACACCTGGGCTTCTCCAGCTGCTTTGTGATATCCATGTGCAGCATTTTATGGCTTTGATAAGTCTCTTTTTTACTATTTCTGTACAGGTGTTTGAGTGAACACCTGACTGCCAGCAAACACACCTGCACTGTGCCTCAGCCTCTAAGTGACACTGCAGCCAC
The DNA here is from genome assembly GCA_034336665.1 of Luscinia megarhynchos. Classification (NCBI taxonomy): domain Eukaryota; kingdom Metazoa; phylum Chordata; class Aves; order Passeriformes; family Muscicapidae; genus Luscinia; species Luscinia megarhynchos. Next base: position 20,237,228 of record CM067572.1, on the reverse strand, counting down.
ATGCAGCATTTCAGACTTTAAATTAATCCCTTTTTTTACAGTTTATGCTTCTGTGTGACACAATAAACTCCTCCATTCTTCTTCATGGCTTTGGGAGCTTTTGTTTTACTGCTGATGCTCTCAGCTCTGGAGACTGCTCTCTGTGTATGTTATAAATGAGAAATAAAAGTCTCAATATTTAGCAAAATTTAGATTGCTTTATTTTATATAGACAGAGCAAGCATCGCTGGGGAGGCAGAGAGGTCACAGCCCACTCCATGCTCCACTGAACTTTGGTTTGCAGCTCCCTTTTATAGCATGATTTCCTTGTAGTCATCAATAATTGTTATTTTTTGTTGTCATAAATCTGCCAGGTAAGAAGCGATGGTCCATGGGATATCTGGATGACGTGAGTCTCTAGACAATTTGTCAAGTCCCACAGATAACCATCTGCTCTTGGTAGATAAGGAAATGGCAGAAGTCAGGAAGTCTGGTCTCAGGGATAGGCTGCAATTGATTACACAAAGGCAGGAAATCTGATTTTGCAGAATCTGTTGGGCTGTGTGAAAGCCTTGTTTTGCAAGCTGTCAGTAGATACAACTTATCTAGAAACATAATATTCATAACAGGAGGGTTTAAAACAAAATTATTTCATGCTTCATTTCATACCTAATTATTCTGGTTTATACAAACCACGATACTTTTATGATTAACATGAATCTTTTATCAATTATCACAGTGTAGAAAAGTTATGTGTGTACAGGAGTTATTCAACCAGTGCACCTAGTTTGGGGGCTGGAAGGGCCGCCAGTATCAGTCGCACCCACCTCTTTGGAAGGTGACGCCTCACTCAGGCCTGAAGGGGCGCAGAGACCACCATCGCCATGGCGCCGCGGGCGGGGTGAGCAAGATGGCGGCTCCCCTGTGTTGGTCGTCATGGCGACGGGGGCGGGGTGAGCAAGATGGCGGCCTCCAGTGTTGGTCGCCATGGCGATGGCGCGGCCCTCACTTCCCCACCCCCACCCCGCGCGGGGGCGGCCATTGGGCGCGATCGCGCTGCGGCGGCGGAAGTGACGGCGCGCGGGGCCGCCATGAAGCCGGCGGTGGACGAGATGTTCCCTGAGGGAGCTGGGCCGTACGTGGACCTGGATGAGGTGAGGCGGGCGCGCCGCTGCCGGTGGCAGGGCTGTGGTGCCACGGCGCGGAAGCGCTCAGCGGCTGCTCTCGCAGGCAGGGGGAAGCACGGGGCTGCTGATGGATCTGGCCGCCAACGAGAAAGCGGTGCACGCTGACTTCTTCAATGGTAAGGAGCGCCGTGCTCCCGGGGTTATCTCAGCAAACCTCGCCTGGCTTCTCTCTCATGGCTTTGGTGCCTGGTTGTCGCTAAATTGTCCCTCACCCCATCTCTGGGGGCGGTGTGAGGGCGCCTCAGTGATAAGTGATGCAGGGGGAGCGGTGAAATGCGGGTTTTTCCTCTCCTGGGAGTTTCAGCGTGTTAATCGCAACAAGGAAAAATACCTTGGTGTGTTCACATAACAACTTATGTTAAATAGTGCAAATAGATGCAAAAATGTGGGCTTCTCTGGGCAGTCTGTTCACGTGCCTCATCACCTCTCACAGGGAAGAATTTTTTTCCAATACCTAAAGCTCCATTCTGTCAGTTTGAAGCTATTCCCCTTGTGCTGCCTTGGGAATAGTCTCAGCCTTTCCTCTAGGCTGCCTCAGGTACTAAAGGCTGCAGTAAGATCGCCCTGAAGCTTCTTTTTTCACGCTGAACAATCGCAATTGTCTCAGTCTGTATGCGAGTATTTACAGCTGCTTTGAGGGAGAGGAGCACGTATCAGACCACTTAGGGGTAGAATACACAACACTGTGTTGCACTTGGTTGCTGAAAAAGCACATTAAGACATTGTAACAGTGAATTTTAGATGTTATTAAATTTGCTTGTTGTGGTAGTGTTAATATCACAAACTGGTTAGTTCAAAAATAAAGTACGTTTCTCATTTTGCTCTAGACTTAGAATAGAGGGGTGAAGGGCAGTTCTACTTGCAGCAATAGTGGGGGACACCCAGCTATCTTTTGAGGCCAGCTTATTCATATACCACATAATTCTACTATCCCACTGTGGTTTTGTATTCCATTGGTAGTTTAGGGCTCCTGTAAATGAGGATTCATCCTCAGTTCATTGCACAGTACTTGTAAAAATAAAGACTTGAGTTCAGTTAGATGATTAGTTTATGTTCAGCATACAAAGAAGATGCAAAGATGAGTTAGAATAATTCCAAAGGTGACTAAAACCATTTCACTACTAGGAGATGTGTTCTGAGACAGAAATGTTATTGGCACCTTTAAAGCAAGTGAATGTTTTTGAAGAAGGGGTTTTTAACACAAATCCCAATTCATTAATTTGTAAAATTATCACTGTGATGCTACATTTCTAATAAGTGATGGTGCAGTAACTCTCATTCACTGAATTCACCTTTATTTCTGTCCTTAATCCAAGGAACTAAGTACTGTACTTGTACTTGCATTTGTAACACTGAAACTTCTGAGGTTAATTTTTGTCTTGTTTTCCTGACTAGATTTTGAAGATCTCTTTGATGACGATGACATCCAGTGATCTGAGTTGCCCAGCAGTGCTGAGATGTGAATTTTTCTCTAGGATCACCTGTGCAGTCCATTATTTATTAAATTAATCAAAATGGGATAATCACAGAAGAGGGAGAAAGTAGCCTAAATAAGTTACTTGGGGAATATGAAAACCAGATGGTTAAAGATAACTAAAGAGGGAGACGTGCACTGTTATTTCTAGGAGCCTGTCTGTACTTTTTCCTGGAAATTTTATTTGCTGATGTGCTTATTGAATAAAATACTAAAGAAACTCCCCTCTCTCTGGCTTATACTTTAAAGTAGAAATTTCTATCTTCTGAGCTCCCTTAGAGTGATTATTTTGGTATTAAACAATTCACTGTTGCTTTTGGATATTACATGAAAGAGATGCAGTAGGGCACAGGCTGCCTACAAAAGTTTTGTTCATCCCACAATAAAGGATTGTCTTGAGATCAGATGGTTGCTTGTTCTGAATAGTCCAGCTCATTTGTTGGTCACGCTGAGAAGAGTGTAGGTTGTCTTTTGTTTCAAGACAGAGAGCCACCATCAGTACTTCACTTTTAATTTATGGAACACTGAAAAAAAGAGTAATTTCACCTTGATATGTTAAGCAGAGAAATGGTCTGACCACAGATTATGGGAATGCTTGGATTTAAAAATATAATTTCATTCTTGAAATTGTACTTGATAGAAAAAGAAACTGAAAATAATTTTCTTTTATTGCAGAAGCTAATGCACTTATTTGTGCCTAGAGGTACAGTATTTATGAATCAGGCTATTGAAACACTAGTTCAGATTTTGACATAAGCTTTTCAAAATATAAAAATGTTTCATTCTTATCCTTCAGTGACCAAACTGAATCTCAGAATGAAAGAAACGGGTGAGTTTTTAGTATATTTTTTTCAGAGTCAAAAATGTTATCTCAAAAGCAATCTGTATTCCATAAATTGATCACAGACTTAATACTGTGACTGATCTTTCTTTAAACACTTCACACTAAATTTTACCTGCAGTAAAACTCTTTCATACTTCTGTCACATTTTTATTTATTTAGTTTGCATTAAAAAAGGAAATCTTAAATCTAACAGTAACTGTTCCAACCAGTGGTCTTAAAAATGTAAGCACAATAAACCCAGTAGGATTGAGATGTCTTCTGATTGTGTTGCTGTGGATTTCTGAACAGCCTGTGCTTCATCATGCAGTGTGCTCTAAATTCTAGCTCTAGCATTCTGACGTTTACTCTGCTTGGTGCCTGACAAGGTTCTGTGTCCCTGGAGGAACAGCCCTGCTCAGGCAGTGGCTTTTCCTTTTTAGTGCCTGCTCTGCTGAGAGTCTGGGGTTTCCAGTTTTCCTCGTTGAGGTAAAACAATTTGAGTGGTGGCAAATGGGCTTGGACTGTCTCTGGCCTTGGTGCTGTGCTTTCTCCAAACTATGTTTTAAGAAATTAAATTAATTCCTTACAGGAAATAGAGGCAGTATTTTGGGCAGGTGCAAAAGATGAAATAAAACTTAAGAAACAACTCTTCTCCTCTTTTATCTACTTTTGCTGATTCCTCAATATGGTTGGTTTTGGAATGTCAATGTTTTGTAGATACAAATTTGTTTTTCATTTGCTTCCTGAAATTGTAAGAAACTTGAGCTTTGACTTTGATCACAGCAGCGGGAGTATATTCTATGATACAAACCCACCTCGAGCAGCTGCTCTTCAGTATGGGTGGTATTCTGTCCTTTAAAGGTGTCTAAAACCTCAGAGAACATAGGTTTGAAGGTGTTAACAGTGAGTGGTTCTGGTTTTGTGACCAGATTTCACTCTGATCAAAACATGGAGTTGTCTCTGAAACTGGGTACAGGGCAAATGATGCTCCTGGGTCCAGCAGTTTTCATCCTCTAGGACGTAGCTATCCACTCAAGGTAGGCAGAGCTAACACAGCTTTTTGTGAAGATTTCCAGAAACTCAGGGTTTCGTGTAGAAAAGCAGCATTAATAGTACTGCTGGCACCTGAGAGGTCTGTGGGGAGGGAGCTTCATCTGTGCAGTGTTTGAAAGTGTTGAAGTTTATCAAAGTCCTTAAGAGGAAAGCTGTGGAATCTCATGACCTGCCTGGGTGTGCTGCTCTGGCTGTAGCTACTGGGAGTATTGGGAGTTCTTGGGTATTCCCAGTCCTGCTAAGTGAGCTTGCCTTTCCGTCTGATACCTGTGTGGGTCTCCTGGCTGGAATGAAATGAAAGGAACATTCAGAGCTGGAATGGGATATTACCAAACCTGCATCTTGGAGCTGTCTGCAGTATGAAGTTCCCTCCTTACACTGGGACTGAGGGTGTGTATCATATCATCTCTCCAAAGAGGGCTGTCAGTGTGTTAAACTTCCATCAGGAGCTGTGATTTGTTTGGGTCCCTTCTGGAACAGTGTTAGAAGAACAAAATGTCCTTCAGCTTCACATTGTTTCTGTCTTCCCATTTGTTAAGGCTTTCAGTCTAATTAGTCTGTGGGCAATCAGCCTGTTGTCAGAAATAATCACAAGATGTCAAAATCTCTGATTAAAAATTGATGTAAAGGGCATTTGAGTGCCTTGGACAATTCATTTATTGAGCTTTGATTTCTGTCCCTTTTGTGGAGATTGGCACGCCTTGTTTCTTAGGGAACAAGGCTGTTTGAACAGTAATATGCACATATTTAGACTGGTGTATATTAGTTTATAAGCTGCTGGGTACTGCTCAGTATTTCAACGTCCAAATAAAGGCTCTAGTCTGAATAGTTTTGTGAATTGTCCTGGTGATTGCAGTGGGACAGTTGGCAATCACTGATGCTGACCTGCCTGAGACTTGGCAGGATGAGGTCCTAAGTCCTGAAATGACTTCGAAGGGTGTAGCCAGTGGTGCAGCACAGATGAAAAGCAATTCCTTCAAAACTTAAATGTCAGCCTGTTCCCTTCATACTCTGAACAGGCCACGGCTCTGCTTGCAAGGAACTGCAAACTGTCCCAGGACATTCTTTAGAAATAAAAAATGTGCAATCTGTTTTGAGCTGAAAAAAGTCCACTCATTGTAAAGGAGATAAAGTTACCACGTTAAAGGAGCTGGCAGTCATCTGTGCATAATATTTCTGTAGTGCTGCTTCTGAGCTGGTTTCCAGGTTATCCAGTATCCAGGGTTCACTGCTCTTCATATGTGCAGGAGCAGGCAAACTCACACCTAGTGTAGCTTTCCTTGGTGGCTTTTTGCCGAGTTAACCTCCAGGGAATTAAATTTTTTCCTTTTAATACTTTATTTCCATAATTGAAGTGGAAGATATTTTTCTTGATAAAGAAGGAGTTCATTTAGATGAATAAATGGACTTCTTCCTGCTTCCCTGGGGTGTTGAGAAGCTGGTAGGTATCTTCCTGCTCTCAATGTGCAGTTGTTGAGCACATGAGAACATGCTGGGCAGATGACAGTGCAGCCCTGTTCCCTGCCAGTCCCTGTTGGTGATGGGGCTGGAATGCCAGTGTCACATCAGGGATATTTTGGAAAAGCATAATGCAAGTCAGTTCTCGGCAGCAGGGTGGCTTTGAGCACGAAGATTTGCTTCCATGTTTTTGCTTTCAGGTTTATTTATTTATTTTTCATTTGCCTTTTATATTTGTTCCAGTTGGAACAAGCAGCAGAGTTAGAATCCTGGCCCATGTTACAAACCTTTCAGTCAGGCTTCAGTAAGGAGTTCAGAGCAGAGGCAGACAGGAGCAGTGCCTTTTAAAGCTTTAAAAATTCACAAATAGGACTATTTTGTGAATGCTTCTTGCTCATTTATGAAAAAAGTTTTAGATAATCTTGGACAACCTCATTTAAACTTAAAGCCTTCTGGAAGAAAGGACTCTATTTTGAATCTTGTGAATAAAAAGATGCACAGCTGAGAACATTTTATATGAGGTGGTGATGGGGCAGGGGGATACAGATTGCTGAGGGAACGTGACAGAGCATCCCTGGTGCTAGCAGGAGCTGTCCCAAGGGAATGTGACAGAATATCCCTGGTGTTGGCAGGAGCTGCCCCGCCAAGGGAGTCCCAGCTGGGGATGCTTTGGCATTCTGATACTCCAGAGGGAGCTCCTGTCAGGAGACAGTGGCTCTGTGCTGTCAGAGAGCTCCCTATTCAGGGCATGCCTCAGCTCCCAGTGCAGCTTGCTGAGCAGTGTCCTGCTGTGGCCTTTTGTTTTTGTTTTGGTCTCCTATTGCCTCTGCATTTCTGGGGTGTGGTGTGGGAATGACTTTCCCTGTGCTGTACCTCATCCAGGATGGCAGATCCATCTTGGCTTTACACCACTTGCCAAAACATGGAACAGGACTAGAATGGCTTCTCTGGAAATCCCCATGAAGGAGCAGAGAAGCTGTGCTGTCCTTTTAGGCAGAGCTCCAATCTCACAGATGCCCAGATTTTCAGAGGGAGCTGGGCGTGTTGGCTCACACCCCCTGTCCTTCCCTGCCTGACTCCAGAAGGGAGTTAGAGATTGTCTTCAAGTGTGGTCTTTCTGCCTCCCTCCCTGATGCCTGTCCATTAATCTGTCCTGCTTTTATGGGAGGAATTCCACAGATTGCCTTGAGAGTGGGAATCCATGCAGGAAGAAATAGACACTGACATTTAATGCTTCAATTTCGTTGGGAATAAACCTTTCCCCTGGATTGGCTGGAGGGTATTGAATTGCACCTCCATGTAAGGAAGTCTCAGTGTTCTCAAAGAGCAATGGGCTGGGCTGATCATCCCAGGATCAGCTGAGGGTGGGTTTGCTGATTTACAGTCCCAGAGAGACTAAGTCTTTTCATTCATTCCTACACCCAGCTCAAATACAGTCATAAATACATGTGGCAGCCTGGGCATGCTATGGTTTCCTGTGCAGTATTTCAGAGTCTTTAAATCTGATGGCATTTCTTCTATGGAAGTAGAGTGGCTGATTAGCCAAATGTCAGACTTGATCCTAATCCCTCTGCCTGCTTCCATGATAAAAGCCCTCTAGTGAGTTTATACTTCAGGAATGCAAATCTTGCAAGCAATTTATCTTTTTCTTGTAGCTCGTCATGGTTTAGTGCAGCTGCTATTTGTATTCCAATTAATTATCGGCACAAGTGATTACATGGGGTTGAAGTACAATTAGGACCAGTCTATAATTGTGTTTGAAAGGGCTGTGGATGCTTTTATAGATGGTTTCCCTGCTGGATGAGGCTGGTCAGTCTCTCCAGCTGTCTCCAGCTTTTCATGTTATTTCTCCCTAATTGTTAGTGCAGTGACTTCAGTCTTTCACTGGGGAGTGTTCTTGCTTTCTGCCTCTTAGAGTACATTAGCTTCTAAAGGAAAAAGCATCCATTTAAACCTGCCACAGCCAGAGACACAGTAAATAGTGAGACATGACGTTGTACAAGGCATCTACTATCAGGATTGATGAAAAACCTGTCCTGGTTTAGGACAAATTTACGGGAGATATCTCGCAAAGGAGTCCCCCTAGGAAAATAAACCCCCAGAACTCCTTCCCCCTCCCACTACCGGGTTCGGGAAGAACTTCCTCCGAGGGAAAAATAGTGGAAAAAACTTGTTTATTTTAACAAAACACTTCCCAACACCAGGAAAGAACAATCCCCAGATGACACAAAACGTTTTCACCAAGGTGAGCGAGGATGGACGAGCTCGGTCAGTCCCTGCTGGGAAGGGTGCAAAGCTTCTGTGGCAGGCTTTCAGACGCAGTCTCTGATGTTCAGATCCCTCCGTCCGGAGCCGGTGCAGATCTTCGGGATGAGGGGAAGAAGGGAGAGAGAAAGAGGGAGCAGCTGGGGGCAGGAGAAGCTGGGGCAAAAGCTAGGGGAAAAAGCGGCAGCCAAAGCGGCAAAAGCAGCAGCAAAAGCAGCAGCAGCAGCAGCCAAAGCAGCAGGCAGCGGCAGCCCAGCAGCCGGGCCCGCCGGGGCGGGGGAGGCGGCAGCAGCTCCGTGCAGACAGAGGGGGGGGCAGGTAGAGGAGTAGTCATAACACTGACCCAGGACAAAACCACAAATTAAAATGCTTAAATTTGTTGGAGAGCAGGTGATTCTGTGCCCTCCCAGCACACCAGTGTCATTCTTGCTCTTTTGTTGCAAGATAATTGTGTGTTGGATGCAGTGTGATGCTCAGGAGCCAGCCCAGGCCTTGGAATTGTGTCTGTGTTGGCCAGGTTTTCCCCTCCCATGGGTTTGTGAAGCATGGACAGATAGTAAAACCAGAGTAAAACTCCATGATGGAAAAAGGCTGGATTCCTTAGGAACTCCCCTGAGCTCATTCCTCCTTATCCCCCCAAACCCTGTTTGCAGCTCTATCCTGAAAGCAGGGCAAAGCCAGCATGTGCCCTGCAGCTCCTGTCCATGGGCAGACTGGCCCTGTGCCCCTGATGTGGCAGAGCTGGTGGGGTGGAGGTTTGATATTCCTCCCACATGCAGGAATTTGGAGGTGCTGGGCCATAAGGACTCCCCAGGGTGATTGGTGGTCATGCTCAGCTGCTGCTCTCAAAGCTTGTCAGCACTTTTTGGCTGGCTGAGACCCCCATGCAGACCCTGCAGGGACTGGGCAGCCTCAGGGGGCAGGAACAGAGGGGAAAGGGCAGCTGGGGGGCTGCAGGGGGCCAGAGGTGGGGGTGCTTCTCTGCCTGCCCTATGTCTGTGTTTGCTTTGTTGATGGACTGAGTCTCTGTTGGGAGCAGTTGTCTTATAGGAGAGATGAGACCAAACTCTTAAACTGGAATCTGGTGCCTGCTGGGAAAGTGCTTGTCTCAGCTGAGCAAGAATCTTACAGAGATTTGAGGTGAAAGGCTCCTTAAAACAGTCCCAGTCCCTAAAGGGAGGGCTTTGACCCCTGTTTCCATGCAGTGGGTGTTTGCTGGGGTTGTTGTTTGCTGGGTTTTGAGGTGCCTGGCTGAGGCGTGCATGAGCAATTCAGGAACTCTCCTGGAGTACCGTGGGGAAGCTATGGTTCAGTATTTGTGTCTGTGAGAAAGGGGAAGAGTCAGTACATGGAGCAGCAGTGTCTTAATGACTTTCTTTAAATTTTTCCCCAAGGTCTGAGCCTGAGTGCTGGTGTGCTGGATAAAGCTGTAAGCATGTTTGCTCCTGCTGCATGGCAGCAAGGAAAGCAATAATTTGTTTTGGCTCCCTCTTGGAAAGTGGTATTTAAACTTGTATAGCCTCCTAATGTTTATCCCAAATGTCTGTTAGTACTCTGACTTTTCCCTGCCTTCTAAAGATCCATATGAAAACATTTGAGAAAAACAGTGCAAAAGCTCTGACTTGTTCCTTTCAATTTAAGCCTCTTATGCCATTAGATCCAGCAAATGCTGCATTTTTAAATCTCTTTATGGATTTTTTTTTTTTTTTTTTTTACTTTTGCCTTATTCCCATGATAAGAGCAAGGTTTTTCCCAGCTCTCTGAATTTAGCATTACCAGATTGAGCATCAGTTTCACCCTTGCTAAATCCAGTGTGCCTGAAGCCTTCAGGACCAGCAGAGGCCCTTGTGCCAGGTGAGGCTACGAGTATATCCCTTTTTTTCTCAAATCCTTCCTAACAACACACAAAAAAAATGTGGAAACATTCTCATCGAGAGAGTTTTTTATTGTTTTTTATTTGCATGTGGTAATAGGCTGGAGTGTGGAAAATGAAGTTGCAAGTAATTTCAGTTGAAGCTCTTAATGCTGTTTTGTGCTTGTAATACTGCATTAGCTCTGATCTGTGTTAGCTTATTCTGAAGCTTAGTAGTAGCAGGAGTCTTCTTTGAATGTATCTGAGAAACCATCAAATCCTCTTTTAGCTGAAAGTCAAGCAAGCTCCTTGGAGAGCAGTTTGATAGACTGACACTAATTCCAGCCCTAACACTCTTCTGCATTCAGGTAACCTTGACCAAAGCTGGGGCAGGGATGAGGGTGCTCATCCACATGGGAGGCTTCATCAGCACCTGAAGCTCTGCCCAGCTGGTGGGCAAACCATAGCTTATGGCACACTTAGGGCCTGGAAAATTACAAACACAGCTGATAGATCTCAACTTCTGAGTGCACCTGGGAGCTGTTTACAGGGGAGATGGGACAGGACCTTTGTGGTCACCTGGGGACCCCCGAAATCACACAATTAATGAGCTGCTTTTATTGTGTGGCCTCGCTGGTGCTCACAAGACTTCTCAGATAAATCACAACAGAAAATCCCTGCCCTAAAGCAGCCTGCTGTCTGCATTAGAGATAACATTAGGGAATAAACATAAAAAGAAAATCAAAGGATTAAAATCAGTGGAAGTTAATAATCTGAATATATTCAAAGATCTGGGCTAAAAAAGGGAGACAAAAAACCAGGAGTGGAAGTCAAAGGCCCTAATAAGTGGGAGTAGCAAAAAAATTGAGCCATTGATTCCAGCTGAAAACAAGAGCACTCTGCTTTTGTGAGTAGTATTTTCCCTCTTCTACTCAAACTTTAAAATGCTGACTAAAATTTCTACAATTGGTTTAAATGGATTTTGGTGGCTGAAAAAGGGCAATTTAGAATGTCATATTTAAATGCAACCAATTGTTCTTGTGTCACTTTTCAATTTAAAGGAAGGTTAAGCCATGTTGAGAGTTTTTCATGACATGGCAGGAGTGGTATTTGACTTTGGGCCGAGGTTTCCACAGGAAAGCAAGAGCAGAGGTAGGAGTGAATTCTTGATTCCGTGGAAATACTGGTATGATTTCACTGATTTCACAGGAGAAAAAGAGTTGCCCTTGCAAAAGGCGATTTCTGGTAAATACATTATAGCTACAGTGCCAGTGGACCAGGACACGCCCGGGGATAACCACCTCCTCCTCTTCCGTGCAGCAGCCCCTTTAGTAGCTATCTGGGTCAGGGTACAGGAGGAAGCCCATGAAGGTGGAATCGTTGAGGTTGTCAGCATAGAGCCCGTTTTTGTCGCCGTTGCCATACACCTGGAGCCACACCTCGTCCCCGGAGCTGAGGTGCAGCAGCACAGAGCCGCTGGCTTGGTCCACGTTGTTGTTCTGGAACTGGTCGTAGGTGAAGATCACGGCCTTGTCCTTCCTGTAGAGGCTGACCTTGACGTCTGAAAGGTAGACTGTGAGGTGGTAGGCGAAGTAGTAGGTGCCAGGGACGTTGCAGAGGAACTTGCCCGTGCTGGGGTCGTAGTGGCCCTGCTCGTTGTAGAAGATCTTGCTGAAGCGGATGGGGACATTGGGGGCAGGGCTGCGCTCCGTCAGCCCCACGCTGAAGGCAGAGCGCTGCACAAAGGCATCTTTGCCCTTCTGCCCTGGGCTTCCAGGGGTTCCAGGAGATCCGGGGGGTCCAGGAAAGCCTCGGCTTCCTACTGGGCCTGGTTCACCTTTGGGACCTGCTGGACCTGCAGGACAGAGTGGGGACTGGGAGCTGTGTTTGTACTGTGCTGGGAGCTGCTGCTGGAATGCAGAGGGGGCTGTGTGTGAGCCCTGCTCGGGGCCAAGGAAGGGCTCAGGGACCTCAGGAGTCCCCAGAGGCTGAGGCAGCAAGTGGAAACCCTGCTCACCCCCCACCCTGGCTGTATGCAGAGCTGCTGAGAGCAGCATGTCAGAAAAAACATCATTAACTGTGGAAACAAACCCCCCACCCGACTCTTTGACTTGGGTTATGGAATCTCCACCCCAGGAGATAACCATATGGACCTACCAGACATGAAACCTGTTGGAACTGGGGCTGGGGCTGCCTGAGGACTCAAGCACTGTCATACCACCAACCTTCATCTCCTTTATCTCCCTTTAGTCCATCTCTTCCATCTTTCCCATCCCGGCCAGGGACGCCGTTGTGGCCAGGGTAGCCGGGTGCTCCTCCCATCCAATTGGCACATGGCATTTTGGGGTCAGGCTGGGTGTCCTGGGCAGCCACCCCTGTGGAGTGGGGGGCCAGCAGCAGCAAGGAGCACAGCAGGAAGCCTGCCAGGCCCCTCATTGTTGGTTCCTGATGTGGACAAGTGCTTTGTTAACTTTAAAGGTTAATAGAGAAAAAAAAGTGAATACTCTTGCCCCCCACAAACAACAGGCACAGAAGAGTAAATTGGAGTCAGTACTTCTGAAGGAAAGCAGTTCTGCTGGCCCAAGGGCCTCTCTGCATCCAGCATGCTGCTGGTGTGAGCTCCATGAGCCAAGCTGGACCCTGGGGCAGGCACATCCAGTGAGAGAGGAGCAAACACCAGCTACTCCCCACCCCCCTCGGGCTCTGCGCACAGGCACAGATGTGTCAGGACCCAGCACAGCAGATGCCAGGCTATCTGTGGCTGATCTTGCAAAGCTCTGCTCAATTAGCCACAAAAAGCCCTAACTCCTGGGTGAGTGAGCAGCTGATGGAAGGTATGGGTCTGGCAGAGGTAGTCTAAAACCCTCTCCAGCCTTGAAGCCAGGTAGGGGTAGTTTCTCACTGCCTGCTCACCTGGGTATACCTAACACGAACAGAAATCACAGCCAGGCTTCCCAGCTTCCCTAAGCCACAACATGGAATTATGATACTGGAGCTTTTTCCACCCCAGTTGTTCTTTGATATGGGAAGGTAAATTCTGCAATGTTTAGGCTTGTAGGATTGCATTTCTCTTTAATCTGGCTGCTTTGCTGGTTAGAGCAATTAGTGCAGCTGCCCAAAGCCAGGTTGGTGGTGACACCCTGCAGTCAGCCTGGCTTTGTCCTGTGCTCCCAGCTCCTGGTGGGCTTTGGGTCAGGTTTTTAGAATACAAGATATTTTACAATTACCATTGTTGTGTGATACTGCTCCCTGGGCAGGGTTTATACTCTGGAACAGTAAAGGTATCCCGTTAGGAGCATTGTAAGTGGCATAATAGGCAATAAAAAATGAGCAACAGCATGGCAATTAGAATCCCTCAGCTATGTAATTTTCAAGAAAAATAATATTTTGGAGGAGTTTCTTTACAGGGTTGATTTTCCTAGGCAAGCTATTCAAATGTCATATTTTAAATAATGTCTTATTAGCTCTGGTGTAATTGCTTCAAAGGAAGCTAAACAAATGTGCTGGTTTTAGCTGGGGCAGAGTTAATTTTCTTTGTCATGGGTAGCATTGGATATGTGCTGAACACCGGGTTGATAACACAGGGGTGTTTTTGTTGTTGCTGAGCAGTGCTTGCACAGCATCAAGGCTTTTTCTGCTCCTCACCCCACCATGAGGAGGCTGGGGGTGCTCAAGGAGCTGGGAGGGGACACAGCCAGGACAGCTGAGCCCAACTGAAGGGAATATTCCTCCAGGGATATTCCAAACCATGGCATCATGCTCAGCTGTAAACCAGGGATAAGGCTGGCCCCAGGCTGCTGCTCAGGGACTGGCTGGACATCAGTCAGTTGGTGCTGAGCAACTGTTTTCATTTCATCACTTGTCTTTCTTGGGGTTTATTGCTCTCTCTTTGTTAGCTTCCTTTCCATTGCACTTTCTTACTATTATTATTACTATTTTATTTCAATTATGATGCTGTTCTTATCTCTACCCATGAATGTTCTCACTTTTACCAGTGCAATTTTCTCTCTCCCCTTCTGCTGTAGCAGGGGTGAGTGAGTGGCTCTGTGGTGCTCAGTTGCAAGCTGAGGTTAAATCACATTAACAAAGAGGTTGCCATGATTTCAGTTTTTGCTGCAAAAAAATACTGATATCGAGGATATTGAAGGGGCTTTGAAAAAGAAATTAAAAGCTCTGTTTAATGGCTTTGGTATGCAGTGTCTAACATGTAAAATCAGGAAACTCCATGCCCACCCAGCCAGGCTCCAGCAATCCAGCAGCCACCCAGCACTCTGAGATGGGGCCAGCACCCTGTCTTGGGGCAGTTTTGAGGGCTGAGGGTGCTGTGTGGTCCAGGGGGCACAGCCTGAGCCTCAGTCAGTGCTCCTGGGTCCCTGCACTTTGGGAGAAGAAATGTCCCTTTGCAGCAAGGGATGTATAGTGATTGTCCATGAACCAGCATGGACTAGTGGAACTGATGTCTGTCAACCCTGAAAGTGGCTTTGTTTGCTGAGAAGGGTGTGCACAGTGATCACACCTTGCCATGCCCCAGAGGGACCCTTGTCCTCCCTGCCTGGGTCCCCTCCAGCTCAGGCACGCGCATGTACGCCTCCAAAAACAGCACAGGCTGTCTGGGAACAGCTTACTGTGGTGGTGATCCATAAAAATCTGGCTCAAAATTGTGTTTCTTGAACCGTATTTTGGTGATTTTGTTGGGGTTAGTTCTGCTTTCTGGTGTGCTGCCTAGAACTCAAATATCATCTCAATTTTAGTGGTGTGCCTCACATCCAGGTCTTCTACTGGTGTAGAAGAGCCCCCTCCTGTAAGGTCACAAGTAGTGCAGGTGTGAGGAGCCCAGCAGGGCTGCAGGGAAGCTTTTCTGGGGGCTGCCTGGCCAGTTGTCTCCACAGGGCACAGAGCTGTGCCACCCCTCAGCATCAGTGCACCCACATCACACACTCAGTGCTCTCCTTCCTCAGGACAAGAGTGCTGTGATATGCAAGGAGAGAGCATCTGTCCCCACAGTTTAACTGAAGCACAGGTGCTTGAGAAGCCAAGCAGCTCTCTGACATAAGTATGTCTTACAAAGGGGAAGTTTTAAGCTGTGTCTACCAGATTTGAGCTTAAATTCTGGTTTAGAAGTGACATCCCTTTACTTGGTCATTCCTATTTCCTCTTGGTTTTCCATCTGATGCTTAGCATCAGTTTAACCTGAAATAATCTGCTATATTTGAATGTCAGTCATACCTTTTGGACAAGAAATACATTAACAAGAAATAGATGAACTCTGTATTACTGGTGGCTTTCAGTGATTGCCTGGGCAGCTGCTGTATTAAAAACATATGCATGATATGAAGCTTATTCATTTATGAGCAGAAACCACTGCAGCATCTGTGAGAACAATGCCATTCCTAAGGGCTACATAATGATTCAGAACTTAAATTTCAGATAGCACTAAATAAAAGTTATAAACTCTAAGCCCCCATCATTCTGCACAAAACAGACTGAAAAATCCATCTGTTTTCCCACTGGAGAATTTCCCTCAAAGGGTATTAATCAGGGCTTATGTCAAAGGTTTTTCTTTTTGTAATTCTCAAAGCTGATATTCCAGCAGTGACTTGTTCCAGAGGGCTCTCACCTTAAATGTGAGTGGTGCAGGTTGTTGGTGAGGAACTGGTGCTACTCAGGGAGATTTGGCAAATCCAATCTTCCCTAGAGTCTTTGAGGAAAGAGGGGAATCGAAAGGTGCCAGTGCAGTATTTACTGTCACAGCCATGCAGTCTCTCAATGTTGTTCCTGACTACTTTTTGATTTAAGAGTTTTGTTCTCTAAATAGTGTTTCCAAAAAGGGGAGTATGAATTTAATGGAGACCAGCTATTCTTGGTTTAAAATATTCTCTGGCTATTACGGGAATAACTCTGAGAAAGACAACTTCTTGCAAACAAAGTCTGTCCAATTCAGCCCAAAAGAAGAGAAACTCCTGAACTTAGTAAGGAGGGGGGAAAAAAAAGTCATGCTTACCAGCTGCTTTGGGTCCTGGCTGGCTTGCTGCAGTCTGTTTAGAGAATGAAGTCTGGCTATTGCATCGCTATCCCTAAGGGCACGGGAGCTGTCAGCTCAGACACTGCACTTTCCATTTGCTCTTGCGCATGCTGACCTAAAAGTTGGGTTTTCCCATTAATTTTTTCCTGGACATAACTGAAGTTTTGGAACAGATATATAATCCACTGGGATAGCTTGTGAAGATGGCCTTACAGGGAAAAGATGGGTTTGGGAGTTGGACAGGAACTGGAAGAGCAGTGGTGTTGCTGGAGAGCCTGTGTGAGAGCCTGCTCAACCTGGGCTGCTGTTCTCTGCAAATTGGAAATGTTGTTAGTGGCTGGGGGAGAAAGTGTGTCCAGCTTGCAGCAACGCAAACACATGGGTGAATAAGTGTGTTAGTAAAGGAATTATTGTGGAATAAGTTTGGGCTTCTCCTTTTAACTGCAAGAACCGTTCCTGCCTGGAGGCTGCTGCCACACCAAAGAAGGGCAAAGCTGCCCTAGGGGGAGGGCAGTACTGGAGGAAAGTTCCTTCTAAGGCACTCAAGCATGTGCCAGCACTATTGTAAATGACTGGAGTAATTCCAGCCCTAGGATGGCTTTCCACGTATCAAGCTTTTTGGCTTTAGATCAAAACCAAGTCTCTTTCTCCCTGTATCTTTCTCCTTCCCAAAGCAGAGGTGGAACCTTGGCAAACCTGAGTTCCCAAAATCATACCAGGAAAAAATAGTGTGATGTGTGATGTTCCAACTGGGCATGGGGAGCTGGTGTGCTTGTGAGAGGGGAAACTCATCCAAGTGAATGCCAGCATGGCAGTGTTCCTAACTGCTGAGTTGTTTTCAAGACCTGGCTATTGGGAGGGACTAAAAAGATATATAAATGAGCACATAAATAACTTTTTATATGTAAACTGGGAGTCAGCAAGAGTGAATTTTTAAGCTTGAGGAGAAGGTGCAGAAGGGAGGAGCCACAGGACAACTGCATACTGCCTGCCTTGTTTTGGTCAAGCCCTTAGACCAGCATTTAAATATTTTTTTTGTTGTTGTTGGATGATGGGTTTTCCATACAATGTTGAGATTTTAAAGAACCTCTCCTCCAACCCAGTAAAATATTACAGTGATGTAATTGGATCTGTTTTGTTATAAATGTGATTTTCTAAGGCCATGTGCATTTGTGTGTGTGCAATGTCAATGTTTCTGTTGAAGTCTCCTGAGCAATGAATGGATGAGCAGGACCTTGGAACTGAAATCAGACCTGCTTTTGCTGTGGAGTAAGAGGTTTTCAGCTGCCCCTGCCCCAGGTATGAGCAAGACATGGCTGGTTCCCCTACCAACTTTTGGCTTGAACCCCAAAATGTATAACTGGAATATTTGTTAGGCTGCCAGGAGTTGAGGGTTTGGACCTGAGGTGTTTAACAGGTAGTGCTGCAATTACCTCATGGTCTTTCAATTCAGTTCTCAGGGAAATACCACAGTGATAAATTTTTCAGTGGTCCATCAAACATCTTCCCAAACATTACCCTGCCTCCCAGGAGAGAGGTGGAGGTTTATCTCTGGGGGTACAAGCAGCTGATACAACTCCTGGCACGCTTGCAGTTCTGTTGTGTTGCACACTTGGTTTGCAGGCTGATGCTGGCTCCTGCTCCTGCTGCAGAGGGAGATCTTGTACAATCCAGGGAGCTCCTTCTGTCTTTGTGACAGGAAAACAAATCAAATGCCTTTGGCTCTGCCTGGTGACAAGCAAAACCTGCCACCAAATGTGGGCTGTCCTGGCAGCTGCAGTGCTCAGGGACAGCAGCTCTGGATGGACTGGGGGGTGTTTTGGCACAGAGAAAGCTGCTGCTCACAAGTCCTGCAATGCCTCCTCTGCTTTGCTCCGTGGTCACCAGCCCTCCTGCGTGGGACACGCTGCCACAACCTCACTTGGCTACAGGCCTTGTGCTGAGCCTGGATGTTTCCTCTCTTGGACCTGATGCAATATGAAGGACACAAAACTGGCTTGATGGATTGTGGCTCGCAGCTTTCAGTAAGAATGAGATATAAGCACAAGGTTATATTTAGCCATCTATAAACAGGAATAAAATAGAGCAGAGGTTCATTATCAGCTGTGCTCTGTCAGATCCCTGCTGGTGTAGTTTGAGGGGTAGAAAGCTGCTCTGGTCACAGGGAGGTTGGGGTGGCTGCCTCAGCAGGAGGTTGGTGACTCTGCAGGCCCTGTTGGTCTGTGCCATGGGGCTGGAACATGCAGGAGCCCTCAGCTGCCCACCACTGTCCTCTCCCAGCAGGACCAAGCCCAGTTCCATGGGAACCCTCATCTCCCTGGCTGTCCTTTCCTGAGGCTGCTGTTCCCGTGCAGGGCTGGGGCTGCTCCGCTGGGATCTGTCCCGAGCACTGTGCTCCAGTTCACTGTTCCCCTGGGATGCCACATCATTCCTTGCCTTCCCTCTGGCCCTGGATACCGCATGTCTCAGAAACAACACACATTCCCCACTTTGCTAAAAATGGCCCAAACTGTTGATGTTGTCTGGCAGGCAGCCTGGCAGGCTGTCCCTGCTATTTTGGTGCTGTCTGCAGAGACCATGGCCTCTGTGCCAGGGCCCACAGCCTCCATGCCAAGGGCACTGCTGGCCAAGGGCACCACAGGCAACCTGGACCAAGTCAGCTCCAGCCAAGTCCACTCCTGTGGCCAGCCAGACCCTGTGCCCCTCCTGCCACTCCTCATGGCCACCTGCATTGGCTGCACCACAGCAGAATGTGCTGAGGAGCCAGCCCCAAAGAAAAGGCAGTCACATGGCCTGTGCTGCCACCTCCCCAAACTGCAATTCCCCGTGATCCTTGTGCACCCAAACCCTTCCCTGTACAGCCTTGTACTTCCCTCTAGTGGCTAATTATTAATGAGAGCTCTCTCTGTGCCTGGCTGGAGGGTGTCAGGCTGGTCCTGTGTGCCCTCGGGGCCTGCTCAGCCCCTTCCCCATGGAGCTGGCACCGTGTGCCATTCCTGCCCCCAGCAGTGCCAGCAGGGAGGCACCAGGGCCACCAGCATGACATGGCACAGCCTTTCCTGTTACAAACTCCTGGGTTTGTTCCCATGAATTACAGACTCGTAGGCCTGGATGTTCCTCCTGGATTTCCCTCCATGAGCGTGGGAGGTGGCACAGGTCCAGGGACAGGCAGGTGTGGCAGCAGTGCCCAAGGCCACTGTTTGGGTGTGCAGCATGGGCCAGTGGCTTTCTGTGGCCATGGGAAAGCCCAGCTGGGCTGTGCAGGGTGGCTGCTCGCCCAGGGCCATGGCAGTGTGCTGAGGGGTGGGGAGGGCACACACCACAATGGGGGTGCTGAGCCAGTGCTTGGGTCCAGGAGAAGGGCACACTCACCACTTGATGGCCTGGGGGGACCCTGCCTGTCCCTGGCTGACATGGGACACGGGACCCACTGCCACCCTCTGCCTTTGCTCCATCCAGTCTCCTGCCCAGCGCTGGGGTTCCTGATTTGTCAGCCCATTTCACATGAACAAATGGGCTCTTTTCTTCCCTCTGATGGGCAGCTTGGACAGAACAGCTCCTTGCCAGGCTTGAGCAACAGCGTATTTCTCTTCTTGGCAATTGCAAATAAACTTCCCTGGCCTCAAGGGATCCCTCCTTGGCTTCTAGTGAGGCCAGGGATCTTGGCACAGCAGGATTTCTCATGAGGGATCTTGGCACAGCAGAATTTCTCATGCCGAAAGGGACATTGAGATGCATTTGTCCAGGAAACAGAGCCCCGTAAATCCTGCTCAGAGCTCCTTTTATTAATGTCCCAGCTGTTCCCAGGGTGCTGCTCTGGCCAGGGGAAGGAGGGGGTTCTGCATGGCAGCATCCATCTCCCCTCTGCTCCCACCTGAGCCAGGTGCTCAGGCTCTCAACACAGCCTGGTCTCCTCTGGAGCTCCCTCTGGGCTGGCAAGAATCTGGGCAGGGGCCAGAATAACTCCGTAGTGTGCGGGTCACTGCCCTGCCAGTGACATCCCCTGCCAGAACGGCTCTCACTTCCTGCAGGATCGCATCTTTCCGACACCTGAGGCAACTGAGAGCGGCACCTCTGTGCGCCTGAGCTGTTAATGAGGTACTTAATCAGCTAATTAATGACATTGCCGCTTGCCCGCTAAAGGCGCTGCTCAGCGCAGGCAGGGATGGAGAGCCGGCTCACCCCGTGCGCTCAGCGGCACCGCATTTTCCAGAGTGCGGGGATTATTTATCAGGAGAGCATTTCTGAGTCAGCCCGGCGAGGAAAAGCGCGTTTCCTTGGCTCGGAGGGGTTTTCCCAGGCAGCTCCTCCGCCGCTTGGACAATAGGTGGAGCTCAGCGCCCTGGCTCCGCACGGCTGGCCGAGCTCGGCACCGGGGACACCCTAAATAGCCCCAAGCCCGGGGATAGCCTCAGCACCTCCGGGGACAGCCTCAGCACCTCCGGGGACAGCCAGCCCCTTCTCTGCTCGTGACCCAGCCAGTTGGAAACGAAACGGAAAAGGAAAATTGGGGTTTGACTGAGGGTTTGTAACATTTGTGCCATGTGGTGGAGCTAATCTCAGCACAAATTCCATGGTATTCCCGGTCTACATCACACTTCTGTCCTTTTAAAAGAGGTGTCTGCCCCCAGTCCCCTATTTTGCATTGGTTGCTGAGGGGCAGAAATGCATCATCTCCCCTTGTCACCATTTCCCATCACTGGACACGTGTCTCTTCTTTCAAGCTCCTCACCTTCTGCTCTCGGTTTGGGCTAACAGCTTCGCTGGGGTTGGGCTAACAGCGTTGCTGAGATGTCCAGCTGAACTGCTCAAACCAGAAGAGTGCATTTGCTCTGGGTCTGATGACGAAGGGGGCATCATGTGGATCGCCAAAATCCCGAGTGGTTTGGCAGAACCTGAGGGGGGTTGGTGGCTCCATGCAGGGGCCCAGTGCAGGCAGCAAGAAGCCATGGCATGCTGGACCTCTTGTTACTGGGGTTTCAGGGGATCCCCAGCCCCCCACGCTGCAGCCAGGCGGGATTTAGGACTCCTTGCAAGGGGATTTTCATTCCCTCTCTCTCCTTTCTCCCATACATGGCACAGGGAGCAGGGCACACACAGGGTGCAGGGCACAGGCAGGGAGCAGGCAGGGCTCCTCATGGCTCCACAAACCACAGCCCTCTGTGTCTGCTGTTTGGAAGCCCTGCCTGGTGACAGCCCTGTGCCATCCATGTCCATGGTCACCCCAGAACCGGGGTGAAAGTCAGGAGCCCAGGGGAGATGACTCCTTCCCATCACACTTTGCTCTGCATTATGCAAGTTCAGCAGGACAATTTTTGGCCATAATGGTTTTTCCATTCACTGAGGTATTGATCCTGAGCCACCAGCCCTGTAACCTCTGTTGTGCATTATTTGACTCCCTGTCTTTTGCAGATGATGGATGATGGATGAGGGATGTGCCATGGGGTGGCTTTGGCACTGGCCTGCTGGAGGCTGGGGCTCTTCTCCCAGTGCTGGACTCTTCTGGACTGTCATCCAGCTGCCAATGAGACTGAGTCACTGTGTTCCATGATCAGTCCCTGCCTGCCTTCCAGAGGGTCTGTGGTCAAATTCAATGATCTTTAACAACATCAGTGAGGTGCTAAAGGATAAGTTTGCTTGTTTCTCTGATTTACACAATCTATTCACTTAGAAATGAGGATGTAATTAATTAAAGGCATTAGGAATCTTACATTGTCTATAATGTGGAACATCATTGCTTAATCTGAGTGATGCATGTTTCACAAAGAAACTACAAATCTATTAAAAATTGTGTTTTTACTTTGGGCATAAATCATCCCAAAGTAAAGTGCTCTTTGGGAAGTCACAGAGAACGACACATCCATGACACTTTTGATAGGGCATTTCTTTGTGCTTTGCAGGAGGTGTTTGTGTTTACTCTTGGACTAATAAAGGCTGGTAGTATCTTCAATTATTCATTTTTATAAGTGCTTGTTCTCCGGACTTGGGCAATCAAAACCACACTGTCACTGGTTTTAGCAGTAAATCATGGGGTTTTGTCTGCAATCAAATGACTTTGCTTCCACTTTGCCTCTCTTCCACATGAAAAACAATGGTAGTTCACTCAGCCATCCTATTTTTGATGTTTCTGGCTTTGGAAGGCAGCTTTCTTTGGAAAGGCAGTCTGGCAGCTCTGGTGGCAGCTGGCTGAGCCAGCAGCCCTTGTGGCTGCAGTATCTCACCTTGTGGCTGCCAGGGGTGTATGTGAGAGCTGGACAAGCAGATCTGGCAGCTGGGAGCAGACTGGGGGCCTCAACACCCCGTCCCAGCAGATGGGAGGAACTGGAGGAACTCTGGAGGGCTGATGAGTCATTCAGGCTGTGGTCAGCCCAGTGAGAGCTTGCTCCTTCATGCTTGCAGCTTGGCCTGGGCAGAGCTACAACCTGATGTTTTAAGAATCCTTTACAAAAGCACACACAAAACTTGTGCTGGTTGGTGTCAGTACCCCTGAGCTGGAGCTGTCACAGCTGGATGCCAGGGACCCTTTGCTCTGGGCACATGGCAGCTGTGAGAACCTTTGTGCTGCTCACCTGGGCTGGAGACAGCTTCCATGCTCACACAGCAGTCCTGGGAGACCTAGATGCCAAACCCATGGGCAAACAAGATGTCCTGAGCTCTCCTGCCACTGCACCCAGCCTCCTGCTCTTGCTGTCCCTCCTGGCAGGATGGGTACCCTGGCTGTGAGCCTCGGGGTGCCCTGCTGTGCTGGGCTCAGATCCTGCCACTTTGGCATCACTGGAAAAGCTGTAGAGCTAGACAGGCAGGTGGGAGTGAAAGTACTCCTATATACAACACATTTTCTGTGCTCCTTTATAGGTTTTTAATGTGATTTGTATGTCCCTGCTTGGCCCATCGCCCACAGCCAGGCACTCCCCTTCCTCCTGCTCCTCAGTGCACTGTTTTCTGTGGATTGGGTTCAACTGGATAATTTCATCTCCTTTGTATTTGTAATCCCTGTGAGGGTGGTGTCTTTAACAAAGGCTATTCCTTCTCATTGCTTTGGCAAAGCAAGCAGCAGCTCCCTGCTGTGTCTCTGCTCAGACGACATAGAGGTTCTCTGAATAGCAAAGAGAGAAAACAAAAAGAAATAGCTCAGATACTTTCTTTTTCCAGGCAGCTACACATATCCACCTCATGGAAAATTCCCCCTAGTACTTTGGATTTTTCCTTTTCATGTGCCTGCATCCACAAGGCTCTGCCTGCTGGCTCATAGATGGAGATGTGGACATCAGAGGGAGTGTGACAGGAGGAGAGGAGAAAGAGAGGTCCTTTTTTCCCCACAGCCAAAGAGGAAAGGACAAGGACATTCAGACAATCCAAATGAGATATGACTTAGGTACTCTTCATGAGCAACACTCCAGGGCCTGCACTCTGGGACTGCAGTGGGCAAGTGGTTTAGCTAAAAAGTAATTTAATTCCTATAGTGGCACAAGCCATCCCTGTGCTTGATCAAGGCTGCAGACTGGAGGCAGAAATGGCATTGTCTCATTTTCCCCAGCAGGGCAGGGCACCACTGCCCACTGACCCCAGGCCCTTTTCGTCCCACTGGCTCTCTTGGCAGGAAACCCTTGGGCAAACTTCCCAGCAGTGTCTTTGGAGGGGCCTGCTAGTGGCATGTGGCACTGACACCTCACCTGCCCCTGTGGCTGTGCAGCTCTGCCCTGCCTTCCCAAAATGCAGGAGTCCCTTGCCCCCAGACTGTGCCAGTGCCATCGCTGTCCCTGCTGCGTTTCTGGGTGCATATGCAGCAGCACGGGGCAAAATCCAGCCCCTGAACCCCACTGCTTGTTTGTTTGTTGTCTCTGGGCTTGCTCTCTGCAAATATTTGTATGCAGCTGAACCAGAAGTAATTGCTCACAGCTCTGCCGTGCGGTTTGTGATGAGCCTGCGAGTGTCTGTGTGCTGCAGATAATCTGGGCGCTTTTGTGCTCAGTGGCTCTGGCATCTCACTGCATCCCTTTTGTTTCTGGGTTATGTTTGTCTCTCACTCTCCCCTCAGTGCATGGTGCCTTTCCTAAAACCTCTGAAAATAATTGACTTCGTGCCTTGATCGTTCTCTGTATTTGTTTCAGGCAAGTAGGAAAGCAGAATCCCTGCATGTGTCCCCGGTAACTGCTGCTCACACAGCGTGTGTCTTTATGGTTCAATTAAAAATGTTGTGACATGTCCCCAGCAGGCCCTGCCACCATCCTGGCACAGCATTTGCTACCTTGATAGAATTTTCCAGTTTGTCAGTATAAGGTATCATACCAGCCCTTCCCTCTGGGATAGCACTGCAATGACTCCAAAGTGCAATGTTTCTGGCACCCTGAAATAGAGATAAAATGTAACCCCAAGGACGTTGCTAAAGCATTTCTCCAAGACTGAGATTACCTAATTTTTGAAGAGAAATAAATACAATTAAATTAACCACAAAGTTCTCTATTCCCAACAGCCTTCCACTGCCTCACCTGGGACACAGAGTTCTCCTTGGCCATATAGGTCCAAAGCTTTGGCTCTCCTGCTTCCCAGAGCAGCTTTGTCACCTGCAGGAAGGTTTCATACATGCTTATCAAAGGGTAGCATTGGCCACGTTGCATTGCTCAGAAGAAATATTCTTCTGCCCCTGTCCTGGTAACTTTACCCAGCTTTTCTCCATCACTTTGTTACTCTTGTTTCTGACACTCTTAGGCCAGTGTTTGCTTTTTCCTCACCTTCTGCACATTCAGTTTGTTATTTGCAGCCAGTCCTGAGCATGCCATGAACCTGGCAGCACTGGAATCATATTTGCCACTGCTAGTGTCAGAAGGCAGCATAAACCAACCTGTGTGGCCAATGACAGGGTTACGGTGGAGACCTTATGTATAATGAGATTTACTAGAGGTGGGTAGGGAAGCACTGATGACAAGAGTAGGAAAGGAGCGTGGGTGTGAGCCTGGCTCAGCTGCAGCTCCTCTCAACATTGCTGAGGCTGCTGCAGGGAGGCCCAGCCTCAGATACAGAAACCTGTGAGAAATCTCTGTGCTGCTGTTCCTCTCTGGAGCAGGCAGTGAAACCCAGCAGCACAGCCACAGGGAGTTGGTGACAGCACAGAAACCTCTGCTGTGGTTTGCTCTCAGTACTGCTCAGCTCCATCCTCCCTGTTTGGGCTGCCAGCTCCTCTGCAGCACCTCCTGCTCCTGAGTTGGGAATGTGCTTCCCCCAGAGTTTATACAGGAAAGCCAGAGATGAGCAGCTGCAGCAGAGGCAGGGATGTTGCATTTCATGGCAAAACTTTCTCTTCCCACTGAGTGTGGTTTTGAAGGTGGATGCTTCTGACTGATTCCTTGCAACAGGTGGGACTTTATCCGCAGTCACCACTCAGTTACTCTGTTAAGATGCTGCTGTTGGGCTTTAAACCAGAGGCAGACTTTCAGAAGCCTTATAGTTTTGGTTTTCTGTTTTTCTATTGCTTATCAGCACATCAGTATATTGCTTATATTACCCTAAGGTTTATGGTGTCCTTCCTGCCTGTGGAAGGGCTGAGGCACAGGGTGCAGCTCCAATGGCTGTTTCCTAAAGCAGTGCCTTCCTAAGGGCACACAGATATCTCAGGGTGGGATGAGGTTGGTTGTTTTTACCCCTGGAGGAAATCAGCTGAAGCCTCCAGTGTGGAAAAGCATCTGCTGCCTGCCTCACCACCAAATACAACTTCTCACACTAAGCACAGGGAAATGTCTGTTCTGCATACTTGTTCAGCTCTCAACACAAGCAAGTGTTGTCATCCTTTGATTTTTCATAGAAAAGGAGCCAACTCTGCTGTCTCTCTCACTTTTGTTTGAGACTATTCACTTTAATCATTCCCTCAGGTTATATCTGGCACCTTGCACACACAGCAGCTCTGCTCACAGCTTGGCCCTGCTCTGGCCTCTCTTTATTCCCACCATCTCCATGCTCCTTCTAAATGTCTCCTGGCTTTTTGCTTGGTGTGGATTTTGCAAGAAGCATTTCCTCAGAGCTCCTATTTCTGCCCCCTTTGGCACATTCCTGTAGTTTCCATGCTGCTCTGCTGTGATATTGCTCTGCAGCCATGCAGCCCCACTCCTTCATGTGCTATGCACACTGCCCTGTTCCAGCTGTGGGTTTCTATATCTGAGGAGGAATATGCTGGCAATCTCTTCTTTTAAATTTCTGAACCCATTATACCCTGAGTGAAGAATTTCCCTGTCTTCCAGAAAAGAACATACAATTTGGGTGCTTTTGTGCTGTATATAAAAGCTTTTTCACAAGTTTCCTGCTCCTGGTGTTTCTCTTAAATCCAACATTTTTCAAAGTTAGATCTATGAATGCAGTATCTTTAAAATCCATGTGGCACACTATGATAACCTGCTTCCTCTTCTCCATTTAACTTTTGAGGAGATCTCCTGCCTCTGATATAGACATATAAATAAAAAAATGTGGCTTTTATTCATCTCCCCTTTTAGGCTCCCTTTGCCTCCTTGAAAAGCTGAAGTTTTTTCTTGAATCTTTTTCAACTGTCACAGTATTTTGGGAACACTAAGGTAGATTCGATTTTATAGCTACTCTCTTCCATATTCCTTACTTGCTTTTCTCACCTGTTGCTATGTTCTGTGTTCAGACCTTCACCTTTTGTCCCCTGCAGCACTGTGATCTCTAGGAAGGACTTTGCAATGTGATTTGGACAAGTCACTAATATAAAATCAGGAAAGATTTGCCCGTTTCTCTCAGTTTGCAGCTGCTGAAATCACAACAGTTGCTCTAAACCCAAACCACCTTTCACCTGGAGCCTTCTGGCATTTGCAATCCCAGCCCTTTTCAGATGGGGCTGCAAAGATCAACCTCCTCCTCCAGCTCTGTGCTCTGGGATCTGTGCTGAGCCTGGCCCTGCCCCGGGCTCCTGGCAGTAAATATTCACAATATTCACAATATTCACAATATTCACAGAATGGGGCCAGTGGCTGCAGGTGGCCTTCTGCCAACACGTTCAAAGCAGACCTGGGAAAAGCTTCACTTCTTCAAGGAAGATGCTGTCCAAGCCAGATTCCTCTTACAGCCAGGCACATGGAGGGCACTCTGGAGCTCGTCCCTCTGCTGATGGCAAAGCTGGTGGCCACACATCTTCCCCTTGGGGACACTTGGCTCACCAGCTCTGCAGTGAGCCAGGGCCAAATCTGCTGCCAGAGGTCAGTGGGGGATGCACCCTTCCACTGTGGAAACAGGAAATGCTAAGAGGCTAAACTTTTTTTAGAGCTCAGTTGGCCATTGAGAAAGTGAAGAGTTATTTGTTGTTCTTATCTAACAGTGAGACTTTGCTTCCTGTGTTATTGTAGGTAATGCAGAAATTGTCTTCCTTTGTGAAGCTCATTTCTGCATGATCTTTTCTCAGTTCACAGCCTCCCCTTCACACACCATTGTGTAAAAGGTTCTCCAGTCATATCTGATTCTGAAGTTGTATCTTGAAAAGAAGAGATGCCAGAGATGTGGGCTGAGGGGGGCAGGGTTACCCTTGTTTAGAGCAGTGGGGTTTGGGGATGGGCAGTCATTGTCCTGTCTGTGCACAGATGAAAGGAGAGAGCTCCAGAGCAGGCAGAGAGCACAGTGCCTGGGAACAGGCTCAATGGGCATGGGGAGGGCACAGCCTGGGCTGGGGCAGCACATCTCAGGGTGCTGGCATCCAGGGAGGACAGAAGGACAGGCCACTCCTACCCTGGGTCTGCTGCCTTTGCTGGTGGAAGGACACCCTGAAGGACATCCTTGGAGACTGGAGTAACCAGGCTTGGTCTGAGCTTTTATTTCATTAAGTGTTAAGAAATATGTATTTGATCACCTTCTCTGACATAGGGATCTTGTAAGCAAGTAGATTTGGTGACACTTAGAATTCTTAGGAGATGTGAAGGGTGCAGGAGAGGAGAGGACTGTGTTCTGTGTTCTGGGTTGTGCAGGCTGCAAGGGCAGATGCTCTGCCCCCTCCTTTATTTAGACAGTTAATCACAGCACCACCTTTGGAGCAAAAGCCTTGTCCCTGGGGGCCTCGCACTCCTGCAGACATCCTGGGAGGACCGGTGGGGAGCCTTTGTTCACTGAGCACTGCAAAAGTTCTGACATTTCCTGCAGCACATCACTGCTCCCCTCCCTCCATCTTTTGGACCCTCAGGCCACCTCCCTGGCAGGAGATAAATGATCCTTGGAATGGCAGCCCCCAAATCTGTGGTTGAATTGCTGAGCAGATCAGAAAGGCACCACAGCCATGGGGTGATGGCTGACATGGAACGTGTGTATGTTTTCCCTTGCCTTGGGGCTGCCTCTATCTCTTCCCCCACACCTGGGGAAGGGTGTGCTGCCTTTGCTGCCATCTTGCCCTCAGGAGCAGGAGGAGAGGACTTGGCCTGAAGGCTGTATGCCTCCTCATCAGCTGTACAACTGTGGAAACAAAGAGGAGCAGGAGCTCAGAGGATGCTGAACTGCCCATGAAGTGCTCACGGCTTTGCCTGAGCCTGGGAGCCACTGCTTCCCACCAAAGAGGGGTTTGGGCTGTGTCACTGACAGAAACTGTGTTAGGAATTCTGCCCATGCCCACAAGGAAATGGGACTTCCTGAGGCTGAAACAGGCTAAGAGGAACCAGTCTGGCAAGGAAAGTGTGGGCAAGAGGGGCAGGAGGGGCATTGCTGAGGAGCCTGCAGCTCCAGAAATGCTTCAGAAAGCCATGATCACAGCCAGGCAGGCATAAAAATAACATTTGGAAAGGTTATTGGATCAAGTCACAAGCAGTTCAGAATCTAGTAGGAGCAAGTAAAAGAAGAGCCCAAGTGTTGGAGATGTGAGAAAGGCACCTTGCAAGACAGTGTGGGCATGGGGCCTGAAGTGTTCCTTGTTAGAAGTGGGAAATATGGGAAAAGGAGAAGGCTGCTGTAATACCTATAGGAACAAAGTGTTAAATGCATGAAAGACAAAATTATCATGGCATTAAAAATAAAATATATCAAGAAAACATGGGTCAAGCAGGCAGCACTTAGAACTTGTGAAAGAAAATAGTTATAGCATATAACTATAATTTCTGTGGAGAAATATGATCCTACACACCCAAATGATGGTATAGGAGTAGGGTTATTGTTTGCACTATAAAAAATTCAAGGTAGCTGGGGTCAGTCTTGCAGAAAGCAGTGGGTGAGACATACTGTTTTAAGAACAGGCTGAAGTTGCTCTGATACACCATTTGTGCTTCAGCGACTGGAAAGGGAAACGGGGTAGGAAGTGAGCAGGGAATGGAAAATGTTTGCCATTTTCCTCAATTTTAGAAAGTTCCCTCTTAGTTTTGCAAGGAGGGAAAGCAGTGAAATTGTAGTGAAAGCAGCAGAAATCACCCAGATGTGTGCAGGGTGTGGGAGGTTTCTGTATTCTTCATCAGCCTGGGAAGGAGGAGACAGTTTTAAGCCAGTGCCAAGAGGACACAGTGTTGTTTTGTATTTTCCACACTGCATTTAAACCTCCTGCATCAGGTGGTCCCTCCTCTGTCTGATGAGGTGCATCCATCCTGTGTGAAAGGCTGAGGGGGACACAGGGCACACCCTCAGCCTGCCATGGGCCCAGCAGAGCTGAGCTGGTGTTCTGGTTTGAAGGACAGGTGTCTTCCAATAAAGGCAGAAGCTTCTCTTTGAAATGGAGAATGTAAACCCCCTCCCTCCAAACTATTACTATAATTTTGAAATTAAGGGCTCTCAGGCAAGGATATGGGAATTAGGAATAACAGTTCTTTACTAGGAAAATGAAAATAGAAATACAGTATTACAAAGAGCAATCCCAAAAACACTGACAGAGTCAGAATATAACCTGACACCCTGTCAGTCAGTCAGGGTGTTGGTAGCAGTCCCATTAAATGGTGGCTGCATCCTCCTGCAGTGGCAGATGTGGTTCAGTTGGAGCAGTGCTCCTGTAGAAGGTGCAGTTTTCCTCTGAAGGTTCAGGGATGATGTGGAAAGGTCCGATTTTCCTCTGGAATCCAGTGGAAAGAAGGTAACTTGCTGTCCAAAATCTGTTTTTATCTGGGTAGGAAAGGCTTGTCTCCTCCCCCTGCTGGAGCATCTCCCAGTGGGATGATGTAATTTTATCAGTCATGCACTGGGACTCAATGGCCCAGCAGCAGATGATATCTTCCTGGAGGGAGGATGGGTTGTGGAAAAGATAAAGATGATTGCCCCAGCTGGTTTTAAAGATGGCCCATTAGCAGATAATATGTGCCACGGAGATAAGGAATCACTACCCCACCCAGCTCCAACAGATGATGACAGAATACACATTTCTGGTCACATCTTGTATTGCAACCCAAGACAGCTGGCACTGCCAGTGAGGGAACCAGGAGCAGAGGATTGGTGCTGCCAAGGCAGGTGTGCAGGCTTTGCAGGCACCTGCAGGCAGGTAGCTGTGCTCTACAGCAGGCAGCTGGGTGGCACCAGGCTGTGCTTTGAACACAACCCTCCATGCCTAGGGAGACTCAAGGCTGTGGCTGGAGCCCTCTCTGCATCAGGCACTTTGAACTGGTCCCCACTAAGGCAGGAAGGTTGTACCCAAGTTCCCTGAGTATTCTGCACAAAAGCAGCGAGGTGTTAAGATGATTCTGTGTGGATGTGTGGGAGGCACCCCCACACCTTCACTTCAACACTTCTGCAGCAAACCAGAGCAAATGGCATGGGTAGGGTGGCCTTAGTAGGAAGGAGTGCTGCCTCCCAAGTGTTTTGCTCATGACTGTGATGCCTTAAGTTTGGAGTTCCATACTCCCTTATAGAGTTAGAACAGTGAAAAACTACCATGGGGAAATATAAAAAGAACCTGGATAAAGTGGCAAACTTAGTAGAACGGGCTATTAATTCACAGAACCCTGGCTGGGCAGATTTGAACTCTATGTTAGATACATTACTTGATCCCACTGAGAGACAAATGGTCAATAAAGCCATTATAACCTCAGTAGAGGGGAACATAGCCAGCGGACTACTTCAAGGTACTGTCACTCAGATATCCCCCTTGAAAATCCTCGGTGGGAACCAAATATACCAGAACAAATGGCAAGGCTGAAACTATATCAAAGCCTTGTAGTATACGGGTTAAAGCATGGTGTACCTAAAGCTATAAATTGGTCAAAGCTTTATGAAATAAGACAAAATTATGATGAATCACCCACTGATTTTTTGAACAGATTAAGAGAGACTGCTATCAAGTATACTGATCTAGACCCTGAATCAGCTATTGGTAAAGCACATCTGGTTTTGTTGTTTAGGGGTCAGGCTTCAAATGAGATGAGAAGGAAGCTACAAAAAATATAAGGAGTCTGAGATATGGATGTCCTGGTTTGAAGGACAGGTGTCTGCCAATAAAGGCAGAAGTTTTCCTTTGAAGTAGAGACCTTAATCCAGTCCCCCCCCCAGTATTATAAATGTTTGAATTCAAGACTCTGAGGCAGAGATAAGGGGGTAGGAATAACAGCTCCTTTACTAGTATATCTAACCTCACAAACAGAAACAACAGCAGTTGTTAAAACTACCAACAACACAGAACAGATAACTCTGTCCCAGTCCTTTCTTTAGCTGTGGGCGCACTCTCTCTGCCCTCGGTCCCGGTGCTCCATATAAACAAACCCCGGCGGCCGCAGAGTGGCGGGAGCGCAGGGGAAGCGCGGCAGCGGCCACGCCGGTCTCGGGTAGAGCGGCTGGAGCGGCAGCTCCTCGCTCACCGTCTGTGTCCGGGTGATCAGCTGTGTCCGCAGAGGCAGGAGCTGCAGCGGGGCGGATGCAGGGCAGGTGATCGCAGAGGGTCTGGCTCTCCTGCGTTCGGCCGCGTGGCTGCGGACGGGGCGTCCTCCTCCGAGCTCGCCGGAAACACGAGTCCCTCCGGAAGCACGAGAACCCCTCCGCCAGCCCAGCTCCCACCTACACCCTTTGTCCAGAGTCATCAAAAGTCCTGGGTGTAACCTGGCCAGCTCCATTGGCATGATAATGGGAAAAATTCTTTAAATTGACACAGTAATAGAAAAACACTCAACCCCAAACAATGGAGAAATTGCTAGAGGTTGCCTGGAAGGTGTTTCGAGATAGGGGTCCAACTGAAAGGGTTAAATCTCAACATAGTAAAAAGGCAACTCAGGAAAAGTTATCCGACAAAGCTTCTCCTACAGAGGACCAGAGATGACTGCATGCAATTCACTGTAAGTTTATTAAACTTTCTGGAACTCAGAGGGTACAGAGTCTCTAAAGACAAAGCACAGATTGCTAAAGAAACAGTCATCTATTTGGGACTTGAGATCTTCCGGGGACACAGACAAGTCAGCAAGGAACAGAAAGAAGCTATCTGTCAACTCCCAGAGCCCCCTACAGTGAGAGAGATGCAAACCTTCCTGGGAATGGTAGGTTGGTGTCATTTATGGATAGCGAATTATTGACTTTTAGTAAAACCTCTATATGGGGCGTTGAAAGTAGCTGAGAGAGGATTTATTCCATGGACTGAACACACTAGAGCAGCTTTTAAACAGCTGAAACGCTCACTGATGTCAGCTCCAGCATTGGGACTGCCAGATTTAACTAAACCTTTTGAACTTTTTACATATGAGAGACAGAATATGGCTTTGGGGGTGCTAGCACAGCATCTCAGGAACCAGCAGAGAGTGTGGCTTACTTTTCCAAACAGCTGGATAGTGTTGCCCAAGGTTGGCCAGGGTGCCTAAAGGCCGTGGCAGCCACTGTCATTTTAATCCAGGAGGCCCGAAAACTCACCCTTGGGCGACACATTGTGGTGTATGTACCCCATGCCGTGGCAGCTGTCCTTGAGCAAAAGTGGGGACATTGGCTGTCTGGCAACCGGATGCTGAGATACCAATCACTGTTGTTAGAGCAAGATGATGTTACCCTAAAAACAACTTCTGTTGTTAACCCTGCTGTGTTTCTGTCCTCCACCTTAATTGACAATGAGCCGGAGCATGACTGCTTGCAGGTAATTGAAGAGGTCTATTCCAGCTGACCAGATCTGAAAGATATGCCCATAGAGAGTCCAGATTGGGAACTCTTTACCAACGGAGGCAGCTTCATGAAAAACAGTAAAAGGATGACAGTGACCACACAGGATAAGGTGATC
The DNA here is from genome assembly GCA_034336665.1 of Luscinia megarhynchos. Classification (NCBI taxonomy): domain Eukaryota; kingdom Metazoa; phylum Chordata; class Aves; order Passeriformes; family Muscicapidae; genus Luscinia; species Luscinia megarhynchos. Next base: position 20,203,981 of record CM067572.1, on the reverse strand, counting down.
GAGGCAAAGGCCCTGCCAGCAGATGTGTCATCGCAGAAAGCTGAACTGATTGCACTAACAAGAGCTCTAGACCTGAGTGAGGGAAAAAAGGTAAATATATGGACTGATTCCAAATATGCATTTAGTGTTGTCCATGCCCATGGAGCCATCTGGAAAAAGAGAGGACTTTTGAATGCTCAAGGTAATCAAATTAAGCATGCTGAGCAAATTCTCGCCCTCTTAGAGAGCATTAAAAGACCCGTAGAGTAGCTATCATGCACTGTAGAGGTCACCAAAAGGGGAAAACTGCTCCAAATTGGGAAATTGTTTTGCTGATAAAACGGCAAGAAGGATTGCAGAAAAAGGTATTCTTGCAGTAATTCCACAAAAAGAGATTGATTTGTCAGGGTACACCGCAAAATATGATCAGACAGACCACAAACTAATAAAATTCCTTAAAGCTGAAATCACAGAAGGTGGGTGGGCTGTTACCCCGACGAACCAGGTGGTAGTCCCACCCCTGATCCTTCGGGAATTAGTTCAGAGAAAACACGAAACCACACATTTCGGGGTTGAAAACCTTCTGAAACACCTAAGAAAGGTAGTAATAGGAAAGGGAATGATTGATATTATACAATCAGTAGTAAGTAAATGTGAGATTTGCTGTAAAAACAACCCCGACACAAGAAAGAGAGTTGTATTAGGAGTAACAAAGGCAGAAGATCTTCCTGGGGATTACTGGCAAATAGATTTTGCGGAGTTACCACGCAAAGAGGGATACCGGTACATACTGGTGTTGGTTGACACCTTCAGTGGATGGCCAGAAGCTTACCCCTGATGCACTAACACAGCTAAGGAGGTGGTGAAAGTTTTGCTTAACCACATAATTCTGAGATTTGGGGTTCCCTTGGGAATATCATCAGATAGGGGACCACACTTCATCGCAACAGTGGTTAAAGATGTTAGCCAGATTTTGGAAATTACTTGCGATCTACACACACCTTATAGACCCCAAGTGAGTGGTAAAGTTGAATGTATGAATGGGACTCTTAAAAGACAAATTAGTAAATTTGTCAGGAGACATCCATGATGTGGGTTCAGGCCCTACCTATAGCTTTACTGAGAATTCACATCCAACCAAGGCAGAGGGGTAACGTCAGTCCCTACGAAATACTGTATGGCAGACCGTATCAAAGTCCACACATTCCAGGCAAAATTCATTTGAAGGGGAAATGTGATTTGCAGCGCTATTTAATGGCTTTAGGTTCCACTTTACGGAAGCTTCAGCGTTACATCGTGTTATCCAGACCCATAGGACTGGACACACCCACACATCCATTCCAACCTGGAGACTGGGTCTATGTGAAATGGTGGGACAGTGATCCTCTGCAAGCTAAGTGGAAAGGGCCATTCAAAGTCCTGCTGACAGCCTTTACTGCAGTTAAAGTTGCTGACAGAGGACGCTGGATTCACTATTCCAGAATTAAGAAAGCTTCAGCTCCCAACCAATTGTAACAACAAAGACTGACATTAATGATAACATATTTTAAGTGATTTCTCTTTTGCATTTAATTACTATTCTTCTGTATATAACATTTGACTGTATAAAATATTATTCTTATTAGATGTTTATTGTTATTAGGTTTATGTTTATTAGTATGTATTTGCTATTAGATATTTATCTAATGTTAGAACTTTTGTTATTAGATACTTGTCGGTTATTGGGTATTTATTGTTAGTAAAATTTAAAATAGAGACTTAACAAGGTAGAGGCCTTGTCAAGCCTCTAAAGGGGGGAAATGATGCCTTAAGTTCTGAGTTTTCTGTTCTGCTTGAGTATGCTTTCCATTGTGCTTAAGGTGGTGAAGACAAAATAGTGCAATTCCAGCTATTGATTCAAGGACAGTTTCTTCAAACTTTAGGCCCTAAGTATAAACAATGTGAAAAGAGGAGGGCGGGCCATCCAGGAGGAGGATAACACCTTACAATTTGAGACTATTAATTGGATGGCTGGCTCCTGTATGTAAATGGACTGAAATTTATAAAAATGTAAAATCATGTGACCAAGCTCTCTTTTGCATCCACCTTGGAGCCACTCGGGCAGGGCAGGGGCCACGCTGTGGCACTGTTGCTGCCAGGGTGTGGCCTTTGAAGGCCTTTCAATAAATACCCATTTATTTCCCCTAAATCTGTGTGATCTCTGTTCCAGCTTCTAAAGGCAACAACTGTAGTTTTGCAGTTAAATATACTGTGGACACTGCTGAAGGCTCATGGAGAAACCTAATCTGTTTTTTCCCCAGGCTGTTGACTTTTCTCAGCTTTAGCTTGGGTCTTTCCCAGGCTGGGGATCTTTCTCAGAGATAAAACAAGGGGGGAAAAAAAGAAAACACAAATAAACACCTGGTGTTAACCACCAAACCTTGTATCTCGTGATATTTTGCAGAAAGCATGTTTTCAAAGAAGTGTTACTTTCTTCAACCAATAAGTCTTTTCTACTTTGTTTTTCTCAACCTATTCTATATATATACACCATAGCTTTTAAAGAGTTCTGTTACTGTGTTCTTCGCTGCTTCCTAGCCTTACAGCAACAATGTACCAGTCAGTATAAATCACTGTCTGAAATTCCTGTACATGCCTTATCATCTGGTGACATCTTTATGTGCCCTTACTCCTTCTTTATCTGGAATCTCAAGGTCAGAGAAGAATCCTGCATGCATTTTGCTTCAGCAGTATAAACATCACTTCTCTCTTGCCTCAGCTGAATGCTACCCAGTGGGCTGGAGGTGCCCAGGGTGATTGTGGTGCTTTTAGGGATACTGTGCACTACGATAAGGGCTCTGGTGCTAGTGGCCATCCTGCAGAGCAGGGTTTGCCATCAGCAGCGTTCCACAGCAACCCCTGCATCCAGAGCTCTCCTCTGACTCTTGAATCCTGTACCAGCACAGGGAGCAGCCCCTCCTGGTGCCCAGAAGCACAAAGGATGTGGCAGGACCAAGACACAGGTAGCCTGGCCATCAAAGCCTGCACTTTGCTGGATGGTCAGAAGATTTATTTGGATCCTGGCCCACAGGTGTAAACAGTATAACCTAGAGTTCAAATATTTTATTTCAGTTACTTTGATGCCTTGAGAGGCTACCTAGAACAGAGGCTGGACAGTGTTAAAAGAATAAAGTAGATATTTATTTAAAAGACTTTCAAAGGACACACCTTGGGCAGTGCAGGAGCCCAGCCCTGGCTCCACCCAAGATGGACCCTGGGTCAGGAGTTTTCACACTTGTGTAAGTTTTGGTTCATTTCCATACTGGGGTTCATTGTCCAATTCCAGTTCCAGGTTCTGCAGTCCCACCCTCCCAGATTCTCTCCTCAATTCACTGTTTGTACTTTTTGGGCTGAAGCTGCAGCAGTGTCCTTGGTTCTGGGGCTGGAAAAGGATTGTTTGTCTGACTGAGCTGTGAGGAGAACTTGTCAACACTTTCTTTATATGAAGTTCAGAGTTACACACTAATGCAGTATAGAATCTGGAAAATATGAAAGCTAAAATTTAAGGCATCAATTTTGACAAATTATGCTGCTAAAATTTCCCCAGGAAGTACTGGGTCTGCCCTGCACCATATGCATGGCATGAGTGGTGCCACACTTCCAACAGCAGGGCTAAAGGTCTATCTGGATGTGCTGCTTTTTTATTTTGTTTTTGCACCTTCTCTTTCCTTTTATTTATTTATTTATTTATTTATTTATTTCAGTGAGTAACAGCCTATACTAGTGCTGCTGGGTGAGTCCATCAGGAGCATGGTGAAGAACAGCAATTTCTCTAAAACAAGAATGCATGCTGTGAGTTTTAAAGACAGAAAACTTTAATTATCCTTGTCATACCAGTGGTAGTGGCCATGGAGTGGTCTGATACAGAGGATTCATGTGGTGGCCAGGCACTGGAGCAGTGACAGACTTTTACCCTGAGAGTATTTTGGAAATAATTCCCAAAAAACTGCATCTTGATGTTAAATTATAGTAATGGACTGACAAGCTTTCTCCATGCTCTACTTCTAGTAGAAGAAACTCTAGATATTTTATTAAATCATGAAGCTGTGGGGCTCAGGGTGAGCATGGTCCCAGTCCCCAGTTTGTCACATCAGGGCTCATTTGGAGTAATTTGCTGTGATGCTACCAATGCAACCAAGCTTCACAATCACTGTCATTCCTGGAAAGTGCTTTTTCAGGCACTGCTGAAGTAGGTGCTGTGTAAGCTCTTTTTAGGGCTATTTTGGGCATAGTTTAAAAAGTCAGCACACCAGATAGCTGCATCCTGTTGGATACCTTGCCTCCCCTATTGTCTTTTCTCAAACAAGGATTCAAAGCATGGACATGGGACATGCTGTAATCAGCATTTATGGGACCCTTACAATAACCTCCTCTTGCACTTCTTGAGGAAACCAACAGCAAGACTGAACATGAAATAATTTTATTTGTTGATCTTAAGATCCCCTGAATAACAGGATCCAGAATTCAGAGGAGGTACCCTCGAATTTCAATGAACAGTCACAAAATGAGAGATCAAATTCCCCTCACTACCCCAGATAATTCTCTGGAAATCTTAAAAATCTGCACATTGCTTTGTTAAGCAACATCTTGCTGGGGGTATGGGGTGGAGCTTCTTGCCCACAGGAGTGTGGATCAACAGGATAAGGGCTTTAAAATCTGTCCCTGAACTTTCACATTTGTGACTAGAAAGGGCAATTATTTATTTTGCATACCTCAGGATGATGAGTTCAGCATCTGAAGGTGTAGAGTGTATTAAGGATGCAGGTACATGTATGATGATAAAACTACACCCAGAAGAACCAAGGGGAAATTGCAAACTTTTAATGTGAGTGACACGTGGCAAAAATATCCTGCTGCCTCCCTGCTAGGGGTGGTTGAAAGCCATACCCTTTCCAGCACAGGATTGCTCAACATCAGCTAGCTGATTACTGCAGGAAGAAATGTCACACTTCCATTAATTCAGAGCACAGTTCTGGATTTACAGGAAATAAGGAGTAATGCAGAGTTTGTAGAAGCAAGCAGGAATGACGTGTATTTGGATGTGAGCTGGCTTATCATGAGTTCAGTAAAAAGGAAGGTAAGCAATAATTTCTTAAATTTTGCCTAATAGATGCTTTAATTGGAGCCCTGCTGCAGTGAGTCAGACAGCTCCATCAGTCACATGAGAACACCCTGCACAAGTGTGGATGGAGCCTGTGCATGGCCTCCAGCACTCCTCTCTTTGCAGGGACAGGCAGAACTGTGAGAGGTGACAGCCTCTGGGGAGCGCAGCCCAAAATCTCTGGCCCTGCCCAGAGCACTCCCTGCCTATGCTGGGATCACAGGATGGGTACAAAAACACTCCACAGCCCAGAGGACACTGACAGTGGGAGTTTCTGCAGAGGCCACCTTTCCCTGTTCATTGTGTGCTGAGTTTTGATGCATCTTTAAAGGTTATTGGGCTTCCTGTGCTGAATTCAGCTCAGATAAGCTCCTAATTCTGCAGCTTCACACAAACATAGAGCAGATAGGCTATGAAATAGGGATATGTTGTTTCTGAATTCTGGGCTGGGCTGGAACTTCTCTGTAGGAGATGTTGCATCTGTCCAGGATTCTGAGGAGTTGGATGCCCTGATGAGAACTACTTTAAAATGTTTTATTGAATTTATTTTTCCAATTAACTAACCTTTTGCTGGTTGTTTTGGGTGGCAGTTTTCCCCCTAACAAATGTAAGAAAAATATTTGTATTAAATTTCATTAATAAAAGAGCTTTGAATTGAGTGGTTTTCATGTCAGAGTTTTTGGTTTTCATTAAAATGTTCTGTTACCACTACTGGCAGGTGCTGACCAGAGTGGATGAACTCTTTTTTCAGGGTCTCATTCTGGACTGCCTTGCAATGAAATGGTTTGTTGTGCACAGTCTGATTACTATAGACTGACAATCAAACAGGATGACTCAGCCAGCCCCAGACCAAGCTCACTGGACTTTCCAGCCATGTGGATTGTCTGCATTTCACAAAATTAAAATACTACTGTAAAAGCAGCTTCTGGCTCAGAGTATTCCTCCAGACCACAAAAGAAAGACCCTGCACGACTTCAGGGCACTGTGACCATGTCAGATGTGCTTTTATCATTGACCTGTGATGATTTACAGTAGAGAGAGGAGAGGGGAGGAGAGGAGAGGGGTTTGGTGTGTTACTATTTCAGGGCTGTGCAGTTCACATTCATGGAGAAGGCAAAACTGTCTCCCCAGTCACTCCTTTCCCCACCCCCAACCCCCCCAAAAAAATTAAAATTAAAGTGCCAAAACACAAACCCAAACACTTCAGAGACCCCAGAGAGTGAGAGACCAGAGCCTGTGGAAGCTCTTCAAAATCAGACAGATGTGGGCTGACTTTGGAAAAGTGAACTGCCACTCTCAGAGCTGAGCATGGGGGATAATCCAGAGCTATCTAAAGTCTGGATTACCACAAAGGTAAGGAAAATTTTAGGACTGTCTTTAACCAAAGTCTGACTGGAGACAGTTGATGGTCATGTCTTGGCTGTGACAGCTGCACTCTACATCTGCAGAGGAAAGGGCAGCTCTTCTGCAGGCAGGAAATCTTTCAAGGATGGGCACTGGCCTCTGCTGATCCCCCAAGAATGAACATTGACCATGGGCTGGCTGCAGTCAACTGCACTCTTCCTGCCAGCCTGCAAAAACAGGAGAAAGAAACGAGGCTCTGCACAAGGGCTCCTCTTGCCCAAGAGCCTGGGCTGGGGAAGTCTGTTCTTGTCCAAGGAAATTTCTGCTGCTCATCTCTTGACCTCCCAGACTGTTGGCTGTGCTCCAAGGAGGATCTCTCTTCCTCCTCCAGAGCACTGATGGGGCTGCGGCCGCCTTCCCTCTAGGAAATGAGTTAGTGAAAAATTCCCAGTACTCCCCATCCCTCTCTGCCTGTAACAGCTTCCCCTGGGAAATCCCAGCTGCCTCCTGCTGCTGTCATAGTAGGTTATGACTCACAGGGTAGGTGACACTGGACTTTCTTCCAGTATTAGGGCACTGCCTTAGATATTCAGGCACTAATTTAAAGATGTTTCAGTTACATTCTTAACTTAACCAGTCTACAGATTGGTCTTTGGAGGACAGCAGGTTCTGTGGCAATAGCAAGGGCCTCAAGTTCCCCCACTGATGTTGTGTAACCTCCGTGATCTGCAGAAAAGGATTTCCGTATTTTCTTTGTAGAAAGGCTAACATGCTGCCCTCCTTTTATTTTTTTCTAGCTGACATCAAGATAATGTGCAGGGGTGAGGGGAAAAACGTCACTGGTAATCTGATTCTGCTAAGCTTAAAAGAATATGAGTTCTTCTCTTACCTAAAGAACTCTCAGTGCCATTTTCTTCCCCACTTTATAGTCTCAAAGAGCTGAAGACATCAGGAATGTACATAATCACGGATGCTGGTTGTAGGAATTATTCTAGGTCTTCATTCTTCAGACTCCAATCTTCTCTACCGTGTGAAGAAAACAAAGAAAATTCTACCTGCAGTTTATTTTTAGCTTGGCTGGAACATAACAGCAAAGGGAATGGTGTGAATTTTCTCATTGGCATGTTATTGTGCATCATGATCTGGCTTCAGAGCAACTTCCTCCAGTGCCAGCGTGGGAGGAGGTGGGAGGTGAGTGGGGCTGGGTTACCTGTGTCTGTGCATTTGCTGTTCTGCCCCACTGCTGCAAAATAATCCTCACAGCCCTGGGAGGTTACAGAACAGCCTTCATGGGGTTATGCTGTGCCCAGAGCATGACGTGGGGCCCTGGAGGCAGAGGAGCAGTGTGCTCAGTCCCCATGACCAAAAACCACATCTGAGAAAGCCCCAGCTGCCGTGACCTGCCACACCGTGTTTCACTCATTCTACAAAGATTCCAACTCCCTGCCAGGCCTTGGATTGTGCAAAGAATCCAGCCCCCTGCCAGGGCCTGGTAAATGCAGAGCCTGGGAAGAGCAAAGACTGACTGCTGTGTTTAATGTGTGCTGTGTACTTAACCTCACACCTTTCCCCCTGCCCTGACCCTGCTGCTGTGCACAGAGGCAAACCTGGGCTGCCCTGCTGAGCTGAGCACAAGGGCACCCCTGGTGAGCCACATCCCAGACCAGCATCTGGGCCCTCTCCCTCCTCTGAGAGATGAAGGGATGATAGACTGCTGTGCCATCCTAAACTCTGTGCTTGTGCTGGTGGAATTGGAGAAGAAACCATGGCCCACAGGCTGCTGGATTTGTGCTGACCCGTTCATTTGCAGGCAGGATCCCAGCTCAGAGTGAGCTACTTCTTTCTTCCATGGGAGGCAATTCAGTGACAGAGAATTTTCCAACCAAAAAGATGGGATCTGCCTCTTTTACTTGGGCTGTGTGTAGACTTGCATTTGTAACGTCTGCAAATGAGATCTGAGACAATTGAACCTGCCTAATTGTTGCTGTGTGTATATGCTGTGTGTGTGCCAGCACGGATTATACATCCTCCCTTCTCCTTGTTCCTGCTGCCTGGGGTGTGCTGTTTCTGCCACAGCTAAATGTGTCATATTTTTATTGAATAGCAACGTCCCAACTGAAGAGATAAATACAACACAGGCATAATGAATCATGGGCTCTGTGGACTTGCTCAGCCCCAGGAGGCTGGAGCAGGCCAAGGGATGAAACACTATGGTCTAACTCTTGTTTTCTTCACTTTTGCTTGCAAACTACACCCATGGGAATTCAGAGAACAATACTCATCCTGCCTGTGCAAGTATCCAAGGATCTTAAAGAGGCCAGGATGAAAAGCATGTGCAGGGGGCAAGAGGGCTAAGTGGCATAGTGCTCCTCTCTGCTCAACATCACTATCTGAGGAGGGGTCTGGCTGCTGCTGCTGTTGCCTGAGGAGCCTGGCCAGGTGCTGGAGGGCGCTGATCTTACCAAAAAATCCTTGGTCAGGCTGAACATGAACCTCAAAGGACACTCCCACTATGAGAAGAATAAATGAAATGAAGAATACAGACAGAAGTGCACTTGTGCACACCGTGCAACACTTTCCCTCTGCTCAGGGCAGGGCAGCCTTCAGGACAGATGGGAAAAGGCAAAGCTTGACTGGGAAAGAGCCAGAGATGGGCAGCAATGAAGAGTGGAGGACTTGGAAACATGACCTGTGAGGGCAGGAGGAATGAACTGGCATCAGTTAATTCAGAAGAAGGAAGACTAGGGAGACAAGTTAAGCCTTTAAGTGTACAAAAGACGACCACAGAGTAAGGCTGTAAGGTCTCCCACTGGGGATAGGGGAAAATTACAATAATATTTTTGAAAAGACATTGAGAGAAACTTTCCAACTGCAGGATAAATAAGGACTGGAAAATATACAGGTTGGCATATCTCCACCAACAAATGTTTTTAAGACCAGGTTAGACAAATTTCTGTCAAGAATGCAGGTTTTGGCAGCAAGGACAATGTGGGGTGTTAAGATTAATTTCAGTATTTTTTGTTGGCTGGTTTCACTGTGCAGAAGCCAGAAGCTTCTAGAGAGAATTTCTGCCATTGCACAGGGTGAAGGTATTCATGCACATCCCGAGCATGGTGGGACTTCCCTGTGAACTGCTCTGCCCAACGTGTGTGGTTTTCCTGCAGTTTAAGGACAGTCAGGCCAGGCAATAGAGGAGGTGGCAACTTTTTATCATAAAGCTATTAGAGCTTTAAGCAAACAGCTAAGAAATTGAAGCTGTGGCAGAATATTTTTTCATGTAAAAGCCACTCAAACCCACCTTTACAGGCCTCTCAGTAAAGGAAGGAGTCTTTGAGGAAGATTCTGTTTAAAAGCCCCATAAAAGCATTATCTATTTTTCTTGAACTTCTAATATTAGCAGGCACAGAGCATAAATATTAATCACTTCACTGAGCAGCTGAGTGCTGCTCTGTCCCTTTTCTAGCACTGCACAGGTAAGTGTGGCCCTTCCCCACTGATTCAGTCATGACTGAAGTCACACACATATCCCCCAGAAAATCAGTAGTGCTGGGACACACAGCAGCAGCTGCCAATGCTGGGGGTGGTACAGGAATCCCTAAACTGGCCTGGGACAGGACAAGAGCATGCTTGGACAAGAGCCACGTTTATATGCTGTTCTTCAGTCTCTGCCCATCTCTTTAGAGTGACAAATCAAGAGAGGGGACTGTGACTCCCAGCACTTTTCCCTGAACTGCTTGTTCTGCAGCATAGGAAAAAACGACTTGAACGAAGATGCTGATGCCAGCTTTGTTCTCCAGGAAGAAGCTCGGCTGGAAGGTAGGAGTCATGAGCCTGAAAAAGCCAGCACAGCTTAGCACAGCTCTCTGGAATCCGGATGCTCTCCTTCACCCCCACTGTGGTCTCCTGGTGCTGCTTGCCCAGGGGCATGGAAAGGTGAGTGGGTGAGGTTCAACCCTAGAGGCTCCTGGGCTCCAGCACATTGCTTGCAGTTATCTGCAGAATTTGTAAGAGTTTCCAAAGCTAGGGGAAGGGCTTTATCCACCATGGGTGGTCGCTGTTCGGGTATCATCATGGTCTGAAACCTCATTACAGCAAGAAGGGAGGGATGAGCAGTGTGTGTGCATGTGTGTGTATGTTTCGGGGAAGTGTACAGTGGTTTGGCGATTTCTGTACTACCCAGGCAGGTGAAATTGTTAAATTATGTTTCTTTCTGCAAGCAGCACAGCACAAGGGGAATCTGAGATGGAGCCAAGGAGTGGTGAGAAGGGGACTTCTGTGAGAAGGGAGTGGGTAGAGGAAGAGGCAAAATGCAAGCCCCATGTGTTCCTGACCTGAAGCCCTGACAGGGAGGGCTTTTGTGCAGCTCCTTGCACTGGCAGCAGGCACCTATGGTCTGAGTACAAAAGAGCTGAGAAGATGCTGAGTGAAGGACCTCAGCCCAGGGTAAGACCTTTCTGAGCAAACATCCACATAAACATACCTCAATTAGTGGTAAGTGTGGGCTGGCCAGCTGCCCATCTCACTTATGACCCTACTCAAGAGAGCCACAGGAACTCATCTGCCTTCAGGTTTAGCACATATGTAAGGCTTAACCGGCTTTTAAAGGCCAGGAAGTGTCCTAAACCACTTTGCCTGTCCAGGAAAGTGTCTGCCTGCTGTGAAACCCCAGCTTCAGTGCTCATGCTCCAAGAGCAGCACTCTCAGCCAAGGGCTCTGAAGGGCATGGGACGTGTAAACCCACCCAAGACACCAGTCCTGCACTTGTCCAGGCAAGCAGACTGCCTCCCTGATTCTCCCAGGCAGTGCATCAAACTGCTGCAGGGAACGTCCCAACCAGCCCCTTTGCAGCCAGGGAGAGGCACCAGGAGACATGAAAGCCACAATTCTCCCCTGCCAGCTCTCCCTCCAGCACCTGGCTCAAACTGGTACCACCCGTAATGGGAGTACCTGGAGAGTGCTCGGGACTGCAGTGTGAACTTGAATGCTGCAACAGCTCTGTGGGCTACTTATTTTCTGAGGGTTTCTTTTGTAATAATTTTGTATTTTATTTTGTAATCGTACTTTTATTTTGTAATATTTATTATGTATCCTTGCCGCTGTTTCATGTTCTCTGATGTTGGAAAGCCCTTGTGGAGACCTTGCTCCATCCAGTCACAGCAGAGAGGTCCATTTTGCAAGGGAGCATTGTCTGTAGCCAAGGTGGAAGTAATGCACAGTGAGATGCTGATTTTGGACACAAACTTGTAGGATATAACTCCACATCAGATGCTGACTCCTTTCAAGTTTGAAAATCAGGGATGAACCCCAGAAACAGTTTGCTTGCTCTTTCCAGCTAAGCACTGGAAGCACAGCAACCGGGATAGGCACAGTGGTACCATGTCCTGCAGCCCCAATGGGGACTGGCACTGATTTAAGCAGGGCATTTGTTCCAGCTTGCATGGCCAGGGCTCAGAATTGGAGCTTTTATGATCACAATAATCAGGTTGCCTTGCCTAATTACTACATAGCTTGGCAAAGTGTATTGCACACTGCTCATGCTTTTGTTTGACAGAAAAGAAGGTGAAAGTAGTTGGAGGCTGTAGCCTTTGTTCTGGCTTGCATGGCCAAGGCTCAGAGTTTGAGCTTTTACCATCACAATAATCAGGTTGCCTTGCCTGGACCCTGATTACTGTGTAGCTTGGCAAAATGTATTGCACACACTGATCCCTGCTCGTGCTTTTGTTTGACAGAGAAGAGGCCAAAAGTAGTCGAAGGCGGCAGGCAGTGGCCAGCTGCAGGCAGGCAATAGCCATGTAGCCCCTTTCCCACGCTGGGGGTGCAGGGGGTGCGCTGAAGGAGCCGCGGCCCGGAGGCTCTCCCTGGGCAGCGCTGATATTGGGCTGGGGGAAGCTGCCTGGGCTCGCTAATGAACTGTTGATGTATCTGCGGCGTATATTCGCAATGAGCCCGCAGTGATGGAGGTAGATCAGCCCTGCCAACGCGGGGCTCTGCCCGTGTCCGTACCGGGGCACGATCGCTTTCTGTGCCTTCCCACACGGAGCCCCGAGGCGGGCGGGCAGGGCCGGCGCTGGGCTCGCACCGGGGCTGCTGCCGGCTGCGGGGCACTCTGTCCCGGGGTGCGCGGCACCGAGCGAGCCCCTCGCTCCCAGCCCGCTGTCACCCCCGCTCCCCGGCCGAGGAGCACCGCGCCGTGCTCCGTGCCGGGGACTGCCGCCGCTCCTCCCCGCGGCGGTGCCGAGGGGCGGGAGATGGCGAGGAGGATGCCCCGTGCCCGCCGAGGCCGCCGGGCTGGCGGCGGCGCCTCCCCCGCCTCAGCCGCGGCCCCCGCCTCCCCTCGCCTCAGCGCCTTAAACGCCTCGGCCGCGGCGGCAACAAAGGCGGGCGGCGGCCGGGAGTGAGGGGCCGGCGGCGGGTCGGTGAGGCGGGGCCGGCGGCGAGCGGCCGGGGGTCGGTGAGTGGGTGAGGGGCAGCGGGGCTGGGCTGGCGGGGAGCGAGCCACCGAGGGTGGGCGAGGGCTGAGGGGCCGCAGGTGCGGCGGGAGGACGGGGAGCGCCATGCCCCGGCTAGTGAGGGGGGGCTCCGGCTGTGAGGGGGGCTCCTGTGGCCAGCGCGGGGCGGGCCAGCTCCGCTGCGACGGAACTTCTGTTAAATCTTACTGTTCGTGCTTATAACCCCGTCAGTATAAACTTCTGAGCACGGCAGATGTGTATGGCGGCTGCCCGTCCCCCCTGCTCCGCTGCTCTCCCCGCGGTTTGGGCAGCGCTGAAGCGATGGTGTTTGCAGAGCCCGGTGGGCACTGGGGAGAGAGGATGGGGGGCGAGGCAGCCCCGGCCCCTGTCTGCCCCTGCCTGCCCCCCGGTTCGTGTCACCCTCGCCCGCAGGGACCCGCCAGTCCTAGCCCGGGATTTGCCCTGTGAGTAATTTTAGAAGTGGCTGCATTCGTCTCTACTAGCGCACAGCAGGTCAGGCTGCAGAGAGAATAAATAATGTGTAGCGTGTTTTTTGTACTCGTCTTCCAGGGCGAATCTCTGTTCCTGCATTTATGAACCCCCGGTAAATCAGGGCAGTGGGTGGCGACCCGGGGGTGCAGGAGTGGGAATTGCTGATGCTTTGTGCTGTTTCCATATCGGCTTGCTGCAACTGGATCTAATCACTGACAGTGTCAAAACAGAAATATCTGCGAGGGGAAAGGTGCCATGGCAGAGCAGCTGGATGTAGCAGGAGATTTTCTTGGCTGTGAGGGAGTGAGAAACCAGAGCTGCCTATTAATGTGTGAGGAATGAGTCTAACTCTCTCTATGTGACTCCTCCTTTAGTGGCACACTCACAGGACTGCACTTGCCTCAAGACTGATAGCTAACCTGGAATACTTTTTCTGAGCTGGGATAAGTTTAAATAGATGGGAGTACTGTGATGCAAGGCTGCATCATCCTCCTGGCTCTCAGAAGGGAGTCAGTGGAGGAGACCCCAGCAGAATGGTGTAAGTGTATATAGGGTGTGTTACTGAGGGGGAAAGGGGCAGCTTTGTCCTCGGCTTTTGCTGCAAAAGCTGAGTGTCCTACTGACCTTGGTTGTGTATCTCAGAAAGTTCTCATCTCCTGGTGTCCAGGACAAAATAAAGACACTCATCCCTTGTGTTTCATCCCAGTGCCCTGGGTCACTGTGCCAGGGAAGGTTTAGGAGGAGCTTCTATAGATACCAGTGATGCTAAATCTTCTCCAGGAGGAAGAATATTAACAGGAAAAATCTTTCCCAAAAGGCCCCTGGGACAGAGGCCAGGAGTGTCTAATGAGGCAGACTTTTCCTGTTAGCTGCAGCTCTTGATGTGGGAGGGTGAGGGCCTTTTGGGGGGTTGCAGTGAGCCAGTGTGGGGATCTCAGAGAGCAGGCAGCCCATGGCCAGGTCTGCTCTGGGCAGCTGATGGCCTCACCTGGGCATGGACCACTGCTCTGGAGGTGATGCAGCTGCTGAGTCAAGGCAAATCATCTGTTTTCTTCTGGTTCAGCAAATAAATCGGATTGGTGATGGTGCTGCAGGGATGAGCAGCTCTGTAGTGCCAAGGTGTGTGCTCTTTTGGTGTTGGGGACAGGACAGCTGTGCAAGGCTGCAGCTTGGCTCCAGATAAATCTGTCCACTGCTTTTCTTCTCTCATTTAATGGTTGCTTCACTTAGCTTACCTAAATGTGATGGAAGGAGCTGTGTTTTGTGGGTTTAGTAGAAACATTGTGGGATCCTCTGCTGAAATGTGTGCCTCTGGCAAAAGTGGTGCATGGCCTGAAAATGGAGCTGGCCACATTAGTGAGCTGCCACATTATCAGTGGAGCTGCAGTGCTCAGCTGGTGTGTTTGTGTCTCTGCTGGCAGCAAGTGTGGGGTTAGGTTTCAGAAAAGGTGAATATCTGGTTGTATCTACTTAATTCCTGGACACAAAAATATTTGTTGATGGGGCTTTGAGCAGGCTGCCTGCTCTGATGACTGCTGTTTGTGTGCTCTGTAACTTGGTTAAAACCAAGGAGTGGAAATGCAGGTGTATCGTTGTTCACAGAGACATAGTTTTCTAGGGACAAAACTGGTGAGTACTTCAAACTTGTTTTGCAGTGATTGCTGGCAGTGTCATCTCCTGCAGGAGCTGGGAATCCATGAGAGGAATTAGACGTGCCAGTATGAGGTGGGCAGGGGTGGCCTAACAAAGGGCAGAGCAGATGCAGTAACGTTCTGTATCTTCAGTGTCCTTGAGACAGTGGTGCAAAGAAGCTGCTGCAGGAGCAGATCACTGTGCATTCAGAGGTTTTGTGTCCCTGTGGCTCTGCTGGAGGGCAGCCCTGTGCTGACGAATGTGTCCCCAGTACCCACACAGGCCCCCTAACCACAGCACCTGGGCAGCACAGCCTCACCCAGCTCCTGCCCTACTCCATCTGGAGGAACCAGGAATGGGAATGGACCAGGCTGTGCTGCCCTTTGCTCTCAGGCTGACTGATATGCAGGAGGTGGTTGAACTGAAGTTCTTTGGTCGCCAGTGCTTCTCCTCACACCCTTCCTCTGTTGCATTGTCAGTTTTTGGAAGGGCAGAAATGATGCTGCAGTTGTGATCCTAGTCCGTTTCCACAGGAGAGGTTCAGTGGCGTGCACAGCTGCCAGTGAAAATGTCATTTTCCTGTTTTCTACTCAAGGTTCATAAAGATCACTGTAAAAGGTCTGACAGAATTGTTTTGATGATCTTTTACAAAGTACCCAGACCTTTTCTCATAGCCCTCAGATTTTGGAAGAGTGATGTAAGTCACATTGTTGCACAGGATTAGCAATCAGAGAGTATTATGAATAAATCTAATACTTTGTCTTAGCCATCGCTGACCTACATTTTACAGCTTTCACTGTAACTGCTTCACCAATGACAGGCTTTGCTTCTAAGGCAGCCCAGTGGCTGGACATGTTTGTGTTTGAAGAACATTCCTGGTGGCTTCAGATGTGCTTGAAGTCTGTGCTGCTTGACTGGGTAACTTGTCACTGAAGTGTGAAATACAAGTGGTTCCTTTGAATGTTCTTTTAATTATAATTGTGCTGATGGAAAAACTAGAAGATGAAATGAGATGCTTTCTGTATAGTGCTCTTAGATGTCAAGCCAGCAGGGATCATTGTTATCAGTTCCTCTAATCGCTTGTGTGATTAAAAACCTTGGAAAAACTTACATGTTTGAGCCACTTTCTTGTAGGTAAAAATGGAGGTTTACTGCCTTTCTGAATGGGTGCTGCAGCTCAGCCTCTGGTGAGCTGTGAACCCAAAGCTTCTGTAAAATCCCTCCCTGTGGGTCACTGATGGCCCTGAGTGTGAATGCACATCTGCCTGTTCCACTTGCACATGAGCTTTCCTCCTGATTCCCAGAGCGACGAGGCGAACGTTGATCAAAGGGAGAGTCCAGAACTGTGTCTGCAAAGCAGTGACTTGGCTGATTTAAGGCAGCACTTAAGCCCATTCCTACCTGTCATTATGATCCCAGCTCTGCAGGACAGATTCTTTGGTTTGAGGGATGCTGGAAGCATGAGAAATGCATGTACTGGTGTGTGTTAGCATGGACCATGGTAGTGGAGTGTGTGTACAGCAGCATGTTCACATGCAGATCTTGTGTATGGAACATCATGTGGGTCTGTGAGTGTGTGGGTGTTCAGGAGCTCTTCTGTGAAACCAGAACAGAGGAAGTCTGCCCTGTAGTTTTTTGTCTCAGCAGGTTCCAAGCGGTGCCTTTGCCTAGCTTGGGTTTGCTGGTCCCTCTGCAGCATTAGAAAGCTTCCTGGGATGCTTGGCTTGGGGTGTCTCTGAAATTAGGAGCTCTGTCACCAAGTCATCTATTTTTTTTTTTTTTTTTTTGTTGATTTTTTTTTTTCCTTTTGCTTGTGGTCTCTTGCTCACAAGCTCCCACAACCTGCGTTCTCAAACGGAGTCTGGTGTAGAAAGCTGCAGCACAGCATCTTGCAGTTTCTTTTTCTATAAATAACTAAAACAAAAGGGTCTGTCTGTGAGATTGGAAACATTGCACATAATATCTCACATTCTAACAGCAGGATGCTGAAGTGCAGGGAGGTCTTTGTTTTCTCCCTTGTCTCCAGTGCCCCAGACTCCTTTGCCTGGGAATGGTTTGTCTGTACAGGCAGAAGAGAGCTCTGTGCCAGACTGTGCTAACGTTTCTCTGTGCTCCTGATGCGTCTTAGCTCTGGGAACTGGCAGCTACTGAAAATGAGCTGAGCAAACCTGCTCCTGCTACCTCAGTGCTGCTGAGGAAGTGGAGAACCCAAATGCACCCAGCACAGGATGCCAATCTCTCTGGCTGAACGTCCCACACTGATCCCTGGGCACTGGTGGGCTTGTTTGTCACAGGGCCCAGCTTCTGCTTGGGACTCCTAGGGCTGGTGGAAACTGGAAACAAGCTAATGCTGCTCCCTTATTAAATATTGCATCCATTCTGCTTACAGTGGCTGCAGCACTTTGGGTTTTCAGCTGTAAAATTTTGCAGAAAAATAAAAGTTGTTGACAGCAGTGATTAATTTTTTAATATGCACTGCAGCTTGCCCTGGCTGTCTTTGCAGTACAGCATTTGCTGATTAGGAAATCAGACGGGTTCCAATCAACCTGTGTTGACTGGATTTTCTGCAAATACCCTGTGTGTGCCAGCGGAGTCCCAAGTGTGTGGGGAGAGTGTGATGACCCTCACTGGGATGGAATGACAATAGAAAATGCCATGGTGGTTGTGCAGCAACGACAGCTTTCTAAAATGGATTTCCTTGGGACTAAGACATCTGCAGTTTGGTTTCCCTCTCCTAATCTCAAGGACCCACTTTAACCTTGAAATAACATTTAATGTACAACATCAGAGTAACGACTTTTTAGTTCTAAATTTGTTTGTAAGGTAGAATCCTTAGGAAGGGCTGCAAGCAGAGCTCTGTTGCCTGGAGCTTCTCTCTTCCAAAGGCACAAAGCATCCCAAAAGCAGTTAGTTTATATCTTGAATAAAAAACTTACCAGAGAAGATGTTTTTATGCTGTGAGCTGCACTGCCTAGCAAGACTGCAAATTTGAGTGTGATCCTTTGTTAACTAAGTTGGGGTCATGTTTATTTATTTTGTTGGTTTTTGTTTTTATCTCTTTCCCTCACAATTAAGTTCTTCCTAATTTCAGGATTCTACTTTGGTCCAGGGATGGATGATCGCTGTGTTAATTCTGTGGTCTTGCCATTCTTTGTGCTTTAAAGGAGTCTTAAAGAAATTAGAAATTTAGATGTACAAGATTGTAATTGTTGGGATAAAATCTCCTGTTGGTGTCATGAGGCCCCACCTGGAGGGCTGCACTCACCTGGTCTGGGATCCACAGCACAGGAAAGGCATTGGCCTCTTGGAGCAAGTCCAGAAGAGGCCACCAGGATTATTAGAGGGATGGAGTACCTCTTCTGTGAGGAAAGGCTGAGAGAATTGGGATTGTTCAGCCTGGAGAAGAGAAAGCTTCAGGGTGACCTCACTGTGGCCTTCCAGTGCCTGCAGGGAGCTACAGGAAAGGTGGAGAGAGACTTTGTACAAGAGCCCAGGGTGACAGGACAAGGGGAAATGGCTCCAAACTGCCAGAGAGCTGGTTTAGGTTGGATATTAGAAGAATTTCTTCCCTGTGAGGGTGGGGAGGCCCTGGAACAGATTTCCCAGAGAAGCTGTTGCTTTCCTGGAAGTGTCCCAGGCCAGGCTGGATGGGGCTTTGAGCAAGCTGGAATAGTGGAAGCTGTCCCTGCCGTGGCAGGGGGTGGAACAAGGTGGTATTTAAGGTCTCTTCCAACCCAAAACCTTCTATGCTGATTCTATGATACTTTATATTTTTTGGGTTGCTTATATTTTTATGTAAATTTATATTTGTACTTCTCCAGCAGAGCTTCAGTGTAAATAATTGTCAGGGAGTTGAACACTTTGTAAGTGAGGTCCATTAGCAGAAATGTAGCAAAGATGGAAAAATTGTGTTCTAGATCCTCTGGGCTGGTATTTCACAGGCAAGGCTGATGAATACTTTATATGTTTTATGAGAGTGTGGATTTTGCTCTCATTCAGATGATGGTGTCTGTGAATATAAAGCTTGTTTCTTATTAACAGCTGTTCTTGCAGTCTCAAAATCCACCTTTCACAAATGCTTATGTCCATGAGAGTGTTGCTTTCTTGGGAAGATCATTGAAGAGTGACTGGTTGTATCTTAACACATTCCTTCCAGAGCTTGATAACATTTATTTATGAAGTCTGTAGCCGTCTAGGGAGCTGCCTTGCACCTTTCTGAATAGAGCCCATTGTGGAGGGAAACCTCCTCCCCAGTGAGGGATGTATTATGACTTGCCTCCAACAAATGCTGCAAGGGCAGGTTTCAGTTGGACAAGGATGGCATTCAGGGTGAAGGAATTGGGAACAGAGATGAAATAGTCCCAAGGGTGTGTTTTAGTATTGGAGGCAGGGGGATTTCCAAAGGCAAAAATGGAATTGGTAGAAATAAGTGTTACTTTTGCTGGCAACATGAAAGGGTATTTTTAGAGATACAGGAGTCCCCAGTTGGAGAGGAAGGGCAATGGTTGGAGTGTCTTGTGTGGTGGGTCAGTCAGATTTTCTGCTAATGGGATAAAGTGAGGGAGCACTGGCAATTTTAGATCTTCAAATTTAATGTAATGTTTGTTTAAAGAACAGCTGTCTTGAATGCAGCTACCTGTAAATTGACTAGTATAAAAAGGTGATGGAGCCTTGGAGTTGGGTAGTGGTTCCATGTGGTGTGTGCTTGGACCACTGCCAGGCTGCCTGCCTAAAGCAGAGGGGTCTGAGCAGAGCAGAAAGGTGTGGGAACTGAGTGGATGTAATGTAATTTTCTGTAGATTAATCTGCTGATTTTCAGAGCAGTTGTTACTTGTGTGTTCTGTTTTACTCTTATGTAACGTAGGGTAGGTGTGGAGTGGCAATTATTTTAGGTTCTGTGGATATGGCTCAGCAATTTCAAATGTGGTTAGAAGTGTGTTTTTAAAAAATTGAGGTGAACTCCTTAAAGTCTGCACCTGGGGTAACAGTCATTAATTTTCAAGTGTGATATATCTTCCCTCTCCCTTTCCACCCTCAATTTTGGAAACTTCTCACCCCTTTGTAAATCACTTTTCAAAACACCCATCTCTTGATGATGAACAACATATTCTAAGGTTAAGAAGTTTGCTTAGTTACTAAGGAAGTGCAGCTGGGTAACTATTTATTAGATATTCATGGATGAATTGTTTAATTAGACAGATAATCATATGCTTGCAATCTAAGGAGAAAAATTCAGAAAGGTTAATTAAGGAGTGGTTATAAAATCTGATGTCAGAAATTGTGTTAAGTTTCAGCCTGGGTTCTCTTAATTAAAATTAGTTTAGTTCATGCTGGAAGTGAATGGAAATGAAGGAAGTTTAAGCTTACCATGGCTACAGATGTGGGAGTGTACCAAGGTCAGTAATGTATATTAACTCATACTTTCAAAATTAATTATTGGCAATAATTTGGCTTGATTTTTCCTGTCTGTCTTCATACAGACAACACTCTGGAAGCCTCACTTATTTGAGGTACTGCAGAAATGCCTTTTCCCCCCACTATTCCTTTGCAACCTGAGCTGAGATTTTACGCTGGGTGAGGACAGCAAGTCAAACCCTGCAGGTGATGTTTCAAATGCTTAATTGTTCTCCCAAACATTGTCCTGCTGCTGCCAGCGCTTCACCTCTATGAGGTGTTCCCAGGTGTGACAGTTGTGTCCTGGCACATGCGGGGTGGGATCCAAGGAGGGGAACACCTGGTGGGGTGGCTGAGGAGGGGAGGGGCGACTCTGTCATCACTCCTGTGTTACAGCTGCTGGTCCAGTGTGTCAGAGCTGTCTTGGTTGGAAGGACAGGTATCTGCCAATTAAGGCAGAAGCTTCTCTTTGAAATGGAGAATGTAAACTCTCTTCCTCTAAATTATTATTATAATTCTGAAATGAAGGGGGTTTTAGGCAAAGATATGGGAATTCTTTACTTTATGGGAGTTATTTACTAGGAAAATTAAAATAGAAACGCAGTATTACAAAGAACAATCCCAGCCCTGACAGAGTCAGAATATAACCTGACACCCTGTCAGTCAGGATGTTGGTAGCAGTCCCATTAAATGGTGGCTGCATCCTCCTGCAGTGGCAGATGTGGTTCAGCTGAAGCAGTGCTCCTGTAGAAGGTGCAGTTTTCCTCTGAAGGTCCAGGGATGATCTGGAAAGGTCCGACTATCTTTTGGAATCTGTCCAAAATCTCAGTTTTTATCTAGGTAGGAAAGGCTTGTCTCCTCCCCCTGCTGGAGCATCTCCCAGTGGGATGATGTAATTTTATCAGTCATGCACTGGGACTCAATGGGCCAGCAGCAGATGATATCTTCCTGGAGGGAGGATGGGTTGTGGAAAAGATAAAGATGATTGCCCCAGCTGGTTTTAAAGATGGCCCATTAGCAGATAATATGTGCCACGGAGATAAGGAATCACTACCCCACCCAGCTCCAACAGATGATGACAGAATGCACATTTCTGGCCACATCCTGTATTGCAACCCAAGACAGCTGCTGTGTTACTGCCGCTTGTCTGGTGTGTCAGAGCCCCCCTCGGCTGGGAGCTGAGCTCACAGAACCAGCGCTGCTGTCACAAGATCTCTGCTCTTCCTTCCCACATTCTACCCACGTGGATTTCCCCTGGTTGCAGTAACTCCCTAATTTGGAGGAAAACAGACGCGGGGTGTGGTTAAATGCTAGGCAGGGCTCCCAGTGAGAGGGGAGCAGCTGTGAGCGTGTTGCCAACCCCCCACATTCCCCCGATAGCTTGTGCTGTTCTTGGCCAGCTGGTGCTGGGCACTGCAGGATGGTGGTGATGGCTTTTGGAGAGCGTGGGCTACCATGGCTCCCCGAGCCCACCTGACAGGGTTTCAGTAACCACAGGCTATTTGTGGCTCGCTTTTTGCATCACTGGCTGCCTTTCTGAAATGAAAAACTCAGGCTGCGTGAGAAGGTGATCATATCCTGCTTCTCCTCATCTGAGATTTCTCCCCAGACCCATTTCAATGCTGTGTCTTACAGTCTCGAAATTATTTTAGAGCATTTCCTTTGGCCAAATTCCTGGCTAGCCATTTGCTCCAAGAAACCTCATCCTTCCAGTATTGTTCCTTCTATCCCGTTTCACCCCCTGCCAGATTCCTAAGCAGCCATCTCTTAGACAGCTTTTGGTCTCTCTGGTCCTTTAGCATCTTTTAGCCCTCCCACATACTCAGCTTTCTTTTTCTTAGGTTTCATGAAAACAAACTCTTGGGGAAAAAAAATCCAAACCCAAAAATACTGCTGTGAAAACCCCTACCCACTCTCCAAATGTCCAAATACATTCTGTCTCTTTTCTGTAGTTGCACTTACTATTTTTCACAAAACTGAATTTAGCTGTTGGTGTTATCAGTAGTTCTAATGAAAATTTTTATAGCCAGTTACCAGGAGGCTATTAGCTGTGAGTTTGTGTCAAAAAATAGGTGTAATGCTTCAGAGCAGATGAGCTGCAAAAACTACCCCCTAAAAAAGGCCTAGAGAGAAGATATTTGAGAAGCTATTTTGATGTTGCTCACTAGAGAAAGAGATTCTTTATCTCTGGTTTACGGAGGAGGATCAAGGAAGTTCAGTTCATCTTGAGCAAGATGAGTTTGAAATGAAAATGTTGGTCTGCAGTATCTGGGGAAAGCAGTGAGAAAATTGGTAGGTGTGGGAGAAGGATCCTGCTGGGGCATTGCTGGGATGAGGCTGTGACTGGTGAGAGCTCCTGCTTGAGCTCTGGCTGTGGGGGTTAGTTGTGATGCCTTGGGTTTAGCTTTTATATTTTTCAGACTCTCTGTTCCTTGGTGTGCAACTCTGAAACTTCATGTTAGGTGTTAGTAAGTTCTTTCAGGGGGTAGTAAAAACATTCCCTTCCCAGCTAGAGAATCAAGAAAAACTGGTACCCAAAAAGCATAACTGCCAAGGGAAAGGGGACAAGCCAGAGGACTGAGACTTCATAGCCTGGGGCTGTGGTTGGACAATTGCAGATGAACCAAAACTGATAAAAGTGTAAAACTTGTGACCAGAATCCATCTTGGATTAGACTTGGGTGGGGCCCCGGCCAGGCTCTTGTACTGCCCAAGGTGCATCCTTCCAATAAATACTGATTTTATTCCTTTTGCTCTGTCTAGTCTCTGTTCCAGGTTAGCCTTTCCAGGCATCAGCTGTGTCCCTGTTGCTGCATTGTATCCTGGAGACCTGTGGGAGACAAAGTCCTGCTTCATCTTGCCTTGCAACAGGTGAGTGGCTCTGTTCCTGGGAAGAAAGTCTGAGAGCAGGGAATTTCCTCTCTAGGGTATCCTGATAATGTCTTGATAATTTATATTAGTATTTCCCCAGGCCTGTTGCCAGCCTAGTAATCAGTAACTGGATTTTCCACTCTTACCCCTGTTCTGGGTAGCAGAGGTTGAGGTCTGGCAGCAGTTATCACATCAGTCTCTGATCCCTGACTAAGGCACTGCCCAAGTGCCTTTGCTGCTCTGTGGTCCTGGTCCCTGAGCCTCCCTTCTTCAGAAGGGATAGTGTTGGGTTTCTTGCTCTTCTGTGGTGCTGCTGAAGTTACAGTATTTGCACAGAGCCAGTTCTTCTCAGATGATCATTCTTCTGTTTAAGCACAGGCTGCCAACCTACAGAATTAAGAATACAGAATTGCCAGTGGTCTGCAGTAGCCCCTGACTTGTCCTAGAATTTGCTTTAATAAAGGAGAGTGGATCTTTAATGAAAGTGAAAGGACTTCTATATTTTCTCTGGAAATACAGAAGGGATTGCAATGCCAAGCTCTCAGAAGGCAGGACAGCTTTTAAGTTATACAGCTCAAATCTGACCTGTGAGCGCTGCAGGTTCTGATTGCGTGGTTCCACAGCTGCTGCTTGGCCTGATGCTGCCTCGCTCATTGTGCATAATCAATCTGTATTTGTGGTTGTTTAGTGGGGTTTTCATTTTCCTTCTTGCAGCTCTGAGGTTGTGCTTTACTTGTGCACTTAAGCCCTGCCCCAAGGTCAGAAACACAAGTTGTCCAATAGACTCCTCTGGGTGCTGCTCGTAAACGTCTGAGCAGCTGCAGTTCATGGTGTGTTTGTGGGAAAGCAGCTCGTAAATGGGGAGCTGAGGCATACACAGGGTGCTCAGCCAATTCTGGGTGCTCTTCTGGGAAGCTGCCAGGAATTCTCTCCTTTTAATTTCTGATGTCTGGGAAATGGAGTTCTGTGGCTGAGAGCTTGGCCCATGTGCAGACCTGATCATGGATCTGTCCTTCTGCAAAGGTCTGGCAACAAAGCATGTGAGAAGTTTATTTTAAGCTTTGTTTGGTTTCATAGCAGCTGTAGAAGAAGCAAGGCAGGAATCACTTTTTGTCAACTTTGGTTTGCCTCTTCTGAGACTTTATTTGGCTTTTGTGCCTTATTTCCTACACCTTAAAAAAAAATTGCTGGAAAAAACCTACCCAGGTAGAGTGTTATTTCATTTCATTCCGTGAGTGCTTCTGCTGTGAAAGAAGTATGCTGTGACAAAATGAGGGGCAGGATTAGGTCTTTTTTGTGTGTGTTTTATGGATAGAGGAGAGGGCTGGGTTGTCCACCACACAGGCTCATCCTGCTTGAAGCATCACCAGGCAATGCTAATGAGTTGTTGTCCTCCCTATGGAGCCTCAGTGGGGTGGACAGGCTGTGCAGACAGGATTTGTTGCCTGGTTGACAGCAGGGGAACCATGGGCTCTGCCGGTGGCCTGAGAGCAAGCATTTGCTCCAGCCATTGCTTCTCTGCATGCTTGTTCTCAGTCTACCTTCCAGTCCCTGCCTTTAGTGGTCTTCATGGACCAGTCCTGCTCTGAAGCTCTGCAGTGTCTCATTCCACTTCTTGTCTGAGATGGTGTCTGGGTTTCACATCCTGTTCCCCTGTGTCTGATAGACCTGCTCCATCCTGGCTTCTTTATTCCTCATATCTTCTTGTGTGACTGATATGACCAGAGGGTGCAGCTGTCCCTGCAGTGGTGGCATTGTCCCTGCTCCCCAGCCAGTGTCTGTGCCCTCCCAGCCATGCTGGCCCCAGTCTGAGCCTCTGAGCTGTGGGGCTTGGGAGCATTCCTGGCTGATGCTCTGCTCTGCAGAGGCTTTAATGATTTTCCATTTAACTGTGATTAACTTGACAGTCAGGGCTTTGCTTATTGCATTCTGGAAGAGTTGTGGTGGCAAGATTTCTAACTTTGGGATGAATCAGCATTAACAATTAGGCAATAAACAAATACCATTTCTTCTACAAGAGACAGACAACAGGATGTTTTCCTCTGCCAAAGCATCTATCAGGCTATTGCTTACGCTGTAGCTGGTAAGGTGGGAAGGCGCAATAGTTCCTCACTCATAGAAAAAAGATAAGTCATGAGTCTGCATCGGCTGCCAGTGGGAGGGATGCTGAATGACAGAGAGGGCTGTTGCCTCCTCCTCCTCCTGGTCCCACAGTCTGGTGATTATTACTGGCTGTTAGTGCACAGGCCTGTCACACTGGAGCCTGGATGTTACTACAGTGTGTTAAATCCCTTCAAACAGACAAACTCACCTGGGCTGGTACTTAATTTACAGCACTCTCCAGGACTTCCCATGTAGATCTTCTGTCTTAGGAGGGAAGAAGAAATAATGATAAATTAACGAAAACTTTTATATTGTTCTGAATTTGGCCTCTACTTAACCTTGTCATCTTTCAAGCTATTGTCTCTTTTAGTAATTATCTGCTTGTATTCCTGATGGTGAGACTTGCCATGTAGAAATGTTGTGCTGATGAATTCCTCAAATTCTGGTTTGACCAGAAGGCAAGGAAGCCTGATCACTCTAGTGCTCATGGCTTTCAGAGCAAATGCTGAGGAGTCAAGCTCTGCCAAGGGACACTGCCCACCCTGCAGCTGGTGGCTCTCAGCACCCAGCCTAGGCTCTGTGCACACCTGGAAGGTGCTGGGCTGTCAGAGGTGATCCTGAGCAGACTCAGGCTCTGGCTGTCCTGCTTTGCTGAGGGGCACATGTCCTCTTGCTCCTTTTGCCTCCCAGAGGTGCTGGTGAATATTTTTGAGCATTTTGCCCTGCTAGCAGGAAGAAGTGGGTAGATGGCTGGGAAGCTCCCTTGGCCCCAGCCTGGCTGCTGTGCTTCTTCTTACACCTCTGTGGCTGCCCAGACTCTGCCACAGCAGAAGTTGCATTGCCTCTGGTGGCATCTCTTAGCTCACTTTCCAGTCATGTATAAAGGCAGGCTTCAGCAGGGAGCAGGTAGCCTGGGGTGGCTTGTGTGTTTTTAAAACTGCTGCCCCTGAAGAAGTGCTGCCTGGCTGGACAACCAGTGTGCTGGCCTTGTCCAATTGTCTGTGCCTCTCTGCATCCCTTTTATCTCCTGTTTGCAACATTTTTCTCACTTAAATGCACCCTTTCTGCAGGCCACAAAGACTGGTGTGTACACAGCCTGCAGCAAGAGGATCCTGCTGAGTTTGCAGGCTGGGGACTTCCTAGCCTGGCATATAAAAGTGCTGGGACTCTGGCTCACCATTACTCATCCAGCCTTCCTGGTCTGTCTTAAAGCAGTCCTGGGGGTGTGCCTGTGCAAATTTCCTCACTTGCTGTGGTGACTGACCCCTTGCACTGTGAGGTGCTTCTCAAAGATGCAGCTCTGCTGAGGTACTGCTGCAGGCTGGCAGACACCGAGAATGTTATTTTTCAGTCTAGCAGGTAGCTGTTTCTGGTTTTTCCCTTTTGACCTAACCCTCAAGTATCATTCTAGTTTCACTGTCTCTCACCTAGCAGGAAACTTCACAGCCTGTGCTGGTGGGACCTTAGTGCTTGAGGTAGGGCATTGTGTGTCAGTATGTCTCTCTGCATGGGCAGCACCCCTCTTTTTAATATCTTCCTCCTTTCTTGTTTTTTACCTTTATTTTTTCCTGTATTCTTCCTTTTCTTCATCACACAAAATGTATAAAGTCTAAGCTTATCTTTTTCCCACTGCTTTGCTTTCCCTGCTGTGGTGTGCTGCTGTGGGTTAGGCTCCTTTGGATGGCTTAAGCTGGCAGTAATTTGGGATATGGACATATTGGGACCTGTTACTAAACTGTGAGTGCTTGAGTTCCCTACTGAGAGCAGAAAGCTGAGCTGCTGGGCTCGAGTTGTAGCATATGCCAGGCCATGCACATACACTGGAAACTTGCCCAGGGCAGGATAATTAAGGGAGGCAGTGTTTCCTCAAGCAGACTGTGTGCTCTTGCTTGCTAAACAGTCTTGTGATTAATATCTTATTTAGGAGGATTTTAAGACATGTGCTTACACCAAGTTTCTTTTAGAAATAGGGGAGAGGTTAGAAATATAAACTCTGTAAAGGCCCTTCTGTGTTTCCGGCAAAGCTCACCAGGTGATTGCAGTGCATCACTGCTCTTGTGTCAGAGTAGGCACTAGGTTTTGCTGTTGCTGGTTCAGTGGGAGAGGGATCCTTGAAGGGCTTTGCACATGTTTTTGTACGGGCTGCATTCCTAAGATCTCCTTAGGGACCCATAGCTCCAGCGCTAAGGGCAAGTTCTTCTGCCCTGATGTCAGCATTACCAGCTTCGCTCTGGCTCCTGATTGTTAGACTGGTGAGTTCTGCAGCTAGCAGGTGTTCACCAGCAGACTTTGCCTTCAAAACAAGGCTCTGTGTGGTGCTTTACTCAAGCAGTGTTTCAAGGTGTCAGCAGCTAGATTGCTGGCCTTATTCAGGACATGTGGCATGGACACAGCACCCATTTGCATGCTCTGGGTGTTTCTGTGCCACTGCTGATTTGCTGTGTGCTCTTGGCTGGTGGCTATAGTCTCCTGTCCAGTGGTTTCTGATCAATCTGATGTAACTGTCTAACACCTTCACTCTAATTTTTTTCCTAGGCTAGAGAACTCAATTTAGAGGGACATGGGAGCATGAAGAATTGCATGGAGGGGCACGGATGTGCTGCCTGTGGTGGAATCTCCTACAGCTCTTACCTGGCAATCTGCTGCTGCCTGGAAGGGGTTGACAGGAATGTCTGTGGACAGCAGAGGAACCTGGAGATGAAGGTGATGACCATGGCTCTTCCTTTTTTTTTTTTTTTTTTCCCCTGCCTCTTTTTTCACTTCCACATGTCTGCAGCAAGAGCAGGGCTGCTGTTGGTGTGACAAGGCCATGTACATTGAGACACTGCTGTTTGTACTGAGGCTGTCTCATGTTACATGCAGGCTTGGGAGGGTAGTAAAGAAAATGGGGACGGTTCCTGATACTCCTTTTGCAACTATCCTATATTTCTTTTTTAAAGCAAAATAGAACATTTATTCTGCTTCTTGTGGGAGCCCTTGTAGAAGCTGATGTGTAATGGTTGTGCACCAGAGATAAGTCTGATATCCAGTGTTTATTCTGACTTGCATAAAATGAATATGAGATGTGTACTGGGGCTCATTTTGGTAAAGCTTTCTATAGAAACCCTTTGGGGACATTGCCTTTGGCTCTAGGTTGGAGTAATTAGCTGCCTATTTACACAGCTGACCTCTGCTGATCATGCCTGAAGTGCTTCTGTTGTCAGTGCCACTACTTTTCCTATCACTCTTCTCCACTGGCGTCCTGCTCCTTAGCACAGCTGCTGCCCTCAAGGATGACAAACATCATGTGAGCAATTGCAGTGACTGTTGCTGATGCTGGGACCTCCCTTTTTCTCTTGTGCATGGAAAAGCTGACTTGCTAGGAAGCACTTTTAGAGACAACTGCAAATGTATGTCTTGGGTTTATGCCTCGTTTCGTGTGTGAAGAAGGTTTGGGAGGACCTCATTGTATAGCTGCTTCTCTAAATATCTGACTTGCTGGCATCAAGACAGCCATCTGTTGCTCCTTACTTCCTCTTCTGTTGGAAACATGCTAATGTCCTCTCCTCCCCTTAAAACCTGATCTTTAATGTGGAAAATGCACCATCCTTTCTTACTTTCTGGCTGAGCAACACTTCTCTCCCTCAGTGTTATGTTACCTTTAGCATTGCAAACTGTAACACTTGGGCAAGGGTGGTGGAGTTCCAGCAGCCTGCTTGCCTAGGACCTCCTGGACTTCTGGCCCCAAAGAGGGCAGAGAGCAGCCAAAATCTGCACAGAGGTCAAGACAGAGCAGTATGGAGCCTGGGGGGCATTGGCAGGAGTGGGAGTGCTCTGGAGGTAGGTGAGTTGAAAACATAAAAAAGCATAGCTCATAGCCTTGGGCATCTCTGGCAGCTGCTCTTTTCACAGGGAAAGAAGAAAACTAAGCTGGAGACAGCTTAATTTCTGTTTAGGTGGGATTTGGGTGGCGAATAAAGGATTAAAGAAGCAGGTCAGGCAATCCTCTGCTGCAAAACTTCTTGTTTTGGTTGTTGTACAGAAACAAAGAGTTTTTTAGTTCCGTTTTTCTTCCTTGTTCCTCTGTGGAAGTGCTGTGCTCGCTGGACAGATGTGACTTGGGATGTGGTGCCAGGTGAGATGCTGAGGTCACTAGGTCTCATGTGCACATGGGAGCCATGCTCTCTGAGGCTGTGGCAGCACAGGGCACATCTATGTGCATGTGCAAGGCACAGATAGGCAGCAGGTTTTTATAACATTATTATTTTATAACATAGTGTGGGTGTGGAGTGGCCATTATTTTAGGTTCTGTGGATGTGGCTCAGCAATTTCAAATGTGGTTAGAAGTGTGTTTTTAAAAATTGAGGTGAACTCCTTAAAGTCTGCACCTGGGTAACAGCCATTAATTTTCAAGTATGATATAGCTCCCCTCTCCCTGGACTACTGGTCTTGATTGTCTGCCTTTGGGATAACTGAAACTCAAAGCCAAGCTGACCTTTTAAGCTCAGATATACTCTTTGTGTGGAGATATTCCTTTTCTTAATGAGCATTGATAGCACTGAAGAGTTGCCTTCTGTTTGTGCCAGAACAAAATCTTTGAGCCTGTTTTGAAATGTTGAGAATTCTTCCTGTCAAACAGTCAAACCCAGCCCTCTGTTACTAAGTCTGGTTTCAGACTAGGTAGGCCTGGTTAGGCATGGCTTGCAAGATGGCAAGGCTGCTGGAGGAGACATATATTTGAAAACCAACTAAGTGATATATTTGGTTTCTAATATCTGTATCTCTGTCTACCCTCTTCACAGCAGTTACATTGTTTTACATGTTAATATCAGAAGTGGAAAAGGGATTTTCCTCTGAAATAGGGAAGTAAAACCAAAAATAGGCACACACATTCCCCTTCATGCTCCAGTGCTCCCTGGGGGTGTGTGAGAGCCTCTGATCCCCTCCTGCTTTGGAAAGAGGGGCAAAGCTTGCCTGTTGGAGCAGAGGGTTTGTTGTGTGTTGGCCACAGAGGGTCAGAGGCAGAGGAGAGGATAGGGATGTGCTTTGATGCGTTTGGTCCAGGTTTAGGAGTGGTTTTCCAAGGTGAGTGTCCAAGCAAGTGGACACCAGCAGCAAAGACTTCAACCATGCACTGAAATAGTTTCCCTTCAGGATAATGGGATGATGCACATGGAATGTATTGTGTAAGGTTAACAGTGCAATTAATTCTGCCTGTGCTGAAGTGCAGTGTGAGCCCATCTGCTTGTTTTGGCTGCAGTTCTGTGTGTGCTTCAGAAACAGTCCCACCAGTGCTGTCAGTTCTGGGCAGCTCCATCAGGAGCTGGGTGTTGGTGGATGTGGCTCTGTGACCTCTCTCCACACTGGTGGCTGCTCTGTTTCTGTGTACTCGTGCCTTCTCCTGAGGTCTGCGCTGTGGCAGGTGACACTGGGGGAGCCAGCACCTCCAGATGAGTGTGTGGGGAATTTCTGCTCTGCTCCCCTGCTCTCATGCAAATGATTTTTCACCTCTTTGGGCCATAATCTGTCGAGATCTCCAAAAGACTTCTGATATTCAGTCGGCTTTTAAAGACCTCCCAAAAATGGCGTGGGAGGTTTGCTGCAAGTTTCTGAAGGACTGGTGCTTCCCCTGTTTGAGATGCCTCCAGATAATGAATGCTGTACAGAGTTCCAGACAAGATAAAGAGCCTATGAACTGGAGTCTGGCTTGGAATTTTTAGCCTTGTACTTTGGGGAAAATTGCTTAATTTGCTTAAATTGCTGTTCTAGCAGACTTCAGAAAACATTTATCAGGCTGATACGTTTTAACTAGTGATTTCTATATTTGTTACTTTGGAGTGAGGAATAAAAATTCGGAGCTAAAACCATGTGAAAGTAATTTCTCTTGACAACATACAATTCTGGCCTATATGCATGTTGGACAGCTTATGAAAAAGCTTTTATTTCTGAAATGTCACTGTGTTATGAATGCATTATTTCTTTACTCAAAAATAGATGAGGCTCTGTGTATAAATATGTAAGTATGTGTATTTGTTATGGATCTGAGAGTACACGTTTCACTGGAACAGAACCACTTTAGCTGAATTGGCCTGATTCTTCAAAAATAATTAGAAAAAAGCCCCAAACAAAAAACCCCAAAAACAAACAAAAAAGCACAAAAAACCCCACAGAAAGACAATGCAAATTAAAAAAACAACAAAAAATAAGAAAATTAAAAATCCTAGAATAGTTTAAGACAACTTTGCTAGGCTGCTCTGCTGTTTTTCTTTGCTTTAATATCAAAAGTGCTGTGGCTGTTCTATATGAGAGGACTTATTCTAACCAGCACACCCAGGGCTTGAGGATTCTCTGCCAATCTAGCCTCAGGGGATACTGGTATGACAGCATGAGGAAGGAAAAAAAAAAAGTGCCTTTTATCAGGAGATATCCAGGACTTTTTACCTCCAGGTGCCTGTACAAGTTTAAAATACAGTATAGTAGTAGCCAAGTTCCCATCCTGTCAACCTGGAGGGGAGTTTGTGGAGAGGAGAGTGAGATACCTTGCTGTTAAGGATCCTCCTGACAGGAAAAGGAAGGAAAGGGGAGATGAAGGGTCAAATAAGATCAGCTCCTGTGAGACTATGGTGGCATTCCCATCTGAAGTGCTTAAAAACTTGTCCCTTCACAATGTACTGGAGTGAAGGTAGGGAGATTTGTTTAAATAAAATGAATGAGTAACTGTTAACCTACAACTTGGTCGGAGCCAGATCAAAAGTCAGCTTTGTTTAATGTTCAGTGAACTTTAAGCCCAGTGCTTTCCCACTTTGAGCTTGGATTGGATGTAGAACAGAAAGGAGGAAATGGCCTTGTGCTGGAGGGGGCATAAGATCCTCTCCCAGTCTGGAACACCGTGGGATGTTGTGGCACTGAGTGAGGTCACTGCTGTTGGAAGCACCCTGCTCTAAAGCAGTTAGGCATGGTGTCCCCCCAGGGTGTCCTGGGAGTCGCCCCAGCAGCTGGGTCAGCCACTACCAGCATGTGGAACATCTCTGCTGGATTTCTGCAGGCTCCTTATCTGCACAGGGGCACATCCATTCCAGGCATGACAGGTGCCTGACTTCTGTGTCTGGGGAGAGTTCCATTTATGAGGAGGAAGTCTGGTGTCTTCATGGCCAGGTGGCACTGGGTGGCCAGAAGGAGCTGTGTGTGCTTGTGAGCAGGAGTCCAGCCCTTGGCAATAACATCCTCCTCCTGTTCCTCCATGTATCATCCCTCCTCTCATATCACATCCATCCTTCCAGCAAAGGGCTGGCTGGTTGTAGGAGAAGATGAGGACCTTTCATTGCTCTGGGAGGCTCAGAGAGCTTTTTTAAGTCTTACAGCCCCTTTCTAACACTGCAGAAATGTGTTGTACTAAAGGCAATATGAGAGCCAATATTGTATGGAGGAGATACAATAAAACATCTGGTGCCTCCTTTACTGCTTTAGGGAGTAACTTTAGTTTTTGTTGGAATTATCTGTCTGGATCTCTTAAAGTCCTGTGTACATGAAATGTCTTAAATACCAGAGGGCAGAAAGCTACTTCAGGGAGTGGGAGTGTGGTTCAGATCCACGCTGGATCCATCTCCCTGTCATCTGCAAGCTCTGCTGCCAGACTTGGTTCTGAAGTGCTGACTGTGGGAAGTGAGTGATATGTTTAGGAGCAGGAGCTGGGTAGTGCTTTCCAAGCTTTACACCTGGTTTTCTGATGGTGAAGAAAGCAGGCTAAAACACTGTGAGGAGGTGAAAGATGACATTAAAGTGGCCTTTATTGCCTCCTTGGCCTCTCAGAACCACTGTAAGCTTTACATCTGTTTAAAGCATGGTGTTTTTCCTCCCTTCAGTAACTGTGTAGACTTGTGTTTCAGATCAATTCATACCATGCCCATAGCAACACTGATCCATCACTGGGATGCTGTCAGGGTGTGTAACTGGGGAAGAGAAAGGGAATTCTTTGGCTGTGGTGTACATGGCACCATGGAGCTGCCAGATTGGTATGTGCTCTGTTTGGGTGCTTACAGCTGGAGGTGGTGCTAGGCTTTGCCAGTCTTCCATCCCACCAAAGAAGGGGGTATTGCAGATCAGAGAGGCACCTGCTTGTTCCTGCTGAGTGTTCTCCATGCTGGATCCTTAAGCAGAGGACATCAGCTTGGGTTTGGGTAGGAGGTAATGCTGAACCTACTTTTCTTTCCTAAGCATCTGGGAGGATGCTGAGGGAAGAAAACAGCGAAGAGGATTCAAATGCAGGCTTTCTCAGAAGGTTGCATGAGTGTTCTCTGTTCTTCTAAATATGTACATGAAACTTTGAGGGTGGAGGAGTGTCTTAGGCGCTTTAAATGGCTTTCAGTATGTCTATACATTGATATTACCTATGATTTATAAAACTGAATTGTATTTAGGCAAGGTTGCTTCCCTGGCAATATTTCTGTGGGCTTATTGACAATAGATGTATTTGAAATGCTGATACCAAGGCATAATGCTACCAGAGAAAGGTGTTTGAAAAACAGGGCAGTACTTGCTGTTACTACTGAAGTTCAGCCACGTCAAGAGCTCCCTGTGTGAGGATGTGACTTGATGTGCTTTGGCAAAAGATATTTGACATCTGCTACTGCAGATACTCATACTTTTGAGAACCTGGCTGCTGATATGACAACTAACGATATCCAGGATCTTGGGGTGCATTGATTCCTGTGTATCTGCTGCAGCCTGACCTGAGCTTGGACCTGGGCTTTGTCAACAGCTTGTGTTGAGTTACACCTGCCTTTCCTCTGCTTGTTTCACTCTCAGTTTAACCAGTGGAAATGGTGATGCATGGTAGAAGTGGTATCAATTAAGCTTTCCTATTACTGTGGTTATGGAGAGGAAAATCAAGTGGTTTTGATTTGTGGAAGAACATCCGATTATTGTAACTGTTTTTGGCTCCTGCCTCCTTTCTTATCAGAGACAAAATAATTAACTCTAGTTTTGAAGTTCCTATTTGCCTCAAGTTCCTTGTATAGAAAGGAACTACTTTGATTTTTTGCTGGATAAATAATTGAACTGCTTGTTACATAATTGTTTTTACAATTTCTCTGGTAGTTATTTCCTTCGCTGGGTTCTAGTGGTTGCCTTTTCTAATGCTCTCTTAATTCCCATCAGGACAAGACCTGCCTTTTTTCACCACCTGATAGTCTTCACAGCTCTATGTGTCTTGGCATTATAAAATACATATTTCTTAGTGAAAACCAATTTGTAATGCAGGAAGTGTTTTGCTTAATATAGAGTAGTTTGAGTAGGGCTTTCTGAAGTCAATGCCAGAACTGACACTTCTTTCTTCCAGTGAAGCTGGTGTGGTAAAGCACTGCTGTTTGTTGAGTGCCAGCTCTGCCATCCCCAACAGGGGTGAGCTCTGGGTATGCAGAGAAAAAAAATCTTGGTAGCACTATTGGGCTGAAAACCAGCATTGGTAGATCCAGACTTGTGCAAGTTTATTTCACTTAGTGAAAGGCTAGGTCTTAGGTTAGATTGAATTAGTGTCTTCTTTGAGCAAGTTGTAAAGAGTTACTGCATTGTCCTTGAGCAGAAGGACATTGTCCCCACCTGCAAGGGGCTGGTGTCAGATGTATTCTCCTGAAGGGTAGTGTCTCTGCAGCTGGCGCACGGAATTTTATTGTCCTGGGGCCACGGAACACCAATTACGTGTCTTGGCACGCAGCGATGTTTGCAGAGGCATTAAAGTGCTGACCTGCCACATGCTGTTAATTTCAAATAAAGAAGCATCCCCCATTTGTTTTGAAGGATAAACATCATAGAGGAACATATGCTTGGGGAGAATGATTTGAAGGTGTAATTTTCCATGTAAATAGTCACAAATGAGCGATTGCATCCTGTTCTTTAAAGCTCGGCATGATGCCCAAAGTTTTAGCTTTCATATTTTCCAGATTCTGTACTGAATTAGTGTGTAACTCTGAACTTCATATAAAGAGTTAGCAAGTTCTCCTCACAGCTCAGTCACACAAAACAATCCTTTTCCAGCCCCAGAACCAAGGACACTGCTGCAGCTTCAGCCCAAAAAGTGCAAACAGTGAATTGAGGAGAGAATCTGGGAGGGTGGGACTGCAGAACCTGGAACTGGAATTGGAAAATGAGCCCCAATATGGAAATGAACCAAAACTTACACAAGTATGAAAACTCCTCACCCGGGGTCCATCTTGGGTGGAGCCAGGGCTGGGCTCTTGAACTGCCCAAGGTGTGTCCTTTGAAAGTCTTTTTAATAAATACCTATTTTATTCC
Organism: Luscinia megarhynchos; assembly: GCA_034336665.1. Lineage (NCBI taxonomy): Eukaryota > Metazoa > Chordata > Aves > Passeriformes > Muscicapidae > Luscinia > Luscinia megarhynchos. The sequence goes on along the minus strand of CM067572.1, from coordinate 20,168,309 downwards.
TTTTAGCACTGTCTAGTCTCGCTGTTCTAGGTAGCCTCTCAAGGCATTAGGCAGGGTAGGAGGATTTTTGATGCTGACTTCAATTGGGAATGGCTGTGATAAAGCTGACTAATGATGAAATCCTCACTTGTATAAACCCCTTGACACTGGAGTCTGGGTACGGAAGAAAAAGCAGCATTTTCAGGAGTTGGTGCTGTTCATGCATGTACTTTTCTCCAACTGAAGGTAAAACTGGCAGTTTTAGAAATAGAAAAGGTTTGTTACTAAGAGGGGTCTCCAGGTATCTTGCTGAGTGAGATCTCCATGGGCATGTGCCCATCAGGAAATGGCTTTTGTGTTGATCTGTGCTGAGAGCTGCCATGGTGGCACCTGGCAGACTGCATCTGAATGGGAGCATGCTGCAGGAGAGCAGAGCTGGCCTGGAGCATGCAGACACCCCGTGCACATGGGGTCTCTTTCCTGTCCATTGCTGTAAACAAGGAATATCCAGCAGGTGTCCGCTTGTCTGCGGGGTAGGAAGGGGGTTTTGTAAGGGAAAGTGCTGGTCCCACCAGCTGAGGGCTTGGTCCTGTTATGGAGTTCATAAACATGCTGTCCCTCTGAGCAAGTAACCCACCAAAGCATGGCCCACTACTTTCCCTCTTTATATGGCTCAGTATATTTCATAACTGGAATCCATATTATGAGCCACTAAATGCACCCTCTACAGCAAGGCTAAAATGTAAACCTTTAATTAGATGAAGTGCTGATAAATCTGATATCCTGGATTTATGTGGCATCCTGTGGCTCAGAAAACAGTTTGAAGTTACAAATATTACTATTATTATTTAGAATACTTTCATGGTGAAACTTGAATACATGTATACTATGGTTAGGGTGCTAGATCCATGCAGAGTACTGACATAATTATTATATATAAAAAAGCTAGTGCCCTTCAATGAGGGCTGAAGGGAAGGCAGAGTGCTGCTAGGCACAGCCACTCTCCAAAACCAACATGGCACATAAAAAAGAAGAGGAATAAAGGGCTGACACAGTCAGAAACAGAGGCTTCTCACTTGTATTAAACCTCAATGTTTGTTGACATGTAAAAGTGATATGAAACACATGCTTAAACTTTCCCCTGTGCCTCCCCCCAGAATCTGCCTCTCCTGTTCTCCTGGGAAGATTTTTTTTCAACTGTGACAGCAGCATATTTTCACTGGCACGTGCAGAGATTTTTAATGCAGGCAGGATTAACAGAATGATTTATTTCTTTACAAGTGACCTGTATAGTTCCTCAACCTATCACCTGAAATTTAACCAAGTTTCTCACATAAAATGCCTTTTCCCCCTCAAATCTCTATGTAAAGTTTCCTCATTCCCCCCTTTCTGTTTCATTCTGTTTGGTGGCATTGGATGGCTCAACAGATGTTTTATATTCAAAGCACAATGCTATTTTGGAAAGAAACCAAGAATTGCTAGAAGCAAGCTTTCCCTGCTTATATGTTTACAAATCATGATACACACAGTTGAATTAACAGGCTGGGATAATTAAGATATCAGAGAGATCTGAAACTTGGCTCCAGAAGGCCAGACCTTTAGCATGGAAAATGTTTTGTCACCTTTCATCCTCTGTATCCAGTGTGTGGGAAGTGTAGCTTCTTCATTTGCAAAATGGCATGACCATGGTTTTTTAATTACAATTAGGGGTGTTGATAAATATTTTTTCTTCAGAACAGGAATAGGAAATTTTAAGTTTTGAGGTTACTTTTTGAATCCAAATTTTTCTCATCTTAGGTTTCCTTGAGTTGAACAGAAGAATTCCTGTGCTACATTTCCATGTCTTTTCTCTTTTCCGCACACATGGGAACTCATTCAGCCTCTGGTTTTTAGAGATGCTTTAAAGAGGGTATTGGATGGAGGAAAGGGTTAGCATTGAGAATGTACCAAAAAAAGAATAGAAAGGTGTAGTTAAGTATAAAATGTCCATACAGGGTGGAATAAAAACATTCAAAAATACACCAGCAAAATCTGGAACAAAGCTTTCCTACTTTGTGGGCAGGCATGGCATAATTGTGGCTGCAGATGGAAATGCATAAATGAAAATCTGGAAAGAAATGTAAATGCTCTGAGTTTAAATATGAAATAGTTATCCCGTTATTTAAAAAAAAAAAAAAAAAGATTGAGGAACAACTTGCTGAAGTACAAAGCTTTTGAGCATCCATCAGAGAGAAGGAAACTGCAGCTGAATGATGCTGATGTATGAATGGCAGGACCAAGGACAAGCGTGGTAGACCAGGTGCCTGTGATCCCTGCATATCCTATAATTCCCAGGAGTTACATCTCTCAAGTCATCAATTAAATTAAATTAAAGGTGTTATTGACATGGTTATATTTAACAGGGACTCTGGTGGGATCCATTGCTTCAGACAAGTAAACATAATAAAATAACAAAACCTGTAGAATATGTAAGAACTAATGAAGTCTCATCATGTGTTTGAAGAAGGGTCATATTTCAAATCTATCTGTGTATTGCCTCTTCTCTCATTTTCAGAAGGTCATGAACAGGGAGAGAGGGAGACCTTGAATTTTCAAGGTTTTGGCGAGATTGCTCACCAGGAGCCTCAGGAGAAGCCACCCACAGGTGTCTGTGGGATGAGACAGTTCCTGTTGTGGATTAGCGGGTAGGAAAGCAAGGGCTCAGGTTTCAAAACATCACAGAAGTCCCTTAGGGATTTTCTAGGATCCCTACTCTTGAATACTGATAACGGATCCGCAGAGGAGAGGAGGAAGGTCTGAGCTTGGCTGTCTTTGTCACCAGAGGGGCTGCTGGAACCAGGGGAACCCCTGAGCAGCCACAGAGGGGTCTGGTGGTCCTGGGTGCCCGGGCAGCACAGGGGCAAAGGAAACTCCTGCAAGCAGGACTAAGATAATGATCTCTCAGTTGTATTTTTTTCCTGCCCTGCACCAGGAGCAGCTAGCATTGCAGACTGTTTAGAGCTCAGGGCTCCGAAGTGGTCAGGAAGGGAAATAAAGGGAGGAAGTTTCACCAGGAGAACAAATCACCCCATTGTTGTGCTGCTGCTGGTCCATGGGGCGTGAGCGTGTTCAGCGGGGCTGGCCCGTGTGCTGCCTCAAGGGACGGTCACGCCCTGCCCATGGCTCGGGGAGCTGACCAGGAGCCTGAAAGGTGCAAGGAGGAGCTGGAACAAGCACGACAGAGCCTGGACAAGCAGAGAGAGGAGGGGTTATCTGTGCGCTGTGTGCAGCTGCAGAGTTCATTGCCTCGGGCTGTTAGGGAAATGTGAGTGGTTTCAAGAGCCGATTAAACAAATCAGAGGAAGGGCATTGGTACAGCTGATGACACAACTTTTGGGAAGCTCCGTGCATTTCCTGAAAGAAACCTATTCATACCTTTGTCCATACCCGTGTGGTTTGTCTGTGTACTGGCTACCCGGCGCTATAGGAAACAGGTAAGGGCAGTTTGAGATGAGGATACTTGTTTGCATTTTTAGGGTAAATCTGCTGTGGGAGGTGGAAATCAGGATTGCTGGTGTTCTCTGCCGTGGCATTGCTGGTTGCAGCTCCTTGGGCAGACAGCAGCCTCTGGGACACCAGAGGAGCAGGCTTTTCACACTGGTGTTACTTTGCTGGTTAAGACCTGAGACCAGCGAGATAATTGGACAGTAAAGGTTAAGTACAAGAGCATGTGGACAATATAATTCCCTGACTGCCTTGAAGATACCACATCTCTCACTTGTCCCCTGCACAGAATTAATTTACCCTTGGAGGACTTGCTGTGTGGGCTTAAGGTGCCAGCCAGTGCTGTACCCTACACCTGTGTCAGGTTCTGGGTTTCAAGGAAACAGCTATTTGTTTTAAGAATCAGCTGTGTCAGGTTCTGGGTTTCAAGGAGACAGCTATTTGTTTAAGTATTTTTCTAGGTTTGGGGTTTTTTTTTTTTCCTCCTTTCTTTCCTCATAGCTGACATCTTGTGTTTTGTGTATGTGGCAAGCTTCCAACACCTTTGCAAAAGTACCTTTGTGCAGACCACTGCCAGACAGAAGTGCACACAAGTGGCCACTTGTGGGCTATCCTACTATGCCAGGAAGAGCAGATGCTTTCCTTCTCCACATCAGAGGTTTGATGGCAGAATGCTTGAGAGGGACCCCATCTTAGGGCTCTGCTTGTGCCAGTAAAATAAAATCCTATCATGTGAAGAAGTGATAATTAAGCTGATTTGCAAAGTATCCACGGGGAACAGAAGGTATCTTGAAATGTTGTGGCTCTGCTAAAACATGTTTGCAGAGCCTACTTTGCCAGCTTAAAAATCAAAGCAAACTAACTGTTCACATTGCAGCAGTGTGTACAGTCAAAGGTGGGGAGTAATTTGTGAAGAAGGTGAGTTTTCCAAGTGCCTTTGAGTGGCCTGGAAAGGAGAGGAGTTGTTGTGACTTGCTGTGCACCACCAGAAGGAATATCCCAGCAGGAACTTGCAGAGAGCTGTAAAGTTGTTTCACTGTAATGAGCCTGCCATCCATCTGGATGATTCAAGTGTGAGATGCAAAAGCTGATGGCTACTGAGCTGTGCCTGCTATCACCTCTACCTGGAATCCCCTCAGGAGACAGTGTCCTGCAGAGCCTGGAGCAAAGAGCTCTGCCTTGCAGGGTAGGCTCTGAGCTCCTCTGACAGCATTGAGGCTCTGTGCTCCCTGCACAGAAGCTCTTGGCTGGGTTTTCTGGAAGCCAGACTCTTGTAAATACAGCGTGAATGAAGTCAGGCTGGGCTGTGTGAAGCATGCTCAGAGGGAAGTGTCTCAGAATTGGGTACTAAGCTGACACTGGGCTCTGTTTTGGTGTTCCTGTGCATTTGGAAAGCATTGCTGTGTGTATGGTTTGCCAGCAGAGCCCTGACAGTGTGGGGGCTGACTCAGCACTGCTTTCCCCATCAGCAAATGGCTTTTCAGGCAGCTGCCTTCACCTGGTGCTTTCTGCTCTCCATGGCAGATCCCAGGTGAGTTGTCCCAGTGGGGTCCCAACTGCAGGAGGCAGCAGGGAGAGTCTGAGAGACCAGGAGGAACCATGAACAGCATGGAGAGCCTTGGGCTTACTGCTCACAGAACAGAGCACAGGGGTGTCCTGCATCCCCTCCTGATGTCCCACCTCTCCTGCATCCCCTCCTGGTACCCGACCTCTCCAGACTGCTGTACCTCTCCTGGCCAAAAGGACTTCAGTCTGTCCACCTAGTACACTTGTACTTAAGGAAATGAAAAATTCATAGAGTCTGTCAAAGCAGGGCAAATAGTCTCAATAAAAGCTGGAATTACTTGTATTTCTTGGATCTTCTTGTTGTTTAAGAACTGGAGGTACAGAAATATTTGCTTTTTCATTGTGGAGTGCTCTATAAAAAATAATTTTGTTCCTTAATAAAGTTAAAATGTAAGTTGTCAGCATTAACATGCTTTAATAATTTAGGATTTAGTCCTGCAAAAGATAGGGTTTGTAATTTAGTTCATGTGGCATAGTATTGACTCAGACTTCCTGTAAAAGCAAGCTGCTTTCTTGATTTCTCAGCTAATACTGTCAAATCTCCCTTTCTCTTGCTGCATTTCCTTTGCAGAGTGAAACTGTAAAATCTAAAACACATTTATCTATTTTGTGAAGACTTATGGATTAAGATATATTTTATAAAGCAGCTTTCTATGCGTCTTGTTCCAAAAGAGCAGTGAATCTTCTCTGCAAGAGTGCCTGAATTACTCAAGGATAGGCAGTAAGATATTTCCCTAGGAAAAGTTAGTTTGTTCTTTCTTTTCCCCATTCTTTGTGTTAAGTACCAGCATCAGGTTATTTCCTTCACTGTATTATGGGTGCATCTGGTGCTCAGGGTGGATCTGGTTGCTCTGGTGGGGCCAGAGAGCAGGCAGCCTGTGAGCTGTAGCTCTCTGCTGTAGCTGAGAGCAGATTTCAGACAAAGAAGGAAGATTCCCATTTTGAGTGGGCATTTAGGCATTCAGAATGCTTATCTGGTGTTAATGTGTTTGCTGCTATCCTTCCAGGCCTGGTAACAGCTTCTTTGGGACCACCTTATCTGAGGCAGTACTTGCTCATCCTTGTACTTTGAGGCTTTTCCTTAATAGGTTTTCTTTTTTATTTTTTGCAGGTATTTCTTGAACTATTCAGCACATCACAGAGCTGTTGTGTTTTGGGATATCCTGCTTAAGGCCTCGGAGGAAAATCTGCCAACAGAAAAAAATGACTTGAGTTGGAGAGCTGCTGCTTTATCCACAGGTAGTGATTGTAGCTCAGTAACCTCTCAGCAGCCCAGCACTGCAGTGTTTGCTTTCAGCAGGTTACTCAGTGAGGAAGTTGCTGCTTGTGCCTCCCTGGGAATGGCAGTGATCTGCATGTGTTTGTCTCCTGAGGACCCCTGGAGTCTCCATACTGTTCCCATGCTTTTGGACACATCTGGAGCAGCCATGTAGGGAAATGAGCAGTTGTTGTCCTGTCTTCTGTGGTCCTGTGTGCTGCTTGTGCATCAGTGTACGTTTTGTACACCAGCCGCCTAAATGAACCTAATTTGAACTGTGTTTTGGGCAGTCCTCCTACTGGATTCCCTTTTGTGACATTGTGGGAGCTGGAGGTATCTGCTGGTGTGAGGCAGTTCAAACGAGGGCAGGCAGTGCTGTACGACAGTGTCTGCTTTCTCCAGAGGTAACTTGCCTGCAGTAATGTTCATCCAAGTGTATTTATGAGACCAAACATGCCCCAAACCTTACTGGGGCCTAATCGGCTTCCAGCAGGTATTCAGTGAGGTTTGATGTTGAGAGTGCACTCAGCCCACTGCAGACTTGCAGCAGTTCCCTGGAAAGTCACCAAAGTACCAGGCTGGTGAAGCTCCTGGTGCTCATGAACTCAGAACTTTTTTCTTTCTTTTTCTTCCAGTTCTACGCTTTATAATGTTCTTCATTAGTATTAAAACCTGTGGTCAAGTAAAAACTCATTTCTGGAAGTGCATCTGTTGGCGTTGGAGTGTTGACTGTCAGGGGTGGGAGATGAAGCAAAGCAAAGTGGAGACTAACCCTGCTTGCTGGTGTGATACTGGCAGTGTTAAATTTGTCTGTCACTTGTGGAAGGGAGTAGAAAAAAGGTTTAAGTGGCAGTGGCCTCAGGTCAGCATTACATAGCATGTGATGGCTGATACCCAGCTCAGGTCTTTCTGTTTGAGGTGGTACACTTTGAAATGAGATCTTTAAATAGCCTGAAATGTTAGAATTACCCTGATGTCTCTCTCCCCTCTCACTGCACACAGATCTCCATGACTTTACCTGTGCCTGCAGCCCTGACTGAGCTGTTTCCTTTCCCTAGGGCCAGCTTCCCATGTCCCACCTGGATGCACCGTGCACTATGGTTCACATCAATGTGTTGAAAAAGTTCGTGTGTGTTCTTGTGGTGATACTGGTAGCACTGACAGTTTGCCTGTGGAGAGAAACAAGAAGAAGCTACTATGATCCTTTGAAGACCAGGAATGATGATTTGCAGGGGCACAGGAGTTTGGAGAAACGGAACCCAGTTAAATCACAAGGCCTTTTCCGTGAAGCAGCCAGTGAACTGGGGCAGGTATCTAAAATGTGGCTTGCTACCCAAAACAAAGGCACCTCTGAAACAGCTGAGAGGTCCAAGAAAGCAGCCTTTGGGAAGGTATGGGATAAGGACAGCTCATCCAGAAATCTCATACCCAGGCTGCAGAAGGTCAGGAAAAACTACCTGGCCATGAACAAGTACAATGTGACTTACAATGGGAAGAGGAGTGCTAAGCTCAGCCCAGAGAAGTTGCTGTGCCAGCTGCGGGACAGGGTCAATGTGACCATGATCCAGAGGTCAGATGGTCCTTTTGGTACCTCTGAATGGCAGCAGTATCTGCCAGGAAAAAGCCTCAGTGAAACAGTGGGACATCTGGGTCGCTGTGCTGTCGTGTCCTCGGCAGGCTCTCTGAAATCATCTCGCTTGGGACACGAGATAGGTTGGTATCTTTCTGTTAGCATGGAGTCAAGTATCCTTGTTTTATAATTTGGGCTGAGTAGAAGTAACCTGCTGTCATGCTCTTACTGATAAGTCTCTTGTGGTCAAAAGGTATTTAAAACAAGCTGAAATGTTTAACTTCTGAAGTCAGTAAATATTTCAGCCTAGCTGGAAATAGGATTAATAGGTATCTGTATTCTAGCAAGTCCTTTGGGTTTCCATAATCCCATTTGCATCACTAGAGGGTCACATGAATACTGGATACCAGAGAGTGATGTTGGTTCCTCAAGTGTTCATTTCTTGAGAGGGCTTGGAGTGGGTTGCATAATGCTTATTGCAGTCAGAAAAAATTTTGTAGAGGAAGACATTTTCAGAGAAGAAATTAAAGAAAATGCTAAAGGGGAAAAAAACCCCTTGGACATAGCCCTGAGCAGTCTGTGTTGAGCAGAGGCCATAGAAAATCTTCAGAGGTCCCTTCCAGCCTCAGTGATTCTGTAATTCTTGCTCAAGGCTTTCCAAAAGTGGCACTGCTTCATTCTGAGCCATAAGGCAGCTGGCTGAATTTGAATGGCCCAGAAGACCATCAAAAGACTTAACAAGGATTTATCTCTTTGGACAAAGTTTGATGATGCTTTGCAGTCCCGTCTGACCATATTTGCATATATAATGCATAACCTGAGGTTAATGCATTAATTATTAACTGATGAAGCTTTGGTCTTTTATTGTAGATTATAAAGAAGCATGTTTTGATGCCAAAATGTTCTGTGTCTTTACAAAAGCAGCATGCTGGGAAAACCAGTTCTCCAGTTTTCAATTTGGGGTTTTGTACCAGGCAGAAAATTCTCCAGAGTCTGCAGCTCCCTCAGCTTGCTTCATTATTTGGTGTTTGGAGCTCACTAAGGTTTATGCTTAAATGAAGGAGAATTTTTAAAGTCTCAGAGTTTTCTCTCAAGTGGAAATTGGTTTTAGGCTTTGGTGTATTCATAAGTTGTCTGTTGGATCAGATCCCTTTGGCCTGCACTAAGCTGCAAGCAGCCTTCATCTTCTGAAACTAGGTAGATGGATAGATTTTAATTCATCAGTTATGGACAACTTTGGCTAAGCCTTCACAATCATAGTCCCTTGTGGGAGACAGTGTTTAGTTCTGGTACTTGTCAGAAGTTCTGCCTCAAATTCCTGTGTCCACATGGCAGGTGAGCAGGAGCTAGAGTGAGGCCGAGCAGTTGGAAGTGTGTTAAAATGCTATGAAATATGCAATGAAGAGCAGAATTGCCTCCTGTTACAAATTGCTGGTGGAAGTTGGTTGATGTAATTGTTTCTGCCTCTTAGGAGTGTTCGGAGTGAGATGAGTCAAGACTTGGGAAGCCAGTTCTTACTTTTCCTTCAAGTACTGTATCAGCTTGTTTGGGTGCCTCTGGGAGTTCAGAGCTAAAGGTTTGCACAGAAGCGACCTTCTGTTGAGCAGTCTCCCTAGCTCAGCTCCCTTGTGCCCAGGGTGTCTGTGATAGGCTCCAGAATTGCTGCCAGTGCTTGTTCCTCTGGAAGGAGACCCTCACAGGAGAGGGAGGTGATGTTCTGGAGTGTTGGAATGCAGTCTCTGCACCTCTGGGATTTGTTATGGGAGTAGCCAAGTGGGATGGGCTGTGCTTTGGCTCTGACACAGACATCAGACAGGCCAGGCCTTTTGTTGTTCCCACAGCCACTCTGTCAGCCCTCCCCACACTGAAGTGCTGCTTTGTTCCAGATCACAGGAGATGGATGCTGGGGAGGTCACTGTGTAGGGTGCCCAAATGCCATTAACCCCTGCTGGTGTCCCTTCCCTGTGTTTCTCCTGCCTGGGTCACAAACTTTCACCTTTCTGCTCAAGCAATTAACTCTGCTAGTGCTTCTGCAGAGTTTGAGCACTTGCAGCCTTGAGGTGGGCAGGGTGAGTATTAAGGATTCAGATGCATTCAGTGTATCTCTGAGCATCTTCCCACTTTTTCCATCTAGGAAATGTCGTGGTGGTATTGGAGGGAGTTGTTGAAAAGGTACTAAATCTTACAAGCTTGAAGTATTTGTGTAAATGAGCACAATGGATTGCTGAGCTATTATTCAATGAAATATTTGTTCTAGTAATCATGTTAAGATATCAAATGAACAATTAGGTAAAGTAAGAGAGTCTAGCAGAGCAGCACAGGGTTGTAAACAATCACCTTTTATTGGGTTCTTGGTATTACTGAAGGTTATAAATTGCCACTGAAAAATCTGATGGGAGAGATACTGAGTGTAGCACAACCACCTGGAGACAGAGCCAGCTACTCTGCCTGAGCAGTCACTAAACACCCTTTTGATGTGCAGACTTAGGGCATATTAATGGTTGGCTGTCTGGCTGAAGTTATATATGAAGAAATCATAGCCCTGGCTTGCATTAGTGCAAGGTAGGATGTGGAGCTAAGGGTCTGTAGTGCTAACAGCAGAGCCACTTCTCTGCATGGAGACACTTCTTTCCAGAAACATCACCTCTCTTAGTTTTGGCTGGGGCTTTGGAAGGGCTATTAAGAAGCCCTACTTGTCTAGGAGAATAAAATAGCTGAGACATCAGTCTTTGATCTGCCAGCATTGACTGTTAGAGCACTCCCATTTTCAAGAAAATTGTCTCATAAAGACCCAGTTCTGGAAGGTGGGTCCTTCTGCCCTGGAACTTGGCAATTCCCACGGGCCCTGACTGCAGTGCTTTGTTTTGCAGTCATGTGGCCTCAACTCAGGAGAGATGACCCTGCTCCTCTAACTCAGCCCCTCAGATCACAGGGAATGTTTCTCACCCAAATGCAGCCCCAAGGCAGGGAGAAGCCAGGGTGACATGCACAACTGCCCTGCGTGTCCCAGCAGCAGCCTGACTCCAGGATATTACAGTGCCTGGCTGGTTGTGCCAAGGCAGAGGAGGGTGCTGGAGGACTGCTGTTCTATCTTAAGAGATCATGCCAGCAGAGGAAAATGCAGTGAATCCCAGGGCATGTAAGAAGCTGTGTCTGTTGAAGGCACAGGAGTGGGTTTATTTCTGTGGGAGACAGGCTGGCAGGCTGAGGTCAGCTTGGCTTTCCACTGAGGTTGGTGTACATATTTCTAGGGCTGGTCAACCTCCAGGCTGGAAGAGAGGATGCTGGCTTTCTACAACTGCCTAGTTTCTTAGTTTGCAGCCAGCCATGTGGTAAATTAATTGTGCATTGGTCTATCTCCTGGTAAAGTGTTTGGAAGAGGGAGAGCAAATGCTGGAGTTGTGCTCTCAACCTGGCTGTGGGTTGTAGCTTTAAAGAGTAGATTTTAAGAAGTGTATTGATCATTAAGTTTGAGCCACACCTTCCTCTGAAGAATCTGAATTGCTGCTTCTAGATGTTAGGTTGAAAGGCAGGGATTAGTCAGATTCTATTGGAAGTGCAGGTGAATAAGTCACTTGTTTCTGGTACCACTCACACCCAGTTACTGGCTCACAGGTTTTCCTTCTGTTTGGGTTTCAGACAGCCACGACGCTGTCTTGCGATTCAACGCAGCTCCTGTCAGGGGCTTCCAGGATGATGTGGGGCAGAAGACAACAGTTCGTCTTGTGAACTCCCAGGTAGGTCTGAGGAGTGTGCACCAAGCAGGTCAAGCATGGCAGAGCTGTGTGGCTGCACTGTCTGGGAGCTGGGAAGAACAGGGCTGTCCATCTGATTTCTCCTGTCCCTAGCACATAGCTGCAGGATGGGGATGTCTCTCCTTGGAATGGGGACAGTTGATGAATCTGAGGTGACTGGAGTGACACTGGCATGCATTTGCAAACTTGCAGTAGCCTGCTTGTGATTTGCAGCAGGCACAAGGTAATCTGTGTTTTGTCTTTGCTCAAAGGCTCTGTATGGGCGCAGGAAGGCCAGCTCCATGCTGCTGTGCCTTTGGAGGGAAAGGCAAGAGCAGCACCACAGCTCGGGCAGTGCAGGTCTGCAAGGAGGGGTGTGCCAAGAGATGAGTTGTACCTGCCCCAGAGATGGGTATGAAGAATGGAGAACGTTTATTTGGCTTTTAATAAAAGAACAGTGTTTCTTTACTGCCCAGCAATGCTGCAGACTCTAGGTAACACATTAACCAAGGCTGCTACATGGCTGAAGGCACTTGACAAAAGACCCACCTTTAAAGCTGTAGCTTGTGCCCAGCCAGGAGAGGGGTGGGCTCTGGTGGCTCCAAGACCTCGTTGCAGAGCATGGCAAAATGTGCCTTTAATGCTAGGCCTTGCTAGAGTTAAATCTTCCCTGCTTCTGAGAGCTCTTTGTAGGTATCCAGGTGTCCCTTTGCTGATTCCCTTTGGCCAGCAGTAGGCTGTGAAGCAAACTCTCCAGAGTTAGAACCACGTGTCAGTACATTGGCAGTCTGCCACTTGTCCAGCAATAGAGTTAGACCCTTGCTTTTGTAGGTACCTTTCCTCCACAGACCTGTTACCCTTCATGGTTGTCCTCTTTGTGGGGAGAAATCTTCAGGTGTAGACATGCAGGGAAAAGAGGAAATCACAGTGGGATGTGCTGGTGAGAGAATGGAGGAGGACCAAACAGACCAGGAGTTATTTGGTTAAAAGATCTGGTGCAGCATTGCAGCACCAAGTACAAGAATCTCCTCGCCCCACAGGAGGAGGAGGAAGAGGTTGTAGGCACATGAAGGCTGAGGAACTGACAGAGGGAGAGATGAGTGACTGAAGTGGAGCTTTTGTAATCCTGAACGAAAAAGGGTGTTTCATTTCCTTACCCCAAAGCTAAGATTTGTAGGCCTGGAGTTTTCTCACCTGCCCCTGTGTGAGGAGTGCATGGATGCTGCTGTGTAATGAGGTTTAGACTTTCTCAGAACAGCAACAGGAGCTTGACCATCCTCTTCAAATGCAAGAAGACATGGAGTTAATGTGTAACCAGTTTGCCTAGTTCATTTTGTGTGTCTTTTAGAGGATATTCTTTCTTGTGCAAATGCTTTTGCTAACTCTTTCTGCTCTTGGGTCACTCTTCACTTGCTTTTTGCTGTTGCTTGCTGCATCTCAATTCCCCTGCATTAAACCCCCAGTCAGAAGGGTCACAGTTTGTCCTTTCTGAACCAGTCTGGTTTGAGCAGACAGATCTGGCTGCTGACTTCTGTGCCCTGTTTGACGTCTTCCTTTTTTTTTAATCTTTCCCGTCTCTGTGTATTTTTCTGATGTCAGATAGCTGTTAACACTTAAGCAAACTTTCTCTGGAGGATGTGCTCATGGCCAAGCTTACAGTGATAAGAAGAGAAAATATGTGCATGACCTATGTGCTATCAGTGTTATCTGCACAGGAAGGAGGGCAACTGTGTGGTTGTACAGCTGTGATATAGCTCTTTTCCTACTTTGGACCAAGTGTAGTTACAGCCATGTCATTAGAGTGCTTCTGTTCTCCATGCAGATCAGCCTGCAGTCATGGGTGATGTTCCCTCTGAATGGAGACACCACCTTGGAAAACTTCAGTTACAGGGAGAGCAATATTGCTGAACAATAGTTTTTAGAGGCTAAAGGTAACTCAAAAGGCAGCATTGATCGGGCTGCTGACCAGGGAAAATGATGCTTTCCACGTGTGTTGTGCAGGAGTCTCTCATCTGGGGTTTCTAAACTGAGCAGCTCTGACTGCAGTCCCTGTTAAGTTCAGACAACATTGGATTGGAAGACCATTTTTTTCTTACATGTTTTTATTTGCACTTTGAATGGCCCAGTGCTATTCTAGTCTTGGTGACATTATTTAAACCTTCTTGTTAGTGGGGTGGCCTGATCACATTCTCTTTTCAGCTCGCTGAAGGAGCTGTGCCTTATCTTGCCTTGCCCAGAGCTCTTACAGGCAACAGGTACTGGACAAGCTGTAATTTGTTCATGTTCTGGGCTGGCTTTTCTTATGTTATAACTGGGAAAAGGAATGGATTTGGGGCTTGGCTGCTTTTATTTTGACTCTTACTGCTGATCAATCCTCAGTCCACTGTCAAAGTGAAGGAAATCGGATCTCCTGAATCTGATCTGTCAAAGCTAGTCTGTATTGAGTAATATCCCTTTGGCACACATGGCCAGTGGCCCAAAGGTTCTTAATAACTGTTTTAAGATACTTTTCTGTAATTTGCTGGCCAGAACATACGTGGGGGTGGATAGTTTTAACTGTAGAGTGGAGTATCTTGTGCATCTGTGTGCATCGAAAAAGATTAATGGGTTGGTGCTGACAGGAAGGCAAGAAATTTAGAACCTCCAGATCTGAGGATATGCTTGTAGGTCCACAAGCTTGGTCATTGTTCTAAATAAAGAATTTATTTAATGTTGCCTCATTTATTTGCTCAGGCCTTGACTGGTTCATCAGTACTGCTGCTCTTTTAATGGCATGTTTTCCTGCAGTCTGACACAAGGCATTGATTTGCCCTGGGAAAGCAGTCACATCTTGCAAAAACAAGAGCTGAAATACATGTGAAGGGAGTGCCAGTGTCATGCTGGAGGACAAAGCTCCTATTTGGCAGAGCTGACCAAGGACCAGAGTACCTTGTTCCTCCCAGCCCTTGTTTCCATTCTCCTGGGCTGCCTTCTTGCTGTCACAGACAGCACTCTCTGCTTTGGCTGCCTTTGCTGTTATTGGCACTAACAGTCTGCAGGGAGGAAGAGAAAGGAGATAGCACATCAGTGGAATTGAGGAAGGCTGTGGTGGGAAAGAGAGCATGTTTAGATTACAGGACGTTGACTGCTGGTAGCAGGAAAGAAGGAAATCATTGTGATATGGCCAGTAAGAGGGTAGGGGCTGTATTAACAAGATATTGTTACACATTGAAATGGCTAAAGAAGAAATCAGACAACCAATAGATCAATTAACTAATTAGGATCAAAAATATAGGCAAGACAAATCAGTCATGTAGTAATTTAAATGAATTTTGCTACTTAGAATCAGTCTCTATTAAACAACAAATGGACACTAAAGGTAGATGGGGAGCCAGATTCCTTTAGCAGACAGGTTAACTGACTGATATCTAGCAGGCCAGGAGTGCCAAGAGCCAGCTCCAGTGTGTGGGAGGGCACAGGAAACAGTGGCTGTGGAGGTGCTCCCCACCTGTTTTCCTGTCCCTTTGCTTTTTGTGCCTGTCACAGCTTCTGCCAGCTCGCATGGCTATAGAAACAATGAGACATGAAAATGAAGTGCATGTGCTCCTTGCCATATCCCTGCCCTTTGCAGGCTCCATCCCACTCCTGCCCAGCTGAGGGGATGGCTGGTGCCAGCTGCTGTGCCCCTCTCTGTCTCTGGTGTCCCCAGGCTGCAGGCAGATACTCACACCTGCACCACTGCACTCTCCAGCTGTCGGTGGCCTAGCTACTTCAGCTGCTGTAAGGAAATGAAACCAGGCAGTGCACCTGGTCAAGGCCAAGGCCTAATCCCATAGAGTTAAGAACAGATGTGAGGAAACTCTTTTTGCTTTTGGAATAATTCCCATCTGGGCTGGTCCTTGTGCTCTGGTTGTGGGGACAGCCATGCAGGCAGCTGGCTGCAGAGGCAGCCAGGCTGCTCAAGGACTAATTGAGTAGCTCATAGGTAGATCTGTGGAGAAAATGAGGACAAATGGAAGCTGCTTTTTATGATTATGTTTTATGATTACAGTGTTTACTAACTGTGCCTCTACAGGTTATGGCTTTGGGTGGGGAGGACAGAAGATTGTTTGATTAAGATTGTTTTCTTTCTGCTGCATACCTGGGTTACCCTTGGCTGTCCCAAGCAGTTCTGGTTATGTCCAGAGGATAGAGAGAATTCTGTTTGAAGTTTTCCTTCTCATGGCTTCACTCAGGAGATTCAAACCTTCCCTGCCTGAGCTATCCCCTCCCTGCCCAGCAGAGGTGATGGGGGCTTGGCATGAGGCAGGATTGGCTGAGGATGCTGGAGTCTCTCATCTCTTGCACTGATGGTCTCATAGCAGGCTGAGCACTGGCTGCCAGGGTTCCTGTTGCTGAGGAGAAACCACCCACCTTTTGAGTTAAATGAAGATTCTTGATAAAACCAACAGTGTGTTTGCAGCAGGCTCTGCTTGGACTGTCCTGGTGACTGCTGGCAGCAGCTGGTGTTCCCTCCTGGTTCTGGTGTTGTAATGATGAGATCTTCCACAGGCTGGGCCACTCTGTGGGTCCTGTCCTTAGTGTGTAAAAAAGCCTTGTAAAAGCCTTGTAAAGCAGCATGGCAGCTTTTCTTGTGACTCTCCACAAAGCCCTTTGCTGCAAGGCAGGACTAGCTTGCGCTTTGGAAGGGCACTGCTGGGGCTGTGTCCTTGCTGCACACAGTGGGCCATGCCCAGTAACCAGCAGTGGGGTGGCTCTGGCTCTTTCCAGGTGTGTTTTATTGCTTGGCTGCCTGCTAATTCTGGTATCATACCGCATGTCATTGTATCTGTTGTTGTTTTCCAAGCTTGTAACTGTTGAAGAGCAGCAGTTCCTGAGGGAACCACTATATAACACTGGAATCTTAATTGTCTGGGATCCAGCACCATATCATGCAGAAATTCATGAGGTAAGGCTGAGTTTCTTGTAAATAAAATCAGATTGACGTGCTTTGAAGTGCTTCTGTTAAACCACTTCCTCCTGATGTGGGCAATCACTCATTCTAAGGCCATTCTTTTTTGCCTTTTTGTTATTATGGATATATTAGTGTGTACTTCTGGGAGTATCCCATGGATGAGTGCTCCTAAGAAAACACTTGTCTGCTTCTGATCCCTGTGAAGGTCTCAGGCCAAGGATAATAGGCCACCACCTTTGCTTTCCCATGGGCTGATGGTGCAGGGAGGAGGTCACTGCTGGCTGCAGCAATTGTCTCATCACAGGGTAAATTCCTCTCTCTGACACTTAATCTAAGATTTGCTGATGGTTGATGCTTGGATAGTTCAAGCACCAGTCAGCCATGGGATGTACCTGATTCATTATGAATGGATTGGGAAACCCTCTGCAGATCTGTGTCAGCTTTCATGTGTGGGTGTGCAATCCCTCTAGCAATTCACTTTTGATTTTGAGTACAGAAGAGCGTTGTTTGATATGTGATGAGCTCTGGAGGCTCACAGTGGAAGCAGGTAGGAGTGAATAGTCCATTCTTTACTTTTATTTTAAGCTCTGGTTGTAACTGAGAGATCTGCACTCCTTTGTTTGGCCTGCATTTCTTATTTTCTCACTGATGTTTGTTTCTGTGGCTGGTCCCATGGCTCCAGGAGGCATAAGGGGCTATGGACAGCATGTTTAGGAGTCAGTAAAACCAGGATGGGATATTTACAGCACAGGGGGGAAAAAAAATCTCAAAATTATTTTACGAAAACTTAAACCATTTCTACATTTTTACTCAAAGGGGAAATTTAAGGATGCAAATCAGCTCAGCCTGGTTCAGGAGGCTGAGCTAGGAATACTTGCCTGAAGAACAGGGTGCTTGGTATTGCAATGTGGAGAAGAATCTGGGTCTGGAGTTTTTAAGGCAGAGTTCTCAACATTGTCTGCTGTTGGGGAATGCAGAATGTAATTACAAAAGGTGCTGATCCCATTCAAGGGTCCTTCATTGAGATTTGGGGTTTCCCTGCTCTGTTTACTGAATCATCTCACAGTGACCCAAGGGGATAGTGTGAGTGAGGATGCTTAGGTGAGTAAGGGTGTGTAGCAGCATGTTCACTTATCCTTGTTTTCTGTTGCTTACAGTAAAGTGGGCCAGAAGTAAAGAATCTGATCTCCTGTTTCTGTTTTGCAGTGGTACAGAAAACCAGATTACAACTTTTTTGAAAGCTATAAGGCATATCGTAGAACACATCCAGAGCAGCCCTTCTATATCCTGAATCCCAAAATGCAGTGGCAGCTCTGGGATATTCTGCAGGAGAATTCCCTGGAGCATATTCAGCCTAATCCACCATCATCAGGAATGCTTGGTAAGATGATTGCCCTCTAAACTTCTGGTTCAGTTTGCAGGCAGGAACTCTCCAAGATGCCTTTTTTCACAGACAGCTACAAATTTATGGTGCTTATCAGAGTTGTTTTTACAGTGTTTGTCTTGTGCCAAAATTTAAGCTTCCTGTCTTCAGAGCAGCAGCTCAGTTGTATTAAAGTAAGTGGTTTGCAGCACCCCTCAGAAACAGCAGTCACAAACATGGCCCAGTTCCAGGTGGAAACAGGAGAGCAGACTGTAACACTGGGGCAGTCTCCAGGATTTGTAGCTTCTAGTGCCAGAGCAGTTCCCACAGGGTGTGAGAGGAAGGATGTGTCTCCTTCCAGGCTCAGATCTGGTCAGGCAAATAAATCTGTAGATTAATTACTGTAAATGAGTTCTAAGGGCGTGCCTGTTTCTTTTCCATATGCTATTTATATATAAATATATGTGTGTGTATATATAAAGACTTACTGAGGGCTGTGGAAGGTCAGACTGAATAGTTGCCCTGACAAGGTCAGTGATATGCCCTCCTCAGCAAAGGAGGAAAAAAACCTCCTTTTTACATTCTGCTGTTGCAAAAGTTTTCCTGCTTAGTGGAGAGCAGCCTAATGACCGGCTGAATAAAAAGGGGTGAACATCTAGGGAGCTGCCATGTGTTTGAAATCACAGCATAGCTGTAGAGTCTTGTTTGCCACGGACTGTCCAACTGCTGTGCTTCCTCCCTTTGCTGCCACCTCTGTTCCATCACTGCTGGGGCAGAGGCACTTTCTATCTCTGAGTAAACAGAATTGCTTGATGTTTTTGCCACGCCCAGCATCTATTAAAACAGTTCTTGGGTATGTGTACAGCAGCTGTGTAGCAGCACACTCACTGACTTCAGCAGCAGAGCTGTTAACTGGCATTATGGGCTTGAAGACACATGCATTAGGCAGCAGTTCCTCCAGGGATTAATTTCAGTCCAAGTCACCTTGCTTTTTGCTTTGTAAAACAAGTCACCTTGCCAAACTCAAGGGCATAGATGAGTTCCAGTTTCCAGCTCTGTGTTCCCTGGAAGGCCTGAGTGTGATCAAAAATTTTCATTTAAAAAGGAGGATTAAAACATGTTAAAAATATGCTTTAGGTTCTTTTAATGTCTTGCAGTTCATCAGGTTGTGCATGGTCCCTGATGTCTCAGATCCTGCATGAATTTTCTGTGATGTTACACATTGATTCAGTTTCTCAGGTATATCTTGCCATTTCTTGCACTTAGAAGAAAAGTAGCCTATAGGTAACTCTGGCTTCCATCTGATGCAGCTGTGCCCAGCACTGACTGGTGTGATGTCCTCGGGTGAGAGACACAGGAGGGCAGCACTGCTCTGCTCCGGGGAGCCTGAAGAGCAGAGGCTGCTCAGTCTCCTTGAGAATCTCCCAGCACAGTCCCTTTCATGATCCCTGCACTCACAGGAGGCAGCTGGGACAAATGCAAAGGTCTCATCTCTGCTTATGCAGGCAGGTTCGAGATGGGCTGTTCAGGTCAGCTAATGCAGTGCACGCTTGGCAGACACCCAAGTTTCCATGAAGCTTACAGATAATGGTAGCAGTCCTAAAGATTGTCCTTTTGGCATGGCTGTCAGTGTAGCTGAAATCACACTTTGCAAGGGAGGGCTTCAGAGAAGAGCCATGTCTGGCCTGGCTTGTTTTCTCCCCTCTGCTGTGAGTGTTAATAAAGGAACCCCTTCCCCCTGGAGCTGCCTGTCGCTCTGGGCTGTTTGGTGCTGTCTCTGTGACGTGGGGTTTGTGCTGTCTGTCCCCGCAGGCATCGTGCTGATGATGACGCTGTGTGACCAAGTGGATGTGTACGAGTTTCTCCCTTCCAAGCGGCAGACGGACATCTGCCACTACTACCAGAAGTTCCACGACCACGCCTGCACCATGGGAGCTTACCACCCCCTCCTGTTTGAGAAGAACCTGGTGAAGCACATGAACCAGGGCACGGATGAGGACATCTACACCCACGGGAAAGTCACCCTGCCTGGCTTCCGACAAGTGCAGTGCTAGCAGATTGGTTTTACTGGGTTTACTTCTCCTTGATTTTCAAAGCACTTTTTTAATCAGGGTTGTCAGATTTGTTAGGTCTAAGCACTGGTGTGATTTGACAGCTCTTCCATGTAGCAAGGCTTGCTCTTAGGACTTTGTTGCCCAACTCTGAGCTGTAAGGCTCGCTGTGGTACAGCCACTGACCTGCATGAGTCACTGCAATAAATGGACTCCCAGTGGAGCCAGGCTCCTGCAGCACATGGATGCCTCTGGCTTCATCTCAGCCCATGGTGGTGTAGGGGAGGCACAGGAGAGGCTCTCTAAGCAGAGATTGCACAAGTCAGGAGCATTCAGTGAAAATAGTTCTGTTTGCTTCCAAGTAGTTGTGACAACCAAAAACCTGGGCCATTGGAAAAAATAATGAAAAATCATTTAAAATTTGTTCCCATAATAAGGAGCTCTTCAGAGTAGGGCTGATTTATGGAAATGCTGTCAAGCTGTGTAATGATAAGCTAAACTTCTAGTCCAAAATATTTGATTTTACAAACAATCTGTGAACTTCCAAATTGTAAGACTTCCAAAACCACTCAGGTGACTTTTGGCAAAGGAAGAGGAAAGCAATTAATAATTCAGTGAATCTTGCAAGACTTTTTAAACTTTTTGCTTTTTTTAAAAAATAATTTAAAATAAATTTTAGTGATCATTTACTTCTCCAGTACAGTGCTGGGTTTGGTACAGAAGAACCCTTAATATCAGAAAGGTTTTGGGAAGATGCTCCAAGACAGAAATGGGAGAACTCACTGGAAGTCGGTGCCTTTTTCCAGCTCTCTGCTGCTCTACCTTTGCAGCTGTTGATGAATTACTTTCTGTACCCATTAACACGAGCACCACAGGGCTGCTGCTAGATGAGTTCCAGCCCTCTGCAAGCTGACAGAGGGGATCTCTTGACTGCTGTGTGCTTTTTCTGCATAGGTGGGGAGCAGGTTTGCCACTTCCATGCTTCGTGAGTGGTGGGGAGGGAGAGCGTGCTCTGCTTCTCATGCTGCAACAGGCAGAGCTGAGAAGGGCAGAGCTTCTTCCTGCTCCAGGGATTCCTGTGGCAGCATGGTGGGAGTGGTAGCTCTGCCATCTCAGTGTGTTGGTGAGAACACCTTCCCTGTCTTCTGTACTTGGGTGTTTCATCAGGTCTGTAAAGAAAGCATTCTCCTGTTTTGAATAAATCTTGTGAAGCCATTGGTCTGGCTGTGGTGAGTGGTAAATGTCTTGTCTCCGTAGCTCTGGGGATTTGTATCAGCCTTGCATCACTGCAGGCACAGCTGCTTCTTGCTCATTCCAGAGAGCCCTCAGCTCTTGCCCTGCTGCTCCTCCTCCTGCCTGGGGGCTGCTTTTCTACACTCCCAGCTCTTGGGATGGATTGGATCTGTCAGTGTTTACAAATTATATACAGGTAAAAGGTCCAGGTCCTTGCACTGCTGCCCAGGACCAACACGTTCCACTAGGACAGGAATGCAGTGGAGGCACTTGGAAAGCATTCCTTCTCACTGCTGGGGAGGAGGGAGCTTGCAGAGGAAAAACCATGAGGGGTTGCTTGGGAGGGCCACAGTAATCCTCTCCCCATCTCCACTCTTGGGTTTTGACAGCCCTACCTCTCTGTTCCTTGGATCAAGGAGGTATCTGCCACAGCAATTTGCTTCTTACTATGTGTTTAGTCGAGATTCAAATAGCTTCTTTTTTCATAGGCTGCTTCATCTGTTAATTCTCACAACACTATTTTCCACCTACTCCCCCAGTGTGGATACCAGCCCAGCCGCCCTCCCTGGCTCAGGCTGTGTAATGGATGGATGGGATGTGGCTTCTGGGAAGCCAGCACAGTCTGCTGCTGCTCACCTGGGGTCCCAAACCCACCTGCTCCCCTGCAGGGCCCCTACAAGGAGAAAAAATGTCAAGTAGCTTCCCCAGATCTCTCAGAGCCCTCGGTTACTTAGGGGCAGTAGTCTTGCACTGAGCATGCAATTTCAAATGTTATACTAACAGTTTTAGCTACATCCAATGTGTGATTCATTTACAGTCTAAACAGAGTTTTACAGGAATTATGAAAGAGCTTAAAATAAGCCAGTGGTAACCCTTTTTTTTTCCTTGTTTTTCTCTGCCTAGATCAAAATCTAATATAAAATGCAAGTGATGGCAAATCTGGCATTTAGAAGAGCCAGGTGTGAGTTAGTGCGTAGTAGGATTTTAATAAAAGTCCTGTCTTTCTGCATTCCTTACCACTTCCAGAGTGAACGGCTCTCTGTCCATGTAGAAAGGGGGAAAGGGCAACACTGCCCTTTCCAGTTAGCCACTGAAGAACTTAAGTACTGGGAAGGATGCTCTGTAATTACATGGGAAAACTGAAAAATATTTCCAGCTGGAGCCTGTTTTTACCCCTCTGTAGCTTTGCATTTTTAGAGAGCTATGGACAGGGGTGGGAAGAGGTTATCTGGTCAGACCAGAGCCCAGGGGAGGTAAATGCCACCAAGGAGGGAAGTGTCAGCAGTTCATGGTCGGACAAGGAAGAATTTGGGTGATGTAGAAGGGATGACAGTATGTTACTGGCAGGGGAAACTGGACATCGTTATCATTAAAGATGTTTCATTGTCTGGACTGATAGAGCTGCCTGTGGGTTTTTGTGGTTTGCTTTCACTAAAGAAAAGGAGGAAGAAGTCCCAGAAATTCAAACTGTAAGCACCTGAGTCAACACACCCGTCCTAGGTGCCCTAAGAAGAATGGAGTGGGTGAGTGGGAACTAGATCTGACAACACGCCAGTAAATCTGCAGCGATGGTTAAAAAGATACATGCTGGCACTCCCTGAAAAGAAACACCAGCTGCCCCAGCCTTTGTTTCTGTGCATGCAGGCAGCTGAAGGTGTGGGTACAGGGCACGATGGCTCATCCTCCTCGGCTCTGTGAAGTCTGACGCTCCTGCCCAGAGCTGTGGGTGTTTGATTTCACTTGTGAATTGTATCAGCCTGGCAGGGAAGCTGCAGCGCTTGCATCAGGTGATGATACAAGGCACAGTATGGAAGCATCAAGCTTCATTTTGGAGCAGGTAATTGGTGTGCATGGCTATCCTATCCCTATGCATTTATAAGAGAGGTGAAAGTTGAAATTTGTGGGGTTGCCTGGTGTCACTGTGTTCATCCAGGCGTCACCTGCAGCTCGTGAGCTCCTGGGAAATGCTGGGAGCAAGCTGAGACCCATCTGGGTTTGTGCCTCACTCCAGAAGGAGCTGCAGATCAAGACTCCTGCTTGAAGACAGAACTTACAAGGAAGAAGATGTGCTTACTTCTACCTTGGTTTGGGAAGTGCAGAGGAAGGTCTCAGCTCTAAGCAAACATTTGCTTCTCTTTTTGACCTGAACTCAGTGAGCTGCTTAACAGCCTTTTCTTGTGCAAGGTGTGGAAAATGGCTTTAATACACAGGAACGTTGGAGGGGGATCTGGTGTCTCTTGGGATTGATAATGCGCATGTCATGCACAACTTCTGTGCTGTTTTGGCAGTGGTGTGCAAGGCTTTCAGGGATTGCTTGGGAGGGTTGCAAACACAGCACCCTCTCAGTGTCTCCACTGAAAGAGAGCCCTTCTAGGGGCCAGCCTTGGCATCTCTCATCTTTCACCCAGGTATTTCCTGTGGAATACTTCCCTCTAGGTAGGAGGCTCCTGCTGCTCATTACCCTCCAGGATGTCGCCTCTGCAAAAGTTTGGGTCTCCAAGGTTTGCAAGAGTTTGCACTGTGTTCATTTGGTCACAGTTAGCTTGTAGCTTAATGTGTGATAAAGAGAGCAGTTAATTTTAACTGTGTCTTCTGACAGCCAGGGTGGACTTGAAGCTTAGTGCTCGACCTCTAGCTTGTGTTCCGTGTACAATGAAGACTTAGGGAGAAAATTTAAGCAATGAGTATTAGAAAAAAATTAAAAGCTCCATGGTTCAAGATATGTTTTAGGAAGATATGTGGATGTTTGCAAAAGCAGAATGGAAGATGAACAGGGAATATTGGGCATGAGAGATGGTTTGAAAAAGTGTTTGTTCAGTGCCATTTGTTCCAAGTAAGTCTCTTAAAGCCAGAGAAAGGCAGGAGTAGAGGGAGTGGACTGGAAGTGGTTTGGTTAGGAGAGAGTGACTTCTGGCAGACGTTGGGTCTCTTGGAGCAGACACAGACACTTCCCAAATCCCTGTGAGCTTGGCTTGCTGTTTCCATCCAGGTCTGAGTGTGCTGCTGGTTTTGGATGTCAGTGTGCATGGAAAGCCATGCTTATGGGAACAAAACCAACTTGGAATGTCTTTATTTCCATTCCTGCAAATACCTTGCAGTGTTTTTTCCTGCCTGGCCCTGGCATGTTTTACAAAAACAACAGCAAGGTGCTTCCATGGGCCAGCACTGGTTCTAACCTGGGACAAACAAAAGGGTCCTTGTAACAAGAGGATTAAATCAGCCAAACCTTTGCTAATCCTGCTGCAGGACAGCTCTGCTGTGTGTTATCACCTGTTCCAGCCCCTTGTAGTCCACACAGAGCCCTCCATGGGTGTTTATCTTGTACCACTCTGGTGATGCTGAAATGCCCTGGGCCCAGTTATAAACATAACATGTCAAAATGGGGACTAGCTGAGTCTTTCTCTAATAGTTAAATTAAATGCGGGGCCCTGGATGGTGGAACTGGTACCAGCATTCATAGCACTCATTTCCCAAAAGAAAGTAAAAATCCCTAATATGTGTGAAAGTAGGCTGCATTTCATTAAAAGCCTGTTTCAGGTACATCCAGCAGCATAAAAATAGGAAAACTGGCTCAATCAGCTTTGTAGGCTGAGCTCTCTGGGAGAGCTTGAGCTGTCTTTGAGCTCACATCTCAGCTGAGCTGTTGTCTCTGAGCTCCTGTGGAGGTCTGAGGTGTCGCTGTGCCCCGGGGTGGACACAGTGCCTCCTGCTCTGGGTCATTCTATGACCAGAGGGAGGTGACACAGCTGTAGCTGGCAGTGGCTGCTTTGCATTCCACCATCTGACTGCCTGTACTGGTGAGGGATGCAAAAAAAAAGAGCCATAAAATGGGTGTATTTTCATAAACTGAGCCCATGCAGCCATTGTTGGATTGACTTTTCACTGCTGGAACACTGGGGTGAGGTGGGGGTGCTCTAGGCAAACCTATACTGCAGCAGTGCCAGCCTCTGTGTTTCTCACTAATATGGAACTCAAAAACTTTCCTTGGGTGACAGAGCAATAAAACCATCTCCTGCCTGGCTGCGTCCTACAAGGAAGGAAGCAGATCTCTCCAGATCTCAGTTCTTGACATGTGTAAAGCAAACAAGGGCAGAATAAGTGAGTGTGAGTGGGTCTGGGGTATGCAGGGACACCTGGGGCTGGGAGCTGGGCTTTGGTGAGGCTGTGCTGCTCCAGGTTTCATGATGAAATTTCATCAAGCTCTTCATGCCTGTCCCTGGCTCCTGACTCCTTCCTGCCTGTAGACACCCAAACCTGTGCCCTGAAGGAATTCTGAATTACTCCAGTTTAACTTTACATTTTAGTTAATAAAGAAATAGAATGATGGTGCTATAATGCAGCATTGTCATACGTGGCAGAGAATGGAAAAATAGCAAACGAGTAGCCCTGGTGGTATGTGTGAACAAGGAAGTGGTATGTCAAGAAATCAGCTATTTTTATCACTGTTTGCCATAAAATGAACAGTGCAGGAAATGGTTTCAAGCTCAGTTAATTTTCAGTTCTCTTGAATAACTATTAATATTAAAACAAAGCTTGTGTTGCCCCCTGCTCCCCCCTCTTTCTCTCCAGCCCAGTCACCCCAGGCGTGTCAATGGGCAGGCTGGCACCCAGGGATTCCTGCTCCATGGAGGAGCTGTGTCCCCCTGCACCTGCCCCAGAAAGTCTCCAAGGGGCTGGAATAGGCAGTGATGGGTGTGGGTTTCTCCTTTATGAAAGCTGTGTGTATACCTGTGCTCTAACCCCATCCCTGTTCTCTGTCCATCCATTCTTGGGAGCAGATGGTTCCTCTAGAGCTTGATATTTCCTAGCCTCAGCATTACATGGATGCTTTTATTCACTAATCTGCCAGTGTAAGCAGTAAAGCACCTTTGGGAAAGCTGATACACAGATTAAAAGAAGCTGAGCTATCCCATCACCTGAAGTCATGCTTTGTTTATTGCAAAGTGAAATTTGTCAGCACACTTCAATTCCCCACTGTGCACAGCTGTCACTGTATGGATGTGTGTGTGTGTGTGTGTGTGGGGGGGGTTCTTAGAGGGAGCTGCTTAGGAAAAACAATAAATACAGAAAAGTTCCAGCCTTGTGGTTTGCTGAAGCAGCTGAAGCTGCAGGTGGAATGCAGCAAGAAGCTCATTGAAGGTGAGCAGAGGGATGCAACTCTAAAAGAATTTTACAGAACTAAGGAGGAGATACCAATATTGTACAGCAAATGTAAGGGAACTGAGCACCATGCTGCTTTCAGCACAAGGACACTCGAATGGCAGATTTTTTTGCCTCTCTGGTACAAACCATATGGAGGTGAATAGAGCTGGTTTTGTGCCAAGCATTTTGTTACAAAATCCCAGTTTTGCAAAGCTTAGTTTAATCCCTCCAAACTCCCCAAAGCCCTTGGGAACACCTGGGTATCTTGCTTGAGGTTTTCAGTTGCGATGAAGTTGCACTTCAAAGCTCTTCTGTGGATCAGCAAATGCCAGAAACACTTTATATTTTCCTTTCAAGCAGGGCTGAGCCTCCAGTGAGTGCTCAGTGCAAGCCTGAGAATTGCAGTGCTTATGAAAACACCTAGAGTCAGTGACATCTCTCTGACCTGATCAAGTTAAAAATTTTCTCTCTGTTTATTTGCTAATGTACCTCTTGCTTTGATTCATGGAGATAGTGATCTGGCAGAACTGAGTGCAATATTTCCAAGAACACAGCTCTTAAAAACAGTTTTTTTGAAGTCAGAAGGTGATTATTCTACCAAGAGCAGCACTTGGCACTTGTTCATGATCAAACAATTACATAAACTTAGTAATCATCAGGGAAAGTAAGCAGGAAATGGCATGTTGGGTGAAAAATGGGAAGAGCTGTGCAATCACTTTCAGGAAATTCTATTCAATAAACAAAACAAAAGCCCCAAAACCAGCCCTGGCAGCAACATATTTAATAAGCAAAATACTTGACAGGCACCTTCACACTTGGAGTGTCCTGAGTCAATGTGATTTTGCTGCATTATTAACATTTAAAGCTCCTTTACTGAAGCAAATTCACAGGCACCTGCAAGAAATCCTGCAATGCTACAGTAATTTTACATTTGCAGAAGTCAACAAGTCCTTGCCTGCTGCAGAACCTGGAGCATCTCCCCTTGGGTGACTGGTGGGAGCAGCCAGAACTTCCTGGGGAGCTTTGTGCTGGAATGCTGGGCTCCTTCTCACTTGGCCAGAGCTGTGCTGCCCAGTGGGATTTGGGTTGTTTGTGCACTCTTGGGACTCTGCTG
Source organism: Luscinia megarhynchos (assembly GCA_034336665.1). Classification (NCBI taxonomy): domain Eukaryota; kingdom Metazoa; phylum Chordata; class Aves; order Passeriformes; family Muscicapidae; genus Luscinia; species Luscinia megarhynchos. Next base: position 20,140,883 of record CM067572.1, on the reverse strand, counting down.
GCTTTCAGTGCCTGATGAGATGTGTGTGTGTGCAGGCATCAGGGGAAGAAGCACAAACTGCAGGGTGAAGCAGGGGTGTTTTAAGCAAGATTGGCAGTGAGGGGCATTCCTGGCTATTCTGCTGAACCCAGTATTCAGGATTCCCAACAGTTTTGAGGATGGGGCACAGGCTGGAATGTGGGTATTGGAGGCATTTACACACACTTCAAAATGTGAGCAGGTGTAACCAGTGGGGATCTTCACACTTCAGCTGAAGGCCATGTGTAAGTGAAAATGAGTTTCTTTCATTCAACTGCTGTTAATGAATTTTGCCTGCCTTAATTGAGTTCCCAAGGTTCAGTTCTTCCAGTCCATTCAGGTTGTCATAGCTTGGTCAGTGCCTTCACTTTGGTTTTGTAGTATTTGAGGTTGTTAAAGCCACTAGTGTAGTCTAAACCCAGCTTTCCAATGTCTGCTGCCACAGCTATTTCTCAGTTTCTCTCTCAAGACTGGTAATCTGATTCTTTTAGATATCTGGCTGGAAGAAAAGAACTCAGGGGGAAAAAAAAGGGCCTGAATGTATCAAATAGGATAAAGTTACCTCCTCCCTCCAAATGCAGTAGATACTTTCCACAGTAAAATACACACTTAAATTAAAACAGCCTTTGGTATGTGATACAAAAACTTGCACCCATCTCATTACAAAGCTAAGGAATTGAGTATTTAAAATGAGTATAAAAACCTGAATTGTTTGAGGAAAAATACCTGGAGCCTGACAGTTTCCTCATGTGAAGCAATCTGGCATCACCTCAGAACAGCAATTGTCAATTTTTGGGGAGTTTTTTTCCAATTATAATTTTCTGACATACTTCCTGGAAGCCAGAGTTGTTAATATTTATCCTCCCAGGACTAAGTGCCCCTGTTCAGCTCTGAGTCACCCTTCCAACTACAAATTAATTTATCCAGTATTGCTCTTTGCTGGGACGAGCAGCTGTGAGCAATGCACCTGTCTTAGGCTGAAATTTGCTGAAGGGAAAAGATAACATGTCTGAGGTGTCTCTCTGGGGCTCAGCTTTGTGAGGGGTGCATTGAAACAGGCTGGGTGTTTGGGAAGGCAAAAGGGGAGTGTGAGGGCTGATTTACTCCAAGGAGTTTTACAGTGTGCAAGTGGGAAAAGCCCCCAGGGCTTCTCCCCCTCACCTTTCCTCCCTGACCCTTTTGAATTCACCTTGCCTTTCTCCCTGCTGCACTGCTCAGGATGGGGATTGCTGAAGGCATTAGTGCTCCCATTTGCAGACCAACAGCAACTTGCCAAAGAAATGTTTGTTTAACTGGGTTGCTTAAGATCACCCTTCCCTGGTGAAAAAGAAAAAACACAGATGCTTGGCTGTTTGTTATTCAAAATAGAAAAGGCTGTTTAAAGGATTCCTAAAAGATGTAGGTGGTGGAAAATGACAAAAAAGCTTTTAGATTTTTTTTTAAATTATTTCCACCACAATGGAATCTGCAGTTGCATAGTCCAAACATTGGACTGAGTGGTGAGAATCCCTATTGGAGTAGAGGGGAGTCAGAACCAGTCATCCTGAGGAAGCCTGCAGGGAAATCCTCTGCCTGAAATGTAGGAAATGGCATTTGCTGTGGGATTGTCTGCCAAGACAGAGAACTGTCATGATCAGTCAGTGGATATCTGAAGGGCATCAGCATGAGGACCTGCTGTGCATTTGGGTCATCAGTGAAAAGGCATAAGCTCAAATCCCTTTGGGGTCACCTGAATGCAGAGAGGGCATCCCATTGCATGGCTGCACATCATCCAAAGGCAGAGCTGCCCCTGACCTGGGGATCTGCTCCTTAAAAGCCAGATGTTGGGGAAGCTGCAGTGCCACCTGCCTGGATCTGAGTTATTCTGTAAATAAACCTGTGCCTTGACAGAGGGGGCAGGTCAGAACTCTGAGTTGGGGTTTTAGGTTTAGTGGGTTTGGGTTGCACCCACTCAAGAGAAGCACAGCCTGGCCAGGCACTTTCATTCCTGTAACCCTCACTTGCCTGCTCACTTCCAGCAGGTCTAGATGGATTTCTGCTGTCCCCCCTGTCTTAATTATTTTATTCTTATCTGAAAAAAAATTCAGAGAAGTGCAAGTAAACTAAACATGCCCTCTCTTTTCTTGGAAACACAGATTGCTGGACATGCCTATGACCTCTCAGGTTAATTGAGCAACATCCCAATGCAGCGTGGGCTGAACCTCTCCTCTAGTGTCAGATGGAAAATTCAGGAGGGGGAGGCATTTCCTGCTGAGTGGGCCTTGGAAATGTGCAGTGCTGAGCATGGAGAGCAGTGTGAAACAAGTGTCCCTCTCCAGGGGCAGGGAATTGTAAATGCCACTGATCTGGGTCCTGACAGCTCCAATCAGACCAAACCAGGAGCCAGGGCTCCTGGATCCATCAGCAGTTTCAGACTCAGCTGAGGATGTTTTAGCACTGGAAAGCCTCTCTGATTAATCTTATTCACATTGATTTACCACTGTGTCTTTGTCTGGTTTTTAATGCAAAGTTCTGGGGGGTTTTAGGCAAATTATATTAAAAACCCCAACACGTAGAATTAAGATTGAATGAAGCTCTTTGTGCTGCTAATCAGTCTTCCTTTATTCCATAAACATATTTTAGCCTTTCATCGTCCTTTTGGATTGAAGGAAACATTTTTTTTATTTCCCATATTTATAAGTCAGCCATGTTGGGTTTTTTCCTTTGTTTTCCTTTCCCTTATTTGTAAGATATGGTTTCCTCTTTCAAGGTGAAAACCATAACTGATGCTGGGGTTTAAAACCCTGCTGTGACTGGAGAGTGCCCACTCTTCCCTGGATCCCGGGGGTCTCTGGTGCTGTGCCCAGCTGAGCTGGGCATCGTGTGCTGGCGCCTGTGGTGCCCTGGCGGGGTGTGCTGGGGAGAAAAGCCCCTTTTGGGGAGCAGAGCCCTGCTGGGGAAGGGCTCTCCATGGACTGCACATACAGAGGTCACTCCTGGGCTTCCACCAAAGAGCTTTTTTTATTTTTGCCTTTTTCTTTTATTTTTTATTTATTTCTTATTTTATTTCTGAGACACTTGAGACCTCGGTGTTTTTTATTCTAATTTTAATCTTGTAAGATGTTTCTCATGGGCTGTTTATAGACTGGTTGGCTTTTCAAAGGCCCAGAGGGACTTTTTCTGTAGGGCAAGCCTGAGAACTTCACTCAGGGAGACTTGCCAGGAGCCCATGTCTTTCATTTATTATCCTCAAATGCACAGCTCACTAGAGAGGGTAAATCCTGCAGATTTAATGCAGCTTCTCAGCCTGGAATGACCACACTGATGCTGAGGAAACTGCTCAAAATACTTCAAATAAAGGCTTGTATCTGCATGGATGTGTAGTGGGGCTGGGGTCAAAGAGACCCCAAAATCTGTACCTTGTGAAAACTAGGCTGCTGAGTGATCTTCTCCAGCTGCCCTGCTCCTAAAAAATTAGGAGAAGACCACATACATCCTCACCAATTAAAACTTATTTTGGCAGTTTTCACACCTGACCCACTCAGTATGCAGTAGTTCCCTACCTGGCTGGTGTTATGCTGAAAAACTTGCAGCCTGACTGGATTCATTGTTTTGGAGCATAAGGGGAGAATTAAATCCCTCTTCTGCTCAGTAGTGCACATGTAGAGGTTTCTTTCTGGAGGCAAACCCCTCTGTAGCGAGGATTAAGCATCAATGGACAGAAATAAAGACAAAGGAACAAACAGTCATCTCTGAGGTTGTTTTAGAAGGCACTGTGCAATAATACCTCAAATTATTGCCTGTATTCGTGTCATGTGGATGGACAAGATAGAATCTTTTCCCTGTGTTTCCTCAAATTCGAATTTGATGGGAATGAATTGTTAAACCCAGGCAGTTCAACAAAGTAAAGGCAGATAAATGGTGATATAATACCTGTATAAATCTGTTTCCAGTTCTTGTGATGGAACAGAGTTGTGTGCATTTTCCCTTTGATCATCTTCTTTTATTTTTCATCTTTCCTTAAATAGATGCTGAAATTCCTTCTCCATTGTTCATCAGTTTGGGCTGTGTAACTGTGTTAGTTGCTAATTTAGAGCAAATGGAATAGGATCCTCTCTACTCGTTCCTCTCATGTCTCCTTTGAAAGGATGTTTTTCTTCTTGGATCACAGCAACTTCTGCTGGAAGTATTTGTGACTGGCACTTAGTGCATTTCTACATTTAGATCATAAGGGTGATCTAAAGGGTGCATGAACACTCATCAGTGGAGCTTTTTTCAGCATCTTTGCCTTCAAAAAGCACTCCAGGCTTTTAAATCTCATCCGTGGAAGGTACTGTGCAAAGGTTCGTTAGGTGTGAGCACCAGGCTTTGATTTATTTGATGAAAATATGTCTGTGGAGTGTGAGGCTGGCTACTGTGGGACTGCAGGCAGTGAGAAATGTGAGCAGTAGCAGGTGGGGCATGGCAAATGTGCTGCTACTGGGACATAGGGAGAGGCCTCCTGTGCGCTTGTCAAGGTCTTTGGCTTTGTTTCCATCTCTGATTGTAGCTGTGGCTGAGAGTGCTGCAGCCAGATCAGGCTGTCTTTTGGCCACCAGCAAATCAGTGCTGGTGCTGATGCCTTGGGGCTCCCTAGAACAGAGGCTAGGCAAGGTTAAGAGCAGCTACAGGCCAGAAGGACCAGGGATAACCTGCTCTGTGAACTGGCATTCCAAGTGTTATAAATGGATATTGGATGTGTTCAATTTTGTCCAATTAATCAAACAACAAAGTTAAATTTAGCAGTAATTTATTAATAATAGCAATTGTATATAAATGAATACAATCAAAATATATGAAATATATAAATTTGAGTAAATACAAAATTTAGCAGCAATTTCAGTATAATAGAGGTCCAATGGTTCGGTTGAATAAAGCATAAGCAAAACCGACCGGGGGATACCCCAACCGGGGGTATGGGAAGGGCCATTCCTCTCACACCGTACCAAATCAGTCAAGCTAAAAATCTCACTCATATACTGTTCACTAATGCATATTAATACAGAATGTTCTAGAGAGCTCCTTCTAGCTTCGATTCCCAAAATCTATGTCACTGTGTTGTGTTGCGCATGCGTCACCAGTGGTCAGGGGTCTCTCCTCCTTTCGGGGCTCTTGTTTCCGATGAAGGCTCTGGGTCTTCCTCAGTGTTCGCTGTGTGACCTCTCAGGTAGCGCAGGTGCACTGAGCTTGAGTTATATAATAAATATATATTCCCACAAGAGGCCTCAGTCCAGTGACCAACTCTTTGGAATCATCCCAATTTGGCCTAGTTCAAGGTCAAAAACCTATTTTTAGACACTTGTTCTTAGACATATACCCTTCCTATCCTGCCTCCCACCTAACATCTGGAGGGTGAGTTTTTTCTGCTTTGTTTAACCATTTCCTTTAGCTCTTTTTGCTTTATAGCAATTAAATACAATTTTTGATTAATTATAATGCCACAATTTTGCCAATATTGTTACAATTTAATTAGCACGAATCTCATGTATAACATAAGGATGCCAACAATGCCTCCTACATCATCTGTCTATTCATCTTTTGCCTTGTAATCCCCTTTGCCATCATTGTCTATTCCTATGGGAAGCTACTCTGTGCTGTCAGACAGGTGAGTCCCTTCCTCAGCTGCCTTTTGGCTGTGACCCCAAACCAGGCAGAGGCCATGGTCACCATTTGCCACCTCTAGGACTCTCTACTCTCTGATGTGCTGCCAGCCCTGGAAACCTCTCCTGTGACTATCCTGGGGATAGGCTCCAGTCTGCCAGGGCTTTAAAAGTCATGCTCAGGTGTGTACAGCTGGAGGTGATGCCTTGGGGTGGCTCCCTAGACAAGGTTAAGAGAATAAAGTGGGGATTTATTAGAGGCCTTCAATAGATACACCTGGGGCAGTCAGAAGCCTCAGAGGCTACACCCAAAAGTGGACAATGGTCACGAGTTTTTCAGACAGATATAAGTTTGGTCCATTTACATATCAGGGGTTAATCCTCCAATTACAGCTTCAGCTAATGAAGTCATTTACCCCCAGTCTGCCTCCCCCTAATTCACTTTTGTTTATACCTTTTGGGCCCTGAGACAGTGAGGTGTCCTTGAGTTTCAGACCTAGAAGGATTGTTTTGTCTGAGCAAAATGGGAGAACAGCAGCTGGCAGGCTGTGGAGTTTTAGAGTTATACCCTAAAGCACTACAGGACTTGGAAAATATAAAAGCTAAAATCCTAAGGCATCAGAGGTTCCTGTGACAGCATCCTAGATGAGGGAGGTTTGCCAGAGCACTCTAGATACTTCACCATATTAAATACCCTAATTAAAACTAGGGAAGATTTACCTACCTTGATGAGATTGGTTCTAGGATTTAAATCTGCAGGCCTGCTATGGAGAGGTGAGCATTATCAGCAACTGCAGGGTTGGTGGAGAGTGTGTGAGCTGTGATTTCTGAAGTTCACTGCTTCTCTTCTGAGAGCAGAAAAGTGAACCCTGCAAAAAAAGACTGCTAAGAAAATAATCACATATAACCCAACTGCTGTGATTTGTTCATCTGTTACTGAACTTGCTTATAGTTTGATGGAAAACCCAATAAACTTAAAAACATTTTCTGAGGGCTGGATGTTATTTCAGTTGTCAGAGGTGTGACCCAAGAACATCACTTTTTTGGGCCATATTCTCTAAGGCTTTGGGGAGAAAAAAGCCCTTGCAGAAGACAAATAAAATCAGTCACTATAGCAACTGCAGTGAATGTTAATCACACTAAGTTTAATTCTCCTCTGGTACTGTGCTGTGTAAAAATAATGTGTGTCAGTTCCTACCTTTCTGGGTGTTGTCCTGGCCACAAACCTGTCAGGGTAACTCCAGAATGATTGCTTGCTCTCTGCTCTTGCACATGGCCAGGAACCCCAAATTTCTTTGGGATTTAGCTCCCTGCAGCCCCAATGGGTGTTCCTCCTTCTCCTGCAGGACTTGTGCTTGTTCTGCCTCTAGTCTGGGACCTGGACCTTTTAAAGCTAAGCTGGCATTTATGTTCAATTCAAGGTGAGGATGAGGGTGACTGAGAACTGATTTGCTTTAAAATTAAGTTTCACACTCTGGGTCTGAAGCTCTCTCACAGTGGTGAGAAAACTCCCATTGCCTGAAGAGCCTTTTCCTGTTTCTTCCTGGAAGGGAGCCAACACAATCCAGATATAAAAGGAAAGAGTTCTTGAAAGCTTTTTCTCTCATCAGTGCAAGGGGGTCTGTGCCTCTGGGAGGTGGCATCTGCTGTGTCCCAAGGCTCCCTCCTCCCTGAGTGTGCTGGCTGTGCTGTAATCATCCTCTGCTACTCCTGCCCAGTGCTAGGAAGGGTAAGCTCTAAAGGAAATGGGGCTGCTTGGAACTGTTTAATGGCACTTTCCTTTCTGGTATCAGTTTTGCTTGACTCTAAACCCAGTTCTTGGGTCTGCATCTGAAAACTCTGCAAAGTCTCTCTTGGGATATCCCAGGGGTTCACCGGGGGTTGGGTCTGCATGCAGTGAAATGCCCTAATTCAAAGCCAAATAGCTTTTCCTTATCACAAAACAAAAGGATGCAAAGCAGTACTAGGGATGAATTTTGGTCATTTAGCTAATTTTTCATATATTGAAAGTGCTGAAAAACATGTAAAGAAAAGATTGGGTTCTTGCTGAACCCCCTGGGATACTTCTGGTTACACAGCTACAGTGCTTTGTTTTAAAAAAAATCCAGGTAAATGGTTATAAAATTATCATCTCTTTTAATGACAGCCATTGCAGCAGCAAATCTACCTGCTGAAATGAAATTACAAGCTGCTCATAAATCTCAGAAAGTACAGACTTGTACACTCATTTAAAAAAAAATGGGAGCTGTACCTCCTTTTCAAGGAGGAGAATTTTGCTCTCACTTTGGAAGTGTAAATTGGAATCTGGGGAGGGGGGTTGTTGTTTTGTTTGTGCATAGCCTTTTCTGTATGTTTTTAATCAAATTGGTATCACCTAAATCACATTATTCAGACAATTGGCCAGAGCATCCCAAAGGAACGGTTGGGCAGCATGAGTCAAGTGCAGTTTCTGTCTCTTGGGTGCCAAATTTGAGAATTGTGTGAGGGCTGTAGCAGTGAGTTGGTCAGGAGACAAGGCTGGTGAGGTACCACAGGAGGATATTTTTATTTACAGCCACAACATCCTGCATGTTTCCAAGCAGGGCAGTTACAAGCTGCTCTCAGGTGGGTTGATGGACGAGAAACCAACAACTTGGGTTGAAAACAGACATTTTTATCACAATCCATGAACTATTTAACACCTCAAAGACACCAACCAAGGCCAGATTTGTGTGGCCTAAGACAGAACAGATCCTTGCGTATACAAAAACCACCCGTCACAGAGCTGCAATATTATTATTAATGTAGAAAATCATATTGGAATTTAACAATCCACCTAGAGGCAATATCAAGGGAAAAAGATGAACTGAGAATATCCTGGCGTGCTTTCTAATCTGAAAATAGCAAACTGCTCTTTAAAATTATGTGCTTGGGAGAAAATAATTGATTAGTATTGCTTAGCAGTAAGTGCATCTATTGCTTTGATTTCATCCACTAATACAACCTCAGTAAAAGCCTCAATTCATGGCTTCTGCTTCTGTATTTTAAAACATTTGGTGTTATTTAGGTTATTAGTACAGTCGTGGTTTAGGGATGAAAAAAGAAATGGGTTGTGAAATAATACTGTGACTACAAGGAAGTTTTTGTTAATATTGCGAAGAAACAATAAACCCACAATCCTGGAAGAAAAAGACAACTTTGATCATCTGAAAAATCAAAAATATCCTTTTGGAACAGGTACTCTGGTAATGACATGCACAGTGTTCACTCAGCCAAACCCCTGTGTTGGCTAATATATGGTAATTAAAGCACTCTGGTACAAGTTTTTGACAGCTGTGTTGGCAGGGCTGTGGATTTGCTTCTGTGTGAAACTCCTCTGAAAGAAGGCATTTCCATGTAGTTTGGGATTTGAAAAGCAATTCTCCACAGAATGGTGTTATTTCATGATTTTCTTCCAATTTGGGATGAAAATATTGTCAAAATATTGAGACTGTGCTCAGAGTTAATGAGGGAGAAAGTTGTTCCCTGTTTGTTTGTTTATAATTCTTCCTCCAGATGCATTTCTGAGGCTTTCCAGTGCTTTTCTGTTTGTAGGAGGCACCACCTGTCCTTTCCTTCCCAAAGATGATCCAGGAGGGAGATCCTATAGGAGGTCCCCACCCAGTTTTCCTGATGGGATCATGGGGACTGTTCTGAGTAAATCCTCTCTGTCCAAGCACTGCAGGGTCTCACTGATGCTTCTCTCTGCTCACAGCCTGCCCTGGCTGGCCTGGCCCCTTCTGCCCCACACTTGTACAAAGGGCTGGAATCACTCTTGTTTCTTCCTAATGCTCACACAGTGGCAGATTTCCAGAGACAAGGACTTTACCCAGCTCAGTGCTGTGCATTCAGAGTTGCTTGCTCACTGAGTGTTGGGAGGAAGTTATCTTTAGGTGCAGTAACTTTGTAAGCTGATAATTTAAAAGAAAAGTCCCTAAAATACTTATTTTCCTAAGCTTCAGCTGCAATTTCTAAAATTTGAAACATAACCAATACATACACTTAAATTTTTAGTAGAACTTTACTTTGCAACTGCACATTTCTTCATAATCCATTCAGGTTTGTGTTGAAAAGCAGTGTGGGACTTCTTGGAGGAGCATAATCCAAACCAAGGAGGGAGGGACCATCTGCAAACTGATAATTTCCTCCTGTTTCCTTCTCTCTTCACATGCAGGTTGTTTCCTGGAGCTGTCCCACAGCACCATGCTCTGCATCCCTGTTTTGGGGTGGCTGGGCTTGGCTGGGCTTTGGCAGAAGCTCTTCAGAGCCTGGCTTTTGCTGTTGCTTTTTTAACCTGGGCAAGGAACTGGCGGATTTGTTGCATCTCAGGAGTGCCACAAAGCACCTGTAAAACTGTCACACGAAGACAACAGCAAGTCAGAGGGAATTTAATTCATCTCGGGTTTTATAAGGCAGACTCGGTCTCATCATATTTGTATTAATTAAGTTCTGGAGCAACATGTGTGTGATAATATTTTGTACTGGAGGTTGAAATGTTTTGTAGAAAATAAATATGTCATTGTGCTAAGAGACCTTGACCTCAGCATAAGTAGTACAGAGGGGACAGAGCCATAAACAAAATTCTGGGACAGGTTAGAGGGCTGTGACAGCTGTCCTGTGCTCTTATTGATGGCAAATGTGGCTGACTTTGTGGCAATGCAGAGAACAGAAGGGACTAAATGCTCTCCAGCTGTTTTCAGATCCTGTCACCTGGCTGAACTGATGAAAACCCTGCTGTGGCACAGAGATTTTGGGGAGCTGACAATCACTCCTGCAGTCAGGTTATGGACATATCCCATTGCTAAAAGTGTGGAATAGATTGAGCTAATTGAGTTACCAATGAAACTGATGCTGGCTGCTCTGATTTGAGTTTGACCAGGGAAAAGATGAGAACTTGGTTTAGGCTCTCAGAAGGGCTTAGCTCCATAACTGGAGGGATTCTTTTCAGCTGCATGGCAAAACATTCTGTGTATCTGAGAGCAGAGGGAATGTGCTAAGAAGGTAAGGAAAGTGCCTGTACCTGAAAAAATAGGTATTTTAGGTGGTGTGGATTGTGTGCATGGCCTCCCTAAAGCTGCAGGGTCAAATGCTAATAAATGATCTCTCTACACTCAAGAGTCCAAAACAACATTGCTGGTAATTCTTTGTACAACACAGCTGACAGCAACAAGCTCTGACAGCTCTTGTTATCAACAGCCAAATGAAAAAAGCATGCTGGTTTTTCATCAGCAGCCTTGCTTGCTGGGGAAAATGGCTTTTTAAAAGTTTTACACCATTTTTGCATCAGCTGAGGTTCCTTTTTTTCCAATGAGAAGCTGCATTTCCTCAGGATTAAAAGCTTACTTTGTAATAATCATACATTTTTCATCAGCCTCTCACCACTGGGCATTGAAATATTAAGCAGCTTCAAAACTCGTGGGGAGTACTGTCTGTTTTCTAGTTTTTGCTTTGCCTCCTCCTCTCAGGTCAAGCTCATGTGGCTCTTCCCAGGTGCCTTTCTGCAGCTGTTTAATCCCCAGAAATTTCTGTTACAGCTTTAGAGTCTCTTCAATCTGTTTAACCTTCACCTAGTCCCTGTCTGGATTTGTTTCCTCCATGTAAATGTTATTTTATCTGGCCTGTTCTCGGGTTTTATCCAGCCTGATTAGAGATTTCTGAGCATTTCCCAACGTAGTAGGGGGAGCCTGGACATAGAATTGTTTTAGAAGTATCACAGAATTAGAGGGCAATGCCAGCTGTGTGAGGTGTCAAGCCATCTCCTTTAGATTTCCACAGCCTCAGGAATGCTGTTGGTGTTGAGTGAGGTTTTCTGGATGACCAACACCTCTTGTTTTCACCTGCCTGCCACTTGTGGGTGGCTCCAGCATCTTCTGGTCTGAGGTTCACCCCTGAGTGCAGAGAAACCCAGACCACTGACTTCTTACTCTGCCCTGAGCATAGAACCCTGAGCTCTGATTGCTGCTAAAATACTAACAGAGCAATGGAAACCAAGTGGAATTTTAAAAAAAATCCCAGACCAAAAACACCACCAAAACCCCTTCACAAACCAAATGAAGTGTGTATGGAGCACTAGCAGTAAAAGTTTATGGTGAACTTCAGGAGTCCAACATGGACAAATCCAGTTTTATTTGTGTCTAGCTGCTATTTGTGTTAGCAAGCCATTTAGTAAAAAAAACATTAATTTAGAATTGTCTGTAGAAAACTCCTCTGCACAGTCTATGTTGTTTTGGAGTGCTCTTTCCAGCCCATGCACACGTTATGATCAGCCTGTAATTTCTGAATTGCCTCTCTGGATTTAAGCAGGGCTGGATGTGTTTGGGGTGAGTCAGAGTTACCCTTTGTGTGTTGGTGTGCTTGGGGCTTTTCCTCCGGCAGGAGATAGGAACAGCTCTCCAGTGATCCAGGTGGTTTCATGAGAGAGTTTATTCAAAAGTTAATAGTAAAGGAGAAGGGAAAGAAGAGCTCCTATCACAGGAAAGATGTCAGGGAATTCTGCAGAGAAAGGGATGTCAGGGAATTCTGCACCCCCCTGAGCTGTTTGTGGCAGTGAGTGGAGCTGATGGATGCTGTGGAGATGATGGATGGTGTCATGGAAACTTTCACTCCCTGGGAATTTCTCATGTCCCAGTAAAAACACCCACAGCTAATTTAAGCCAGACTTAAATCAATCTTTTACCATCATCATTTGTTTTCAAGAGGGACTGAGCAATTTACTGTCTGTGCTTTGTAACAGCTTCCAAAAATTCATTTCAAGTGGAGGACTCAGAGAAACAAATTATCTACCTGCTATAATCCCAGCAAGGCAAAGGTCATTTCAAATCACATGGGCTGATGGAGCTGGAGCTGGCTTAGGGGTTGGAAGGGCTCTGATGGTCTCTATTTTCCTCTGTAGATCTCTGCTCATCTTCACTTTTGATTTCTGTCCCTGGGCAAAGGGCTGTCTGTGTGCTGTCCCCTGCCCTAGCTCCTGTGGCAGGGCTTTCAGGCAGATCCTCACTGCTCATGGCTCTCAGCAGCTCTCAGGAGGGAGAGCAGGACCAAAGAGTTCCTGAAGGATTTGAAGGGGTTAATAAAAGTAGAGCAGGGAGGGAGAGTTACTGTGGGCCATGTGCTGTGCTGAGAGCTCTCAGCAAGAGCTCACATCCTCACAGGACTGCTCATATCTGAGTCACCTCAGACAATTCGTGGTGCTTTCACTCTTGCCAGACCACGGGTTTCTTCTCTTTTTGACAAACTGTGCATTGTAAAGGAAGGACCTATCATGTGCTATGTGCATATGTGGGGAGTTGGTCATCCAACTTCCAAAAGCGCAGATGTTTCCAATAGATTTGCTCCTTGGAGCCCTTTTTCAGAGCTTCCCTCTCAAGGATATGAGTGATGTTGCTGATGCTCTCTCTATCTCCCTTTGCTGTTTTTTCCCTCCTTGCATACATAGAATCCAAAAGAATGAAGGAGAGCGTTTCACTGACCTGTTTGTTCAGAAACACGTAGATGATGGGGTTGTAGATAGTGCTGCTCTTGGCAAGGATGGCTGGGATGATGCTGGCTGCAGGGGTGATGAGCCCAGGCTGCCCAAAAGTGGCAATGAGTGCCACAGCTGCATAGGGCAGCCAGCAGAGGAGGAAGCACAGCACCATCACCAGCACCATGAGCAGGATGCGCTGCTCCCGGCTCCGGCCCGGCCCTCGGTGGATGCTGCTCACCTGGGGGACAGAGCACGAGTGAGGCAGAAGCACTGCTGGTGCTGGTGTCTTGGGCTGTGATACAGAGTGTGGCCAAAAGGATGTATTCTATCAACATCTGTTAAAACCAGGTAAAGCAGTGACCCTTATCTCCGTGGCACGTATTATCTGCTAATGGGCCATCTTTAAACCAGGTGGGGCAATCATCTTTATCTTTTCCACAACCCATCCTCCCTCCAGGAAGATATCATCTGGCCCATTGAGTCCCACTGTATGACTGATAAAATTACATCATCCCACTGGGAGATGCTCCAGCCAGAGGGAGGAGACAAGCCTTCCCTACCTAGATAAAAACTGAGATTTTGGAACATCAGAGCAGCCTTTACCCACTGGATTCCAGAGGAAAACTGGACCTTTCCACATCATCCCTGGACCTTCAGAGGAAAACTGCACCTTCTACAGGAGCACTGCTTCAGCTGAACCACATCTGCCACTGCAGGAGGATGCAGCCACCATTTAATGGGACTGCTGCCAACACCCTGACTGACTGACAGGGTGTCATCTTGGATTCTGACTCTGTCAGTGTTTTGAGTTTGTTTTTTTTGGGGGGAGGGGGTTGTTTTCTGTAATATTGTATTTCTATTTTAATTTTTCCTTGTAAAGAACTGTTATTCCTATTTCCATGTCTTTGCCTGAGAGCCTCTTAATTATCAAAATTATAATAATTTGGAGGGAGGGGGTTTACACTGTCCATTTCAAGAAGGGCTCCTGCCTTTCTTGGCAGACACCTGTCTTTCAAACCAAGACAGCTGGGGACAGTGATGGTGCCTGTGAGCTCCTGGGGTGGCACTAAGGGCAGGGCTGGCAGTGTCACCTGAACTGCTCTGGCTGGAGAGGAGCTGCCCCATTGGTAGGGCTGGTGTGCTGTGTGCTCAGAGTGTGTCCCAGACAGTGATGCCTTTTTGAGACTCCCTAAAAACAGAGGCCAGACAGAATTAAGGGAATAAAAAGCAGCTATATTTATTGAAGGGCCTTCAGGTACATTTTGGGCAGACAAAGCTCCCCAGGGGCTACACCCAAACATGGATGACAGGTCAGAGGTTTTCACACTTTGATAAGTTTGGTCCATTTGCATATTGGGGGTTAATCTTCCAATTACAGCTTCAGATAACGAAGTCATTTACCCCAAGTTTGCTCCCCCCAACTCACTCTTGTTTCCAACTCTCAGGGTCTGAGACAGTGAGGTGCCCTTGATTCCCAGGCCTGGAGGGGGATTGTTGTGTCTGACCAAAATGGGAAAGCAGCAGCTCACACTGTGTATGGAGTTTAGAGTTATACACTAAAGAATTGCGAGATTACAAATGTATGAAAAACATAAGAGCTAAAATCCTAAGGCATCAGCAGAACCAGCAGAAGTGCTCTTCACCAACATACCTCCTCCAGCTTACTCCAGCAAACCCCAACTTTCACCAGGAGTATCCTGGGCAGGAGAAGGAATGTGCCCTGGTGTGACAGCAGCTCCCAGAACCCTGCCTGAGCCCTGCCAGGAGAAATCCCCAGCAAGGATGAAATGCCCTGTACCCACAGGGCACAGGGGAAATGAACAACAGGAGGCTGAGGGAACTTCCTTCCCTGAATCCATGGCAAGAGGCAGCACTTGGATTCAGGTGATTTACAGCAGTCTCCTCCTCTGAACTCTCAGCTCTCACACTGCAAGTAAATTATGCTGCATATAAACACTGCTGGCCTGTGCCTCACCTTTGTTTCCTGGTTTTCAGTGTGTTTTGAAAACCAGACCTTTCAGTGACTGCTGTGTAATGCCTGCCCTGAGAAGTGCTGCAGCAAGCACAAGGAACTAATTATTACAAGAAGTTTTGTGGGGAATCCGTCGGGATGTATTTGAGAGCTGGAAGTCACCTTAAGACTAATTAAAAAACCTAACCAAAATTGTTCAAAAAATAGAACATATCTGTAATTGCCTGCTGAGGGGACTCAAATACCAAGTACTTTCTTAATATCTTGTTAATGTGCAAATGAAATCTTTTATGACACTTGTCTGTGATTTAAAAGGAAAAAAAAAGTGGTACTTGCCACAAAAATAAAGTTTGTTAATCAAAATATTTCCATTAGTGAGAAGTGAATATTTCACTCTGAGCCACCCACAGGCATCAGTAGCTCAGATTTATTCACAGACGTCTCAGACAGAAAGCTTACATTTGTCTTCTTACATTGTATCTCATGGAGCTGGTAAGAATTTTGTATGGATGGAGACAAGAGAGGGGCTGCGTTTTGCATCGTGTGTACTTGGTTTTTGAGGCTCCTGAGGAGAGGCACTGGAAGGCATCAGCACCAGCTGCAGGGTTCTGTATCCCCACACAAACCCCAGTTCCTTTGTGCCTTCTTGAGACCCTCCTGTCCACCCCCAAGCCAGGAGACACCTGGGATGGGTTGTGGGTGATGGCTTGCATGTGGAGCGCCTCAAGGGAGACCAAAAGCTCCTTTTGGTTCTATTGATTTTTATCAATTTCAGAAAAGGAAACCAAACAACCTCTTCCTTCAGGTAAGGTCAGAGAGGACACATGTTTTCCTGATGGCTTCTGGATGGAAATCAGGCTGGTGTGGGGCTGGGCATGGGAGGAGGGCTCTGGAGGGATTTCCCACTAATAACCTCGAACAGGGCTGGGGACACAGGGAGCTGTGCAATTCTTGTTCTCCCCATCTCTTCAAATCCTGCTGCAGGCTGGCGCAGGGCTGCACAGGGAGGAGCAGCTGCTTTTGGCCACTGCCTTCATCTTAAAGCCAGTGGGGACTTCTGCTGCTGCATGTTCCAGCTGGGCAGTGCTCCCTTCTCAAGTGAACTCCACCAGGTATCACTCTCTTGACTTTCGAAGTGTTTTATCCTTTCCTTAGAAAAAGATAAGAGCTTGCAGTTTTCAGATTGCTGATACCAGGGAATGGCTTCATGGGTAAGCAAGGAAAGGTTTCACTTTCCTTGCCAGCAGCAGGAAATTATTATTTTCATCCTATGAGGCAAGTGTGTTTGAATATCCTCCCACTTCTGTGACTCTCCTTGAAGCATTTTTGCTTTCAACTACAAGGCTCCCCTGGTCAGTCAAGGAAACCTGAGATACTCATATTTGGCACACATGCAGAAAACTTCTACTAAACTAAATCAAACCCAGCAACCTTGGAATGTTGCTGCAGGCCATCAGCAGATGGTGGCTTGGCTGTACCGAGTAACTTGGGCTGTGCCTGGCATCAGACCCCCCTCTGGAGGTGGACAGAGCAAAGAGCTGTGAAAATGATACTGACAAATGGTGCTGTGGCCTTTTAGCTTAATTCTGTCTTGAGAACTTCCAGGAAAGCCTAGAGCAAAGTCTAGCCCATCTTGCCTTTTGTTGCTGGCCCATGGAATTGGAAAGTCAGCTCAGGCTGTTCCTGGCTCAGGGCTAACAGCAGCAATGCCACCTGCAGGAGTTTAGCACAGGGGTGCTCTGACCTGCTGTGCACTGTCCTTTGCTTCTGCTTTGGTCAAAAATCTAAACTTCAATCTGCTGTGAAAGAAATTTGTTTAAAAACTCTCACTGTTTCTGTAGGCTTTGGTATAGAAAACAGCCATGAAATATGTGCTTTTATAACCTTCGTACCTTCCTCACTGCAAATTGAATCTCTATTTCTTCTAAAATGACGCTTTAGTTTCCTAAAATTTATTTTGCCTCTGTATCATGCCTTCTATGTGTAGAATGGGTGGCTCAGTGTACTGAGTTAGCAGGACTGGGGAGCTGGAAGCCCTGGCTCCATCTCTCTTTCTTCTCTTGCTTCCCATGTGTGTTGATTTTTTACTGGCTAAGTTTCTTTGTGTTTTCTCCTGCAGTGATGCACCTCAAGGTGGTGATTCAACTTACAGAAGTGATTAATTTGCCTTTTTAAAATTTCACTGACCATAATTGGGATTGTACACAGCCATCCTCCCAGTGTAGGAGTAGAAATGCTCACAGTGTTTGTGTGATGAGGCATGGGATGTCAGAGACAGAAGGACATGGATGAGTGGCTAATGCAACAAACAATCAGGACAGGTTTAAATAGAGCTCATTGTGGACACAGCAAATCCCTGGTTGATATTGCTGACACTGTGCAGAAAGAAGAGAGTCATCACTTTGCTAGGAAAATAAAAAATGTGTTTTCAGCACTGGGTATGGAAATTGCTCAGTCCCATCCAGGCCTGAGAGCACAGCTGAGCCACCTGGGAGGCTCAGCCATGTGAAGAACTCCTGAATCTCCAGGGTAATCTGAGAATCCCAGCCGAGTGACTCTGCTTTCTCTTGTCTTTTTTTGAAACCACCATGCTATTTAGAGCCTGGAGAATTGACAGCAACACTCATGGGGCTAAGAGGATGGTGCCTGAGAAACGTCAGGATAAGTGAGATAAAGGGAAAAATAACTCAACCAAAGGGTGCTTGTGCTGGCCTGAACATGCCAGCTGAGCCCTGTGAGCAAAGCAGAGCCAAAAGGGGCAGCACAGGCACTCCTGGCTATGGCAGCAGCTGAGCAGCCTCAGCCATCACTGCCCCATTCATCAGAAGGAGCCCAAGAGCTGTGGAATCAGATATACTCAGTTTTGCTCTGCCCTGGGGAATTCATGGCTGGGGCTGTTTGAATATGCATTGAGGAACCAGCCTGTAATCTAATGGAGATGCAATTAAACTGCACAGCCTGTGCATTGAATCAATCTGATTTATTCTGAAAAAGATGTGAGAATTCCTGGTGGTCTCTGTCCATCAGCTTATGCCCTGCTTCTAAGAATTGATAAATGTAGGGAGCTAAATTGGATGCTTCAGGGGAAACCCTCAACCCTTTGGGGTTTTGATTAGATGATCTTTCAGTTCCCTTCAAGCCCAGCACAACCCATTCTATGGATCTATGATTATTGAGAATTTCCTTGAAGTTCTGAAACAGTGGGCAGTCATTCAGTGCTGGTTTAACAGTATTTCATGATCTGTTCTAATAATAATTAAAAGAAGTTTTGGAGAGGAAATAAATGGCTGACATTCATATAGAGAAATGTTGCAAGAACAAGTTAGATTTTATTTTTAATGAAGATTTTTCTAACTCTTCTAGCAGTCAAACCTTTGAATTATGCTTAAAAGCCTCTAAGTACAATCATAAAAGCCAGAAACTGGTTACCTGCATCCACAGTGAAGCACTGGCTTTCTTAAGAGCCCCATCCATTCAGTGCCCTGCCATGAGAATGAGAGTGGGGAAAGCAATTTCTGTTCTCTGTGTGTTTTAATGCTTGTCTGAGAGGAGAGCTCTGTTCCTGACAGACCTGGGGCTTTTACCCCACAAAACAGTGAGGGAACAGCCTTGAGCAGTCTGCAGGACAGCACAGGGAGATGGGGAAGAGCAGAGCTGGAGACTCAAAATGATGGGAGGCAAAGAGTAGCTTCACTGCTGGTTTGTCACTTGGAAACTCCTGCCTCCCAGATCCCCAGTGTGCTGATTACCTGCACTAGATCTGGAAAATTGACATTTCATGAGCCTTGGCTTTATCACTGATCACAAAAACCTGAATTCCTTTGTCTGAGTGAAAGACAGAGCTTTTGTAATGCCCTTTGTGCAGCAAAGCCTGCAACTGAGCTCTGTCCCTCCTGGTTGGGACTCAGGTATTTCCTGTATGAGACAGGACAATTAGAAGCCCTTCTGAGATAGATAGATATATAGATATATTTTTTTTTCTTCATGCTTTGGGGGAAATAAGGGAATGTGAGGTTGGAGTGATGTTTTGTAAAATATGTGAAATGGAAAGGTTTTTTAAGTCCTCTGAAAGTCACAGAAAATGCAGCACCTTTTTCTGCAGGGGCAGCAGAACTTCCTGCTCTGAAGCTGGGGGCTCTGATAGCCCGAGCTGCACACCCAACAAAGCTGAGCTGGTAGGGGAGAGAGGAGAGGGAAACTGATTTTAAATAGTTGTATTAGTTTCAAGAATAATTCCTAGAATTATTCTCAAGGCTGGGAATCCTTCCTGAGAATTTCCAGAGCAGAAGCAAGGCTGTCTGTGGGCTGTGGAGAGCCTTGCACCTTCCTTCCACAACCACAGCATTCTTGATTCTTGGTTTCTTGCCTGGGACTAAGTGTGTCTTTATGGAAAATGGAGCACCTTATGCACAGGAAGGAATAAAACATCTGTAAGAAATTGCTTTTGCCTCCAGCTGCTGAATAATTTCAACCAGCATTCCATCCTTCTTTTGCAGAAGGTGTTGAACTGAGGGAGCAGAGTCTCAGTTTGGTTTCACTGAGGTTTCTGGGCTGCCCTGCACTGCCCTGTGCCACTCCTTGCCCAAGCAGAGATCCAAGAGCAGGTGTCTGTGACCTGCACCGCTGAGAGATGGCCCCCTCTCTTCTGAGGGCATGTGGAAAGGCAGAGAAGTCTTCAGCCACATCAGTACATCTGTATCACTCAAGCTTGACAGCAGCCCACATAAATTATTGATTTCTCTAGTCTAACATTTCCTTTCCCCCTGACTTTTTTCTATGCTGTTTTACCTTTTTCTCCGTTGGTTATTGACACAGTTTGGGTTGCCCTGAGCATCCCCTTTTTTTTTGGAACACCGTGGAGACCTCACCTCACCTGGCTGTGCCAGGGAAAGGGAACCAGATGACAAATGTGACTATTCATGATGTACAAAACCTGCTCCAAGTTCCACTGATGCTTATGCCTCAGCTTCAAACATAAATACAGGGTGTGTTTGTGTATGTTAATGAGTTGGGTTAGCACCAAAATATCTCAAGTTTGCCTGCTCATACAAAGAGGACACCCAGTGGTTTGGTGGGTCTGAACAAAACTTGTGACCCCCAGGCTGTGCTCCTGGTGCTGCCCAGCACTAAGAGCTGGATGAAGATTTGCCCCTGCAGATCATCTTTCCTTTTCCTGTAAATGAGGGCTGTGGAAAAATCTCCTTTGGTGAGTGAGTTAACAAGAATGTTACAGTGGAAATTTGGCTAGGAGCACTTGGAGCTGGCTATGAGCAAAGGAAGGTGGTCTCAGGCTGGCAGGGGATCACACAGCCCATGCAGGGACCATCAGCTAATGATGGCAGCTGCTGTTTCCAGCATTAACACAGACCCCTGCCAGAGCTTGTAGGGAGGTGAGAGGAGAGAGAGAAGAAATCCATTCCCATTTGCTGTGCTGATGTCTTTCACCTCTGCAACAGTAATTTTTCTCATTTCTGAGAGGTCTTGAAAGGTGCTAAAGGAGTCAGTGAGGGCCTTGTAAGGGCAAAGGAGGAGCTCTCTGGCTCAGATATCCTTTGAAGTGCTCACAGCATCCTCTCATATCCACCTCTGTCCTCTCAAGGGTGAACCACATGATTTAAGATCAAAATTTAAATCTCAATTCAGTCCCTCTCTTGCTATTATTAACATGGAGGGCTGTAAGGAGAGGCCTTAAAGGAGTTAATTTTTTAATTGAAATATTAAAATAATTCATCCTGGTGATTTGTTTTAAAGGTTGGAGCACCAAGTGTGGGCACGATGGGGGGTTGCTGGGTTCTAAGTGTGGCCTCATTCCTCTCAGTCTCTGAGTTCTCTGTAACACAGCCAGGGAGCTCCCAGGCTTGGGGTCTTCCTGAGCAGAGATGTCCTTTGGAGTTAGGAATCTGCACAGCCCATCTGTTTGGTTATTAAAACATCTCAGCTCCACTGATGCTCACACTGGTTTGGCTCCCCCCTTCTGCACCTTGCACTGATTCTTTAATCAGTAATGACTCTGGTGAGCATGTGCTCTCCTTAGTGACAGTGGAGGTGGTCTCAATGGTACCTGTGATACAGAATGGAGTGCCAGGAAGGAGTGGAGGGGTTCTCAGTGTTACCTGTGGTACACAATTGTGGGATACTGGTGAAAGCCAGGGAAAGGAGCAGCTTGGATTTTCTCAGGCTGCTCAAGGAAAACGTAAGAGAAAGAATTATAACAATGATTATGAACCTGCAGGGTATGTGAGAGACATGATGTTTTGGTGAAAGCATGTTTGCCAGGGCTGTCACTTTTCCTGCATCAATGAAATTACTTCTGTCCTTGCTCCCATGATATACTCTATATAAGTGTGGCTTGTTTCTTTAATGAGAGGGCTTTTTATTTCTCTTCTGCATGAAGAAAATCTTGTTGCTCTATTCTTTTCTTCGCTCATCTGGCCCAATAGCAGCACACAATGGAGTGCCAGAAGGGCCAGGGAAGGAGGGAATGTGTTCTCTGGGCAGGAGGGCAGTGAATCCAGCCTGCAGGACACAGCTGCTCCCTGCTGCCCTAAGGGACAGAGCTCTACTTCCCTCACTGCACTTCTGAGCTTTGGAAGCACCTGCGGAAAAATCTTTGCGCTACAGGAGAAAAAAAAATTGCAGCTGCTTTGTTTTCAACTAGAAAAATCCTTAATGTGTTCATCAGGTCAGTGACTGCTGTTGGACAAATGATGCTGTGGCACACCCAGCACGAGGTGTCTCCCATGCAGCTCTCTGGAGAAGCTGAGGACAGGCAGTGTCCCTCTTTAGGCAGATCCTGCAGGGAATCACAGGATCCCAAAGGGGGGAGGCGTTCCTGTTGTTCCAGAGCCAGCACCTGGGCTCTGACCCTCCTTGCACATGTGCTTTGTATTCACATGATGCCTTAGGACTCTAGCTTTTCTAATTTTCATACATTTGTAATCCTTTGCAATTCTTTAACGTATAACTCTAAACTCCATATACAGTGTGAGTTGCTGCTTTCCCATTTTGGTCAGACAAAGCAATTCCCCTCCAGGCCTGAGAATCAAGGACGCCTCATTGCCTCAGACCCTGAGAGATGGAAACAAAAGTGAGTTGGGAGGAGAAAACCTGGGATAAATTACTTCATTACCTGAAGCTATAATTGGAAGATTAAACCCCAATATGCAAATGAACCAAACTTATCAAAGTGTGAAAATGTGTGACCTGTCATCCATTTTTGGGTGTAGCTGCTGGGGAGACTTTGTCTGCCTGAAATGCACCTGAAGGCCCTTCAATAAATATAACTGCTTTTTATTCCCTTAATTTTGCCTGGCCTCTGTTTTTGGGGAGTCCCAAAAAGGCATCACACATAGGTATGAGATCTTCCACTGCCCACAGCAGAAGGAGTCCTTCCTGCAGCTCTGAAAAGGGAGCCTGCAGCAGAGACCAAGGAACCACCAGCAGCTGGGATGAGGAACCATGCAGAGCATCTGGAATGGGCAGAGCTCCTGCTGCTGTCTGAGTGGGGAAATACAGAAACATCCCTCAGCATTTTCACTGGGATTGAACTCTACTGAAGCCAAGAAAGCAATTCCTTGCTTATCCCTTTTCCATCACTGACCTGCATGGCTTCTGCAGCTCTTCTGGGCTCAGCTGTCTCAAGACTGATTTTCTCTTCCCTGGTTTGAGGTGTTCCAGTGCTGAAGCTGTCATGATTCCTACCTTTGGGAATGTCTCTGTCTCACATGCCCAGCTCAGCCTCAGTTTATGGTGGCTATTCATACTGTCAGATTAATGCTGAAGGAGCAGTGTGATCACCCTTTCCCCTTCCTGCCAGTGGAAGGGAATTGCTGGCAAACAGAGCTGTTCTCCTCCAGTTTCTCCTGCCCAAAGCTCCTGTACGAAGCTTCAGAAACTGCTGGACTTGCTAATTGACATAATGAAATTAATATGTAACACCTCAAATGCCTCCTTGCTGCACTTTTTTCTTTTTCATAACACTTGAGGCACCAAGGGGGCAGAGAGCTGGTTGAAACCATGCCAAGTTGTTGGCTTTTCCTGCCTTGCCTGGGATTACTGCTCAAGGTAGATTTACCCTGATATGACCCAACCCAGGGCAGCAGTCTGTGCAGAAAAGCAGAATATTGAGCCTTGCACTGATCTGCTTGGATGAACACTGGTCAATTGTCTGAAGACAGGTCCTCAGATCATAGAAGAGTAAGTTGTCTGTGAATTAAATGGAAAAAAATCCCAAGCACACTGTAATACAGTGACACAAAAGCTGGGATCGATTATATTTGCATTGTGACAAGTCATGTGAGAGGACTCAGCCAAGCTCATCAATGACTCTAACTAATGACTTTCTAACCCCTGTGCTCACAAAATGATTTATCTGTTTCCAGCAAGCATTATAAGGCTGCACATATAAGGCTGACTGCAGTTCCAAACCCTGGTAACAGAATGGTTGTCTCCTGCAGGATTCATGGATTTTGCCTGTGTGCTGCTTTCAGTGAGCTGGCTGTTTCCAGCTGGAATCTGGGATGCAGATCATGTTTGCCCAGGGGGTTTGCCCAGGCAGACCTTTATGGGCATCTTCACACAGCACACCTGGGGCTGTGCAAAGTGCTGAAACACAGGAAGGGCCAGGGAGATTCTTTGTTCTTCAGGACATCCCCGAGCTCGGGGTGAACCCAGTGCTGGCCACCGAGTCCTGCTACCAGAAGAAATTCTAAACGACTGTTTTTTGGCAGCCCATCTATTGTTTGCATGGCCAAAGCTGTCTTAGAGGGTCCACATGCACAATTCCTGCTGACAGGAGGAGTTTTGCAGGAGTTACTGACACAACCAAGCTTTTCAAGCCAGCCTTAAATGAGTGCAGCCTCCCTGCATATCCCAGAGGGTTTGTCCTGCTGCAAGCAGCCCTGACCAGGTCACCCTGACAGCCTCTGCCCCTCTGTGGCTGCCAGGCCCTGCAAGGCCAGTGGCTCTGCAAAGGAAGAGGCAGATTTGCTGTTCTGCTTCTCACAGCTTGCTCAGCCTGGCTGCCAGCTGTCTCCCAGGCTCTGCTTCACTTCTGTCACTTCCAAACCTTCGTGAATTCTGTCATCCCTCGAGGTGAGGTAGTACAGCTTCTGTGCTGTGGGATGGATCATGGATGCTGGGAGCTCCTCTGGAGCTGCACACTCAGCTGTAGGGGCAGCAACACGCTCTCCAGGCTCTGCTAATAAAACCAAGGCATCCTAAAGCATCCTTGCTCTCTGCAGCAACCCCCAGCTGGCAGATTTCTGCCTTTCAAGAATGGGGCTGGACATGGGGGGCACAGCCACTCCTGCCATTCCCTGGGCCCTGTGGGGAAGCCAAGGAAGCAGAGATGAACCCCCTGACCCAGCTGTCTGCCAGGGCACACCTGCATCCTGCTCCTCCTTCCCTTCTTTTTGCTTCTGTCTGGGGCCTGCATAGTCATTCACATGAGAGCTATGAAACCTGTATCAAAGCAGAAAGACTTCTCAGAAATGAGATAATTAAGACTAAAGCTTGATGTGATTGGAAGCCTAGATAGCCCTCATTTTCTAATGGTTGTTCTCATAATTCAGATTTCTTGTGGACAGTGCTGTAATACATCCCAGCTTCTGTGAATTAATTTTAAATGGCTCAGAGCAAACCCTTCCCTCTGGCCGTTCCCTGCCAGCCTCAAACAAGACATGGGAGGAAAAACAGATCTGCTCTTAGTGGTGAAAATTTTCTTCCAAGTTTAAGGAAACTGTGACCTTGAAACAATCCAGTGGGAATGGGAGCCTGGACCGATTTCCAGGAGTTGAAGCATCCCTGCCTATCTCCCATGATGGCAATCAAGTCAGAAATCAGAGCAGGAAAATACAAATGTCAAGCGAAAGGAGAGAGTTTCTCCTGCCTGGCTGAAACCAAACACCCTGATCTCCCAGTACAGTTTTACTCCTGTAAGTGGTGCAGATAATCTCAGTTACAGGCAGGAGCTGAAAGCACCATTAAAGGCTTACAGTGTTGCCTATAATTTAGGATCCACTAAAAGCACAAACGTCTGTTGTTCAATTTCTTAAATATTAGCCTGGCATGTGAAGCTTATTTTGTCCAATTTTTTTTCTTTCTCTCTTTCACACAGCAGGGATTTTGCTGCTTCTGCACCTTGCTACCCTGGGGGATCCTGGGCAGCCGGGAGCAGCCTGGGTCAGGAATGGGCATGGGAGGCAGGAGAGAGGCTCTGAGGCTTCTGCCCCTGCACCTCCCCTCCCTTCTGGCTTCCCAAACGAGCCCAGGTGCATCCACAGGATCATCCAGTTCTGACTTTACCTCTTTGTGGAAAATTCCCATTCCTGAAAGGATAATTTAGATCCAGCCAGAACAGTTTTTGTATTATTTTGCTATGTTTTGGGGTTTCTGCAGGACCAGGGAGCACAGGAGAGACAGCTCCTGACCTTTAGATTTGTCACCCATCTGAGAGGGAGGGTGACAGCCCCTGCCACCACGCTGTCCCTCTGCTATGGCACTGTGGTCCCTGTGGAGCAGTTCACTTCACTGAAGGGATCCCATTCTCCCTGCACCCACAGAGGGCTCTGCTGGAGCTGCTGAGCTCTGCTGCTGCCTGAGCTGCTGCTGTAGCTCACCTGGTTCATGGCCACAGCTGTCCAGAAGACAGACAACTCTGCTGAGCCCAAATGTAGCATTTTATGTGATGGCTGCATGAGGGGGAAGAGTATTTCATGTGAAAACTTCCACCCTTCAGTGCTGCTGCACAGGTCAGCTCCAGCAGAAATAAAGGTTCTGTTGGCACTGGTTCTGTTGTCCAAGCTGTGCGGATCACTCTGACACAGAGAGCACAGCCTTTGACAGTAAAGCAGGGTTGTTGCTGTTTCTTGCCCTTGGAGGAGCTTTGAAGAAGAAGAGTCTCTCTTGCAGGCAGGACCTGCTCCAGCCCCAGCTGCTGTGAATACTTTGCACCAAGCAGCACCTCTAAAACAGCATTTTTAGCTTTAAAAGATGGAAAACACTGAAATCCAGCTCTTGCCTGCACTCAGGAGACTGGTCCATGGTGGGGCAGGACAAGCAGCTGTTCCCAGCAAAGGGTGAATGGGGAGGCCTGAGCTGCCTTTTGTGGGGAATTAAAGGTATTTGTAACGAGACAATGGGCTGGGGGGTGTATGAGGATTAATTTCAACATCCCCACTGATTTAATTTGCTTTTGCCCAAAATCTCTGAGCTCTAAGCATTAAGCTTAAATTAATTTTTTACATCTGCAAATGTGGCTCACAGAGTGATCTTTATCTAATTCCCACTTATCTTTCAGGAGCTTGCTGCTCGAGGTGAGCCCAAGGTCTGGTCACACTGAGGGAGCTGGAGCCCAGCCTGGGCTCCCAGGGGGCAGGGACCCAGTGTGGAGGTGTTTAGGTGGTGAATGATGCCTTTGTGCTGGGAGAGAGTCCTTCCTGTGCACAGGCTGCTCCTCAAGGAGGGGCTGCCACGCTCACCAGTCTCTCCCAGCATCTCTATGCCACGAGCAGCCAATGCTGCCCCATCACTCCCCAGGACTCGTGGCTGAAGGCAGATGTTCTGCACAAAGGAGGAAAAACCTCTGCACTGGCATTTCCAGCTGCCTGGTGGTGCTGCCCTGATGGTGTTTGGTACATCACACAATGTTCCACTGGGGTAGCAATATTTACAGCTAACATTCCTTATCTTGGCAAAAAAGCTCATGGTCATTCAGGGACTGGCTTTGCTTTCTGTCCAGGGTTATCTGCTTCTGGTCTGTCTTACAGTTTGTATTTTTTAAATTACATCTTCCTGCTTTGCCTGATCCCACCAGCAGCTTGGTTATATGTGATTATTTTCTTAGCAGTCTTTTTTTGCAGGGTTCACTTTTCTGCTCTCAGAAGAGAAGCAGTGAACTTCAGAAATCACAGCTCACACACTCTCCACCAACCCTGCAGTTGCTGATAATGCTCACCTCTCCATAGCAGGCCTGCAGATTTAAATCCTAGAACCAATCTCATCAAGGTAGGTAAATCTTCCCTAGTTTTAATTAGGGTATTTAATATGGTGAAGTATCTAGAGTGCTCTGGCAAACCTCCCTCATCTAGGATGCTGTCACAGGAACCTCTGATGCCTTAGGATTTTAGCTTTTATATTTTCCAAGTCCTGTAGTGCTTTAGGGTATAACTCTAAAACTCCACAGCCTGCCAGCTGCTGTTCTCCCATTTTGCTCAGACAAAACAATCCTTCTAGGTCTGAAACTCAAGGACACCTCACTGTCTCAGGGCCCAAAAGGTATAAACAAAAGTGAATTAGGGGGAGGCAGACTGGGGGTAAATGACTTCATTAGCTGAAGCTGTAATTGGAGGATTAACCCCTGATATGTAAATGGACCAAACTTATATCTGTCTGAAAAACTCGTGACCATTGTCCACTTTGGGTGTAGCCTCTGAGGCTTCTGACTGCCCCAGGTGTATCTATTGAAGGCCTTTAATAAATCCCCACTTTATTCTCTTAACCTTGTCTAGGGAGCCACCCCAAGGCATCACCTCCAGCTGTACACACCTGAGCATGACTTTTAAAGCCCTGGCAGACTGGAGCCTATCCCCAGGATAGTCACAGGAGAGGTTTCCAGGGCTGGCAGCACATCAGAGAGTAGAGGAGTCCTAGAGGTGGCAAATGGTGACCATGGCCTCTGCCTGGTTTGGGGTCACAGCCAAAAGGCAGCTGAGGAAGGGACTCACCTGTCTGACAGCACAGAGCAGCTTCCCATAGGAATAGACAATGATGGCAAAGGGGATTACAAGGCAAAAGATGAATAGACAGATGATGTAGGAGGCATTGTTGGCATCCTTGGAATGCCAGTTCACAGAGCAGGTAATCCCTGGTCCTTCTGGCCCGTAGCTGCTCCAGCCAAAAAGCGGGGGAAGGGTCCAGAGCAAGGAGTATGTCCAGGACAGGATGATGCCAGCCCATGTTTTCCTGTAGTTGGTGGTATCAGGCTCTGCTGTTCTCGTCATGGTGCAGTAACGCTCGTACGAAAGCACAGCCAGGGAGATGAGAGAGATGATGCCTGTATCAAACCAGACATTTGTATCAGCAAAAAATGAATGAATGAAGGCTTTGCTGTGTGTCCCCCAAAACTATTTCAAGCTATGGATGAGACTGATGGCGCTGGCTTTGCAAACAAGGTGGGCAAGGACTGGAGGTGTCCCCCTAAGTACGAGAGGTGCTGAGAGCCTGACTCCACTCACCAAAAGCTGGGGGTGCTTAAACATGTGTCCAAAGCCAGTCAGTTATAAATGTAATTCAATATTTATTCAAATGTTATCAATAATTAAGAACAACTGTCTGAATGGATATGTGTGTGTGTGTGAGACCTGCAGCAAAATCCTGGCTTCTCCATCAGATTTGGTTCTTGCTGCACCTGTAAAATTCCAGATTAATATCCAGATTTGCCCAGAGTGTGGGGCTGATCTGGTGCTCCTCTGCCAGCTCTGAAGTGCAGCCTTCTGAACCCTTCTTGGGGAAGTGCAGCCCCATAGGTTTGTCAGATGGATTTCATGCTCTGCATAATGAAGAGCTGTAGATTAAACCCATGTCCTGAAGCCCCCTATGCCAGCAAGTGTCCCCACATTCCCTCTTGGGGGGGCAGGCAGCAAAGAGCCTTTGCAGAGACAATAATGGGTCTCCTGCAATTGGGGTATGGCAAGCAGACACCAAAGGGACAATAAAACCACCAGCAGCAAACTAAAGGCTTCTTCTGCATGAAGAAATGCTGGAGAGGAGGTAATTTCTAAAGCTGATACAAGAGTTTGCAATTTCCCTCCACACACTGCATTTCCCTTCCAGGCTGCATTGTGGAAGCAATACTGGCAGGTACAAGGGGATATTGCAGGATGCTGACACATTCTTGCTAAACCTCCCTGGCCAGGTAAAGGTTTTACATGCACAAATTTGGCTTGTTACCCTGTATAACTTCATGAGGGAAAGAGATGGAGCAAACATCCAAACTGCAGCTGCTGCAAATATCTCTTCAGAGTGTGCATGAACAGTGTCAGTGTCTGTGTGGCTGCGTGGAGCCTGGGTGCACACAAGTGGCTGTGTGGAGCCTGGATGCCAGGCTAAGCTGTGCTCCTGGGGTAGTTCAGGTCTGTACTGATGGGCAGAGGGATGCTCTGCTGGTAAAGCCTTGCTCCATGTGAATGCTGGCTGGGGGAGATCCCCACAGCTGTGTGCCAGTGTCTGAAGGAAAGACTGGGAGAGATTTCAGCACCAGGAAGCTTGAAGACACGAGCTATTGTTATGTATAACATGATATTGTTATGTATAACATAATATTGTATCTGCTGTGTCCCTGAGTGCCCGGTTGGCAGGTGAGGACATGCCTGGGGAAAGGCACAGGTACACAGGGCTGCTCTTTCCTGCCATGCTGTCCTGCCCAGGGCTGCTCATTCCCGCAGTGGGATCTGGGGTCAGGGCTGGAAGCCATCAGAATTCCGGGAGATCGCGGCTGTGCAGGCTGTGGCACTCAGGGACTGGGTTCCGTCCTGGGCTGGCAGTGCTGCCTTAGCAATAGAACTCCATGAGCTTAAAGGTCCTTTCTAATCTACGCGAGGCTGATTCTATGCTCCGTTTGCATCCCTTAAGCTTTGTAGAGCTCTTCTTTTCGCAGCCGCTGCAAACGTGCTGTGGAGCCTGAATGAGGACTCACACTTGGGTCTGCCTGGGGGCCCCTGGGCTTTTTCCAGCAGAGTGCCGGGTGTCCCCTGCCCAGGCACAGCTCGAGTTCATCGCGCCCACCGCTCTCGCTACTGCCCCGGACACGCTCCCAGCGACGGCTATGGGGCTGTGCTGTAGCTGTGGGGATGTGGGGCTGTGCTGTGGGGCTGTGCTGTACCTGTGGGGTTGTGGGCAGTGCTGTAGCTGTGGGGGCTGTGCTGTGGGGCTGTGCTGTACCTGTGGGGCTGTGCTGTGGGGCTAGGCTGTGGGGCTAGGCTGTGGGGCTGTGCTGTGCTGTAGGGCTGTACTGTGGGGCTGTGCTGTAGCTGTGGGGCTGTGCTGTGGGGCTGTGGGGCTGCCGGAGCTGTCCCGTCCCGTTCTTTCCCCGAAGCTCCCGGGATTGTCCCGTCCCGTTCCCTCCCGGATCGTCCAAGGCTGTCCCGTCCCCTCCGTGTAGCTGTCCCGTCCCGTTCCCTTCCCGGATCTCCCCAGGCTGTCCCATTCCTTTCCCGGAGCTGCCCCGTCCCGTTCCCTCCCGGCCCTGTCCCGTACCCTCCCAGACTCGCACCGCGCCCTGCGCTCCGCGGTGCTTCCCCCGCACCCCGCGTTCCCTCCCGGCCCGGGCGGGTCCCACTCACCACAGAGGGCGGTGGCGAAGCCGTGCCAGGCGCAGGCGGCCCCGGGAGCGGCTCTGGCCCCCGCGGCCAGCCCGAGCGGCGTGCCCAGCGCGCAGCCCAGCAGGTCGCTGAGCGCGATGTTGAGCAGCAGCAGGTTGATAGGCGAGCGCAGCGCCGGGAAGCGCCAGAAGAGCAGCAGCACCAGCAGATTGCTGCAGAAGCCCAGGCTGCCCAGGGCGCCCAGGCACACGGCGGCCGCCAGCCTCCCCGCGGGGCTCAGGCAGCGCTCGGGCTCGTCCCGGCCATCCCCGCAGGCGGCAGCGGCAACGGGGGCCCGCATCCCGGAGCTGGGTCCGCCCGGCACCGCGGGCACAGCGGGCACTGCGGCACAGGCTCCGCGGGCGCTGCGGGCACAGCGGGCACAGCGGCACAGGCTCCGCGGGCACTGCAGGCACAGCGGCACAGGCTCCGCGCTCCGCCCCGCTCCGCTCCCCCCGCGCCGGCACCGAGCGCAGGTGAGCTGCAGCGCCGAGCCCGGCACCCGCTGAGGGTCCTGGGCACCCCCGGAGGGGGTAATGGATTTCGTTCCGGTCATATCCCACCCTTCAGTAAGGAGAGCACTCACAGACATTTTAATGTTTTGTTGTGCTGACCTAGAGGGGAAAAAACACCCCCAGTCTTCTACTCACAAGGGAATTTTTCTCTGTGTTTGCAAACAAAAAGTGAATTTGTCCAATTTCCTGCAGCTTCTTTGCTATGAGCAGTTAGTACTGGAGAGTGTGAAGCCTGATATCGCTCCTCTTTTTGTTATCTTTTCATTAGTTTACTACGGGGAGTTGTTTATACACAGTTCAGAGTAATTGTGCTTGTAATGACCTTTAAATTGGTTTTTTTGGGTTTTTTTTGCGGGGGGGGGGGTTGGGTTGGGTTGGGTTGATTTTTTATTGGTTTTTGGTGGGTTTTTTGGGGTGGTTTTTTGGGGGTTTTTTTGTTGTTGTTGTTGTTTTGTTTTTGGTGTGTTTTTTTTGTTTTTGTTTTTGTTTTTGTTTTGTTTTTTTTTAAACACCAAACCCCTGCACATTGGCAAAGCTGGCTGCTTCTTGCCTTCCCTCTGGGCTGCTCAGGGGATGGTGGGTTAGGGATGGTCCACATGATGCTGTTATCTATCAGCATTTCTGAAGATCACAAATGTAACTGGGCAGGCAGCACAAGAGGGTCAGACACCTGAAATTCTACATTTAGATAAAAAATAAGGACGAGTAACTGACTCTTCACCAAGTTTGTTGCCCACCTCTGGAAGTGCTCTTCAATGTCTTTATCTCTGTGATGAGCCCAGAAGTGGACACAGGATCTGAGGTGCATCCATCCAGGTAGTTTTTAATGCAGTGAAAAATGTGCCTGTGCAAGCTGTGGGCTGCCAATTTTTCCAGGAGAGTGCTGTGAGGTATTTCAGACCATTTACCGAAAAAATGTGTCAGAAGGTCGTTTTGATAATGCAAAATGGGTTTGATCTGACTGTGTCATTTCACCCGGAAAATCATTTCACTTGCTACTTGTTGTGGTAAAAGGACTTGCCGACTCATTTGGGGGAGAGGTGCTACAGTGCAGCATGTCTTGATAACCTGGGAACTTGGCTGGAATTGCAAAGCTGCTGGGGAAACTGGTTTCTCCTCTGGGGAAAAAAAAAGAAAAAATAATTACCTGAACCCGAATGTGGAATACGAAGAGATTTCGTTGTCTTTCCCTCAGTTTTAGCAACGGCCACAAGATGGCACAGGGCAGCTCCGAACAGGATGGGAATTGGATCCCTGGGGAAAAGGGTTTTCCAAGTTGCCTGGAGCAATGGTTTGGCTGAGTGCTTGGAATAGTAGGATGCCCGTGAGACGTGGCCCAAGCCATGACAACAGTGTTGTGGCAAATTATCTTTCCTCTCTTACTAGTGATAAGAGAGGTAATAATCCTCCTACAGGACTAATTACAGCCAGAGAAATTGTGGTAATGAAAAGAATTCCCTTTGCCAGCATTCGAAAAGTTAGTTTATATGAACTAAGAGGCTTATGTGAATAATGATTATTATTTTGTACATGGTTCTCTCTGGTCCCATCTATTCTCATCTCAGTAAGTCAGGGTGTAATTAATCACAGAAGATTAAATGTTGCAGGACAAAGACTGGAAAATTCAATAGAAGCAAAACTCTGGTTGTTTTGGCTTAAAATAAACTTGGATTATCTGTCACAAGGGATGTGGCAGCTCTGCTTCTGACTGCCAGCTCCTCTTGTTGCTCTCAGAAATCAGTGTAATTCTTGTTTCAAGTTTTGGAGTTGTGTTTTTATTTCTCTTTTTTTTTTTTTTTTTTTTTTTTTTTTTTTAAATAAAGGTCTTTATAAATCATCATGTCCTTGTAGGGCTATGAGCCCCAGAGTGTCTCAGAGATGCACTGGCTCTGAGCTGCAAGCTTGGGTCTCCCAGACTGGATCATGCTGCTGACACAGGATTTCACATCTCTCTTCTTGTGGTGTTTATTAATGCAGACCTGTGGTCTGTGCTCCTCTGCAGCCTTTCAGCATCCCCAAAAGATGGGGTGTGGTGGAACAGGTAAGCACAGCACTATGGTCCTTGTGGAGCCTGAGTGGTAGCATGGTCCTCCATGCCAAGGAAGGGATCTGGGGAGGAATGTGTGTCTCAAGGAACCTAGAAATTAGATGTAATGGACATCAAACTGTAAAAAAGATTTTAATTTAGCACTGGGGGCAAATAGACGCCAAAAAGGCAAAGTAAAAGCAAAATAAATATACTGCTTGGGATGTTAAAGTAAGCAACGTCTGTGTGAAAGACAGCCTGGTACAGAAACAGGGTGATCCCTGTGCAAAAGTTTCAAGAGCAGTAAGGGAAGGGCTTTGGCTGGTTGGAGTCACTGGCCTCTTCTCTCTCCATGTAGACTGGGCAGGTGGGTGCACGGCAGGTAAAGCTGCTGGAGCAGAGCTCAAAAGCTACAGAGGTGTTAAGAAGCAGAGCCTCTGCTCACAGCAGAGAACAAAACCAAGAAAAATACTCCAAACAACAAAAACCCCAGGAGAAAGTAAGATTTAACTATTTTAACCTTTGAGACAAAATTTCTGAAGAGGTGTGTCAGTAACCAATTTCCTGGGATGCATTTCTCACAGCGGGATCCCTTTCATACCACAGAAAGACAGAGGAGCTGTGAGGCATAAGCATATAAGTACTATTTGCCTTATGGTGAAACACAGTAGAGGCTGTCAGAGAAGGTAGATAATAAGCTGTGGAAACAAGGAAAAAGCTTAATGACTTTTTCTCAATCTCTTTTTTTCAAGCCCTGTTAAGGCTCCTGGGATGTGCTAAAAGCCAGAGAGGTCCCTGGGCTCTGCACGTTACAGACATTTCCAGGATTTTTTTTTTTTTTTTCCCATAACTGTGCAAGGGCAAATGCAGGGTGAGTCTTTCAGCCATCAGAAGCTGCCCTGTGCTGCAGCTGTGGGTGCCCTGGTGCCCTGAGAGCAGCACAGTGCTTGATCCTGGCAGGATAGTGCCTGGAGCTCAGGGGGCACTGCCTGTGGGGTGACTCTCTAAAAACCTCCCTGCTGCCAGCTGCACAAAGGCCATTTACTAGGTGTGTTAGGTTGATGTCGCCAGAAATGTGTATTTGATCATCATCTGTTGAAGCTGGGTGGGTCAGTGACCCTTATCTCCGTGGCACGTATTATCTGCTAATGGGCCATCTTTAAACCAGCTGGGGCAATCATCTTTATCTTTTCCACAACCCATCCTCCCTCCAGGAAGATATCATCTGCTGCTGGACCATTGAGTCCCAGTGCATGACTGATAAAATTACATCATCCCACTGGGAGATGCTCCAGCCAGGGGGAGGAGACAAGCCTTTCCTACCTAGATAAAAACTGAGATTTTGGACAGCAAGTTACCACCCTTCCACTGGATTCCAGAGGAACACTGGACCTTTCCACATCATCTCTGGACCTTCAGAGGGAAACTGCACCTTCTACAGGAGCACTGCTTCAGCTGAACCACATCTGCCACTGCAGGAGGATGCAGCCACCATTTAATGGGACTGCTGACGACATCCTGACTGACTGATGGGGTGTTAGCTTGGATTCTGACTCCATCAGAGTTGTGATTGCTCTTTGTAATACTGCATTTCTGTTTTCATTTTCCTAGTAAAGAACTGTTATTCCTAATTCCCATATCTTTGCCTGAGAGCACCTTAATTTCAAAATTATAATAATTTGGAGGGAGGAGGTTTACATTCTCCATGTCAAAAAGAAACTTCTGCCTTTATTGGCAGACACCTGTCCTTCAAACCAGGACAGTAGGTTACTAGACCACTCACCCAGCTCTCTGCTCTCCTGGCTGCAAAACTCAGGTGAACAGCTGAGCCTGGTGTCAGCTGCCTCTGTCCCCTTTGAAGTGTCACAGCAAAGGCTGTGGGTAGGTGATGAACAACCACAGTGTCCTGGCACTCAGCTGCCCACAGCCAGACACCAAGAACAACTCTGCACCAACTGTTTAGCTTTACCAGCTGCAAAAATTTAAATGTCCCCCAGCAATTCTGTGTCAATGATGTCCCAGTCCCAGGTCCCTGCTATCACCGGAGCAGCCTGAATTTGAGGTGTCACTCTTACTGCTCTCATAAATAACTAGCTCAAATGGTCAAAATAGAAGCCTGAATTACACCACAGCTTGGTGTTATTCACACCTGATTCTTGTGGTGTTGAGGGGCAATCTGCCAAAGAGACCTTAACACCACAAGTAAGCCTGTTTCCTCTCTTTGGCTGCATTAAACAATTTGAGCATCAGTTTTCACAACCAAATTTAACACTGGTGTCAGCAAAGCACTTTAGCTGAAGGTACCAGACGTGAGGTTCAGCAGGGACACAGCACAGCAGATACAGCACTGCTCATGCTTGGGCTGTGTTTGGACTTACCATGGTGATACCGGAATCTTCAAAACTGGAAATTTCAATCCCAAAGTTGTTTCAGGCAGGAATTACTTTTGCTATGTAGCTGGAGCAGCTAAAATCTTCCTGGACCATGTTTAGGGCTTGTCTTGGTTTAGTTAGGTTTGTTAATTTTAATATACTTAATTTTGTTGTGAGATAGGATTAGGAGTTAAACAATGCAGGCTTAAAAGGGTAAAAAGAAGAAATTTATTAACAACACAGAGAAAATAAGAAATTTGGTATAAGATTTTCAGATTATTCCCTCCCCCCACTTCCCACATTTCCTAACAACAACATACAGAGACACTTCAGTCAGTTCTTCACTTAAATAAGTTTATTTCAGGGAGAGGAGTTTCTTGTTTGGCTACAGGGTATTTTTCTAAGAGAAAAATAAAGTTCTCTTGTATTTTTACTTTTATAATTTGCATCTGCCTGAGGAAAAGAAATCAATAAATCGTGAAACTCCTCCCACCTTTACAGCCTTTCTAGAGCTGTGTTTGTGGGCTATGTTATATTTATGGGGTATTACTTTTAAGGGTAAGCTGTTCAAAAGCAAAAGCTTCAGATTCTCCTGCACTGGATGGGTTCTTTCCCTGGAGAGAGGCTTGAGGCCAAGACAGCTGCAAGTGCTCAAACGTCAAGGGGAAATACCACTGTCGTGAAGATCTGCCCACACAGTGTGCAGCTAATCTGAATTTTGGAGTGCAAACTCTCACACTTATGAGCTGCCTTTTCTGGAAATGATGACACAAAGTTTAAAAATGACCTTTAGACACCTAGTTCAGACACCACTTCCCCCTGACTATAACCTTCTGGTCACCTTGGGTGCTATAGTATTCAGCAGGGTGTTAAGGACAATAGTATTAAGTCCTGCCAGAGCCACTGCAAATTGGCTACAAGCAAAATGGAGATTGATCACTGTTTAAAGGAAAAACAACACAGTGATCTGCAATCAGGAAAGCAAATCAAGCAGAGATTTCCTGAGATAAAAGTCTTACAGTGAAATTAACGTAACTGAATGGAAGAGAAAGGAGGAACCATGTCTAGTTTCATTAAACAAGTAAGCAAGTTAAGCAAATATTTCCTTCCTTGCTCCCTGTTTCTTCCCCTGAGAGGACATGGATTTTCTTGGATTTACTGGTCCTGGGTATTTCTGTTTGAGGATCTGTATGTGTCTGGCTGGTAAATTGCCATTGTGGGTTGATGTTGGTGTGAGAGGGACAGAACAGAGCTGTGGGGCAGAGGTGTGGGTGAGAGAGCAGGAGGGCTTGGGGAAGGGTGGGTGCTGCAGGCTCCTGGCCCAGCTTCCCATCCTGCTGTGCCCAGAGCCCCTCTCCATCCTCACACTGATTTATTCAGTGCTCCAGCCCCTCAGCACAGGGGACAGGGAGGAAATTCCCCCTATGTGACTGGTGGGAATGTCCCTGAGCACACACAGGACACAGGGCAGGTGTGTGCTCACAGCCAGGCTGGATCAGCATCCTCCTTCCTCTGCAATGCAGGGTTAGGGGACATTAATAGGACAGGTGTTTAGGCACCCCAGCACTTCAATAAACCAATAGAGAGCTCTGTCCCCTTGTAGCAGACTGGGAAATTGTTTCAAACTTAAGGGAAGTAAGCCATGAAAGGTTACTTCCTGTGCCTGCAAGTTTTTAAAGCTAGGGGCTTAGGAGGGAGAAAATAAACATCATATCTCATCTGTGTCATACACCTTCCAGTAATACCAGCAGAGGAGGCGGATTTTTCCCTGACCTTTTACTTCAGAGAGGAAAGGAGAACTACCAGATGAGAGGTTTCATTTGTGTGTGGCACACACTGTACTGTGCTCAAGGGCATGGTGAGTAGAGTGACCGACATCTCACTTGAAACGCCAGAAAGGTACTGATGCAGTGAATGAAATAATGCACATTTTGGGGACTGTTGGGATGAAGCAATAGCCTGAAGTCACTTAGAGCAGCACAGTGTCCCCAGAGGCTCCTGCTCAGCATGACCTAGTGGGTGACAGCCTGCTCTCTGTAAGGCAGTGCATCAGAGGGTGGCTTTGGGCAGAGACTTTTGGGCAGCACCAGCAGCAGATTCACTCAGGAGACTCAGGTTTCAGGTGGGGCTTTCTCAGGGCCTGCTCTGTGTGCAGCAGTGGTGATATGCACAGCACAGCAAGAGCCCCCAAAAGGTTTTCTCTCAGATGGGGAACACTGGGCACTGATAGGGCTCAGTGTTTAACCCATGGAGGAGCTCTGGAAGCAGCTGGACAAGTTGGTCACATCATTGCACTTCAGTGTTCTGCTGGGCAAGCAGGTCAGGACATAACTGTGCTGCTTCTTAAGGACCAACCTCCCATAGGAGGTCTTTTCTTCTCCAAAACAACCAATACTGCAATAATTGAGTATTTTAAAGCATTGAAAATATTTCGACCATTGAAGCTAGGGAGAGGTAAAGGGCAGGAACCCATATGAGGGTAAAGGAGCTGCAGTCACTATTGCAGCCACCAAAGCTGGGCAGGTTTAGGTGTCACTGACTGGCACCAAGGGAAGCCCTGCCCTAAATAGACAGGGGGAGGTGCAGGGCTGATTGTGTGCAGGCTCAGGGGCCATGTCAGTGACATCTGGAATCTGCACTGTGGTCAGATAATTGTACAAAGGAGTTGTGGGGGCATTTGCTCCCTTGCTAAGTCACAAGATGGGGTGATAAAGGCTGCCACACAGGAGAAAAGTACTGGAGCAAAGCAGACACAGACCCAGCTACCAAATGGACTTGGCAGTTCAGTGGGATCCAGCACATCTTTATGCGGTTCTTGATTTCCCTCCTCCCTCCCTGATGCCCTGAGCTCACTGCTCTACACAGCCCCTCAGTGCTGGGAAGGGGAGCAGCCACCACAACCACATGGAGTCTTTTCTGGCCAATTTTCCCAAGCAAAATTTGTTTTGTTTTGTTTTTTTTTAATTTTCCTAGACAGCAGGGAGGTCTGGAAGTGGGAGGCCCATGGAAAGCTTGTGTTTGCTGGCAGAGCTGTCAGTGTAGTCAGGGTTCTGGGCAAAAGGGTGTGTCTAGCACCAGGCCAGGGGCTGGAAGTGTAGTGCTACGTTGAGTTCTTACCTTTGATGAGTGGTTAGATAACAGAGTGATTAAATAAGAGTGAAAATGACTTGGTGTAAATCAGTGGCTCTCCGTGGGTGCACAACTTCATTCCTATTTTAACTGTGAGATGCTGAAAACCAAGATTTCCAAACTCAAAATTAAACTCCAGTGTCAGAGGCTGGAACTGACCTTACCAAACCACATTTTCCCTGCTTCCTATCCGTGCAAGTGAGAAATATGCACATCTTACAAACGTGTTTTTCAGCCAAGTTCATCTTCTTTGGTTTTCTGTTTTATTCTTGAAGCACAGCGTGTCAGCACAGCCCTGCAAAGGGGAAAGGTTAAGATAGATATTTTTATAGATATTTATAGATATGCTTATATGCCAAAACTCCCTTTTTAGTCAGTTAGTTCATTTGCCTTCAGGAAATACTGAATCAAAGAGTGATTCTAAATCACTATTCCTAAATTTCCATTTATTAAAGTTATTATTAAATCGTATATCTAAAATTGCTTTCAGTTTCAGGAAACGGAAGCAGGTCTGATGTAACAGCGAATTTTTGCTGCAGACTCATCATAACCTTTCCAAATGAGGTGAGACTGACTTGAATCTAATTTATCACCTCTCCTTTGCCAGGTTATTTGTAGTTCTTAAATGATGGGGTAATTTTCTTTCTGAAAAGTGGATGCTTATGGAGCAGTCTCCCTCCCTGTACCTCTGATGGCTTTCCTACCTCCTGCAGCAAAAGTCACCCAGTTTAAAAACCTCTGAGCTAGACTGCTCATTCTCATCCACATTTGTGAGAAACAAAATGGAATGGGGTTTAGAAAGCAAGTAGAAATATAAGCAGGAGGAAGAAGGGTGATGAATCCAGTGAGTTTTAGGCACACTTTTATTTCAGGAAACCAGTATACATACATTTCAGCCTAGTCTGTGCTAGTAATGCCTAGAAGACTGAGAGCAAAGCAGTTCTATAGGCAAAGTCCAAAAGTATAATCGAAAAGGCTCTAACACTCTTCTGTACAACATTGCAGGAGGGATGCTTCTCCCAGGCTGAAAGTGCCTCTGGCCAAATGCAGAAATGGGGAGGATAACTAGAGGCAAATTACAGATGTCTGGGGAAAGCCAAGGATAAATTGATTTGCTCTCCTGGGGCTAGACAAGGTCAGAGTGTGGGTTACAATTACCAGACCTACTCTCCTCTGTTGCTTACCATTAGCAAACTGCATTTAAAAAAAAAAATCTTTTTTGAGTGTCTTGTGGTTGAGGAAGAGTGATGAAAAAAATCTGGCAGAGCTCTTGAAGCATTAGATGTCTCCACTCAAACACAGAGCACTCAGAAACAAAATGATTCTTAGGGAGAGAGAGCAGAAGGGAGTTTTTCATCTCAGGAAATCATCTATAGCATCAATATAATGAGGCTGGATAGGCTGGAGTGCAGCCTGAAGAGCACTGAGGGTTTGGTCCAGTCTGGCCTGGTCATACATAAAAGAGTTCAAACCAGAGGTACCTGTGGGATGTATTTGTACAGCATTACACAGGTGGATGCTGCTGAGCAAACACTGCCATCCTTAGCCCATCTCTGTTTTCCTCCTTCTTGGACATATGAACGTCAACTGTAAATAAATTAAGCTTTGAATTTGGAATATTAATGAAGGTGAAGACCTTCCAAACCCAAAGGATTGCATAACAAAGTGACCTTTGAAACTGATTATATAAGAAAGAGATGTGCATGATTGAGGGAGAGGAAGGGGAAAAAAACCCAAACCATATTTAAGAGTGTTTTTTCCTTGTTGTCATGGAAAAGGTGCTACCTTCAAAGGCTGGCTCGTGAAGGTTTGCAGTATCCTGTGTAGGTGTTACCCCCATTTCACACCACAGCCAAACCCACTTTGTTTAGTCCTGCTGAGTGTACTATATTCTAGCAGAACACAAACAGATGTAATCTGTACCAGTTTAGCATCTTCCAGCACCAAGATTTGGTAGAAGACAGGTGAGAAGTTCCAGGGGCTCAGGCAGCCCCAGCACGAGCAGCCTTCTCCTGCCTTCCATGGGGGAATGAATCCTTCTGTCCAGGCTGGACACTGCTGCAGACAGGTGCTTCTGTCACAGCCTGACCTTCCCCCAGTGCTTCTTGGCTGCCACCATCCCAGAGATCCTCTGCTGCCACGTCTTTGTGTCCCCTGTCCCCCTTCCAGTGCTGGAACTCATCAGTCTGGACAGTTTGGCCAGCCTCTGTCCATCCCTGTCCCACATCCCATCTTCTCACCCTCCTGGTTTACACCCCTCTTTGGGGCTCTTTCCTAGGTCACCACCTCCAACCAGCTGGAACTCCACAGGATCAGTTCCATCTCCTTCTGACACTGGCATTTTCAGTCCCCACCATGGACTGCAGCCCCTGCAGATCGTGGTGGCACAAAGTGATTTACCTGCTCATCTCCTCACCTTTTACAGCCAGGCTGACACTCATGGTGTCTACTGCAGCACTACTGTGTCCCCCAAATGTCATCCTTCAGGAAAGAGCATCCAGAGAGCTGCAGGACAGTCAGTCCCTACAATTCCTTCAGCTGAGGAGGAATGACTCCATATACCTGGACAGGCTGGGGCTGACCTGCTGGAAAGCAGCTGGGCAGAGAAGAACCTTGGCTCCAGGAGGAAATGGAGCTGATGGTGAGCCAGCAGTGTCCCATGGCAGCAGCTGGGGCTGCTGGAGAGTGAGCACTGCCAGCAGCTCGAGGAAGGTGAATCCTGCCCCTATACCCAGCACTGTGAGGCTGTCTCAGTCCATCACTGGGTCCAGTGCCAGGCCCCCAGTGCAAGATAGACCTGGACTTACTGGAGCAGGTCTAGGGAAAGGCCACAAAGAGGATTAAGGGACTGGAATAAGTCTTTTATGAGGAGAGGCTGAAAGGGCTGGGACTATTCAGCCTGGAGAAGTCTCTCAAGTATCTGATCCACCTGTATAAAAACCCAGTGGCAGGGAGTAAACTTTTTTTATGTTTAAACAGACTTTCCTGTATTTCAGTTTGTGCCTTGTGCCTCCTTCAGTCTCCCTGACACTGCTGAAAGGGCAAGAGGCAAAAGGAACAGACTGAAATGTAGGAAAGTCTGTTAAAACATAAAAAAAGTTTAGTCTCAGAATGATCAAGCACTAGAACAGGTTGCTCAGAGAATGTGTGGAGATATCCTTCAAACCATTCAAAACCAAACTGGACATGGCCTCAGACAATGGCTCTGAGCAAAGGGCTGGTGGAAACCTCAGCAGGTTCCTTCCAGTCCAGTGATTGTGAACAAGGCCATTGCTGTGGGCTCTAACCCAAAAATAACTCACAGCATCAGCCTCTCTGGCACACACAGCTGCAGCTACCACAGGCAAACAGCTCCCACCACCTTTGCTCTGGGGCTGTCTTCACACAGGTCTGTCCTGCTCCTGAGCACCTGCAGTGACCCTGCTGTCCCTGAACACCTTCAGTGACCCTGCTGTCCATGAGCACCTGCAGTGACCCTGATATCCCTGAGCACTGTGACCCAAAAAGCCACTGCAGCATTTCATGTCGTGCTTCCCTGTCCCCTTCCTCATAGCACCTCACAAATGCCAGATGCTATCCTAGGGGCTTATCAGCCTGTGGTTCAGAGATATCTGACGTGGCTCCTGCCTCACACACTCCTTGTTCCTCCTGTGACAGGCACACCCAGGGCTTTGGATGCCTGCTTGCCCCCTGAGGGCTGTGATCAGCACGCACATCTCTGTGGGTATGGGATGCTTGCAAGCTGCAGAAGCCTTGTGGTGGAGCACAGTGGGCCTTATCTCCAGGATCCTGTGTCTGCTGCTCTCCCCCTGCACAGCCTGGTTTGACAGCTGTGCTGCAGTGCTTCCTTTGCCTGGTGCCACCCTGTGCCCCCTGAGCCAGGCACATGGGGCATCCTTCCTTCCTTCACCCACCATGGCAGTGCCTGACAGCAGAGCTCCAGCAGCATCTTCCCTTCCCTTCCCTTCCCTTCCCTTCCCTTCCCTTCCCTTCCCCTTCCCTTCCCTTCCCTTCCCTTCCCTTCCCTTCCCTTCCTTCCCTTCCCTTCCCTTCCCTTCCCTTCCCTTCCCTTCCCTTCCCTTCCCTTCCCCTTCCCTTCCCTTCCCTTCCCTTCCCCTTCCCCTTCCCTTCCCCTTCCCCTTCCCCTTCCCCTTCCCCTTCCCCTTCCCCTTCCCTTCCCCTTCCCCTTCCCCTTCCCCTTCCCCTTCCCCTTCCCCTTCCCCTTCCCCCCTAGCAGCTGATTACTGACCCCAATTAACAGCCCACTGCTGAGCCCTCTGGGGTTTACAGCTCTGCCTGCCCCCCCTGCACTTGTGACCAAGCAGGGTTTAGCAGTGGAGCTCCTTGTGGATGGAGATCCATGTGGGATGCCCTTGGTTTAGGTGCCAGCTGAAGGTCTCAAGGGTTTGGCTGTACCTGTGCCCAAACAGGGGTGCAGGCCAGAGCCCCATCATCACCCTCTCCTGCTCCATCCATCCCCAGGCACCAAACCCAACCCAAGGCACCATTAGAGTGCAGCATTTGAGGAGGGCTGGGGAGGCTTTCCTGCACCACTTGCCAAGCTTCTCTCTGTGCCCAAATCCACACCCAGAGCTTGCGAGCACAACTC
This sequence comes from Luscinia megarhynchos, assembly GCA_034336665.1. NCBI lineage: Eukaryota > Metazoa > Chordata > Aves > Passeriformes > Muscicapidae > Luscinia > Luscinia megarhynchos. The sequence goes on along the minus strand of CM067572.1, from coordinate 20,097,782 downwards.
AACTCAATGCTATAGCTGCATGGGGCACTCCAGACCAGATATTGCACCTTCCTGGCTTTACTCAGCTTAGACTTCAGCATGGTATTTCAAATCCCCCCTTGCTGAACACCTCTGTTAGCCACTCTCAGAAAGTGCAGTGAGGCACAGGGCTCGTTGTGAGCTGGTGCCACCATGGGTTTGGCCAGGAGGTTGGCATTGAGAACCTGGCTGATGTGAAATCTGCTGCTACGCAGGAGGAGGAGGCGCTATGGGAGCCCTCAAGTACAGGAGCTACTGGTGCCAGGCAGGTCTGCACAGAGCCCTGCTCCAGCCCTGCACAGAGCCCTGCCCTAGCCCTGCACAGAGCCCTGCTCCAGCCCTGCTAGAGCCCTGCTCCAGCCCTGCACAGAGCCCTGCTCCAGCCCTGCTAGAGCCCTGCCCTAGCCCTGCACAGAGCCCTGCTCCAGCCCTGCACAAAGCCCGAGCCCCGCTGGTGGCTGCACAGACCCTGCCTCAGGTGGCACCTGCTGCTGGCTGTGTCACCTCAAACTGCAGGTAACAGCACTTTGTTTCCTCCTCTCTTGCTGGCTGAGCAGGGTCCTGCTGTGCCTGGGGGGAGGCAGGGGGGCTTTAAGTGTGGTTTCTGCAGGGCAGGAGTCCAGGGGTTGTGATCTCTAAGCCTTTCAGTTTCTCTTCTTACTCCAAGGTATTCTCTATGTGCTTTACCTGGAATATCATAGCAGCTGAGAACTGGGAGTTAATTCATCCCAACATGGGAAATGAGTGATTCTAACTATTTATTTTTTTTAGTCTAAGAGAGCCCCTTCCAGTGTCTATCAAAGCAGATCATTGTTAGGGTGACCACATTACGGTTTTCAAGGGATGCAGTGATAGATAAGCGTGAAAGAATACAAGTTTCAGAAATGAAGAGAAAAAACTGCTGTGCCTCAGATCCCTGCATTTGAGAGAGGTCTGAACAACAGCAGCAAGGTTGGAGCAGGCAGTGTGCAGATTCCTTTATGCTGTTTGGAAACAGAGAGGAAAAGCTCCTCAATTCAGTGCCATGGCAGGGCCCTCACCTGGCTCTCCTCTGCCATGGGGACAGTTTGCCTGCTCACTCCTTATGGCCATTCTTCCCACAGCCCAGCTCCTGGCCAGGGCAGTGCCATGGGGACATCAAAACCTCTGGAAGTGCTGCCCTGCCCAGGTCTGTTCTCACACCTGTGCTGCATCTTCACTGAGCATTTGCTGAGAGCCACCCACTCCATTTGTAGGAATGTCAGGGCTCCTGTCACGGAGGTGGCAGGTCTGAGGGCAGCTGATGCTGTACCAAACTTCACCCCCATTTTCCTTCTTGCTCTCCTTCTGCTCAGTCCCAGGTTCCTTCCCTCTCCATTGGGGCTCCCTGGTGTCCTCAGCCATTTCACCCACCATATTCACCCTTCAGCCCTTGCTGCCTGCCCACTTTTTAGCTCTTCCCAGAAGGAAGGAGGAGGACTTTCCATGCAAGATTCCCCCTTCCGTGCTGAAAAAACACTGGATGCAGCCACCACAGTGCTGCTGCAGCATTCCCTGTGCCTTCAGCCTCTGCCTTGCATCTCTCCCTCCAGCCTCTCTGTTCAGGGTCAGGCTGAAGCCTCCTGCTTCCTGAGCTGCTGGAGGAAACAAGCCCAGCACCCCAGATGGTCACCAGCTTCTGTGCTGGGGACAGCTGCTGCCCAGCTCAGGAATAGCAGGACACCCTGCGCATACTGCTGACCTTGCCTGTTGAGCCCCAGCCCGTTCCAGGTCTTCCAGCAGCAGCAAGATGCTGTTTCACAGCTGTCTCCATCCTTTTGTCACAGCTGTAAGTTGCTGCCTAGTCCCTCTGATGCTGCAGGCATTTCATCTACCCCACAAGAAGCATTTCCAGCAGCCACAGGATGCTAGCTGGTCAAGTTGCATCTCTTTAAAGATTTTTTTTTTTTTTTGCTCAGTCATACCCTATCAGTGCTTTTTGGCCAGCTTTAAACCCTCAACTCATTTCCTCCCTCCTCCTCTCAGCCTCTGGACTGCCTTGTGACCTGGAGCCCTGCTGCTGGGAGCTGCACTGGGCAATGCAGCTCCCAAGGCAGCATTGGCCAGAGCCATGTGATGCTGCAGAGCCCAGCAGGGTGGTTTGCCTGTGCTGCACACCTGCAGAGGCAGCTGCTGGCATTGCAGACCGATATTCCAGACTGGTATTGCATCCCAGCATTGCTGCTGGCATTGCATCCCAGGGCAGTGAAAAGAAACCTGGGCACTAGAGCAGCTGCCAGACTTCTGCCCCGTGCCAAAACAGTGACCACAAGCAGGGACAGTGCCCTGCTGCTACTTTCCATAGTTCAGAGAGGTTTTCCTCAGGGGACAAGTGTCCCCTGCCTCTCAGGGTACAGGCAGTGAGCAGCAAGCCTCTGCTGGGAAACCCAGACCTGAGCATACAAGAGCTGTGCAGCAGTCACATCAGTGTCTGCTGTTGCCCAAGGCACTCACACATCCCCCCAGCAGCTGAGTTATTTGTATGTTTTTCAGTCACTTCAGAAGTGAATTCTGATTTGCAGGCACCCTCTGCATTGCTGGTGGAGGCAAATAACTGCATAACCAGACAGATGTGGTGTCTTTTCCCACATCTCTGTAAGCTGTGGGATTTCATCAGATCCCTCCCCACTTCTCTCTCCTGTTAGAGTGGTAAAACACTGATTTTACATTGAAAGATTGTTTATTTTTGCTTTCTGAAGTAATTTAGATGCAAGCAGAAGTGACAGATACTCAGAATCACCAGTTCAGAGAATTGTTCCTTGTGCATGTCACATGAAGCCACTTTCCACAGGATGGGCTCTGATGAAAGATGATTTTTATCAGCCCATGAGCTCACACTCTTCACGCAACTAATACTCTTGAAAAATATCTTTCAGAGCTCCCTATTTAATAAAGGCTGTCTGCCATGTCCTATTGGAACTGTACCCTGAGACACTCACGAACTGAGTGAACATAAACAAAGCTTGACAAGGGATGCCAAAGGATGGCATAGGCTGACTGACAAAGACAGCTCTGTAAAGCTCAAATTGACATTTTTAACAAAGGACATATGTACTTACATGTGGTTTTTTTACAGCCACTAAGAGGTCTTACCAAGTCTTTTCCTATTTCAGGTCTCAGAACATCATATAGCACCTGTGACTCAGGACAATGAATGTGTCCAACTGCAGCTCCACAAATCTAGAGCTACATCACCATGTTCGCCTCATTGAACTTGCTCTGTATAGCCTCATTTTCTTTTTTGGAGCACTGTTTAATGTCCTTGCCCTCTGGGTATTCTCCTGCAAGATGAAGAAGTGGACAGAAACCAGGGTGTATGTAATGAATTTAGTGTTTGCAGATTTCTCTGTCATCTGCACCTTGCCTTCCATGGTTTATTTGCTCTGGAATGAGTCAGCCCGAGGGCAGCTCTGCCAGTTCACAGAGATGATGTATTTTATCAACATGTTGGTGAGCATCTACATCATTTCATTCATCTCCATCGACAGATACATTGCCATAAAGCACCCTTTGAAAGCCAGGACCTTCAGGTCCCCGCGGAAGGCTGCACTGCTCTGCGGGCTGCTGTGGCTCTTGGTGGTCAGCAGTGCCACCATCCAGCTGTGGCAGGGACACCCAGATCTCTGCCTCCAGACCTACACCCCCATTCCTGCTGCTCTCAGCCTGCTGGCCATTTTCTTTGTTTTCATTCTCCCCTTAGCAGTCCTGACCTTCTGCTCCACAGAAGCCATCAGGAACCTCAAGAAGCACTTGAACACCAATTCAGCGGAGGAGAAATCAATCCAGAAAGCTGTACACATTATTTCTGCAAATCTGATTGTGTTTCTGATCTGTTTTCTGCCAGCCTGCCTGGGGCTGCTTGCCAGGTTTGTCATGGAGAGGGTTGGAGTTACCTGCTTCCTGCTGTGTGTCATCAAGAACCTCTCCTCTGTCATGAGGTGCATTGCCACCTCCAACTGCTGCCTCGACAGTGTCTGCTACTACTTTGTCACCAGGGAGTTCCATGAAGCCTTTCTGTGGCCCAAAGCAAGCACTCAAAAACCAGAGGCAACCCACCCCTTGCAGACAGAGACTTGCTAAAGGAAAAAAGGGGAGCAAAACCCACCCACAACATCTGCAACATTGAGAGGAAATACAGCTTCAGGGCTACTGGGATAAGTTTGCTTAAGTTGCTCTTTTTCTCTAGCAAATTCTGTGTTAGGTTTAGAAATTTGTACTCTATGTTTTTATTAAACAAATAGGTCACAGAGATGTGTAGAAGTGTGCATGTAACTGCTTGTTGTTGACATGCCACCATTCCACCCTCCAGCACCCGCTTGTTACAGCAAGACAGGTGAGCCATGAACCTCCTTTGGTTCCTTCTGCAGCTGAAATCTATTGATCTTTCTTGCCAACATGTACAGATGTGTATATCATATTTTTTCTCATTGTGTGTTTCAGGTTGTCTGCATTATTAAAGTAATCCAGTTTATATTTATCCCATTCCTTTTCCAGGCTGGGCTGGGTGGCTGTTCAGGTGATTCTGGCATATTATTGAGTACATGCCCCTACAAAACAGCCTAGGCTGTCCTGACCTCCTTCCCCTTCCCCTTCAACAGGTCAGACAGGTGTGAGGGAACACTTTTGGGATGAAAGCAACACTTGTCAGTCTGGATTTCAAAGCTGAGTCCTCCTGCCCTGCAAAGCCCTGGCCCAGAGAGGCCTGTTCCTCCCACACACAGCAAAGCCATTTCCCTGCTGCCTTGCCATTTGCCACTCTTTTGCTCTGCCCTGGTTTTTGTTGTGGCACCAGGCTGACCCCCAGGGTCACCACAGTGTCTCCCCCAGATGAACCCAGCTGGGGCTGGGTGTCCACAGCCTGCCCACACTGACACCCCTAACATTTCCACCAGGAAAGTGTGTTTTTCCATGAGTCAGCAGCCTAGAAAAGTCAGGGGAGAAAGGAAGTCAATAAATGCTGCCTAGAACTGGGCTTTTTTTTACTTTCTGAATACTAAAAATCCCCCCAAATAGCACTGAGCTCTGCCCCAGCAATGCTCAGTGTTCTACCAGACAGTGTGGGAGAGTCTTTCCTGCCCACAAACACCTTCCCCTGTGACCTACATGTGCCCCTAGTGAGCTCACAACCAGCACCCAGCCTGCTGCTGTCACCTTTGAGAACAGGAGCTCCTGGGCTGGTTTGCACAGCCTCGTTTTTGGTAGGGGGGCACAGAGGTGGCTTCTCTGAGAAGCTGCCGGAAGCTTCCTCCATGTCTGGCAGAGCCAGTCCCTGCTGGCTCTGGGGATGGATTTGCTGCTGGCCAAAGCTGGGCCAATGAGAGAGGTGGGAAACACCTCTGTGATAACACATTTAAGACGAAAATCAAGACAAAGGGGGACACACTGGTAATTCCAGCCAGAGGAGAGGAGGAGGTGAGAAAATATGAGGGAAGCAACGTGGAGACATCAAGGGCAGGGGGGAAGGAGGGGCAGGAGGTGATCCAGGGGTCAGAGCTGAGATTCCTCTGTAGGGTGTGGTGAGACCATGGTGGAACAGCGGTGCCCTGCGGCCTTGGGGATCCCCAGGGATGCAGAGATCATCCCACAGCCCATGGGGATCCCCAGGGATGCAGAGATCACACTGCAGCAGTTTTGGGAGGATGCTGTCCATGGGACGGACTGATATTGTAGCAGTTTTTGGAAGATGCTGTCCATGGCATGGACTCACATCACAGCAGTTTTGGAAGAACTGCTGCTTGTGAGAGAGGACCCAGTCTGGAGAAGTTCTCAGAGAACTGTCTCCCATGGGGAGGACCCCAAGGTCTCACAGGGAAGGGCTTCTCTCTTGGAGCAAAGGAAGAAAATCTTGGTGATTAACTGACCAAAACTTCCATGCCCTGTCTCCCTGCACTGCCGGCAGGAAGGAGGGAGGGGCTGGGAGAAGAAAAGGTGTTTTAAGGGCTTACTTAACTTCTTATTATACTCCTTCGATTTCACTAGTAATAAACTCACTTTAAATCTCTAAGATGAGCCTTGCTTTTGCTCTTGGAATGTTCCCTCTCAGTCCTTAGCTTAGGAACCCTTTATTAAATTTTCCTCTGCTCTGCCCAGCTGTGGCAGGGGAGGGCGAGTGAGCAGCTGTGGTGGGTGTCTGGCATTTGGCCAGTGCCAAACCATGACAGCTCCAAAGACAAGAGAGAATGGGGCAAATCCTGAGGGAGTCAGTCTGGCTCCTGCCAGCTGCCTCACAGACACGGGATTGCAGCTGCTATAAGCAGTGGGGAGCAAAATCCATCCAGATGTGCGTGAAATGCCACTGGGCATGCCGCTAACCATGTTCCTGCTGCTCCAGTACCTCAGTGCCACACTGCTGGGCACTGCCATTACCTGGCATCCCAGCAGTGCTGAGGAACAGAGTGACACCCCTGGCTGCTGTGCAGAGGCTGAGCCAGCCCAGCATGTGTCACCTCGCAGGTGGCAGTGGGTCCCTGTGCTCCCTGTCACCGACTGCCCTCGGAAAGGTTCCTGTCCCCTCCGCCACCGCCCCAGAGGCTCCCTGGGGACCCTTCTGCAGCCAGAAGGGCCACTTGCAGCCATTACGGGCTTTATTTCACAAATTGTTTTCCCACGACTGGAAAGATTAAATTTTAATTGCCGGGTTGTGTGAGGAGGGGAGGGATGGAAAAACTGAGGGTGAAGCTTTGAGCTGCAGGGAGTGACAACAGAGGGCACCAGAGACTCCGGCTCAGCAAAGCCAGGGCATAAACGGAGCGCTGGAAGGAGCGCACGGGTTCATTGCTGGGCTGGGACAGCTGTGCCCTGCGCTGACACCCGTGGCCACCACGCATCTCCTTCCCTGCCAGCACCTGCGTGTGCCCGCAGCCTTCCCAGGAGCAGCTCACATGGAGCAGGTAAAGGCTTTTCTTGTCCCCCAGTGGGGCTGTGTTCAGCCCTTCAGGGTGTGCTTCACCTCCTGCTTGCCAGCACAAGTCTCGGTCAGTGCCTGCTCTCCTGCTGCTTTCACAGCTGTGCTGCCTCTGTTCTGCAGCTCCATTCCGCCCACGGGGGTCTCTGCCCCTCTGTTCTGCAGCTGCATTCCACCCTCAGGGGTCTCTGCTCCTCTGTTCTGCAGATTCCCATCAGTGCTGCCTCAGTTTTTGAACACCTGGCCCTGGGACCTGTCACCAGCTCTGTGCTTCCATGGGGGGTTTGGTGGGGCTGGCATGTCCAGCTGCTCCTCAGGCCAGTGATATGCAGCCAGAGTGGCTTTTTCACTGCAAGGTGACCACAATAGGCTGCCAGGGAACAGCTGCAGCATGGGCTGAAACTGCAGAGTGGCCAAATCCTATGAGGCTGAAAGCCCAAGAGCACTAGGACATTGGCTGTATGTTAGTTTCTGCATGAATTCCTCCCTAAAAATGACTGTACGCCTGTGGTTCAGTATTGCCATACCAGTTTTTGTGCTAGGGCAGGTGTTGTGCTATCCTCTGGGGTTGCCAGATCTATCTCCCGATCTTGGATACTAAAACGGTCCACTTACTTCATGCAATCATATATTTTCACTACAATTTACATGTTGATGTTTAGAAGCTGCTAACTTAAAAGGCAATGTGTTGGTAAGATGTTGTGGGAATCTGGGCACTTTCCATGCCTGGCTCATTGTAAACACTTCTTCTACGAGCTGCAGAGAAAGTCTGATTCATCCTCCTTGCTGGTGGCAAATGCCCTGAAATATTTAAAGGAAGAGCAGAAGATAGTCTAAGTTCTCTGATTCATGTTTTCTGCCCTAGAAAAATTTGGCGTCCTACCTTTGAAGGCAGACATCAGACATATGTCCTCACTTTCCCTTCTTTCTTTGGTAGTGTGCTATCTGCCAGGGCTGCTGGTACCCTGCTGAGCTACTCCTGGCCAGCAGAGGAATGGATTTGTGTTTGGGGGCACCCACCCCCCCAGCAGCCTGCAGCAGCATTCCCACTGTCCCTGGGAGCAAAGGCACTGGTCTGGGAGGGCTCAAGCCCTGAGGATGTTCCCAGGTGTGGCAGGACCTGGAGCAAACCCATGGGGTGGCTTCAGCAGCAAGGCAAGGGCTGGTGGTGCTGGTGGTGCTGGTGAGTACTGAAGCCCTCCAGAGGCTGCAGGGACAGGAGAAGGGACATGGCTGCAGGACGCTATCACCGAGCTCAGCCTCATGCCTGCACTCTTTCCTTGCAGGGACAGCCCAGCACGGACAACTGCACTGACAGAAATGCACATGGTGCCATTGTGCTGTTTCAGATGATTCTCTACATCCCAGTGCTGTCTCTGGGGATCCCACTGAATGCAATTGCCTTCTGGGTCTTCTGCTGCAAAATCAAGAGGTGGACAGAGACCAAGGTGTACATGATCAACCTCATCGTGGCAGACAGTTTCCTGATCTTCACCCTGCCTTTTCTGCTGTATTTTACCAAGTACAAGCATCCTGTAGATGGGCTGTGTTTAGGCATACAAAACATCTATTTTACAAACATGCCTATGAGCATCCTTATCATCACCCTGATAGCCATTGATCGATACATTGCAATCAAGTTCCCTCTAAAAGCAAAGGTTCTTCGATCCCCACTGAAATCAGCTTCTGTCTGTGGCTTGCTTTGGATAACACTGATAATTTATTCCAATGTGTATCGCCTGCTTTATGGTGACTGGGAAGGTTGCTGCTTTCAGAGAGAATCTATCCAGCCTAGGTATTCTGCTGTATTCTACAGTATCATTGCATATTTTATTCCCTTAGGGATTGTGACTTTTTGCTCAGTACAAATCATCAGATGTCTAAAAGAGAAGATGGCCACAAGCCCTGATGAGACAAAATTATTCCAGAAGGCTGTGCACATTGTTTCAGTGAATTTGTGTGTGTTTGTTGTCTGTTTCTTGCCCTTCCACATCTCACTGGTCTTGCGGTTTGCAGTGGACGCTGCTGGAGCTCGTTCTCTGATACCAGGAGTTACAACCTTTATTAAGCTCTCTGCATCCTTAGCAAATTGTAACTGCTGTCTGGATGCATTTTGCTATTATTTTGCAGCCAAGGAATTTCCAGAATTTTCTTCTATGCTCCCCAAGTGTGTAATTATGAGGTCCAAGACAAACCAAAGCGAGGAGTCACAGCCATCCATGGATGAAGTGGTGGCATAAACAAGGTGCAGTGCACAGAAGGTGTTGAGTGCCACAATGCTGCTCGAGTTTGAGGCACAGGGAATGGACCCACCTACAGTGTTTGCAACCATTGTAGGTGTAGGCATATGTACAGAAAGGGACAAACCCCTCCAAAGGGTCTGATGTAAACTTGAATTTTGTCCTGCTGTCCCCAGTGACGTGAGTCCAGCTCTGTCTTGTGTCGTTGCATCGCAGCTCCAGGCCCCTCCTGGGGACAGCTTGTCTTGGTTGGCTTCATGGTCCCTCACTTTCAGTGTCTTTTGACTTGTAAACCTCTAAAAAAGTTCCTGCTGGGACTACAAGCTCATATTCTGGCTCATGTACACTCAGAGGCAATTAACTTCCCTAGTGACAACTGACATACAGTTCCCCTCAATCTGTCATCACGCAGTGACACTCGTTCAGACCACAGTCTGAAACCCACTGGCTAGACCTGGTTCAAACAAACATGCAAGGCACTGTTCCCAGCATGGAAAGTGTCCTACCCAGATGTTGGATCCACCTGCTTTGTGTCAGTATTTTGGCAGACAACACGGTGGAAGATGCAGTGAGCAACCGTGCCATAGAAACAGATGAAACTACTCAGGTCATTCAGCTGATAATTCCTCCCAATTTTCCTCCCTGGTGTATTTTCTAATGCTCTGGCATTACTGGTATTTCACTGCAAGCAGAGCAAGTAGCCTGTGTGTATATGTGACCAGTTTAACCACTGCACGCGGTTTAGCCTTCATTCTGCCTTCTAAATTATCTTTCAAAGACAGGAAAAGATATGGGAGACAAATAGTGCCTCATCTTAGCAACCATCTATTGCTAAAGAAGATGTGTGAGTGTTGTCACCCCTGTAGCCATCAACAAATATGCTGCAATGAACTACCCTCAGAAAGCAAGAGGCTTCTTGACAGACACCTCTTACAGTCCAGGCAAGTGGTATCCAGCAAGAAAAAGCACTTCTACTTCAGGAACAGCACAGAGGACCTCCAAAAACATCTTTGGTCCAAGGATTCCCTTCTGAGACATTGCATCTCATTGCTTATAATGAATGCCTGTTCCAAAAAGATGATTGTGATTTTTTTTTAATTATTTTGAAAAAAAAATGAAGATTCATATCAGCCTGTTAACCTACTGTTAATTTAGAAAGCAAACAATTTGCTTGTTTTTGCAGATTCAGCCATGCTCATGTTTTCTCCCATTTAACATGGAGAAATTATTCAATTCCAATGGGCTCCAAATAGGTAATTTACTCTGAAATACAGAACATGAATGGTTGTATACATGTGGCCTCACATATAGGTCTCATAATTGCTCCTTTTTCTCTCATTGTAAAGGGGAAATGAGTTGACTTCACAATCCCTGTCATCATTAAGATTTTTTGCTGTTTCCACTGCATGCTATGAAAACAAACAAAAAAATATCCATACTTCTGCAAGTGAAAATAAAGATGTGTCATAGTAATATATCTATAAATAAATATTCATATATTACATTATACATCACAATCCTCTACTTAATTCTAAACCTATACTAGAGATTGGGAGAATAGACTTTGCTACCAAGATGTAAGATCTGCCTTACAGCAGAGTGTTTACCAGGGAAACCCAAAGATGAGAAAGGATCTTTCTGGTTATCTGAAGATATGTGTTCTACCTTGGATAAAAATTTTTATCTGGTTTATATGACAAGTTAAGGATAGGTTTCTGACATCCTCCTTCAGTCTGAACAAAGCCTCAGCTCCTTGAGTGCTCCTAGGAAATGGAACAGATGGTTATCAGACCCTGGGCCACAACAAACTGCTGGCCACCATCCAGCACTGCAATAGCAATCCAGGAGGATGGCAACACACATAACCCCAAATCTTTTTCATTTCCTAGCACAAGAGTCTGGGAAATGGTAGTGGGGACCAGCCACAGCTGCCAGAGTCCATCAAACAACGAGGCTGAACCACTGCATTTTACCAGCATTTCTGCAAGATACAACTTTCCTGACCTTTAAAAGAAAAAAAATATTAATAATTGTTTCCACTTCAGGCTTGTGAGAGGAAAAAACAACCACAAGGAAAAGCCTACAAAATAATTCAGAATCTTGCTTTTATGTGAGTGAGTGAGTGGCCATTGGATATGGCATTTTTGGCCCTCCTGTGCATGGAAGGCAGGGGTTGGCATGAAAGTATTTATCACCAGTAGTGATAAATAGTATTTACAACTAAAAAAATATTTAAAACTAGAAGTATTTAAACAGCAGTATTTTGCTGTTTGGTGGCATTTGGGCAAGCCTGAAACCTGAGTTCTCACCAGAGGTTTGAGCTCCAGGGGGCTGAAGGACACATCCTGGGGAGCTGTGGGCTGGATGCTGCTTCCAGGTGCTGGAGGCAGCTCTGATTTTGTTTCCCTGGTGCAGCACAGCTGTTCCAGTGGTGAGTATTGCCTAGCAGCCTCCAGGGAGCTCCACAAGCACTGAAGCAGCATCAGGCATTTGGGAAGCATGGGATTTTCCATGCCCTGCCCAGTGTGTGTGCACAGATACTCAGCTAGTCCCTGGGATTTAGCTTTTCTATTTTTTTATATATTTGTAATCCTGCAATTCTTTAGTGTATAACTCTAAACTCCATACACAGTGTGAGCTGCTGCTTTCCCATTTTGGTGAGACACAACAATTCCTCTCCAGGCCTGGAAATCAAGGACACCTCATTGTCTCAGGCCCTGAGAAATGGAAACAAGAGTGAGTTGAGGGGAGCAAACTTGGGGTAAATGACTTCGTTATCTGAAGCTGTAATTGGAAGATTAACCCCCAATAGGCAAATGGATCAAACTTATAAAAATGTGAAAACCTGTGACCCATTGTCCATTTTTGGGTGTAGCCCCTGGGGAGGCTTTGTTGCCCAAAATGTACCTGAAGGCCCTTCAATAAATACAACCACTTTTTATTCCCTCGATTTTGCCTGGCCTCTGTTTTTAGGGAGCATCAAAAGGCATCACTGCAGAAGCCTGGGGAGGGTTGCAGCACAGAGAACCCTGACAGGGTTTTGTGCTGCAGGCAATTCCATGCAGTGCTGGGAAAGGGGAAGGGGAAATAGCCCCAACAGGGCTGGTCACTGTGTGAGATTGCTGCACTCAGCCTCAAACTGCCACTTGACATGCTAAAAATAGCAGTGATGTTTTGCTGTTAACCGTACAGTTCTCTTTTTGTCAAGATCTGCTGTTGCAGCATCCCTCCTTGCTGTGCTAAAGGCAGGAAGCAAACCCCACTGCAGGGCTGGGTGCTGCAGGGCAGCCCAGAGTCCTGTGTCCCTCTCCTGTCTGTGGGACGGCTTCAACACCCCTCCTGCTGCTACTGGGGCTCCGAGAGTGGAGAAAAGGATGTAGCAACAATACTTCCTTCATGCAGAAGAGAAATAAAAAGCCCATTTATTAAAGAAACAAACCACACTTGTATAGAGTACATCGTGGTAGCAAGGACAGAATTTCATTGGTGCGAGGAAGGTGACAACCCTGGTAAATATGCTTTCACCAAAACATCACATAGCTCATGCATTTAGCATTTAATCATTGTTATCTCATGTTTTCCTTGAGCAGCCTGAGAAGATACAAGGCTGCTTTTTCCCTAGCTTTCACCAGTATCCCACACCCTCCCACCTTGCCAGAGGTTCAGGCCCACTCTGACAGCCCAACAGCTGCAGCCAACAGGATACAGGGATGCAGGGGAGATGGACACTCCCTGACAGGGAAAGGAGGCAGGAGGCCATGCCAGAGGTTCTTTACCTCACAGGAATATTTTGTCCCACTGGCTATTTTCATTAAGAAAAGCCCTTTTCCTGGCACCATGTGGTGGATGCTGGTGTCAGTGCAAGGTCCTTTGGAGCTCACTGCAGGCAGCACTGCAGCCTGTGCAGGCACCAGCGCTCTGCAGTGCTGCTGGAATGCCCTGGAATACCCTGCAATGCTCTGGAATGCCCTGCCCGAGGGCTGCCAGCAGGGAAGGGAGAGCTCAGCACGAGTGACACCTCCACTGCACCACACGGTGACAGCACTGGCAGGTCTGAGACAGGCTGAGCACTGCAGGGGCAGGGGAAATACCTAGTGAGAGTCATTGGCCCATGGCAGGGTGATAAAACCTGTGATGATGGAAGGGGGGACCAGGAGCAGCTGCACATGAGGGTTTCTGGTGGGGAGAGGGATGGGGATCCTGATGCTGCAGTGGCTGGGAACCAGGCACAGGCCAAGAGCTCCAGCAGGACACAGGTAAGTTCTCCACAGACTGCACTTTATCCTAGCTTTGCTCACTGGTAGTTGGTGTTGAGTTTGCTTTGACACATCTTGGTGAGCCTGCTGCTCACAGCTGCTTTGTGCCTGGCCACATGGCTTGTCCCTCTCTTAAGATCCTCATCTGGCAGCCACAGCACCAAGCTGTGGATGGAAAGCATCAAACTGGAGAGGTGCTATGAGCTGAGACCCTCCAGGCATGATTTTGACTGTCCATGGTTTGTATCACTAGTGATTGCCTGGACACAGACAAGAGGACGGTGTGAACAACACTTGAGGATGATGCCAAGTTTTCTATACAGTGGTGAAACTATCACAACCCAGAAGCTGGATGACTTTGGAAACTAAAGTACCAACAAGGACTATGGCATAAAAACGCTGTTGGTTGGGGATCAGTAAGTTGGACACACTAATATGTCCATACCTACTTGTAAGCATCCACAGAGGAGCCGCCCCAAGACAGGCAAAAGCAGCCCTGGAATTCTTCTCAAGGGCTGGCTTGTGATGTGCTGACAGACAATGCAGAAATACTCTGGAGGCTGCTCTAAGATGACCTGGAAAGTGGAAAGGAGAAATATGTTTGCCCAGGACAGCAATTCAAAATTCTAAAATCAGGACCTTTAAGCTCATTGACCAGCTTGTCTGTGCTTTTCTGGTAAATAGGCTGCCCTGGGGAGCCCAAGAGCAGCTCCTGGGACACAGCACCTGCAACCACAGAGCAGTCATAAAGCCAGCAGGTCACAGGGTCACCATGCCACGTTTTCTCAGAATTGCTGGCTGAGAAGAACTATGGAAGACTAGAGAACTACCATGATTCAGAATGAAACGCTTCATAAGAATCACAAAACTGCCTGCAAACCTCTTCCCTCACCTCTCCAACAGCTGCAGGGCTACTGGAGCTGCTGTGTCCCAGGGCTCAGGCAGTGTGGCAGCAGAAGCCCCTCCTGTTCCAATGGCAGCAGGGGTGGCACTCTGGAAGGAAGAGAGAAGACCTCAGGACCCTCCAGGGTAATGGGTCCCCTCCAAGCACAGTCTGCTGGGCGAGGAGGGCCAACAGGCATTGCACAGGGAGACACCACACAATGGAAGGAGAGGCAAAGGAAAAACCCAAAGCTATTCCAGCACCAGAGGAGCTGCTGCAGGGATGCAGACAAGGCTTCCACCTTCCTGCAGGACTGCTGCAGGCTCCCCAGTCAGCAGGAGGTGGTACAAGCCCCACCAGTGGTGATGACAGAGGAAGCTCTGCACTGTGCTCAGGAGTGCTGCCTCGGCCGCTTGCTGCTCTCCCAGCCACCAGCCCCTCTGATAAATTGGTTTTATCCTCTCTGGTCATGAGCAAGGAGCCCTGCTTGTCGTGCCTGCACAGAGCTCCACACCTGGGCTGCAGGAACTCACTCTCTCCAAGGACAGCAAGAGAACAGGTAATTTCTCCTGGCTTTTTACTGACACCATTATTTAAATTCTGCAAGGCATCACCTTTCCCCAGCCATAGTGGGACACCAGAACTGGGATGGAGAAAGAGAGGGCTGGAGCCAATGTATTTTCGAAGGTTCATTTTGATACTGACCACATCTGACAGGTTTTGGGATGCTTAAGGGCTGTCTCAGCCCTTGCTAGATCTCTACTGGGTCTCCCTGTGATGATCTTCCCTTGTACCTTATGGACTTAGTGCATTTCCAGAGGACAGAGCTGCTGCAGGTATCTGCTGTTCCACATTCCCTTGCCTCTTCAGAGGTCTCCTGGCATGTTTCCTCATGATTTTCAAAGCTAACCAAGACCTGCAGATGCACATAAATGCTGCAGCACTGCCTTATGGTTTGCTTGCTGGGGATGCTTTTGAGACACATGAACTTTCCCCCATGGAGCCAGGTTCCCCTTGCAGGGAAAACCCAAGGACAGGTCAGACATCCTGGGTCTTTCCTGCCCGTGAACAGCTGCACCTGGAATGTGCTCCTGCATTAACTCCTCCAAAGCTGGAAGGCAAACAGCAATATTGCCCTTAGATCCAGGGTGATAAAACCACCCACTGGACCAAATATAGCTCACCTCTTCCACGTGGCTGCTCTGAATGTGAATGATCACATTCCTGCCATGGCATCCCCGAGTTTCTTTTGTCTTGGAATTGTGGCAGTTTGCTGTAATACTTCTGAGATAAAGACCAGCTTGGACAGTCCTTGAAAGGCAGCGAGCAGCCTCAATGCTGCAATTCTCAGTGCAGCCCTCTGAGTACAGAATTTGATGGCAGCTGAAGCTAGTGAGAAATATACTAACAAAAGATACATTAATAATTGCTCATATCACTAATGAGAGGTGATGCAGAGACATCTCAGGACTGAGGGAAAGGACAGCTGTCCTTCTGCTGCACATCTGGAACATTTTAAGCTAAGCCCTGCTATAAGGGAAGGGATGAGAGCTGGGTTTAGGCATCCCCTTCCCAATATCAGATGTTTGCAATGGCTCACATAACTCCTTGCTGAAGGATATCTGCTGCTGCCTGATCCAAGTCTGAGCCAAAATAAGGGCCCAAGCCCTTTTCCCTGCCAGCCTCCAGGAGCAGTCTTCCTCACACAGGACCCAGGGAGAATCTGAGTTTTTCTGTCCTTCACAATTGATCAGGCTTGTGTCCTTGTCCTTCTTTCTTCCCATTAGGTACCCTACATCAGGTTTTCATGGCTGGTAAAGCCCTGAACTCTCTCAGTTAGAATTAGATTCAGTCCAGAACCTCCCTTGTAAAAGGCTTAATTTGCTTTTGCAGTAACTTTTGCAGTACGTTTTGATACACCCAAAATGAACCTCAGCAGCTGCAATATCACAGCCCATGAAGTATTTTCAGTTTTCCAGCTGTGTGTTTACATCCCAGTTTTGGTTTTGGGCATTGTGCTGAACGTGTTGGCGCTGTGGGTGTTCTGCTGCAAACTTGGCAAATGGACAGAAACCAGAGTATACATGGTCAACTTGGCTGTGGCTGACTGCTTGCTGCTCTTCACCTTGCCATTTAAAACCCTGTCCCAGTTCCAGCACCTGAAGGCGGATGGGTGGTGCCTGGTTCTGGAAGGTGGCTATTTCCTAAACCGCTTTATGAGCATTGGTATCATCACCATCATCGCTGCTGACAGGTACCTGGCAATCAAGTATCCTCTGAGAGCCAAAGCACTGAGGTCTCCACTAAAGGCAGCTTTTGCCTCTGGATTCCTTTGGATAGTCATCATCTGTGAGACTTCCCTCATTAAAAGCTTTGAGGACCGAAGAGAAGATGACTTTTGCTTTGAAAAATCTTCTGTAACGCCCTCGGTGATCACACTGTGCACCATCATTACAGGGTTTTTCATACCACTGTTCATCCTGAGTTACTGCTCTGTACAAATCATTGCAGAGCTTAGGAGGAAGAAGGATGAAAGCTGCCACAACGAAAAGCTGACCAGGAAAGCTGTCTACATTGTGTCTGCAAACATGGCTGTGTTCATCATTTGCTTTTTGCCTCTTTACCTCGGGCACCTGCTCCGCTTCTTCATGGACTCGCTCAGCTCCAACTGCTCGGCCATACAGAGCATCAACAACTTTGTCCACTTCTCCTCCATCCTGGCCAACACCAACTGCTGCCTGGATGCCATTTGTTACTACTTTGTCAACAAGGAATTTAAGGAAGCATCTTCCAAGCTAGCAAAGTCCAAATCTGGGGCCAGTGAAGAAGATGAAATTTAGCTCCCACACGTAGCGCATTAAGGCAAAACACGTACAGCACACGTTTTATATTTGCTGTGTTCAACTGGGACTCACTAGCAGGATTTCACACTTGCTCTTCATAAGAGTGGGATGGAGGAATATTCTACCAATGGGAAACATTCAAATAAGTGATTCAGCTCTGAATCAGACAACCACAGCAGTCCAGATCCTGATCTAACGATCTAGATTGCACTGACAATTCTCTGCCTTAATGCAAATTTGTGTAAAATTATAGATTTCCCCTGCCAAAATTTCCCTGCCTTTCATTTTCCCACAAAACCCAAAAGAAGCTGAGGCAGTGGTAAAGTATTGTGTTTTGTCTCTCATTCCCACCTTGGATCAGTTTTTGTGCAGCTGTGACAAAGAAATAGGTTATTCCAAATATCAACAAGTTAAAAAAAAATCAGAGTGAAACCATGCAGCAAAAGAAAGGATGTTGTTTCTATAAGTCACAAACATACTGGTTTCTATTTGCTGATAATGCACAATCCAATAACAGGCGTATTTACTTTGCTTTAAAGAACTTTACAGCAATGTAATAGCTACAAAATGGTCATCATTACAATACAAGATCAGAAAAAATTGCAACTGCTCGTACTGGGGAAAAACTTTACATCAAAAAAGTTTCAGTCAAATGGCATTGAAATTAAATAGAGGAATTGGTGCAGAGTAGACAGAACAAGGACTCTGTATTACGACTCTATTCAAACTTATAGTGTAAAGGATTGTCTAAAGAAAGTGGTAGCAAAGCTGTTCCGAAGAAATCAACCTAAATAAAGCTGTGTCACTAGCATGGAATTCAGTTTCTTAATGAGTTAAATGGAAAAGGGGGGAGATGGAGTGGTAGAGGGCCTGCTATGCTGTCTGTCCAGGAGGGACAGCTCCCTGCTGTCCAAGCCAGGGGCAGTGGGCACCAGCTCCAGCTGGGACTGGTATTTTCCAAGGCAGAGCAGAGCGTGCCACCCCATGAAGATTTTTCCACAAACACCTGAGGAGGTGAAACCACTCAGCAGCTTCAGACCACGAACCCTGAGCTGATCTGTGCCACCCACACTTCCACTCACACTTCCCAAGCACAATGGGCTGCTCTGTTTGTTTTAGTTTGGGCCAAATTTGGGAGGAAACTTCCAAATGGGTTTTTCTAAAAAGCAGATTTAAGTGGCCCTTTTCCCCTCTTGGTTCAGGAAAAGATTTCTTTGGAGAAAAGTGGGAAAAACCTGTTTATTTAACAAGCAAAAGTATTCACAAGTATTTTTAAAAAAATGAATAATATGAAACAACAAAATTTCTCACTGTTTGGAAGAGATGGCAAATTCAGAAAGTTCTTTTTGTGGGGTGTAGCTCAGCTTGCTTAGTGTTTTATCCTGAGCTGGAAAATGCTGTGTCCCAATGGGCTGCAGGTGTGAGCTCCTGGTGTTTTTCTGGGTTTTCAGTCCAGAGCAGGATGGACTAGTTTCAAGAAAAAGAAAAATCACAGTCTGAGGAACTTCTCTGCTTCAGTTAGCTAAAAAAAAAAAATAGCTAAAAAGCAAAGGAGAGTTCTTTCTTGCTCTCTGTGCTGCAGCCAGTCCATGAGAAGGAATGCAGGGGATCAAGGGCAGTTTCTGAGAGCAAACTGTGCACTTTTTAAATTCTGCTTCATTTTTGGATCCAGTCTCAAAGGTGCAGAACTCAATATCCAGCATAAACAGAACAGACTGGGGACACAAGCATGATATATACAGTCACTCTAGGACAGCTGCCATCCACCTGCCCGTGCTGGGACCAGCCCTGCCTCCCCAAAACATCCTGACAGTTCCCACACCCAGCTCTGCCTTGTGCCCCATCCTGTTCCAGGCAATGCCAAAAGGAGGAACCTCCTGCTGCAGCCAGTGGCTGAGCAGAGCCCCCCATCCACCTGGGCAGTGGCTGTTCTGCTGCACAGGGCAGCAGCAAAACCCTGCCGGCTTCCCGAGGGGATGCAGGTTTCTGCATGCCTGCCAGGGATTCAGATAGAAACAGGGATATCTGCTCTTTAATCACCCAAACCTGGAACGGGAATCTCTCCTTTGCTTACTACACAATGGGGAGGGAAAGGAGGAGATGCTCTGGCTGCAAAGACCTTTTAAGGAGGTTGTTATAACATATAATATGTTTTCTCGCCTTTTCTACACCTGCATCTCCTTTGAGGAGATCAGAGCATCAGGGCAGGGTGCTGTGCATGCAGAGATCTGCTGCTGGCTCAGCCCAAGGGTCACACCCTGCTGCTACCCCAGCCCTGCTGCTGCTGCCTCTCCTGCATCTCTGAGTAACACAGGCACCTCAATCTGATGGATTGCTTCCCAGTAAAGCTCAACACATCTTTAACATCCTCTCCCCAGTACTGGATTTGAGAGCATGGTGATTTGAGAGATTACCTGATTGCCAGTGTGTTTTTTCTACACCACACCAGAGGCAAAAGCTCTGCACAAACCAACTGCTGTTTAAGATGGGCAAGAAAAAAACACCTCTACTCCAGTAACCACTAATAAAAAGGGTGGGGGAGATACAAAGCCGGCAGTAAACAAAGCATTTCCGAGCACGCTCTGCTAACCCACCGAACTTCTAGTAACGCCTCTTCCTCTGGCAGCCCAGAGTCACATACCATGAAAGCCTGGCCAAGCTTCCTCCCTGCAGAAACCTCACAACAGAGCCTCCAAAATTTATGTTTTTCACCATTCAGGCAGGGCAGTCAGGGGTTCAAGAGTGCTGAGGCTGAACTATGCAGCACAAGGACCAAGAAACCCCCTTGAGATCCCCAGCTAGAAAATTGTTTTTTACTGTTCTGTTTATTGACTGTCTTTTGCTCTTCCCATCTGGAGCTTTACTGATTTGGCTGATTTACTAGGAGGATTGTCCACTAAATTCAAGACCCACCTGGCCAAGCTCTCCCACCCATACAGAGAAAGGCAAGAGAAGAATTAAGCAGTGACGAGGCAGCAGTGATACACTGGTATTTCTGGTGGGCTCAGCAGCCTCTGGGAGACAAGGGGGATCCAAGCACTTGCCAACCAGATACTGACTCTTCCACACTGCCTGGAAGACAGAACGTGGCTATCCAGGCAGTGCAGACCTTCCCTGGCTTGCTTTTGTCTTGCTGCACAAACCTCTTACTGCATCTGCCAGCTTTTGAGTATGCGCAATTTAACCTTCATAGCACAGGAGCTAAACTTTCAGATTTCCCAGATTTCTCTGGAGCCAGGTGTGGACAACACCAACATTGTGCTTGCCAGGTGAGGAGGGCACAGGTGTGAGAAGGGCTGGAAGCTGCACCTCTCAGACTCCCAACCTGCAGCTGCAGGACACAGGCAGCACAAACATCTTGCACTGGCAGCTCTACATTGTCATAATTCTACAGTTCTATGACCCGGGGACAAAGCTGGATGCAGACAGTGCCATACTTGTCAAAAACATCAAAAGGATGGATGTGTACAAATCCAGATGGAGGTAGAGCAGCTGCAGCACTGGAGGTGGCTCTGCACAGGCAGGACACACACACAGAGTGCAGGTACACATCCAAACCTCCCTGTGACTGTCATGTTGGTGCTCACAAAGGTCTGCTAACGTCTCACACCAGATTTCTTGCTTGGGGCTTTCCATTTGCTTTTGTTCTCACATTTTAATAATGCTGCCAGCCAGGGTGGCTGACTGAAAAATGAGAGTTCAGCTGAATGTCAGATGTGGGGGGAAAGTGTGAAACCTGCTACCAAAAAGCTGTGACATACTTCAAAAACTTTTTATCGAAGACAGAAAAAGAGGGCACTGCTGGGGAAGTGAAAATTGGGGTGGCTCATTATCGTTAGCTTGAAGCAGAAGCAATCTCCCAGTTTCTGAATGAAGGCTCAGAGACACCCCTGGGTCACTGTCAGGGGATGACCAGCCCTGTGTGGGCAGTGTCTGCTCCAGCCTGCTCCTCATTCCTCAACATGCTGAGAGGCTGCAGCATCTGCAGTCCTGTCCATCAGAAACCTGGCAGCAGTCTGCCAGCACCTTTGCTTTACTAACTTCAAAATTCCATTTCTGCCTGCTACCAAGATGAGCCTCTCTAGTTCTACCTTTCTGGCCCTTGGCTCTCCAGCCAGGCTCCCTGCTTTGGCTCAGTAAAAATCTGGCACAGATATTTCAAGCCTGCCTTCCATCAGCCTCAAAATTGCAAGAGCAGGTCTTTAGCCCCTGGTGGGTACCACAGCCCGCAGTTAAACCCTTGCTCTATGTTGCTGTATAAAAACAGGCTCCAGAAGCACCACATTTCCCCCAAAAGTCACATTGCACTGCCTGGGGACCAAAGGACCAGCTGTTCTCAGTGCCCCACACCATCCTGCACACCCCACACAGCTCACACAGCTCCTCTGCGTTGCTGCATCCATCTCATGACTTCCTTGCATTTACACTTCTGCCTGTCACAAAGGTTATTTATTACCAGTTTTTGCTGAGAAGAGCCCTTGGTGGCAGGAGGAAAGGAGCTGCCTGATCTGATCAGGTTCTGTGGCGCAGAGGCAGCATTTTCTCACCAGCCAGCGTGGGCAGAAAGCCAGGAGTGATCTTGGGGCAGGAAGGAAGGGATTCTTGTTTAAGCTGAAATTTAACAGTAACGTCTTTTACTGTTGCTCACCTCCTTTCCTTGCTCATTATTCTGCTAAGTGGAAGAATGCAGCTGATACCCCAATACCTTCCTACTCCCCCACTGACACCTGAGCAATCGTGGAGAATTAAGTCCTTTATTTTACCACTCTGAGGCTGCTTTCTGTCTTGTTCTGGACACTGACCATGCCAGGCCGGAGTGCCCTGGGGCTGCTCCCTCTCAGCATTCCCCATTGGTATTCAAAAAGATAATGATTTAAAAAAGAAAATAAAATAAAATGAGAAAAGGCCTCCCATAAAGATGTGGGCACAGCAGGAAAAGCATTCTGTTTCAAAAAGGTATAGGTTTTCCAGAGTTTGCATTTAAAGAATCCCCCCAGGTTTGGATTGTGCTGCTGGTGACAATTCATCTACGTGATCATTGTGAAGCAGATTTCAAGAGAAAACACGGAAACCAGTTATGATATCCAATCCAGCTCTGGTTACTTTGGGGGTTTTTTAATCACTTCACCTGGGCTTTTGTTTGCCAATAAATGCCAGGGTGACTTACTTTCACTGCTGTATTTCAACACTTTACCTCACAAACACACATCCTCACTTCTCCCTTTATCTTCCCTTGCAACATTTCCCTATTTAACATTTTAATATCTTTATTTTCCTGGTAAAAGGGATGCAAGGAGGGCTTGACCTTCTGCTTTCACACGGGGCTGTGTTAGCCAGAGGTTAAAGAGTGTGAGTCACTTCTGGCCAAGGTTCTTCAGTTCCAGCTGCGCAGAGGCACAGCATGTCAGATGGCACAGACAAAAAAAAAAAAATCACAAAACCTGATTTTTGTGCTGCTCAGACTTCCTCCCCCAGTGCTGGCAAATGCCCTGACAGTGCAAAAATTTCAGCTTTTTTCTTCAGCTGATGTCAGAGGAGGGACACAGGGTGTTGGATCCCAGAAACCTGGGTTTTTTGAGCTTTCTGTGCTTTCTGGCACTGACCCCCTGGAGAACACTGCATTTGACCTGAGGCGTTGGAGAAGCTTCCAAATTTGAGTGATGGAGTTAAAATCACTGGTGTGTAGTTAAATAGAAGTGTGTGATTTCACATGGTGAAGGGTTTTAAATCTGAGGTTTTTATAATATAGTAATAGATATGGGACAAGACTGAGGATTTTGGGTGGTGTTTCTTTTCAATGTTCACCTTCCTCCTTCTTCATGATTTCAGGCAGTCGTTTCTGGTTGGTCAGTCAGTGCCACACTGAGGGTCATGGGAAGTTAGTTATTGGGTTAAAAGGATAACTAATATAGATGTTAATTCTCTGTAGGACTGATTAGCTTTAAGAGACCTTGCAGCAGCTGGATGTGTCTCCATTTTGCTCACTTCTAGCAGGTGGCTATAGAAGTGCTGCTGAACTTTCTGTACTTTAGATAAGATTTCATAAACAACCAAGCCTGAACGTAAGAAAATCCATTTCCTTCATGTATTTTTTAAATCCTTGCTCTGAGTGAAGGAAGAAGAGATTCCAGACAAACCACTAATTAGATAGTACAAAATTCTCACCACTGTTACAACAGAGGACGCACAGCTCCCTGGTGCACACACACACTTTGTCCCTTGGTTTTGGCTCTAATGGTCCTGTGTCCCCAGCACAGAACTGGCCTCTCCCCCTGCATGGGTCACTCCTGGATCTGCACTGCAGCCACCTGTGGTGGTTTTGAAAGCAAAACCAGTGAGAGACTCCAAGTCAGAAATACAATTTAATAGAAAAAAAAGAGGAAAAAAACCCAACCATGTAATAGTACAAAAGAAAAACCACTGGCAGAGTCAGAATACAACCTGACTCCCTGCTAGTTAGCATGGTGGTAGCAGTCCAGATGAAGTGGTCTTGTTGAAGCAGCAATCCTGTAGAAAGGTCTGGCAGCTCTTGCCCCTGTAAACCAGTGGGAAAGGGCAGCTCTGGTGTTCCAAATCTCAGTTTTTACCTAGGTAGGCAATGCTTTGCTCCTCTCCCTGAGTGGAGCATCTCCCTGTGGGATGATGTAATTTTATCAGCCGTGCAATGGGACTCGATGTCCCATTAACAGGAGATATCTCCTGGAGGAAGGATGGCTTATGGGAAAGATAAAGAACACTGCCCCATCTGGTTTTAACAGCTGGCCCATTAGTAGAGGATATCTCCCACAGAGATAAGAATCACTGCCCCAGCTGGTTTCAGCAGATGGTGATAGAATACACACTTTTGGGCACATCTTTGCATTGTAACCTAGGACACCACCCCACAAACCTCTCCTCTATGGAAAGATGCATAGGGAAGCTCTGGTAGACTCTCAGGCTCATCCCCAATGCAATAAATAGCCTCCCTTGGCTCCTTGGTGCATTTACCTCTCCTCTCTCCTCCAGACTGTGTCATGGCAATCACCCAGCTCAGTGCCACTTCTCATGCCCAGCCAGTCCCAGGATCCTGCTGCAACTGTCTTTTTGCCTGTTTCTGATGTGGCAGAGGAGACAAAATGGGATATAAGGTCCACAAAAAAAACAAACTTTAGAAATCGCTGTTTCAGTGATGACACTTTCTAGAGAGCAAACTGTGCAGCAGTTTTATCTCTCAGACACTTTCCTTCCTCAAACTGCTCTGTTTCATCAGAATCTGGTGCTTGCCAGGGTCACCCAACATCACTGCCACATTGCCAGCAGACAGTCCCACAGGATCCAGCTTCTCAGCAAAACCACCCTTCCTCCTCTGCCCCCAGCTGCAGGAGCACCAGCTTCTCCTCCCCTGGGAAAAGCTGGAGTGACAAGGATGAGGCAATGAAAGAGGACAGGCAACCATGAAGGAGGGAAGGAGGTTCCCGTTTCTGCAGGGTGAGTTTAATTCAGTAATTAAATGCTGTGATATTCACAACCCAGCCTGAAGGTACCCAGTGCAGCTCCCAGTGAGGCAGCATGTGCACCACAAGAATTCCCATAAAGCAAAATAAAGAAAACAAAAAATAACCCAAAAGCTCCTCACCTATGAAACAAAAGCCAAAAGAGAACACAAAACCAAAAAAACTCAACAACAAAAAAACTAATCTTACTACTTTCTACAGAGAAGGTGACTCATGATAAATTCTTGAGTGTGCAGAGATATGACCACTAAACAGGGAATAGAAAACTATTGCTATTTCCATCAGTGATTTGGACTTGTCCTTTCCAAGTCTGGAGGATCTTTTTTCCCTTTTATTATCATCATTATCACCATCATCATCATCATTGTAATCATCATCATTATCCTCCTCTTTAAATTATCCTCTTTGCGGCACTCAGAGGCAGATTTTGGTGGTCAGAACTGGCTGCTGCTACTGAGTTTTCCTGATCAGTGCTAAGCATCCTGCCCTAGCATGGATCAGTCATCCCAGCCCACAATTTTGGTGTGTTATCAACTACAGCAAAATTTATCTGGTAGAAACCAAAAAACCACTGAAAGCAAGCAAGCAAATGAAAGCTAAAAAAAACCTTTTCTGCAAGAAACACAAAATTTTTATCTGTCTTTCTGGCACTGTCCCACACTCCTTTCCCTTGCCTTTTTTAAGAATAAGCATTCCTAACCTAAGGCCAAGATGAAATGGTCAGAATGCATTTTATTTATTACAAGCAGGACCAAAAAGTTCAGGAATTTTTCCAGGCTGCTTTCTGTACCTACAGCTCCAGCTGTCACACTGGAGGTGTGAGCATGCTGACAGCCTGAATCTGCCAAGGCAGAAGTTGAAACCACAACAGGAGGACATTTCTTTTCTCTGGTGAACTTATGCTGTTCCAGCCCCTTTCCTCCTGCAGGTTTTGCTGCCCGTGCGCCAGATGCTCCCCTGATGTTGCAGATTGTGGAACTGCTGTGAGTCAGGGACACAGGGAAGCATGAGCAGCAGCAAACAGCACAAACACCTGGCAAACAGCAGCATTTCGGCATGCAAGGTAAAAACACTTTATCTTCCCAACAGGGTGAATTCACAGATAAGGGCAGGAGGTGCCAGAGCTCCTCCTCAGGCCTGTGTTCAACTTCTTGTCATTAAAGATGTTCCTAAGCAATGCTGATACAGGTGGCTGGGGCCTCGTTTTGATGAAAATCCACTCCTTTCTCTAAGGCATTTACAGCTAATTCTGGTGCAGCCTCACCCACCCTCCCAGTGAGAGCAAAGAGCAGTATAACCCCTCCCAGTGGAGGGCTGTTGCTGTAAGGCTAGGAAGAACACAGCAACAAAACTCCTTCTAGGTAGCAAGAAAGAGTGATTTATTGAAAACCCATCGCATTTATATATGGGAGGTCAAGAAAAACAAAGTAGAAGACT
This sequence comes from Luscinia megarhynchos, assembly GCA_034336665.1. NCBI lineage: Eukaryota > Metazoa > Chordata > Aves > Passeriformes > Muscicapidae > Luscinia > Luscinia megarhynchos. Next base: position 20,071,690 of record CM067572.1, on the reverse strand, counting down.
CATTAGTCCAAGAAGGCAACACCTCTTCGAAAACATGCTTTCTGCAAAATATCATGAGACACACGCACTGCTTGGTGCTCAACACCAGGTGTCTGTCTGTGTTTTGTTTCTTCCTTCCCTTGTTTTGTCTCTGAGAAAGATCCCCAGCCTGTGAAAGATCCAGGCTAGAGCTGAGAAAAGTCAACAGCCTGGAAAAACCAGATGAGGTTTCTCCATGAGCCTTCAGCAGTGTCCACACAGGGCCAGTGGGGTTTCACAAGATCATTCACCACCCTCTGCTCAAGCAGACACTGGGAATTCAGTGTCTTGGTGCTCAGTGAAGCCCCTCACCCATCACAGCTCGATAAACCAGCCCTCAGCTGCAAAGCAGTGAGACAGGAGGGTGAGTGGCTGATAAACCCCAACCAGCAATCCTCCTCCTCCTCCTCACATGGAGCAGTGATTGTTCACAGTCTGTCCCTACAAACCATCCTTCACCTTGCAGGGCCAAGTCCCCAAGTGCCAGGTCCCTCCTGCACCAGCATTCCCACCAACCCGTTTTATTACCAACCCCCACAGACAAATTACCAACCTGCAAAATGCAGAATTAACCACCTTTCACCTTTGTAAGAGTTGAAACGAGGGACTTTAGGTAGTTTTTTAAAATGCTGTTTATTGTATCTAGATGATTGTCCTGGGTTAGTGTTATGACTACTCCTCTCCCTGCACCCCCTCCCCCCGTCTGCACGGAGCTGCTGCCGCCGTGGCTGTTCCTCCCCCGCCCCGGCGGGCCCCCGGCTGCTGGGGGCTGCGGGTTTGCTGGGCTGCTTGGGCTGGCCTGCTGCTTTGGCTGCTGCTTTGGCTGCTTTGGCTGCTGCTGCTGCTTTTGCCGCTTCAGCTGCTGCTTCTTCCCCTAGCTTTTGCCCCAGCTTCTCCTGCCCCCGGCTGCTCCCTCTTTCTCTCTCCCTTCTTCCCCTCATCCCAAAGATCTGCACCGGCTCCGGACGGAGGGATCTGAACATCAGAGACTGCCACTGGAAGCCTGCCAAAAAAAGCTTTGCACCCTTCCCAGCAGGGACTGACCAAGCTCGTCCATCCTCACTCACCTTGGTAAAAACGTTTTGTGTCATCTAGAAATTGTTCTTTCCTAGTGCTGGGAAGTGGTATTTTTTTTTTCTGTGTGTTTGTTAAAATAAACAAGTTTTTTCCACTTTTTTCCCCTCAGAGAAAGTTCTTCCCAAACCCGGTAGTGGGAGGGAGAAGGAGTTCTGGGGGTTTATTTTCCTAGGAAACTCCTTTAAAAAATATCTCCCGTAATTTTGTCCAAAACCAGGACAAATCTTGGCGCCCAACGTGGGGCACGAGGAAGTGGAAAAAACTTTATTACCTTGTAACTGTGTATTAGTATAGATTTATAATGTTTTTTGAGATGGAAGCTGGTATGTGGTTTTGGATACTAGGGTTTTTTGAGGTTTTAATACCTCTCTGGTCTCTGGGGTTATTTTCCTATCCGAAAATAGCTCCAGTACTGTCCCTTATTTGTAGTTTTTATACTAGAAAGATAATAACCAAAATATTTATCAGACTAGGCTTGGTTGCGATGGCTTGTAAGAGGTTTATAAAAATGCTGGAATCGATTCCAGGGATATCTTCTGAATCCTAGTTATGGATATGCACTCAGTTTGTTAGAGGAGAAGAGGGGGAGGAGGCTTTTCAGCCTTTGCTTTCCTTTGTCTCCTCTGAATTTTTTACATCTTTATTAAAAAATGTGCAGGTTTCCTTGAATACTAAAGAAATTATCTTTCTGATGTTTAATTTAGTAAGCTTTTTATACACTGTTTACAGTTTATATAAAATGAGAGCTGAGATTTCTAAAGGAGCTGGTGTAACTCCTAATTTAGGAGCAAAGCAAAATGTGAAGAGTCCTGAATGGTGTGGGAAATGGCAGGACCTGGGCCATATGTTAAAGGAATTTTCTGATCCGATAGTTTGGGACTTTCCACAGAAGCAAATTCAAAACCCAGCTGAGGTGATAAAATATTTAAAAGAGAAGTGCCATAATAACCCTAAGAAAAAAAAGATCACTGCAGTGAGCTGGGCCCTGGCGTATGCTTATTGTATCCTGTTAAATACTGTAGGACCACAGACAGCAGACAGAAAACACGAAGATAAATTAGTTACCATCCCAGTGACTCAGGATGTAGTAAACATTCCAGACTTAAGGACAGGGGCAAAATTAGATAATAAGCTTCAATCAATGGCCATGGCTACTAGCACCAGAAGTGGAAAATGCACAAAGAAGACCGATTGGCCAGTGAATGATGATGATAAGAATGCAGGAGAAGGACCCTCAACGCCTCCTGATATAAAATCAAGAGTCAAAACAACTAGTGTGAAATCAGAAACTAATAATGAGTCCCTTTCCCTAAAAGATCTTCGTGATCTGAAAAAAAATTATACAAAATGACCCGATGAGTCCATAATTAGTTGGCTGGTCCGGCTTTGGGATGTGGCAGGCGAGGCTACCATCCTGGATGGCACTGAAGCAAGACACCTGGGATCCCTGTCACATGATCCTGTCATCGATCAGGGAATGATGAGGGGGGCTAACCCTCAAAGCCTCTGGGCACGAGTCCTAAACAGTGTGGCACAAAGATATCTGTGTACCGATAACCTATATATGCAACAAACCCGAGGGAAAACCATGGAGCAAGGGATCCAACGACTAAGAAAAATGGCAGTGGCGGAAATAATTTTTTCGAAGGATATAACAACTAGAAATCCGGACCTGGTCCCATGCACACCAGTAGTGTAAAGAAAACTTGTGCGACTCGGGTCATCTGAATATGCCTCTGCCTTAGCAATAATAAAGCGGGAAAAAGTACATGAGACAGTTCTTGATATGGCTAAGAAGCTTCGAGCCTATGCGGATGCTGTGCATGGCCCAACCCATGCCAGAATCGCAGCCGTGAAAACACGCTTGCAGAACTTAAAGGACAAGATAGAGGAAAATCATAAGAGGCTCAGGGAGAAGATTAAAGAGGACCTCCTCCAAATTTCAGCTGTGCAAATTAAACATCCTGGTATCCAACGCAAACGTTTCCCCGATGGGGAGAGGAGGTATACTCCTCAAGCCGAGTTGTAGTTTTTCTTGCAGAATTCTAGAAAGAACATGAGGAGATGGGATGGGAAGCCTACGGCTGCTCTGGCGCAATGGGTGCGTGATCTAAAAGAAGGCAAAATTGAAAAAGGAAGTTCCGCCAAAAAGAGAGCCGCTCTTGTTTCCCGTAGCCAAAATGCCAAACATGATAATGATAATAACATGTCTGACCCTCTTGAGGAAACTTCTAAGACCTATGCCCCGGAAAAGAAGAATAATCAGGCTTAGAGGGACCCTGCCTCTAGCCAGGGTGAGGCGAGAGAGAACCGTGTTTTTTTAGACTGTGTGGATTCAGTGGCCTGGCACATAGAAACCACGGAAGTATAAAGCTTTAGTGAATACAGGAGCACAGTGTACGATAATTCCATCAAAATATGTAGGGAAAGAATCCGTTTCTATCGCTGGTGTAACAGGTGGATCACAAGACTTTACCATAGTAGAAGCTGAAGTAAGTTTAACTGAAAGGTATTGGAAAAAACATCTTATTGTGACTGGTCCAGAGGCCCCATGTATTTTGGGAATAGATTGCCTCAAAAGTGAGTATTTTAAGGACCCAAAAAGTCTTAAGTAGGCATTTGGAATAGCTGCTGTGATATCAGAGCACATTCGGCAACTAAATACCTTGCCTGGACTATCTAAAAATCCAATTACTATAAAACTTCTGAAAGGGAAAAAGCAACGAGTACCAATTGCCACTTCAGTAGTACGTCGCCGGCAATATAGGACAACTCAAGATGCTGTGATCCCCATCCATAAAATGATTCGGAAACTGGAAAGCCAAGGGGTGGTTAGCAAAACCCACTCACCCTTCAACAGCCCCATCTGGCCTGTGCGCAAGCCTGATGGAGAATGGAGACTGACTGTGGACTATTGTGCCTTGAATGAAGTGACTCCACCGCTGAGCGCTGCCGTGCCGGACATGCTGGAGCTCCAGTATGAGCTGGAGTCCAAGGCAGCAAGGTGGTATGCCACCATTGACATTGCCAATGTGTTTTTCTCTATTCCTTTGGCTGCAGAGTGCAGGCCTCAGTTTGCTTTCACCTGGAGGGGCGTGCAGTACACCTGGAACCGACTGCCCCAGGGGTGGAAACACAGCCCCACCATCTGCCATGGGCTGATCCAGGCTGCACTAAAAAAGGGTAAAGCTCCAGAACATTTGCAGTACATCAATAACATCATTGTGTAAGAAAACACAGCAAAAGAAATGTTTAAAAAAAGAGAGAAAATTATCCAAATCCTCCTAAAAGCCGGTTTTGCCATTAAGAAGAGTAAAGTTAAGGGACCTGCTCGTGAAATCCAGTTCCTAGGAGTCAAGTGGCAAGATAGAAAACGTCAAATTCCCACTGATGTTATTAACAAAATCACAGCTATGTCTCCACCCACTAACAAAAAAAACCCACAAGCTTTCTTGGATGCTATAGGCTTTTGAAGAATGCACATCCCCGAGTACAGTCAAATTGTGAGCCCTCTTTACCAGGTTACTCGGAAGAAGAATGATTTCCATTGGGGCCCTGAACAACAGCAAGCCTTCGCCCAGATTAAACAAGAAATCGCCCATGCAGTAACTCTTGGCCCAGTTAGGACGGGGCCAGATGTGAAGAATGTGCTCTACTCTGCAGCCAGGAACCACGGTTTGTCTTGAAGTCTGTGGCAAAAGGTGCCTGGTGAAACCCGAGGCCAACCCCTGGGATTTTGGAGCAGAAGTTACAAAGAATCGAAAGGCAACTATACCCCAACAGAGAAGAAAATCTTGGCCGCCTATAAGAAAGTCCAAGCTGCTTCAGAAGTGATCGGTACAGAAGCACAACTCCTCTTGGCACCCCGACTGCCAGTGCTGGGGTGGATGTTCAGTGGAAAGTTTCTCTCCACCCACCATGCCACCAGTGCCACATGGAGCAAGTGGATTACCCTCATCACTCAGCGCACCCGGATTGAAAAACTCAATCGCCCCAGAATTTTAGAAATAATTACAAACTGGCCAGAAGGTGAAAAATTCAGTGTCATGAATGAAAAAGAAAAACCAGTGACCCGGGCTGAAGAAGCTCCACCATACAACCAGCAGCCGGCAGAGGAAGCACGTTACGCTCTATTCACCGACAGTTCTTGTCGCATCGTAGGGATAAACCGGAGGTGGAAAGCAGCTGTATAGAGCCTGACACAACGGGTCGCAGAGGCCACTGAAAGAGAAGGTGAATCAAGTCAGCTTGCTGAACTTAAAGTTATTCAACTGGCCCTAGACATTGCAGAAAAAAAGAAATAGCCAAAACTCTATGTGTACACTGATTCCTGAATGGTGGCCAATGCTCTGTGGGGATGGTTAAAAAAATGAAAAGAGGCAAACTGGCAGCGCAGAGAAAAACCAATTTGGGCTGCTGAAAAATGGAAAAACATGTCTACTCAGTTAAAAAAACTACCTGTAAAAGTTCTCCATGTAAATGCCCATGTCCCCAGAAATAAAGCCAATGAAAAGCAGCAAAACAATCAGCAGGTAAATCAGTCTGCAAAAATAGGGGTGTCTAAGATAGATTTTGACTGAGAGCACAAGAGAGAGTTGTTCCTACCACGATAAGCCCATGATGCCTCAGGCCACCTGAGGTAGAAATGCCACCTATAAGTAGGCACAAAACCGAGAAGTGAATCTAACCATGAACAGCATAACACAAGTTATTCATAACTGTGACACCTGCGCTGCCATCAAGCAGGCCAAGCGAGTGAAGCCCCTCTGGTATGGTGGATGTTGGTCCAAGTACAAGTACGGGGAGGCTTGGCAGATTAATTACATCACACTGCCTCAGACCCGCCAGGGTAAACGTTATGTGCTGACCATGGTGGAAGCCACCACCAGCTGGTTGGAGACCTACCTGTGTCCCATGCTACTGCTCGAAACACCATCCTAAGCCTGAAAAAGCAGGTCCTTTAGAGGCATGGTACCCCTGAGAGGATTGAGTCAGACAATAAGACTCATTTTAAAAATAACCTCGTCAACACCTGGGCTAAAACACATGGTATTGAGTAGGTGTACCACATCCCTTACCATGCACCAGCTGCGAGTAAAGTGAAGAGGTACAATGGATTGTTGAAAACCACCTTAAAAGCATTGGGCGGGGGGTCTTTTAAAAACTAAAAACAACACCTAGCAAAGGCTACTTAGTTAGTTAACACCAGAAGTTCCATCAACTGAGCAGGTCCTGCCCAATCTGACTCCCTTAATATAGTAGACAGAGATAAAGTTCCAGTGGCCCAAGTTAAAGGTTTGTTAAAAAAAGCAGTATGGGTTAATCCTGCCTCGAGTACAGGCAAACCCATTCGTGAAATTGTCTTTGCTCAAAGACCAAAATGTACATGGTGAGTAATGCAGAAAAATGAAACAATACGATGTGTACCTCAGGAAAATCTGATTGTGGGGTGAGACAGAAGAAATAAAGTGTTGAAAGCCTGAGTAAGTAAAATAAAAAAAAAATGTGTAAGTGTTAAAAGTTTAAGCAAGTAGATGAAAGCTTTTACATTGTATAGTGGGTGTATATATCCCAATCGTGTGTCAACGTTCACGATGTGGGATAAGGGGTGGAATGTCCTGAGTTAGTGTAATGACTACTCCTCTCCCTGCACCCCCTCCCCTGTCTGCACGGAGCTGCTGCCGCCGTGGCTGTTCCTCCCCCGCCCCGGCGGGCCCCCGGCTGCTGGGGGCTGCGGGTTTGCTGGGCTGCTTGGGCTGGCCTGCTGCTTTGGCTGCTGCTTTGGCTGCTGCTGCTGCTTTTGCCGCTTCAGCTGCTGCTTCTTCCCCTAGCTTTTGCCCCCAGCTTCTCCTGCCCCCAGCTGCTCCCTCTTTCTCTCCTTCTTCCCCTCATCCCAAAGATCTGCACCGGCTCCGGACGGAGGGATCTGAACATCAGAAGACTGCCACTGGAAGCCTGCCAAAAAAGCTTTGCACCCTTCCCAGCAGGGACTGACCAAGCTCGTCCATCCTCACTCACCTTGGTAAAAACGTTTTGTGTCATCTAGAAATTGTTCTTTCCTAGTGCTGGGAAGTGTGTTTTTTTTTCTGTGTGTTTGTTAAAATAAACAAGTTTTTTCCACTTTTTTCCCTCAGAGAAAGTTCTTCCCAAACCCGGTAGTGGGAGGGAGAAGGAGTTCTGGGGGTTTATTTTCCTAGGAAACTCCTTTAAAAAATATCTCCCGTAATTTTGTCCAAAACCAGGACAATGATGCAGTAATTTATGGGTTGTGGGTAACGAGAGCCAAGCTCACAGGTTTTTTTAGTTACAGTTGTAGGTTCGTTTGAAGTTACTTTAGTTTTGGTTACAATGCATTATACTTTTTTTTTTTTAATATTTTAATACAAGATGACCAATTAATGCTTTTACTATTACCTATAGCCTATCATGACAACTAACATTACCATATTCATGTTACTACTCTCCAATCACTAAAAGTTAGTATGTTACAGTTTAAGCTAGGTGTTGTTTTTCAGTTTTTTTTGCAGTGGAAAATTTTGAGATTTTTTTTTGCTTGCAACGTTGTCTTTCTTGTTTGCCTGTGAATTTTTTTTTGCTTAGTAAAAACATCTTTTGTTTGAGGTGCATTTATGTTTTTGCTCTGAGTCATCAAAACCTCTTCCGACTTATTTTACCTTTTAGCTTCTTAGTTACCCAGTAAGACTGGCTCAGCAATTCTTTTCTTCTATATCAAAACTTGCTATCATTCCTATTCCTTCCTCAAATTCTACATTCAAAAATCTATTCTGTTATTTCAGTAAAACCTTTCTGCCAAATCCTTATCTTTCCCAACACATTTTCTTCATCTGACCTTTTTCTTCCCTACCTTGTGCTGGAGTAGCCTGCCTTCAATCAACTAAGCCTAAGCCACCAAATGGTTTGTTTCCAGCACATCTGGCTCAATAAAGGACACATATAAGAGCAAATAAACACAGATGTCAGTAAATTAAGGAAGCTCAATCAACCAGAAAGTTGTCACAAAAAAAGAAAAAAAAAATTTGAGGTTTCATTTTAAGACAACGGTTAAAGAACAAGCCTCCATGAGTGATCCTCTATAATTTTTAAATCTTCTCTCCTGGTTTGAGGAGAAATCTTGTGGACAAAAACCTCAGTCTCCAGTGGAGAAGTAAATAATGCATCAGTCAGAATAAAGAGAAGATATTTTCCTTTTTCTGCCTTTTCCCCTGTGCTGGTGACAAAAAGTAATGGTGTGACATAAGAGCAATAGAAAGCATGTACACATCAAGGAGAGACACAGCAGACATGCAGCATGCAGTCAGGGAAAATTAAACACAATTACTTCATGATTCTTTGCAAAACCAGAGAAATGAGGAATTCCCCATGACTAATATTTCTGAGCAGATAGCATGGGTAGCTGACTATAGATTTTTTTTTATAAACTGCTTTTTCTTGAACTCCCAATTCTAAGATGTTCTACATGAACTTGAAGGTTTAGTGATGTTTTCCACATGGGACTGACAGACTAAAAGTAGGCTTTTTTTTTAATATAGTGATTACAGAATCACAGAATTACAAGGTTAGAAGAGACCTTTAAGATCATCGAGTCCAACTCATGCCCCGACATTTCAACTAAACCATGGCACCGAGTGCCACATCCAGGCCTTTTTTAAACACATCCAGGGATGGTGACTTTCTGTGCTAAGCTGCCTTTTCAAGTGTCTGAAGAAATTTCACTCTGGGTCTTTTGAGCTCAACCACCTTCCCTCACTGGTAGCCAGAGCTCAGATTTGATTCTGCCACACTGTATTAGTGACCCCTGTGAGTCCCTGGACCCCCGCTCAGCACAGAGCTCCTCTTTGTGGGCAGCCAGAGAAGAAGTGCAAGTGCCTGAACTCACTGCCTTGTCATGAGGAAGACCCTTGCACAGAAATCAGCCTCTCACTCTGCAGCTCCTGGGTTTTTAGCAGTTCAGGTGCTAGGAAGCAGAAATCCACCTGTGCCCATGCTGTCCCAGTCCCTCTGCTGCAGTGCTGGCTGTCTGCAGCACCTGAGCCCAGGGAGCACTGGGTTTGCAGGCTGGAAAACCACTTGATTCTTCCTCAGGCTACTGCAGCCTGTGGCTGAGGAGCCTCCCAAAGTAGAGACTGTTCATTGATGTAAAATGGCCCACAGGGGACATTTCTGCTTTCCATGAGCAGACAGAAACACGTACAATTAACCACTCTGCCCATATCTGGCTTCTGCTTGGTGCAGCATCACACCAGGCACCAAAGGGGCCAACAGCAGCCAGAGCCCACCAGGTAAATCCTGAGCTGGATCCTGCTCGGGGTGGAAAACCTCTGCACACACTCAGAGCTGCCAAAGCTGGAGATTGCTCTCCAAATGCCCAAGCTTGCTGAGCCTTGCACTGAGGGTTGAGCAGTGTCAGACCACTAAAGGGGAACCTCATCTCTGTCTGAAACTAACCCCAGCATGCCTGGGAGAGGAAGGGAAGAAGGGGGCTTTAGAAAGCAGGGAAAGGTATTTGGGGCAGACTTCTCTGGCCTGGCCAAAGGAGAGTGCCTGGGAGCTTACACCTTTGCTTGGGTGTCTACAATGACATTTCAAATTACTCATTCACAGTATGTCTAACACATTTAGAAGAGAAAAATAACCTAAAACTTATTTCCTAAATGTTTTTCCTTATCCTCCTTTAGCTACTTCCTTTCCTCCCACAGTTGTTAGTGCAGGTAGCCAGGAGAACTCAGCTAGCATCAAAGCCAAGCAAAAGGGATTTGGGGGAAGAGGGGAGCCAAAGTTGGGATTAAATGAGAGGGAGGTAGGAAGGAAACACAAGTGTGAAGCAAACTAGCATTAGTGTCAGTTTTGATACATTTGAAATGTATTCCATTCCTCTAAAACACCTTTGTGCTCATGCTCTCTCTCTCTGCCCACTTCCATGGGAGAAGAGATGGGAAGCAGGGTCTAATCTTAACCAAGAAATATCTATTTCCTATTCTGCTTCAGAGGGCTAATCTAAAAAAAAAAGAACAATTCTCAGAGATATTTTTCCACTCCTTGTGATAGGCCAATAACCCAGGAACTTTTGCTTCAGCACAGCTTACTCTGACCTCCAGATGACACCAGGCAAAGAAGCATGAAGAAAACGACGTTAATTCTTTTCACATCTCTTTTTTCTTTTCCCCATTTTTTGTTGCTCTCTCTTGCTGGACTTTCTTTTTATATAGTCCAGTGATATATGGGAAACTCCTGACTTCAGTCAGCTGTGGCCACTGGTGAGATCAGGGACAAACCTGTGCTAAAGTGGGTATGGAGTGCAGCAATCTGGGGTTCCACCTCCTGGCAAAGGGCTCCTGTCCACGGGAAGAAAATAAGGGAGGACTCATGCCAAGGTAGGAGTTTGTGGGATGACACTGGTTTGTACTGCAAAACCAGCACACTGCTGTGCCCCCCTCAGCAGTAACACACATTATCCAAGGTGCTTTATAATTACCTCAATCTCTGCATGTGAGAGCACAAACTTGTGGAAATGGCTTGAAGAGACCACCTAAGAAAGGCCAGCCCAAGCATTCCCATAGCTAGCAGGATTTTGTCCAACCTGCTTTGTATAACACCTCCCAGGAAAGGGGTACTTCTGGTTCCGCCTATCTTCAGCATTAGAAAGGTTTATTTGCATTTCCAACTGCAGTGTGAATCCATTATTTCTTTTCCCATTTGCAGTGGATATAGCAGACTATTTATTTCCTTCCCCTTCACAGCTACCATTTATGTATTTGAAGAGCTGTTTGTGTCCTCCCCACTTCAATATCTGTGCTGCAAATACTCTCAGCTACTTCTGTGCTTCAGATGTTGCTTGCTATGTTTGCCTCTGTTTTCTAGGCTCTCTCTTGGATTGACCTGGGTCTTTCTTTCTTTCTTTCTTTCTTTCTTTCTTTCTTTCTTTCTTTCTTTCTTTCTTTCTTTCTTTCTTTCTTTCTTTCTTTCTTTCTTTCTTTCTTTCTTTCTTTCTTTCTTTCTTTCTTTCTTTCTTTCTTTCTTTCTTTCTTTCTTTCTTTCTTTCTTTCTTTCTTTCTCTCTTTCTTTCTTTCTTTCTTTCTTTCTTTCTTTCTTTCTTTCTCTCTTTCTTTCTCTCTTTCTTTCTCTCTTTCTTTCTCTCTTTCTTTCTTTCTTTCTTTCTTTCTTTCTTTCTTTCTTTCTTTCTTTCTTTCTTTCTTTCTTTCTTTCTTTCTTTCTTTTCTCTCTTTCTTTCTCTCTTTCTTTCTTTCTTTCTTTCTTTCTTTCTTTCTCTTTCTTTCTTTCTTTCTTTCTTTTCTTTCTTTCTTTCTTTCTTTCTTTTCTTTTCTTTTCTTTCTTTTCTTTCTTTCTTTTCTTTTCTTTCTCTCTTTCTTTCTCTCTTTCTTTCTCTCTTTCTTTCTTTCTTTCTTTCTTTCTTTCTTTCTTTCTTTCTTTCTTTCTTTCTCTCTTTCTTTCTCTCTTTCTTTCTCTCTTTCTTTCTTTCTTTCTTTCTTTCTTTCTTTCTTTCTTTCTTTCTTTCTTTCTCTCTTTCTTTCTTTCTTTCTCTCTCTCTTTCTTTCTTTCTTTCTTTCTTTCTTTCTTTCTTTCTTTCTTTCTTTCTTTCTTTCTTTCTTTCTTTCTTTTTCTTTTCTTTCTTTCTTTCTTTCTTTCTTTCTTTCTTTCTTTCTCTTTCTTTTCTTTCTTTCTTTCTTTCTTTCTCTTTCTTTCTTTCTTTCTTTCTTTCTTTTCTTTCTTTCTTTCTTTCTTTCTTTCTTTCTTTCTTTCTTTCTTTCTTTCTTTCTTTCTTTCTTTTCTTTCTTTCTTTCTTTCTTTTCTTTCTTTCTTTCTTTCTTTCTTTCTTTCTTTCTTTCTTTCTTTCTTTTCTTTCTTTCTTTCTTTCTTTCTTTCTTTCTTTCTTTCTTTCTTTCTTTCTTTCTTTTCTCTTTCTTTCTTTCTCTCTTTCTTTCTTTCTCTCTTTCTTTCTTTCTTTCTTTCTTTCTTTCTTTCTTTCTTTCTTTCTTTCTTTCTTTCTTTCTTTCTTTTTCTTTCTTTCTTTCTTTCTCTTTCTTTCTTTCTTTCTCTCTCTCTTTCTTTCTCTCTCTCTTTCTTTCTCTCTTTCTGTCTTTTTTGGCACCCAAGACTGAGTATAGTTCTTCCTACAACCTCAAATAATTGATATCCTATAATCACATTGACATTTTTCCTATAACAGCATCAACTTCTATTTCATTTCCAGTCATGCTCAATTTACAATTTGTTCTGAGCTGCATATCCCCTTTTTCAGATCTGCAGCACATTGAGCTCACCCATATCTCACATTTGTGCTCACAACTCTTCCTATATGTGTGTAAAACTTTGCATGTGTCTTTCCGCCTTATTGAATTCCTGTTTTTCCAAATCATTTACCCAAATTGTCAACACCTTTTGAAATACTTATTTTGCTTCCACTATCTGTAGAGTTGCTCATTCATGAAATAACTAATCACATTGTATATAGAGGTAAGTGTTAAGTTGGGTGACCACAGAGAAGCACTTTTCATAACGTTTATGATAAAAAGGGCCTGATGAGCACATTCCCCAGGCTACAGCTGCCCTCTGCTGTTTAGCACAGAAGAGGCCCTGAGCCCTGTCCAGCACATCCTATGGTGTGCAGGCTGCAGCTCCATCCCCTGGGAGCAGTGGGACTGCCCTGGGAGCACTCCCACACCCATTCTGGAGGAGCAGCAAAGCCCTGAGCTGGAGCTGGACTCTGAATCACACAGAATCACAGAATAACCACTTTGGGAGAGACCTTAGAGATCATCTAGTCTAACCCGTGCCCTAACACCTCAACTAAGCCATGGCACCGAGTGTCACATCCAGGCTTTTTTAAACACATCCAGGGATGGTGACTCCACCACCTCCCCGGGCAGATCATTTCAGTACTTGATCACTCTTTCAGTAAAAAGCCTTTTACTGACATCCAACCTAAATTTCCCTTAGCACAGCTTAGGGCTGGGTCCTCTCCTTCTGTCAGATGTTGCCTGGAAAAAGAGGCTCAGGCAGGTTATGAGTCTCACCAGCTGAAGTTTTGGGTTACCATGGCCAAGCTCTGGCAGAGTGGAAGATCCAGAGGTGGCTTCTGTGAGCAGCTGCTGGAAACTTCCTTGTTGTCCAGCAGAGCAAATCCTGGCAGCTCCAAACACAGATGAGCTGCTGGCCAGGGCTGCTCAGCCAGAAATGGTGGGAACACTTCTAGGAGAGCAGATCTGAGAAGAGAGAAAGAAGATATGGCACAGCTGTGGCAGATGAGTGGGGTGAGAGAGGAACAGCTCTGAGCCAGCAAGGGCAGGGAGGAAGAGGGGCAGGAATGTTCAAGGCACCAGAGCTGGGATTCCTCTGCAGCCTGAGGTGCAGCCCCGGGTGGGGAACTGTGCCCCTGCAGCCCTTGTGGGGCATGGGGGATGCAGAGATCATCCCACAGCCCATGGGGATCCCCAGGGATGCAGAGATCATGTTGCAGCAGTTTTGGAAGATGCTGTCCATGGCATGGACTCACACTGCAGCAGGTTTGGTAGGATGCTGTCCATGGAATGGATTCACACCACAGCAGTTTTGGGAGGATGTTGCCCATGGGATGGACTCACATTGCAGCAGTTTTGGGAGGATGTTGTCCACGGCTCATTTTGGAGAAGCTTTCAGAGAACTATCTCCTGTAGGAGGGACCCCACAGGCAGCAGGGGAAGGACTCCTGTCCCCGAGCAGCAGGAGAAGCCAGGGGTGAGGAACTGACCATAACCCCATTCCTGTCTCCTGTTTGTACGGAACAAAACATGCTTGGTGTATGTGTGTGAGGTGCTTCCTGGGCTCAGGCAGGAGTCCAACAGCACAGGATTTCAAGGCAATGATACCATTTAATTCCAACATGATAACCTACCTTCACAGATTTCTTGGCCACCTGAGTACAATCCCTGTACAATCACCCTAATTTCAGCTGCCACCCTTCCCACGCAACACAGACAGAAATGAGGTTTATCTGGAGCAGCCTAATAGAACAGCACAGTGGGTTTTCAACGGGAGGCTGCTAACATACCTTCATCCCACCCCAAACAGGTGAGGCATTCGGTCTCTCAGGACAATCCTGATTTGTGGCACAAGAATTAAGGCAATCCATCCTGCAGAGAGCCAGCACACATTCAGGGCCTCTTTCTGGAGGCTGTGTCCACTGAAATCCAAAAGTTGCCACCTCAGGCTGATATTTCAGTAACCAAAACTTCTATCAATTAAGATTGTTTTGGAACTCTTAGCTTTTCTCTGTTCTAAAAAAAAATAAAGTTTGCACTGACTATGTGATAGTTTCTGCCACTCTAGCTGCAGTTCGTTCAAGAGGTTTTCATGTGTTTGAGGTTTTTCACTTTCCTGCAAATTGCTTTTTTAAGCCCTTTTATGTTATGTGGCTTTTCTCTACAGACTATTTATAGAAATAAAGCTGTGCTAAAGGGAAGAGAACTTTCCAGCACTTCAAATGAATGTCTAGCACTCGGTTTGAAGTGCAAAGCTAGAAGATTATCCATGTAAGTGGTACGATTATTTGCAAGTGAAGTGCAGTTTGTATTTCCAAAGCCTCTCTTGTCAAACTTGTGTATGAAGGCACTGGGCTATGCCAGGCCGGCAGAACAAAGCCATAATAACCCAGATAGACTAACATTACATAGCAGAAGGAATTCAGTATCTCTCCACCATTAGGTTCCAATACCACAACTTCTCTGCACACGAAGGAGGATGAATTCCACTCTCAGGAAAACAAGTCAGAGTGCTTTTCCTACTGGGGAGCAAGCTGGCCTGGCAGCACACTGCAGCATCCAGACCTTCTGCAGCACCCAGGATCCTGAAACCTGGATAAATTGGTTATATTTTAAATATTAGTCATATGCTGGCAGCAAGGGCAGATAACCTACAGGCAAAGGGGAAACAAGGTACAAGTGATTGAACTTACCCCCATTAGTGTTCTCTTCAGATTCCAGATTCAAGGATGGCCAACTCCCTTCAAGGCAAAGACTACTTTTGCAGTGGAATAAATAAGGAAGTTTGCTGTTGGCCTTTCCAAAGGAGGACAGAAAAAGCCATGTCTTCACAAAGGGACATTTTTGTCCACAGTATAAAACAAAGTTCTCCCTCTCAAAGGTCTCAAAGGCTGGCTATCTTACTGAAACAAAACGTGTTCAGCCAGGACAGATTAGGAGAGATGAGAACAAAATGAAGCTCATAAAGTAACCTGAATATGCAATGTAGCAGCTGTTACTAAGTCATTATGACAGCAATGCTTACACAAATACATACACATATATTTTTTTATATAGAAACATGGGGAGAGAGGGCACCACACCAAGGTAAAGTTAAGTTCCACTCTTGCCCAACTCATGGGATGCTTTTTCTTTGGTCTTAAAATGAAGAGCCAGACACGGTTAAGGGATGAAGGGTTTTTATCTCTCTCAGGATTTAATAACAATCCTTATGGTGCAACACTCAGCCAAGGTGGAGCAGGCTGAGGTGCACACACTCTATAGATCACATATACAATCTCATAGACCTTCCAAATTAGCATATCTAACAAAGATACCTTAATGAGAGGCTTGAATGAATATGTGATGTTCCTCCATCCTGAAGTATTCTTCCCTAGATGGGCCTAATTCTGGCTTGCAGGATGTATTTTAGGGGGGACCTTGGTTTCTCAAGCCAGCATTTCCAGCCTTCAACTGCGAGGCCTTTAGCATGTTTGGTCTTCTGGCCTAGCAGAATCCCAGGACTATGCTGAGCTATCAGACCTAAGGAGTTACAAATATGCATGTTAAGGGCACTGAGAATACATAAAAGATATGCAAGAGGCAAAAAATCATCATGGCATCACATGGAGATGGAGTACCCAAAGATGGCGCTGTCGAGCAGCAGTTCCCCACCAGCACCACTCAAAACCGAGACACTGTAGTAGATGTGGGGATCCCTCCAGCAGGAGTCAGCCCGACCAGTATCCCAGGTCAGGCAACCATTACCAAAGGAGTATTATATCCCAACCCTAAACCTTGGGAGGCATTTGTTTAAGTTGGTGACTCCCAGAAAAAAGTTATGAAGAGTTATAATATTGCCTATCTTAATGCCTCATTCCTAACTCTCATTTCCCAATTAATTATCACCACTCCCAGTTCCTAGAATGCTCTCCCTTCCTTGAATCCCCATTGGCCCTCCTTTGATCCAGTGTTCCACCCAATCTACCTCACTGGACCTTCCCTTACTCCACCTCTGCACCACTTTCTCCTATACCCATTGGACCCTAAGCTCAACTCCACCCCCTCTCTTGCCTCATATTTACACCCTGGACCTCCCTTTGTCTTTGACCCCTGGCTCCTAAAATAACCTTGTTCCCTCAGGTACTGTATTTGGATTTTTTTGGCCTCATCCCACAGTTAATTTCATTATTATTAAAATGTCATGGTTGTTGTACTGCTCTTCTTTTATTTTTCCCACTTTTGCCCTGATACCTGAGAACCCCAAAAAAGTATAATTGGGGACCACCCTCAACCCCCACACCCTCCCAGCATTTTCTTAAACTATTTTTGCCTCTTTCTCAGCCACACTCACTGCATCTCCATGATAAATCACTCAGTGGTTCAAGCTGGGGCTTTGGTGGGACCTGTGTGACATTTGGGGCAGCAGTGATGTTGATAGCAGTTCTGTATCCTCAGATCTCAGTGCCAGGTGGGGGACACAGGCTGGGGACATGGACAGGCACACCCCAGCAGCACTCTTGGGCTGTGATGGGGGAATGGGAATGCCGCTGCCTGCAGAAGCCGCCAGGAGAGCCAAGCCAGGTGAGCTGAGAGCTGTGGGTGTGGTGATTGCCATGGCCCAGGTGAGACAAAGGCAGTGAGAAACACCCCTCGGCTGGCAGCCAAACAGCCCCATCTCTGGGGCAGGAACCATTCTGGCCATGCTGGGAGGGAGCAGAACTGGTCCTGCTTCTCTGCAGACTTCTGAGACTTGCTTTGAGAGGTGCACTGCTCTTTAAAGAACTGAATGTGCTTGGCAGCACGAGATAAAATGGGAAAGGCACCAAGTGCAATGATGGCATGCATTAATGAAACAGGGCACATCTCAGGTCTGGAAAATGTTCCTTTCAAGCCAATCCATGATGATAATTTGATGCTTATCCATTGGAATTATGGGTTTGAGTGAGTAGGGCTTTCTTCCCAGAAAGGCCAGTCCCTACACTGAGGATGGGGAGAAGAGGAGAAGCTGAAGGAAATGGAAAAAATGTACTTTCCACACAAGTCAGCTCCTTTTTGAAACAAGTCATTCAACAGAACTGAGTCTATCAGAAGGCTGTGGCATTAAGAGTGCATAAACCCTCCAGAGGAGGCAGCTCCCACCCCTGGTGCCAGACTGTCTGGGGGAAGTAGAGGAATGACTGTGCAAGGCACAAGTGTGCCCTGCAGCTGCTGCTCCTTTCCCCCTGTGCTGCTGCATCCCTCTGTGCCAGCCTGCAGTGCTGCCTGGTCACTTGTGCTGATGGTCAATGCTCAGGTAACACATGGTGGAATGAAAATGCAATGGAAATAAGTTTCATTTTGTGTTTCATTACCTAGTGCACTGCACAGGCTGAGAAGAAAATGTTTTCTATGGGAAAAAATCTAGATAACATCACTTATCAGAGTTTTTATGGTGAAGATGGGCGAGCATTACACAAGTCTGATCTGATCACTGCCTATGTCAGGAAAAATAATAATGTGCAGTAACCATGCACTGACACTGGGGTGGTGAGCAGAGCAGATAAATGTCCTATTTAACTGCTCCCACAGAGGCCTGAGTGCTCAGGAGGCTGCTGGGAGCCTCTGGGCTGCTGCTGGCTTTGTATCCTACCACCCCTAACCATCAGTTCCTTCTGCTGGGTGATTGTGAAACGAGCTGGTGGTTTCCCTCGAAGCCTAGGGTTTGTGCACACCTCCTGTTTCCTGTGGCAGTGCCATGTCTCAGTGAGCATGGCACCTCCACCAGCCCCAGAGCTCTGCTGAGCACCCCCCGAGCAGCCTGGCCTGCCAGCTGGCACAGGTGGCTCTGCTGGTGAACCTGGGGCCAGGCTGCAAAGCTCACGGGTGCAGGAAGCTCCGTGTCTATTCTTATACAGTTTCACTAAAGCTCAGCTTGCAGCTTGGCTGGCTGCTCCTTCCTACCAATACCCAAGAAAAATTCCCAGCCTATTTCTAAGCCCCCCAGCTAGAATTGCTTTGGCCACACTCAAGCTGTTCTGTCTCTGCTAGAGGAGCATGAACACATATCCTGGCTGGCACCTGGCAGGCACTAACTGGCACTTTTCCTCTGGAAGACCAAAGTGAACTGTGGAAAATCAGATCATCAGCTATGGACTATGGGTATCTCAAGTTACTGAGGAAATGGCACTATGCATGATGGTGAATTTTTGAATCAGACACAGCTGAAGATATTCTGGACTTTAAAGTGTTGCTCCCATGATTCTGCTCACCCGATCATATTAGCGTGAGATGGCTGCTCACCAAACTGCCCAGTTCCTTTCCTCTTTTCACACAACCCTGAAAAACCTCTGTAAAGTTTCTCAAACACCCTCATAGCTGGCCAGCTCCAAAAACACCTATACTTTTTCCTGCATCTGGGCTGCCTTTAAGTCTTTGCCTCATGTTCAAGAGGCTGGGCGTAGCCATTCCCTACAAAATACAGCAGTTCCCAGGTTTTCTGGTTCCAAGTTTTGCAGTCTCCTGAACCCAAAAAACTGGCTCAATGAGAAAAAACACAACCTCAGATCTATTCAAAGCTCCCAGCTGCACAGTTGAGATAGCTCACTGTTTGTTAGGCTTTGACTGCATATGAAAAAGAAGAAGAGGGTACTGAGCAACCCAAAGAGCATTGATCTGAAGTGGGAGGTTTCCAGATAAACAAAACTCAAGTGCAAACAACAATTTTTAAGCCACCAATGAAAATTAAGCTTGTACTTTTACTTGTTCTTTATACAGAAAGAGCATCACCGTACATCTTCAGTTAGGTGAGAGCATCATGACCTCTTGGCATTTTCTTTTCCAGGGTTTTTCTGCTCAGCTGGAGTTGGATAAAGTCTCCAGGATCTGCCCTCTTTAAAAATGGCAGTAAATCCCTTTAGAGTTAGCAAACTGCAATAGCCTGCTCAGAACAAGACTTGCTGGCTTAACTCACTGTGGCTATCCAGTCTTTGAAAGCTTTAAAAACACACCAAAATATCAGAAACTATTCGCAGCACAGCATAAAAGAAACCTCAGGTGTCTAAGTTCATCAGCTTTCTAATTCTCCATTGCATGCAGCACTCTTCACAAGGACCAGGACAATTTGTTACTCACCTCCTAGTTCTCTGCTGAGCAATATCTTTTCCTGATTCATTTTACTCTGGATGATTAAGTTTTGTAATCTGAGATGATATTTTACAGCTGTCTGGGAGAACAAATCACATATTCATTCAGAATGGCCCAGAAACACATTGGACCCTTCCCCTGAATTTTGATTAATTTGCATTTGAGCATCCTAATTCTAGATCTGAGCCCCAGCATTCTGGACCTTAAGTACAAGCAAACACATGATTTAGACATTTGTGAAAGCTGGAGCTCAAAGCTACAATATATTTCCCACTTAAAAAGAGCAGAAGAATTCATGCTGGTGTAATGCAAATGAATGTGGTTTTGCATTGTTTGCATGTTTCCTCTGAAAGAGATTTTGGTTCCTTGAAAACAGCAAATGCTGGTGCCTGAATTAGTGAGAGTAGCACTTATGGTGCCAAGAGGATAAAAAGTAGGAAAAGTTCAGCAAACTTTAAAAAAAAATTACCAACCATCCAAAAACCCCTACTCATCTTTGTCATAAACATTATGAAATTTCTGGTCATACCCTTCCTTTCCATTTGATTATGGTTACTGCATTTACTATTCATTTGCTACCTGGAACACAATATGGGGAAACAGATAAAGTTGTTGATATTCCTGTCTCTAGGTAGCACAAAAAATATACCCTCAGAGCACTTCAGTGGTTAATTGAAAAAAAGCCTGAAGGCCTTCTCCTTCCCATTGAAAACCTCAGAGTCATGCAGCCTCCTAGGTCCCCAAAACACAGCATTTATCAAGCAGCAGTGCTGTGTAAGAAAGGCTCTGGAGCAAAAAGGACTCACTGAAATAATTCCTGCTAAGCATATTCATGTATAGCACCTGAGAAACTGCAAATCAATCACCAAGGGCAGGGGGAAACAAGCCCTAATTTCTCAGCCAGTAATGTATCTGCCAGTCTGGGACTGAGTCATTCAAAACTTGCCCTCATTAAATATGCTCGAGATGGAAGTTGTCCTCATTTAAGCCAAAAAGGCCAACCTGCAAAAAGATGATTTATGTGCACACCAGCAAATAACAAATGACTTGCTCATCTATGAGTGGTGAACCCACATGTATCCCAAAAAAATTTGCCATCTTAGCAAAGATGCAGCTGATGTGTGCAGAAATTATGATTTTTTTTTGGCTATGTCTAATGCATCAAGTGCTACTAAGTGGTAAATTCACAGAGCCACAAGGAATGAAGCTAGTGCTGGGACTGAATGCAGCACAAAGTATTAAAATTCATTTTTAAGCTAAGTCTGGAGGATGCCTGTGGTGAGAAGATTAAAGAAGCAACTCCATTTCAGCTGCACAGAAACGTGGCACAAAATAACTTGTTCAAAAGTCACTCAGAATTGTAGGATGTTTGCTTTCTGCTAATAGTTAATTGCACTCTTAGGTTTCTTTCTGTGACTCCAGATTTATTTCAGTCTGTTGCTGAGTTGGAGGTAGACCACAGCTCTGAGAAGAGAGAAGTTGCAAAGCTCTTGAAACCTCCCAATTCCAGAAAGTTTTTCCCAAATGCTATGAATATGAATCATATTGCCTTCATTTCTTCTGCCACACAGTTTTCTGAGGAGTTTAACTAAACTTTGTTTAGGATTCTGCTTGCTTTTTTTTTAAATCCCATTTTTAAACGAGAGATGAAGAAAATTGTAAGTTTTTTCTTCTCCTATTCCTGTGGTATGAGTGCTGATGCTACTTTTTCTCCAGAAAGATGAAATTACCTCCAAGCCAGGTTGCAATTTGAAAACTGTCACTTAGAGCTGGGTTTCTTCCTGTATTTTTCTGCAAAGGGTTGCAGCACGTCCACAAGTCAGGAGAGGGGCTGTAAGCACTAGTGAGTGAGTTTCACACTTGAGCCAGAGAGGTTCCAGAAGCTTCCTTGGAAGTTCATCTCAAGGAAAGTGTGGTTTGGCTGCTGTGTGATTCACATGTGACTTTGCTCACTCGTTTGCTGCTCTGTGCACCTCAGCCCTCTCACAGATAAACGTTTGTTTGCAGTTATGAATCACACACCTGAACTGGCTAAAACTGGCACATCCCCCTTAAACAGATCAGCAGCTGTGTGTGGAGTAGCTGTACCTCTCAGAAACCTCTGAGTGCTTCACTACTTACTGATCTCCAGTATGGAAATGGAGCAGAAACTAGGTGAAGAAGCCCTATTTTTATTGCAACCTCCCCTACAGCTTTCCACTTTCCAGCTCCTCCCCAGCTCAAGGAATAATTGGAAATTTGGAGGTAGCCAGCAGAAGCTCACAAAAGCTCTCATCTGTATCACACCAGGAAAAGGCCAGGCTGAACCCCCTGACTTCAGAGGGAAATTGCTCCCCACCCTATTTCAACTACTGAATGGAAACAGCTGAGGAGTCAGATCTTTGCACTTTTTCCACTTCCACATGTAAGTAGGCACAGGGCTTATCTTAAGACAAGGTAAAAAAAAAGAGAGAGAAAAAAAGAGAAGAAAAGAAGGATGTGGTTGGTTATGCCGCTTACAAAATTAAGGCACCGTCTGTCAGAAAACACGCTCATGCTCTGTAGAACAATCTGGACTGAAGCAATACTGCTGATCTACTTGCTGGGGTTCAGGTAAAGTAATTCCCATTTTAGTTATTGACTTTTATTTTTCCAACAATTTAATAGCAGCATTGATTGTAGATGCTATTTTCAAGCTGGTTAGATGATTGTTACTTACAAAGTTCAAACAATAAGAGCCAACATAATGTTGTTTAGCTTGGAGCAGAAAGAAAGATTTCTGCTTTAGTGATAAATATAAATCTATTCTGTTGTAACCAAAATACTTAGAAAAAAAAGTTAAGAAATTACCCAGCTACAGATTAAATATATGGCAGGAGTGCAACCTGCTGCTCAACATTGCACTGAGTCATCTTACTCTTCTCCTGTACATCCACAAGAGAATAACTTGTATCTAACATGAATAATGTTCTAGGAAATAGATGTAAACAAAGGATGATTTTGCTAGTGAAGCTTTCATGGAGGAGATCACCCTTAGTCTTAAATCTCTAATCTGTGCTCTCACACAGATTTGTGTGAATCCCAGCTAGGGCCAGATGAACTCAGACCCAAGCTGCAAAGAGGAAACCATTCATGAATTCTGCTGTACTGCAAAAAAATCTCGTGGAGCTATTACTGTAAAACCTTGCTGTTCATTTCCTAGGTCAGAACACCTTTGCTGCTCACTAAACCACAAGCTCCTGCTATAGGGAAACCTAATTAATATTTAATGAGTTCAAAGAAAGAGGAAAATCCTCAGCAGGAGAAACTGAGAACAAATGGGTCAGCAATGACACAGAGGCTGGACCAGCTAAGACACACTTTCCTCAGTACTGTTAATTACAGGTTCTTATATTACTTTTTGGTTCCTAGGAGTTGTCTTAAACAATCCTAAAGCCACAGGAGATTTCTTCAAAAAACCTGTTGAGGAGAGAGAAATTTTCCTCAGTAGACCAGAAAAGAGCAAAAGTGGTACCTCTCTCAAGAAGATGGAAAGGAAGGAGTTGGAAAAACTAGATCTGTAATCCTGGTTTTAGTATTTGAAAGAAATACTGAGATCATCCACCAAAGAATCTGTTTGCAAGCGTGCTGAATTCAAGTCAGTGGTAAGTTAAAAACCTGCACAGATTAATCTGAGAATGAGTGAAATAGAAATAATTTTACTTCCTCTGTGACATTGTCAGCAAAGAGAGTTGGGGGCATAGGAAGGGGAAACAGGCTTTACACACTACCTCTAAAGAAATTCTCATAAGCAAAGGAAACATGAGCAGTATGAAACCCATGTATGATTAGAGCACCCATGAAGATTCTGATCAGTGTCTACTCTGTAGGAAAGATGTGTCTGGTACAGTTCCATATCATTCAGGATGAGTATTACCAGTCTTTTTACTAATAACTTGGACAATGCAGCAAAGATGATGCTTATGAAATGACTGCAAGGTTATTTGCCAATGAAGAAGATTCTTCAAGCATTACTTAGTCTGGAACAGCTGAAAACAATTATTGTGGATTACTCAAAATGTGAATTTTAAATTTGAGACACTAAAATGATAAAAAAACACCATGTTTTTGACAATCAGGTAATTATCAATGTAAAGGCTCTTTTCTTGAAATAATTTTCTAGAGTAATGCTACACGTAATTTGGTACCAATGAATTCTAAAGAAAAGGCACTCAGGGAGCTAGAGATACAATAAAAGTAGCCCCAAACCTCAGACTTTGGAAAGGGATTATGCACAGTTTTCTGATACATTTACAAAGTACACAAAGTGCTGGATTGACAAGGCTTGTCACTACCCCACAATGTTTCATGTCACCTGATTTTTTCCTCGGGTAGATGGGTGCCCTTAGCCACAGGACATCCATGCTCACACTAAAGCTGGTGTTCCCATGTCCCCTTCCCTGTCCTGTCCTGGGTGACAGTAGCATCTGAGTGATCCCAGAGTGATCCCTTGTACACATGGCACCAACTCAACTCCGTGTTTTGTGTGATTTTCCCACTTCTCACATACCACAAATGTGATTTTGCAAGTAGCTGCCGTGTATTGTTGGCTCAAATGGACCAATGTTTTGTCTTTTGCTTTCCTTTCTGACAGATAAATCCACTGAAAACATCCAGTTTTCTTTTACTCTTTCCTAAGTTAGCAGCACTGTGACAGTACAGATCACGTGGCTCTGTCCTGATGCCTTGAGAGACTCCCTGGAACAGAGGCTAGACAGTGTAAAAGGAATAAAGTAGATATTTATTCAAAAGACTTTCAAAGGACACACCTTGGGCAGTGCAAGAGCCTGGCCAAGGCTCCACCCAAGATAGACCCTGGGTCAGGAGTTTTCACACTTGTGTAAGTTTTGGTTCATTTCCATATCGGGGTTCATTGTCCAATTCCAGCTCCAGGTTCTGCAGTCCCACCCTCCCAGATTCTCTCCTTAATTCACTGTTTGCACTTTTTGGGCTGAAGCTGCAGCGTTGTCCTTGGTTCTGGGGCTGGAGAAGGATTGTTTTGTGTGACTGAGCTGTGAGGAGAACTTGCCAACACTTTATATGAAGTTCAGAGTTACACACTAATGCAGTGCAGAATCTGGACAATATGAAAGCTAAACTTAAGGCATCAGCCCAGTTCTTTGCAGGGGCAGTGGCACTCAGCCCCTCCCCAGGGGTCACCCCCACTCATGCAGTGGGGTCACACAGCCAAGGACAGTCTGGGTGTAGTGCATCCCCTCAGTAACCCCCACCCAGTCTGGTTGTAGTCCTCATCAGCTTTCAGGCAACCATCTCCCTACTTACTGAACAGCCCTTTTCCTAAACCCTGGTGTTTTTTAGTGCTATTCACTTGTTTCCAGTACACTTTGCTGAAGTGCCTAATATCCCCAGCCTTTCCCTTATATGAAAAAGCAGACCCTTCATCAAAGATAAGGGTCTGGTAAGAGCTCTCAAAGACTTATTTAGCAGTTTTCTTTAAAAATCTGTGTGAAGCTTAGACTTAACTGTTACAGAATTGCTTTAATCATATTTGATACTCTTTCCTCCAACAGATAGATAAGACTGAACCTTTTCCAGCCACACTTATAACATCCATACTTCATAACAATAACTGAGCTGCACCTTCAGTTTTATGTGCCTGTTCTTTCTGTAGTCTGAGCTGGAAAATAACTATTTCACTAATAGGAGCATGTCAAACTCTGAGTGCATTCTTTGTTCATATATAATTATTTCCATTATCACTCCCACAAGACATACCACCTCCGACCTCCAGCACAATGTCAGCATTCCTTTGAAATTAGTGGTATAAGAGTTGGCAAAATGCAAGGCTGTCTCCTCAGCTGTTCTCTGTCTCTCTATTTAAAAAAAAAAAAACAAAACTACTTTATTTCAGCCATACACACACACAAAAAAAATCTTTTTTTAGCAAAGTTTGGCTCCATTTGGCAGTGCTTAAGAGGTGACACTTTCCATCCTCCAAAGCAAAGATTCTCCTCTTGATCAAACTCTTCTTAAAACATCTTCACTTACTCCTAAAATTTCTTTTGAGCTACTTGGTTGGCTGAACTGGACTGGGAACTTTGACGATCAATTTTTTCTGCTTTATTAGAAGTTTTTGAGGTTTTGATTTAAAAGAGGTTATAAAAAGCACTTTTAAGGTATAATTTTGTTAAAGTATATGCATATTTTTAAGAATAGTGATAACATTCAAATTAATTTTTTTAAGAATTGTATTATGAAGATGTCATGGCTTCCACTTGCTAATCTTTGCTGGATATCTAAGATAGTCAGTTAAAATTTCAAGTGCAAACCCCAAATTTAAGCAATGCTGAAAGTTAAGCACAAGTATGAAAAACACGCTTACTCATTTTGCACCTAGATAAAAGATTAGTCTTCTTAAGTTGACCTTTTAAAACACTGCATTGGATATAAGCACTGTATGAAACTAAATTATTATATAAATGTGGGTGCAGTAAAAGCACATCAGCAAAAGCTACTGATGTGTGGGGATTCAGATATAAGAGTAAAATCCCAGCTATCAGATTACCTTAATAGGGAATAATAATTTCATTAATTTCTGTATAGTAACAAAATTAAGTATTAGGGAAATTTCAACAGGTGTACAAATTATTAAAGATAGCCAGTAGTCTTTAGGGTTTTTTGAAAATATGTGTTTGAAGGAGTCAGTCTCGTCAGTATCTGAATGGGATTATCTCCTATGGGATGGTAATCAGGGGACGCTGACTACTTTCCCCTGAGAATCAGACTCTCCTGTAACATATCGAGCCAGTCAAATTGGAAATAGAAAGCTCTGTGCTTGAAAGGTTTCGCTTTTTATAATAAACAGTGTCCAGCTCAAAACCAAAAAAAATCTAGAACTGTGTTTGAAAGTTTCTTGGTTTGGTTTGGCTTTATCATGACGTTAACTGTGAGTCTTATACATTTCCAACCCGCTGTCCTTGTCATTTCAGGGCAGAAATGAGCAATGGGAGTGAGAATTGCAATTTTACAGACATTGACAGGTTGGCATGGAAGGTGCAGCTGGGGATCTCCATCCCCACCTTCATCCTTGGGCTGGTTCTCAACAGCCTGGCCCTAAGTGTGTTCTGCTGCTTTTGGAGAAAGCAGACCAAGACCTCAGTGTACATGATCAACCTGGCCCTGGCAGATGTCCTGCTGCTCCTCTCACTGCCACCAAAGCTCTACTACTCTATTACCTGGGTGCCTGGGCTCTTGTGCTCCTTCATACAGGCTCCTTACTTCGTCAACACCTACACCAGCATCTTCATCATTGTCTGCATCACTGTGGACAGGTACATCTGCATAAGGCACCCGTTTGAAGGTCGAGCTAACCAGTCCCCCAGGTGGGCTGTGTTGATTTGCTGCTTCATCTGGGTAGCAGCTTGGATCTGCAGCAGCCCAATTTATGTGTTTCACAGGAAGGAATCTATTAAATGCTTTCACAACTTGTCAGAGCAGACATGGAGTGTCCCCTTCATTGTCTCTGTGGAAATATTTGGGTTTCTGATCCCACTTGCAGTGATGGTTTTCTGCTCCGCTCAAACCATCTGGATTCTTTGGAATTGCAAAACTCACAACAAAGGGAATGTAGAAGAAAGTGGCTCATTGAGAGTGATCATCATCAACCTCGTGGTGTTCCTGGTGTGCTTCACTCCTGTCCACCTGGGAATCTTCCTGCAGTGCCTGGTGAAGCAGCATGTGATCGTGGGCTGCAGGATGAAGCAGAGCATCAGCCTCTTCCTCCAGGTGTCCATGACATGTGCCAACATCAACTGCTGCCTCGATGCCATCTTCTACTACTTTGCTGCCAAGGAATTCTGTAAGAAAACACACCTCAGAAGGATCATTGAGGTGTGTCCTGTCTTTAACCCCTGTGCCATGCGATGGGACTGCCAGCAGTGGGAGAATGCCCCTTGCCAGGACACCGACACTGCTACGCCTGACACAGCAGGGACAGTCCCATAGGGAAAAGGACAATGCTTTTCCAGTGAATGGAAACTTGCTCTGTATTTTTCTTCCCTTTAAAGATGAAGGAGAAAAAAGTTAGATTAGGGACCAGCATTAGCAAAGACTGACAACAAAAGAAGCATTAGCTTTGGCAGTATCTACAAAAGGTGAAAAGCTTGCCAGAAGAAAACTAACCAGATCATGGGAATGCCTTTAAAAGCTTTTGTCATAGCTGTACCAGTTTTCCTTTTACATATGTGACCAGAAAGGTGCTGCTAAGAGCAAATACAGAAATAACTATTCATAACCTTTCTAACTTAGAAGGTATCTTGGCAGTCAAAAAGCAGTATCCAGCCAGAAGTTGGACTCTGCAGATCACTGTTGGAGCTCCTCTGCTTTGGCAGCCTGGGACAGCAGTGAATCCTCCCTCCTGGAAGCATCACAGACTGCTCAGGGCTGCTATGAGGGACAGCAATTTTTGTTCTTGCATGGAGGACATACTGCCCAGAACAGAAATCCAGGATACTACCTCAGGTACCAGCCATTCCTGAGCAGCAAACTTCCCTGATTACCTGAGCTGAGGAATTATCGTGGCTTTCTCCTGCAATTTTAAAACATGTTTTTCCCATGTAAATCAAAAGAATCCATTCAAATATCAGACTGAGAGAAAGACTGAGTGTGTTGAACTGTGTTTCTATGTCAGTGTGGTTCTATCAAAGATATAACATAGCACATGTATGAAATTCTTCTGCCTGCCTTCTCATTCTTTCTTGGAGCAGGGGAATTAAGGAAGCAAGCCCTGAGTCACAGAAGATGAGGGAGTGATTGATACTCTCCTCACTCCCAGCTGGAAGACTGGACCAGCTCTATCCAGCTCATTCCTTAGGGATGTCCCTCCAGCCTGTGCTGTACACTTCTCTGAGCAGCCCAGGGTTTAGAGCTCTTCAGGTCAGCACTTCTGGGCAGTCACCACCCTAATGCCATTTGCAGATCTGGCTCGGACTCTAATCTAAAAGTTTCTTTGTTGCAATTTAAGCCAAGCATTTCTTGAACCCTTATCTGCATGGTTGGTGCTCGTAACCAGGAACACTTTCACGAAAAGAAATAATTTTCTTTGCTTTTCTAAAACAGCTGTGAAAATAGTCTGAGACTGCTGGTAATCAAATTTCTGGAGCAGGTATTCCCTTTATTCAAAATGTGAAAGGAAATTACCTGCTGTCTGTGGCAAATTAAAAAGAAAGGAGTCCAGCTTTGAAAATGCAATTTGCTGCCATCAATTTCCATAAAAATGATTGACTGCTCAAGTAGACAGCTGCACATATCTTATAGTGGGCCTAATAAAGGAACATTTTAAAACTTGTTAGTACTAAAACTATGACCACAGCTGAGGCAAAAAAATATTTTTATCATCAACTTCGGTGCTTTCTGTGAAGGAGCAAGAGGAAGAGCTCTCCCAAACAGTAGATTTTCCAAACATTATTTGTTACTGCCTCCATTACTCAGAAACTTACAGATTTTCAGTATGGGTTAACCTTTCTTCTTTGCACTTTTCACATTACTTTGCATACAAAAAATGTGTGTGAGAAACAAGTTTTCCTAAATAAACTGTACATGTGAAGTGTATGATTTGAAAATACATTTTCTTTTCCCTTGACAGCAGTATGTAAATCTCCTCTACCTGCACTAGCTGCCTGAAAATTACTTGGCAGCAGCAATTGTGACCTGTCAACAAGGCTGGGATTATTGAAGTCAGGGTTAATTAGGCTGCAATAATGAGCAGTGGTGGAAGACACTGTGAGCCACTGCCTTCAAGGCTCAGTCTGCTCCTGGCTGCTAACCTGGACTACAAAATCTGGAAGTTAAACTGGACTATTTTTTTCCCATTTATTGCCACCAGTGCCACTTCTTGTTAGTCTACATTGTTTTTATATACAATTTAATATGCCTAAATTTTGACTGTTCTATCAGTGAACGACAGCAACCTCATTGAGCGTGCTTGAAATTTGAGAAATGATATGAAAATGAAATTAAGAGAGGAAGGAAGAGAGCTAAGATGTGTTGACTCTACAGACTGTTACAATAGTCCTATTTTTCAGCACAAAACAGCACAGGTCTTTTGAGCAAGAAGGTGTCACTTTCAATTCACTGCTTTTCAAGATGAACTTACATTCAAGTAAAACACTTAAGTCCTGCCTTTGACCTGCAGCTAACAATACAGTTCTTTCTAAATCAGGATTTTACACATAGGCTCCTGTGGGAAATCCACTGTTATTTCTGGAGCTTCTCCAGTTGGTTGTGTTTTTATACCAGGACAAAGCAATAAAAATCCTTCTGCAGCTTGAAAAGACACACAGCAATTTTAATGATGAATAAAACTGGAAAGCATTTGACATTTTAAAAAGCCAAATCTTTCTGAGCTGATACACAGATTCATAAATGGTTATTTCTCTCTTGATGTTATTCTTAATACACAGAGAACTGATGGAGATCTGGATGTGAACCCCTCACACACACAGGTCTCCTCCCACTGCCTCAGTTGCAATATAAAGTGAAAGAAGCACTGTCTGAGTGGAAAAAAGATAAAAAACCAAGTGCTAACCAGAAACACTGAAAGCAATGTGTTTTAAAAATCACATTACAGTTCTGCTGTCTTCTGTGAATGGAACAAAACCATAATTGCACCATACAGAGGAGCTGTATTTATCATTAATTTTTCTGAACATGGCCATTTCAGGCCACAGGTGAGAATATTCAGAAAACAAAATTTTGTTTTTATCCAATTAAACTTCTCCAAGAGGGCCAAACCCCATAGGTCTTCACATAGAAGTGAGCTGATTTTTTCTTGAGAGCATTTTTATCAATGGTAATTTACTCCAACATTCTACAATTAGCATTTGTTCAACCATCAGTGTGATTCTCCAAGCTGTATTTTATAGACTCACAAAAACTGAAAGACAGAAGAGCATAAAAAGGGAAAAAACCCAACCCCCAATTAAAACAAACAAGCAAACAAGCAAAAACTCCCAGCAGAAAAAACCACAGAGGATTTGTTCCCCAAATTTTTTTCCTGTCCCTTTGCTTGGTGGACTGTATCATCTTCATTTCCCTGCTTGAGCACAGAACTCAGTGACACTCCACTAATTTCTAATGCTATAAAAATGCCATCAAAACAATGCTGGACTTTATGGAAAGTTCTAATTGCCCAATAAGTCCTTTCTGAAAGATTTCCAGCAACAATGACATAAAAAAAGGAAATTCAACTGGTTGAATTGCCAGTAGAGGATCTAATAGATTATTTTTTCTAGCCTTCATAATACTGCTTTTATGATGCATGAGCTCGAAGGCACCTGAGGGAGGCTCCAAGCCTAGATCCAAGCACTGTTGGTCTCCTCCCTTCTCACAAGAGGCCACAGATGGGCATGGGCCCTGCAGAGTCAATCCAGCTCCTTTCACTATGATTAAATACATAGCTAAAAATATAAACCAGACAGTTTTCCATGGGAGGATGAACAACAACAAAGAAAGCCTAATAAGTGCCACTCTGGTATTTCGTCATATCAAGTAATTATTTCAAGTGTTCAGGAAACTTCAAAGTGAGAAGAGCAGCTTTCTCACTGCCTGAGACAGCCTCTAGATCATGAGAAGAAGCTGAAATAGGCTGGAAGATTGAAACTGGTCTTCAGCACCCCAAACCTCACAGTGGTATTTCACTCAGGGGTTATTCTGCAGCACCACAACTTAGCAGCCTCAAACACATGCAAACGAGAGACAAACTGAGGCTACTCAAAAGTATAGACTTCTGCCTGACTCACCAAAGTGGTTTTGCTGAGTTTTTCCCCCTCACAATATTTCCCACTTTAGAGTAATTGCTTTCTCTGAGTCTTGGGCCTGCTCTCCATCCTTCCACCCAAACAGCAGGAGAGGAGCCATGCAGAGGCAGTGTTCCCTGAGGAGCTGGCAAGTCCAGCAGGGGAAAGCAGAGCCCACCCAGCCCTGAGGTCACTGTTACCTGCCCTGGCCTGCTCAGCACCACAGTGCAAATGACAGTATCTTGAACAATCCCTTTATGGAGCCAGGGGTGTAGAGAGATTTTGGCTGCCACACACCAAGAGGTTTCCCCAGGATTTCCCAAGGAGCTGTCTTCACAAAGAGAGGCAGGAATGTGCTTGCCCTGAGCAAAGTGGAAAGAAAGGTGTCTGCCTGTAATTTACACAACAGTACAAATGGGAAAGCTGGCTTGGCTGGGTTTCAAATTATTGTGCTCTCTCAAACGTGTGGAGAAACACAAACTCCACACACACTGTTCTGGCTGCTCTCCTGGCACTGCCAAAATCCAGAGCCCAGAGAACAGCCAAAGGCTGTTACCAGAAGAGACAGCAGCCTCTCCTGCTCTGCAGCTCTCTGTGTGTGCAGGGGGGAGGAAGGCCAAAGGAAGAGGAGCAGAGGATGCTGCAGCAGAGTGGTGGCACAGAGCTGAGCCTGCTGTCAGGGGAAGCATCTTCCTGGGCACAGGTGGCTGTAGTCCAAGGACAGAAACCTGCCCCCAGAATAAAAAAATCGCATGAGGCACAGAAAACCCCTCTGACCCCTCTCCTGGCTCAAGGCCAGATTTTGGGCATCTCTCCAGAGGTGTCCCCAAGCTGCTCTGTGTGTACCTGCCCTGTACCCTTTGCCACTGCATCTCACACTGTGGCTTTCTTCAGCTGCTTTTGTAAACTCCTTTTGTAAACAGCTACAGCTACTTCCCCTGTGTGGGAAACAGAAGAAACCAGAACCAAAACCCACTTATTTTTTTAAAGTTATATAACACTGGACTATGGAGAACATTCATTAGGTGAAGGCTCCCTGCACATAATTAAATTATTTTATATCGGCAAGAAAGCTATTCGCATTGGAAAATCACTCCTAGGAACTGATGACCACAAAATGAACTGTGTAATGAGTTTTCACAGTTCTGTAACCTCAGTGTTAGCTCAAAAACTCCAGAGAAATCAAACTCACCCCTTCCGCATGGATACATCAGGTTCACGAAAGCCATCTTCTATCTTTTTAACATCAGGCCAGCACAGAGACTAAAGCAAGTGCTAGCACTGAAGCACACCTGAAGAGACTAAGAATAGTCCTATTTCTATGGTGCCTTTCATCTGAGGAAGTCAGAATGGCTGAAGGTGAGAGATACAGTCTCCCACTGCAGACAGCTCTCCAGCTACTGCCACAAACATGGGAAGAAAAAGGTGAACCAGATAGACAGCAGCCAAGCAGCTGGTGCAGTTCAGACCCTGCAAGGTGATTCTGTGTTCCTGCAGTGGCACAATTTATTGTCTTTTGACCTGTCAAAAGTTTTGCTTTAATTTATTTAATTTAAAATATATAATATATATATAATATATTTTAATGTATTTCAAAATAAAAGAAACGCTATCAGTATTCACTGCAGCATATGGCACGACAGAGGGCTCACCAGAGCCAAATTCATGCTGGACCTGTGGATTTTTAATTCATTCTTATTTAAATCACTGTCATTTCTGCTTCACCAAGAGGTCTTAGAAATGGCACTGCTTTCTCCAGCACCCATTGCTCCAAGGTGAGGGCTCATCCTGCCAGGAATGAATTCAGGAACCAAGTCAGACCTGCTATACATCTGTAAAGGGGCACCAGGATGACACCCACATTGTCTCATTTACACTACCTGGCACACTTCACTTCAAAAAAACTCTCACCCAGCATCTGGCAGCCTTTCCACAGACCAGTGTCCTTGTACACACTGCCTGGAATGAAGGTCACAGTGCTCACTCATTTAAAGCATAAAAGGCAGCACTGAGGGGAGGCCGGGCACACTTGCAAACCTCATGACAAATCCCAAAACTTGCCCATGATGCACCTGTTTTCAAACAAACACATCCTGCTATTTATCTTCTCCTCACCCCAGCTTGGTGCTTCCACAAGTCTTCCATTAGCCAGGTTTTCAAGCCCCAGTTCTGGACAGACATGCAGCTTCCTATGGGGCAAAGAATGTCCCAGAGGCATGAGAAATGAGATTGCCCATGAGAAATCCCATTCACCTTGTCATCTGCTCCACGCCACCCAGCTCGTGCCCACAGGTGCTGGTGAACAATTACCTCTTTGGGAGATCTGAAAAATCAGTTGGTTTTCCCCCACTTCCTGAAGCACAACAGCTTCAAGGGCAGCTGGATTTCCACATTAAAAGAATTAGGGGAAAATGTATTTTTTTGTTCACCTTAAAGCTGTAGTCTACTCGTTCCATTTTCATATTTCTGACTCCTGAAAATCACACTTGTGAGTGAGAGATGTTGTTCCACTGTTAATCTCCATTCCAACCAAGATGGAATTTACCCAGTTCAGTGCATGGGTGAAGTCCAGTTGTAATTCTGGGAATTGCAGGCACCATGGATGCCCCCAGTCACCACACCAAGATCACAATCAAAACACACTGTTTTCCCTTTTAAAAAAAGTGACTTCGAGTAAACCCATGAGACATTCTTGTGAAAGCTAACAGAGAGAACAGAGAAACGCTGCAGGTCGTCTGGTCCTATGAGCTGTATATTAAAAAATGTATCTATTTTATCTTTTTTGCAATGTACTGAAATGAAGCTCAAGTTTCATTTTGGCATAGCAGTGCCAGTGCTCAGTGTCCCTCCCCAGCTTCCAGAGGTGCTCTCACCAGCTCTATTTCAGAGCTGCATTTTTGCCACTCTGAAGAGGTTGCACTGTCTGAGGGAAACAGCTGCTCCCACCTCAAGCAATGCCCCATCCTGCAGTGTCAAATATGGAGATGAGTGAGGGTCCCTCATCTGCCCCTGAAGAGCTTCTGGCATCTATAGCTAGAAACTCAGTATTTTAACTGCTGGCTTGGCCTCAATAAGAAGCAGTCTGCCCTTCCCAAGGGCAGCAGGGTGCTTGGACATCTGGGCTCTCAGATCAGCCCTCTGTGGACTTTGGCATCTGTATCCTGCAGATGAAGCCATACAGATGCTTATTAAACATCTCTGCCACTCCAATCAACTCATTACTGAAAAAGATGCAGCCAATAATTATGCCAGATGCTAGCTGAGTTCTGGAAAGGAGACCGCACATGACTGCCCTTGTAGGTTAATGAGAGTTCAAACAATCATTAGTATCTGTATTAATCTACTGATTGCCTGGTGGTACTGGAAAAAAAATTAAGATCATGATGTTTTTCTGACACCTTTGATCTGTTTATTTGCTCTGTTACTATGGTTGGTTTCCCCTTCACTCAGGTTGACACTGGCTGGGTAATTTTCCTCAGTATTTCATAGAAACATTAAAAGAAAAATTTTAAAAGCCATTTATTTAAAAGATCCTAATACCTCCACTTTGAACCTTTTACAGACAGCATCTTTTCTCTGCTACTACAGCAAGTTTAGTCCAAAGGCAAGCAATTCCAACCCAATGAAAGCAAGACTTGCTCTCAGTTCCTATAGCAGTTGAAAACGTTGCTGAAACACTGCAAAGTCATCAAAATAACTGCACTGAATTCTTGCAAATCTTTGTCCTTCCTTTTCCACTGCACTGAACTATCTTAGGTGTGCCCAGCATGTAGCTGTTCCAGTAAAATCTGAGATCTCTGCATGTTCCCAGCTCCCTCCTTCCAGTATATTGAGTTTACACTGCAAAGCCAGGCCCTGTGGCATAATTGCCTTTAAACCATAGATCCCTTGGCAGCATAAAATACTGAAATCTGAACCGTGGTGTGATTCTTTTAGGGTTTTTTTTTGTTTCTTTTTCAGCGTAACAACAAGCCCTAAGTGTAATAAAGACAGTAAAATTGTTAGAAAAAGTATCACCTTTAAAACCTCTTCTCTTCAGGGTTTATTAGTAAAAACACAAAGATACCTTGAGAATTAAATCTTTCTCTTGAAAGTAGACAGCATGATCTGTTTTGAGTCACAAATTTCTCTAAATTACTCAAAACCACATTTGCCAAATCTACACAGCAAAACCTTCTGTTCTTTCTTCTCTTTTGACTTCCAGCACTAGAAATTCAGCTTGGGGAATTCAGCTGGATAATCTCTCACTTATATATCTCTGTCAAACAAATTGTGTGCCATCTGAAGTCCTGGTTTTACTGGTGTTTTCTGGCAACACACAGACTGAAGAAGGGACCAAAGGCAATGGCACAGCCAGACCCTCCCCAGCAAGGATGCTGAGTGGAAAACAAGCATTTTGCTGGAATGCAAATGCCTGTTCTCCCTTACACTAGTGTTCATTCAGAGCTCAAGTGTCATCCCTGGCAGATTTCTGTCCAACTCAGTGGGAGTTGCCTCTGTGTTGGCTCAATACTGTAGGCAGGAGAAAAAGAGCAGTAGAAATAAGTAAGTAAATATATTCTGCTGTCTCCTAGATGCACCAAGTACCAGGTCCATTATATAAAAATGTGTTCATGGTGATTTTTGGGACAGAATTCACCACCACCACTTCCAGCATCACTCCAGCAAACCCAGCAGTGACAGTCTCCCCTACGAAAGCTGACAAGATTGAATATAGAATTTTTCAACAAAGAAAATGCATCATGCACTGTCTCCCAGCTTGATTCCAGCCTCCTGCCCCTGAAGCACCCTTGGCCACACAAGCCATGGTTTGGTTTTTCTGTCACCCACACTTAAGCTGCCGCCTCCTACTTTCTGTTGCATTCTTCCTACAGTTTGACCCTTGTAAAAATCCAGAAATATCACCAGATAAATCCTCCATCCTGTTTGCACCCAGTTTACCCACTGATGGAAACTTTTTTCAATGCCAACACCAAATGCCTCAAAAATTATTAGAGCTCTGTGTGGCTGATTCCATCACCAAACTCTGCCAATGTCAAAGTTACAACCATTCTCAGGGTCTCACCATCATTAGTCTGATCTATGAGACCTTCCTTTTTTAGTTGTCACTGTAAAAGGAGCAGTCAGATGTTTTCTCAATCCCTCTGGCTGAAAGGAGAAGAGGGCACCCATGAGCTTCAGTAAGATCTGTAAATGCCAAAAGGTCAGAGATACATAACCAAGAGGCACCTCAGTTTTAAACTAATTCCAGACTATTCTAAGTTGGAAAGTATTTCTAAAATAGTTGATTTTTTTGAGAGTGGGTACCTGCAGGGTTGGGCTTTTTGCTTTTTCTTACTGTAACTATAATTCAGAAACCAAAAGTCTAGCCCAAAGATTTACAAACACCATCTACCAAGATCAGAGATGTCACTCAGCTTTTTTAACCATACAGACATGAAGTCACTGCCAAATCTTAGGCATTGCCATTAAAGGGACAGGTCCTTCTGGGCAGGCAGTCAGCAGCTGTGGGGCTCCATCTGGGAGCTTCAGTGGCCATACCCTTCCCACAGGGTGCATCCTGCTGTGCCTGAGCCTGGGAGCAGCATGGGGAGCCTGGGCAGGTCTGCAGAGCTGCAACCAGAGGTTTGTAGATGAGGAGGATGTTGCAAAGCACCTTGGGCCATGACAGTGACACTGATGGTTGAGCTGTGGTACTTTTAAACATGCCTGCCAGTTTAAACCTAACAGCAGGCTGTTATGAATCATCAGGTGCTGACATTTCATCAAATTTTTAAAGATTCAAACTCCACTCTGTCATGTGGTTGCATATTTCTCTAATAAAACCACACACACACTGCATTGACAAGACATGGCACACAGCTTCAAACTAATCGTTTTGCAAAGGTCAGAAAATCAGAAAAATGCACATATTGGAAAGCAATATAAATAAACCACTCTCTGTTCTCCATCACCACAGGCAGCTGAGGACCAACACACACTGGTAGTGAACCAGAGCACTTTCAGTCTCTCAGCAAGTCCAAATTTTGGGCTAGTTCTGCTCTTCAGCAAACTCTTTAATTTTGTAAACAGCTATACCATCCAAAATGCCAAATACATCACAATCCTTCTCCAGGTCCTAAAACAGCAGCAACTACTCAAAATTTTAACATTCTGAGCAACATTTTTTGTCCACGGCCTTGGCTGAAATTCAAACCCTCTTCCGTTCCTGAACTTCACACCTAAATTTTGGCTCCTCAACATTACCTTTCAGTTCTCAAAACTGGTTTGTTGCTTAAACTGAATAAGGTTTCTTACAAAACTTTCCACTTTGTTTGTCCTCTTACCTCCACCTAAAACAGGAAGTTATCCCCAGGCACGGTGAGGAGATCCATGCTGTGGCACCCGCAGGGATCACCCCGAGGAGCCATCCCCTGCTCCTGCCCTTCAGCATCCTTTGTCCTCTTTCACTTTGTGTTATTGCCCTCCCTGGCAGTCAGTCACATTTCCATGGAGCTCCTTTCCCAGGTCTGATGCTTGCCAGCAAGCCATAGCTGGGACTCTTCTGAGAATATGCCCCAGATTGCCCTCAGCAGTGAGAAAAGGCTGCTTTTTCCTGTACATTGAAAGCTGTGAGATTGAGTCACCTTTCTTCTCATGTCAGAGAGCTGAGACCTGAAGATCTCATGTACCTCTGGAGCTGGAGCACGTGGTGCTAAGTTGAGGGTGAAGAATTGGGGGTAATGAAATGACTGATGTGCAATATGAAGAGAACATGAACGTGAAAGCCCTGCCTGGGTTTCCTACTGGCTGAGAGCTTCACTGCACAGCACCCAGACCCTTCAGTTTGTCTTCAGCAGTAGTCTGTCTCCTGAACCTCAGAGAAGACAAACCTGTATGAAACAAAACACTTTTGAATACTGGGAGCACCTTGAAACACAGCCCTTCACCACAGGCAGAGAGATTTCTGAAGTGGAGGTCACCCATCTCTGAGCATGGCTCATCAGGAGAGCACAGGGGGGGCAGTGAGGCTCCCACAGAGCCAGAGCCCCTTTTCTGCTGGGCAGCAGGCAGCCCCTGGGTCCCCTGGCAGCTGGAATGAGGCTGAAGGCAAGCTGGGCTTCTCCAGTGCCTTTGCACCACAGCACTGCCTGACCTGGCTGTGAAAACTCAGCTGGATGAAAACAAAACCCAGCACTCACACTCACTTTGGGGGTCCAGTATGTACAATAAAAATTTTGTTGGTGCAAGCAGCACCAAGTTAGCAAATATAACAATACCACATACCGTTTTTTTCCACCTCTACCTCATTGCTTACATGCTGTTATTACCTGGCAGAAAATCTCTGTCCTGCTGAGCAGCAGCTTCCCCTGCCAGGAGTCCTTTGGACTTTGGTGTGGGAGGTGATATTGAGCAGAAGAGTAATGAGCCATAATTATATAATGTATCTTTTATTTGGGGGAGAATTCAATTTAAATTAACATGTGTGCATTTCCCTCCAAACATGCATCTTCTCCTCAATCCAGAATCATAAGAGCTCTCCTATAGAGAAATGGTCAGTATTTCTTAGTTTGATAAACCAGGTCATGTTAAAAGAAAAAGAAAAGAAGCACAGAAAACAGTTACTCTTTTTAACTACTCAAGAGAAACAAATTTTAAACCACCAGTTACAGTTTCAGGCAGAGATTTGGCTGAAACGCAGAAGTCTGTGTAGATGTCATTAAACTGCAGCTCTAGAAGCTTGAGCTGATCTTCATCTCAAATTTGATCTGACTTTTCACAAATTTGCCAGATCTGAAAGAATGGAAGAAACAATATTCTGGATGCTGGAACAATTTGATCCGAAGAACCAAGTGTCAATGCTGAAAAACATGAACCAAGCATCATCTCTGCCAAAACCAGATTATGGCAAGAATATTTTAAAAATTAAGATCTTATAGTTAAGGAAAAAGATATTCTAACACTTTCTCCTTCTCCCCACTTAATTCAGATCACAAGCCAGACTGCTAAATCAGCATCAGTGTTGTAGCCCTATTTAGCATTGCTTCAGTGGTTGTGGTTATTTACAAAAAATGCTCAAGACCAGAGAAATTTTTATGCTAAAATATTTAAATACTTGGCTTTAGAAACACTTACCAGGAAAACAACAGGAAAAGGATGTGGCCTGAGAAATGCTTGTAACATCTTCATCAGTGTCATATATTTATTCATATGAATTTGATTTCACTGAGAATTAATAAGTGTGAGAAGCCTGAAGTGAAGGTGTGTCACAGTACCAAACAAGCAGCTATCAAGCTCCATTTTTGGGAAGGAAGGCAGACATTTTTTAACTCACAGTGGATGTTGTCCACCAAAAACCCTTTAAACCTTCCACTGAAGGGGCTTTTTAAAAAGGCAGAGGCTCAGAATGTGCACACCAGCCCTCTGAGGGAAGCAAACCTGTGGGAAGAGGAGGGGAGAGGTGGCACGAGGGAGAGGACAGGAGCAGCAGGGAGAGGGCAGGAGCAGCAGCTCTCCCTTCTTTTGGTTGAAATACAGGGTTTGTTTTTTGGGTTTGGTTGGGTTTTTTTGGTTTGTTGGTTTTTTTGGGTTTTTTTTGTGAAGCCACCGAGCCCCTTTTTCTGGAGAGCACATCTCTAACTTTGCATGCATGGATAGTATCCTGTAGATACAGAACCTGACACAAAGCCCTCCCTGCCTTACTCCACACAGCCTCACCCTAACTGAAGTGTTCTTGAAATTAATCAGAAAGACCAAAATATTCAAATTAATTTGGTAATCACATACAGAAGAAATATGAAAGGAAAAAAAATGCCATTTAATATTTCTTTTGCTTTTGCTACATACTATCAACACTGTTTCAATACTTACCATCCGAGAGTAGTTGATTCTGAATAGGAAAGGGCAGACAGACAAGGTTTTTTTGGAAGAATGTAGGACTTCTCTAGAAGAGTGTGAACATCCAGCCATAACTGATGCAATGTTGTTCCTCCTGGGCTGCAGACAGAGCTGGGCGTCAGGAAGGAGCAGGCAAAAAATATGTGCTGGTCTTGGATATGTGGATCTGGGAAACTGCACTCCATTGCAGGTGTCTCGCATAAACTTTGGAAAATCCTTCTTATTATCTCTGCTTCGATTTCCTACATATAAAATGGAAAAAAAAAAAAAACCCAGACCCTTCCTGTGCCAGCAGGACAAGACCAGAACAGGTGCACTGAGAAGAGGACAAAAAAACCATAATCTGTGCCCAGCAGGCAAAGCCTGTCATAGTGCACTGAGACACCCTGTGCAGAAACCTAAATGCCCTTAAAAGTGGTTTGTCCAGGCCCAAGCACGAGACCTCATCAGAACAGTGTTCAGCAGGGATAGTATTTGATAAAAAGGTTGCAATGTTAATAAAGCAACAAACTCATCTGCCCAGCTATGCACACAAAAGGAGGAAAGAGATTTTCATCAGCAGCCAAACCCTCTGTGTGCTCTACCTCTGGTGATAAAAAGTTAAATTTTACTGGTACATCATGGTATCATGAACACATGTATTGCTGCTGGCCTGTTGACATTAAAATAAACTGTGAGTTGCTGTTTGGCACAACAATGGTACACACAGTTTACATAATAAGGTAATAGAGCAGAACACAGAGAAAGCAAAATGAATTCTAGTAAAAACAGTTTTTTAAAGTTTCCCTTTCCCCACCCCCTGCCCCCCATCCCCTAGCAGGTCTTTTGCAAACATACAGTTTTGTAGGATTATTTCCTTTAAGGAATACATTATCTATAGAAATTCAGGAAAATGTAGATTTGTCAGCTTCTTACTGCTGTCACTGCATTTCTAAATAATAATCTCTTAATGCTAATTATCTAAACTTGGACGTGTGCTGTCTTTCAATTTGTTCTACCACAGGAACACCAGAAATCATGATTCAGATTCCAACCTGAGTTCTTCTCTTCACAGAGTTTTAACTCTTCCTCTAAACATCCACTGCTGGTTCCAGTCACTTGAGCCACTCGAGACACACTTTTGCCTAAAATAACTCTTGGGTTCTTCTTCCATTATTATTTTCTTGTAATGAAATTACATTGAATGACCTTCCCCCTCTGCTGTAAATACTTCTGGCAATTTCTCAGACACCATGTGCCATTACATACCCAGAAACAAGGCAGGGAAAATTGACTTTTCCCATTAAGAAGAAATGGAACCATGAGATGTGGGGTCTGATGGAGACTCTTGTGGTCACCACAGGGTGCATGCAGTACCTCAGCCATCTAAAGCAGCCTAGCTGGCTCAAAATTGAGTGCAAGTGCCTTTTGGAAAGGAGGTCCAGTTGTGCAGTTATTTTCCTAGAGCTGTAAGTGCAATTCACAACTGTGAAAAATAAAATGAGATCTTGACCATCTTCAGTAACTGATTTTTTTTTCCCACCTTGCAGAATTCCAGCCAAAGTGCCTGTCTGACCTGGTCAGGTCAGTCATATGGTTTGGATGTTTGTATGATCTCTCAGGAAATACTAGATTTGCAAAAATGCCATCCTCAGATCTTTCAAAGCTGATGATAATTTGAAGACCAGTGTCGCTAATGGTTTAAGTACAAAAAAAATACCTTAGAAGTGTCAAAATGACTCAGCCATCAGGCAGAAGAGGTACGTAGGCTGTGATGTTCTATGCAGGGCCATCAGCTGAGGTGCATGAGCCTCGCTTGAACGCTGCTCTGCGGAGCCAGAGAGCAACTGAAAGTGCAGAATCTGCAACACCAGAGACAGATCTCCACCAGTTTTTAATTTCCCCACTCTCAGGGCACTTAGATGGAAAAGACCTACCCCTCTGATCTGGACTCAGAAGTCCCACAGGAGCAATCCCAGCTGATTTCTCTGTGGAAATGGATAATGTCTCTCAAAAAATATTCGATCAGTTCAACACTAAACATGTCCAGGCTCAAAGAGCCAAAGCTGCTCACCTGCTCTCCCAAGCAGCAGATTTAGCTTCTCCAGTGCTGAAAGGACCCTTGTTCCCTGAGGCACTCTTGCACCACCAAGGTTGGCTGGTGCCTCCCTCAGTCTCTCCAGAGGACACTAAACATCAGTGACAAATACCAGTGCCTGTGGTCAGACCACTGGTTCAGCACAGGTCCTTCCTAGCCCTGGCCCCTCAGCTCCAACTGCCACACACAGTCAGTCCTTGTGGCCACTTCCTCCATAGAAAATTTCATTTCAGTCCTTCCTGTGCTTTGGTCCTCTCTGCCTGTGGCCATCAGAGCTTTTGACTCTCTCTTGCTCATCATTGCAGGGTGAGGATGCCAGGGCAAGCAGAGCTTGTGAGAATGAGAAGCTGAGTGCTTTGTGGGGTCTGATTGGGATCAACTGCTTGAGCTACATGATAAATTGTTCCTCCTGGTGACACACTACACACAGACCCATGGCAAGGCTGAAGATGAGTTCCTCGTTTCTCCTGTAGCCACAAGATGGAGCAACTCAATTACAAACAGTTCTGCAGAGCCACCAGATGATGGTGATGGGACATTTCATCCCACTTCTGGCACACCCAAAGGCTGCAGGCAGTTCTGGATCATAGCAGTGGATGCTCTTTCTTCTCAAGCAGGGCAAATACTTTTCTCACAGGTTAGGCTATGATTTAAATCAAGAAAAAAACTCACCATGCCTTCACTGCACAACCCTGTGTGGTTACTGGCATGTCATAAGCTGCTAGGCTGGCAGCAGCATCAGCCCCGTGCTGACACCCTTCCCAAGAGCCAGGACTGACAGCAGGAGAGACAGGACCTTGGCTGGCACAGCCCAGCACTTCAAGGAGAAGGTTGGTTTTAAGGGCAGGCACAGGGAATCAGAAGAACTTCCCTGGTTGTCACTGAGGGATGTGTGTATGTCCTGAAGGTGAGGTCTGTGTGACAGCAGCAATATGCAAACAGAAAAATGTATGTGAAGCAGCTCCTTCATCAGGAAAAGGGCACAAGATGATGCATTAAACATCTGAAATCACATGAAACACACACACATGCTTCACACACTGGTGGCATTGGTAACACACACAGACGTGTCAAGTACAGAGGAGAACGTGCAGAGGCAGCCCTCTTCTTCCAAGACTTGGAGACTTTGTGAAGAGACACATCCCATCAGCACAGAGAGAACAGAAAGGTTCCTTGCTGCCCACTGCTTTCTCCCCCCTGCATCCCAAGAAAGGTATTAATGAACAGTGTGGGAGTCCTCCATGGGCTATCCCAGCCTTTCCACTGTGATGCTCACTTGGATTTATTTTACCCTC
Organism: Luscinia megarhynchos; assembly: GCA_034336665.1. NCBI lineage: Eukaryota > Metazoa > Chordata > Aves > Passeriformes > Muscicapidae > Luscinia > Luscinia megarhynchos. The sequence goes on along the minus strand of CM067572.1, from coordinate 20,028,192 downwards.
TCCATTAGCCCTCAACATTACACTTATTCACCCATTCCATTTTGAAGGGAGAGGAGCCTTGGCACCTTGCCCCAAGTACATTTGTCACCCTGTGCAAGCCTCCCTGGCCATTTTTTCCCTGAAAAACTCACAAGGATACTGATGGAAAAAAAACAGGCCACTGATGGTGGCTAAACTACCCCTGCCACTGCTGCTTCCTCATCCTGCCTTTCCCAAAGCATGTCTCTCCAGAATTGGAGTGTCATGGGGCTCTGTGCAGCAAGGGGACATCTTGCCAAGGAACACCTGGTTCAGGACAGCCTCCAGCAAGGTGGGCAGTGCTCATGTGGCTCAGAACATGAGGGTCAGAGAGAAAATGAGACAGAAGAAAAAGCATCAAGCATGTGAGAAGGAAATCTTGAGCGGGAAGAGAGAGCACCCGCTCTGTGCGATGGTGGCAGTTTCAGAACTGGCATCTGCAAACCTCAGAGCTGGGCAGGAGCACAGAGAGTGACAGCTGACAGTAGCCCTGCTTCCCACCACCCAGGCTGGCCCACCCCAAATATCTCTTCATGGTGGTGGTGCCTGCCTGTGCTGTGTGTGGGGTTTTGTTCACATACAGAATGCAGCCATGGTCACAAGACCACTGCAGGATATACAGAAGTGAAACCAAGCTGAGAAATGAGAGAAGGTACTATTCATTCTAACTTGCATTGTTTTGTTTTTTTTTTTCTTTGGTAGTGTTTCTTTTTTTTTTCCTTAAATAGAGCAATTTCAACTAAAATACCATGGGGAAACCCCAAAGGACTATTTCTTCTCTCATCTCCTATTCCCCATCTCTTTCACAGATTCACAGTTTTAATTTACCCCCTATAATCCTCAATTTTGAAGTTTAAGGAGTATGCAGAAGACCAAGCAAAACTACATCTGTGGCCTTTCTTTCCCTTTTTGGAAGGAACACTGCAAACATACATACAATGGCCGAAAAGCCCTCACTTTTTTCCCCTTCCTACCTGAACAAAATCATCATCTGACACTCTCCATGGGAGTATTCCTTGCTCCCTGGGAGTATAAACAGATGTAAGAATAACCCTTGACTCTATTGAAACATCAAGTTGAAGTGAACATACCAGATCATCATTGAAAATCAGCAATCTCTTTTTCCTTTCTGATATCATGAAAAGTAAGGAAAATAACGACAGGATTTAACTCAAAGCACATTTTGACAACTAGCACTCTATCCATGGATACAATCAATAAAATCCTGTATTGGATGGAAAAAAAAATAAAAGAAAGAAAGGTCCGTAGAACCAGAATTTTTTTCTGCGTTACATTCCCACAACCAGAGCACAAAGTAGCCCAAAGGTAAGATTACAAGAGTATTTCACTATAGCAAAACCTTTCCTTATAAATTTTTCTGTTGTCATGAGATCTGAAAACTAATTATATTTTACATAACTTGCATTGCTTACAGCATAGCTAGCTTTTTAAATGACTGAACAAAACTGGCCTTTGAATTTTTGCTTTATATAATATTTTTTCTGTTTATTTTTAAATAAATCTGCACAACAGATCCTAGTCTGAAATATCTTTTAATCATAGTGAGAATTTTCTTAGTTAAACATCCTGGTGAGAAGCTGAAATTCTGTTTTTCTAGACCCAGAATTTCTTAGACATACTATCAAACCAATTAAAAACAAGACTGAAGAAAAAGGAAAGTAGTAATGAGATCTCCTACAGAGGTATTGAAGTAAAGAACTTTGTCAGTATTTATTACCTTTCAGAAATTCCTTAATTAACTTTTCCTCCTTTGGCTCTCAGCAATGGGCTCCCTCCCAGCATCAGACTCACAGTGCTTCATGCTGCTTTTCTTACTTCTGTCTAAGCCAGGAATTTACAGAATCTCATTTAGCTACCATTACTGTGTCCTTAAGGAGCAAAGAACTAAAGTTCCTTTTTGCTGATCTTAATCTCACTCAAAGAGATCTTAACCTCTCAAACCACAGCAAGGGAGAGTTTACCTGTGAAATACTCAGGGGGGTGACTTGATCTGCAGGACAGAAACTTTGCTCTGTTGACAAACAGCTGACAAATCTAAAAGGGAACAGCATGAAAGTCAGAAACTCGTGCAGGAAAGACATTGGTTTGAAGTAAAACCAAAGAGCAGTAGGAGGAAGTAATTTCTGGGTGCTGACAGAAAGTTCTCTGACAGACTCTGTTTACAAGTTCCATTTCCTGTCACGGAACTGGCTGGAGGAAGGGATCTGATATTCCTGGGCATTTGCATTTTTAAGTGACTACAGCACTGCAGAAACCAATGAGCACCTTCCTAGTCCTTATCAGGAGAGTCTGAGGGCAGGATCAAGCCAGAATGCTTCCTCTAAAGAAGATAATTACTTTGTGACCCCAGCTCAGAGTGCCTGCCTCGACACTTTTAGTCCCCTCTTTGCAGAGGAGAATCTAGCTGCATGTTTCTTGTAAGCCCTGTCTCTGCTGTGGTAAGTCTGGCTGATTTACACTCATCCTTCTACTAAAGACTTAATCTTTTTCTAGAAACAGCCCATTGGAAGCTTCCTGCCTGCAGCTTTTAGACAGCTTTTAGAACGACCAGAGGTACTCACAGTCCCTTTTTTGCCCAGGGGTGGTGGGAGAGGCTGCAGGATGGCAGTGACTGTATGGGATCTTCACATTAATAAATGTGGAGGACCCTTCTGTTCTTGGCTCCCCGACATCTCTTATGATAACTTGATGCAGGAAACAGGATCCACATAGTTGTTTCCACCTCACCATCCAAGAAACCCTAAAATCAGGGTTGGCTACCTCAGTCCTGCAAGACCAAGAGATTGAATTTCTCCAAGGGGGTGGTACAATCACCTACTCTTTCCAGCCTAAATTACAGGACGGCACAGTCTGGGATTACAGGTAACAGTGCAAGTGAGGCTTGGACACCAGGAAGCCCTATCTTCCCCTGAGGTACAACCTTGCCCCAAAATCATTGGCACTGAGCAGCTCCATGCTACCGGGAGCTGCAATTCAGCACACAGCAGTCCAAGAGGGGAAGAAAATATTTCCAAGACTGGACTCATAGAGACCTTATTAGCCTTTGTTCTATGTCTTCTATATGATCTCCATCCTTCCTTGTGGTGATTTTCTTCTCTTCCAGCATACCTGGAGATATGAATGACACCCATGGCAATAGCAATATCAGTGCTACTGTGGAACTGTTCCAGCTCATCATGTACACCCCCACTTTTATCCTGGGATTGCTGTTCAACATAATGGCTCTGTCCTTCCTGTTTTTTAAGGTTAAAAAGCTGTCAGAGTCTACAGTCTACATGATAGCCCTTATATTCCTGGATACTTTGCTGCTGTTTACTCTTCCTTTTAAAATCATTTCCTACCACCTTCAGGACAACTGGAACTTGGGGTCTGTGTTTTGCTCCACCTTGGAGAGTCTCTACTTTGTGAACATGTACGGCAGCATCCTCATCTCCCTGTGCATCTGCGTGGACCGGTACATCGCTATCCGGTATCCTTTTGTGGCCCTCACCCTCAGGTCCATCAAGAAAGCTGCCATGGCCTGTGCTCTCATCTGCCTGGGCACCTCTGTGGGGACAGTCTCTACTTTCCAACTGCATGGAAAGGGCCACAACATCTCATCCTGCTTCCATAACTTCTCCAAGAGCACGTGGGAGAATGCAGGGCTGTTCAGCACCTTGCAGCTCATCTTCTTTGGCAGCATGGCAGCCATGACTTTCTGCACTGCCCAAACTGTCCGGTGCCTGAGAAGGCACAGGAACCCAGATAATCCCCAAACACACAGCACCAGAGCAGAAAGGATTGTGGTGACAAACCTGATGGCCTTCTTGCTGTGCTTCACACCTTACCACGTGGCATACTTCATGTACTTTTTGGTGAAGAACAACATCATCCACATCAGTTTTCAACAAGTGCTACGAGACACTGTTCAGGTCACCCTCTGCTGGGCAAACCTGAACTGCTGTCTTGATGGGGTCTGCTATTATTTTGTTTTAAAGGAGTCCTTAGAAGAGCCATTGCAAAACAGTGAAAAAAGAGCCCCACAAAAGCTTTGATTTATGTACTGCGTGCTCATGCTTGGGATGATGTGTGGAGAGGCTTTTGTGGAAAGTACAGGACTCTGAACTTCTTGCCTAAGCAGTTTGCTTTAAATACTCATGGCTGAAAATATTTCCTAAAAACCAGAACTAAGTCTATTTCCAGGAGGTTGTTCCCAACTTTTTTATTTCTTTCCATAATGTTTTCTTTTATTATTTATGGATGAAAATAAATTTAATTATTCATATAAAGGGTGATTAATATTTCCTTGGATGCAATTCTTCTTTACTTTGAAAGCAAAAAAAAAAAAGTTTTTAAATGTTTATATGTCGCAGCATATTTCAGCTTCCCTGTCCACACTGTACCTGCAAACCTTCCTCAAAACTTTAGTCAATACAGACTTGGTTTGTTAAAAAACAAAGACTTGAAACTTAAAAAAACTTCAGCCTAATTTGTGTTGCCTCCCCTGTCCTGGTCATGTATGCTTGTCCTCACATGCATGTGCCTGTTGGGTTAAAGTTGCACATGTTACTTAAAAAAGAAAATAATGATTGCAACTCTAAATGCAAAGGCAGCTTTAAATTCATGGTACAGCAAGATCTCCATGTCATTCCTCCACTGCTTGACTTGCTCTGCAGGGTGCAGAATCACTTGGTTTAGTGACAGCAGCTGTGACTACCTCATCACACATCTAACTAATGCTGCCACTGGCTCTAATCCCACAGAACACATTAATTGACTCCCCCAGTTCCAGGCTTCCTCACCACCTCCTCTGCTACTTGCAGGCTTTTCACATCTGTTCCTTCCTGCTTGGTTACAAACATAGTTTCATGAATAGAGCCAAACCAAACAAGAGCATGAAATAAAATCCCCATGTCCAATGTAGCGGCAAACACGTGAACCTGAAGGAACCACCCCCACCCTGTGGGGGGATAAGATAAGAGCAGCCCTGATCCCTAAAGCAGTAGCCTGAAACACACAGAGCCCTGGGGGAAAGCAACCTTTTGGACCTCAGAGCAAGCTGAGCATACCATTGCCCAAGCAAACAGGCAATAAAAAATAATCAACAGCGAGAGGCTGTCATGCCAGTCAGTGACTTCTTATCAGCGCTCACAGGCGCAGATAAACCCAGAGACAAGGAGCATCCCGCCTGCTGCTCTGGGCCACCCCCACTGCTGCCTGCTACACTGTCCACAATCAGCTGCCACCTTCCTCGGGGACGAGGCTCATTCAGAAATCAAAGGCAGGGCGTTTTCATATTCTTGCTGAGCTGGATTCTTGCAGTACCTCTTCGAGGCAGGGATACTAATCCCAGCTTTTGAACTGTCTCTTTTCCACACATTTTTGAGAAGGATAATGCACAAACTGTGTATTGATTTCTCCTCTGAGCTGGAGATTTACATGTGGGGGCTCCAGTAGCCGAAGTGAATGTTTTTGAAGTGACTCTGTGTATGAGATTGTACCAAACAAATCCAGTTCCAGTTGGGAGCACTGAGCCAACACAGACCTAAGTATGTGCTGCTGTTGTCAGAGTCCTTTTGGTGTTCAGGTGTGCTTTTGAGAAGATATGGTCTGTGTATTTACCTTATGTCCTGGTTATGTAAAAGCTCCTGAAAATAAAATTCACCAGGATAATCCAGCAAGAATTCCCTCACAATAACAATGGCCATTTCCATTGATTCCCTCAGTAACTTCAGGGTATCTGGCTGAATATCCCTGCCAGCAGACAGGGAATACTCATCAGGTCCTTGCTCATAACTTACCTCTTCACTAACTACACTTCAGCAGACACAAAGATTTTACCACTGCCACTTCAGGCTCTTTTTGGAAAAAGAGTTAACAAATCATAGAAGAAAACAGTGCTGAGGCAAAAGAGTTATTTTACATCTAAAAGCAGCAGGCCATGCCAAGAGGGCCTCCAGTTTAACTGACAATGCCTGAACAGAGGGAACAGGAATTGTATCAGTACCTGGGGAGGTTGAAAATGCTAAAGTGTATGAGAAAACTGATCTCAATTGCTCTTCTGTCGCCTGAGGCAGCTCCATTAGTTTCACTGACATGACTTTGGGCTTACAATGCAATAACTGAGACTAGAAGCTCACCTATAGTTTTATGCTTCCTCTGTTGCTCAGCTTTTTTCCAAATAAGCCTGTTCTTTGTTTTGTTATCCTGCTGTCCTTGGTCCCATAGACCATAAAGTAGCTTGTACTGTAAATTAATTTAGAGTGCTGGTAGACAGCAGGGAGATGAACACTAAATTTAGGCATTTTTTGGCTTCTAGGCTACCTTCCTGCTTAGAAGGGGCTGGGATGTTGACCAGATTAAGCATTGCTAACACTGTACAAAGGACAACTTAAAAATGCTTGAGGTATTTCTTCTTCTCCTGAGCATCTCCTCTGTGTTTCTCCAGTGATTCTGGCCACTGATTTTTCTAGAAACAAGCAGGCTGAGGTGTGTAAGAGCAAGTCCCTGCCCATGGACAGGGTGCAGCCAAGCATGGTCTGAGCTCCCGGCCTCTCCATATGGCCTGCAGTGCCTCTGCCAAAGATCAGGGCACAGCAATGACTTCCATTCTACAATCCTGGGAGAAATTTGAATTTTGTAAAGACAACACTTCCTACTCAAAAGCTCCCTGCTGGATCTTACTGTTTCTGGGCCTCTGAACATTCACTGTCCAGTTAAAATGTAGTGTTGTCTGATCCCTTCTGTGCTCAGGTGGGTAACTGCAGCAGCTTGCTCATTGGCAGGCATTTATATCTAAACTATGACACAGGGTATCACCAAAAGAATATTAAAAGGTGTAGAGTGCTAAAAAATAAAAGGAGAAAAAAATCTGAAAACCTGAAATTCATATGAAGAAAAAGAAAGCAAACCCAGGGAAAAATTTGCCACCAAGAACCAAGGACTCATTCCTAACACATATTGTTCTTAGCTTAAAATGATTAGCTTATTCTAAAACAAAATGCAGGGGTCTAGAGAGCTGCTGAGAATGTTTTCTACCTGCACTTGGCATTGCATTTGGATAGTGAAAAGCAAAAGGTTTGAACCAGCACTGAAAGCACAGCAGGTCATGTGAGCTAATGAAGCTGCTGGGGAACTTCACCCTTTGGGCCAAGCAAGGCATTCCAATTGAGAGGCCTTTCAAAAATGCACCCTGAGGCTGCCAGATTTCTTGCCAAGTGTTGCAGACATTCAAGCCTGTATCCTGTTCACATAAGCAATTTCCCCACTCACTTCTTTGCAGGTTTCACTGGGAGACTGGGCATGTGCTTCAGCAGCAAATGCTCTATTCCCTGCAGCCTCACTCACCTGGGAAAGCAGTGAGGCTCAAACTTAGATTAACTCTGCACATCTGTCCTTTGCTTTCCTAATTTCTTGTCTTCTAGTACAACTATTATCTTATGTGTCAGGCTCAGGAAGTATATGTTTGGCTTGGGAAGAATAAAAGGTTTAAAAGAAAACCTCACCAATTATATTTATGAATAAGCACCAAAATCTCAACCAAAGCATTCATCTCCAAAATGGAAAGAATCAACACAGGTACTAGGCATGCAGAAAATTCCACAGACTTTTCACTTTTTTGGGAATAAAAAATGAAAAACAACAACAACAACATCAACAACAACAACAACAACAAAAAAAAAAAAAAAACACAACAAAAAAACCCAAAAAAAACCCCAAAAAAACCCAAAAAACCCAACTTTATATATTTTTATGAAAGATGTTCATATAAAATGAATGAATAAAAGTATTTACCATGAACAATATGACATCTATGATCAGTGGTTATGAAAAAAAGATTCAGAAAAGCAATTCTCAACAGAAATAAAAGGAGTTTTATAGACATTTTCTTCGCTATGCTTCATTCTCTTAAAATGTTTTAGCATTTTTACTGCTGCCAAAATGGTTTAAAATTCCCCTTTTTTCTCTCTGCAGAAGGACAGCAACAGTATCTAAAGACAAATTTGTAGCACTGTAGCTGATAGACAGAAGCCCTCTGAGAAGTGAAATAGTTAATTTTGCTGTGAAATTGAAGTGCTGCAGATAGGCAAAGGCAGAAATCACGCCCCAGCTCCCTTCACAGCTATTTCCCCACAGAGCAAAGCTGTTTGCATGCTCCTTCCATCTGCTGCACTTACTGGTGGAAGTCTCACAAAGAAGTAAAAACACCCTAAGTGGTACCACAGAGTGAAGGATTCCCAGGGCTGACCTTAGTGTGCCAGGCACACGCAGACGTGGCCCCAGTTTTGGATGGGGGACACTGATCTCACACCTGACCAATGCAGTTTGCTCCTGGATTTGCAGCTGGCAAAGCCACAATTCAATTAGGTGCTCCAGCATATTCATCCCTGTCCTTATCCTTCCTTCCCTTTGCCTATGCCTTCAGCTCTTTGGAGGCACTAAACCCTGAGCAAAGCTGAGACTTCTCCCTCCATTGGGCTTCTTGCTACTGCAAAAGGTCTACCATAGCAACAAACTAATGAATCAGTGTCTTTAGCTACTGGGAAATGCAAAGGACGCCTACAACCTCCTTCCTTTTGTTTATTCCTATTATTCTGATTTTATTCACTGTCACTTCATAAGAATGGCATTTACCATGTTTTCTAATGTTGCTGTGGGACAGTGTTAAAATGAAAAAACTATGAGGAATCAGAAATGTGTCCCTGGAAGAAGAGCTGAATCAGTTCCATTTGCAGACAGCAAACGATGTAAAACATCACATCTGCTGTATGCTACAGATCCCTATTAATCCTTCTCTCTATTCCAAGACAAAAAGGGCATTAAACTGGGGACAAAGTTTGAGACCAAGCATCAGCAGTTTAGAGGTATAAACACTGGTGGGCAATTGTTAATCCAAAACTAAGCATTACAAACCCAGGAAATCTAGTTTAGATTACATTTCGGAGTACAACACAAGAATCTCAGCCATTCCTGGGTAAGCATTAACTTTGTGACTACAAAAAAAGCCACCTCCCAGAGCCCAGCATTTAACCTGGGCCTACTTGGCCTGCCATCACTACTGAGACAGTGAAGGACACCGTCTGACACAGCTTTTATCAGTTTAAAGAGGAGCTGAAGAAAGAAAACAAGAAGCTGCAGACAGCAGAGACCTGACTGACTTCATTCATACTGATAGGAAGTGATGGGGTTTGAAGAAGTTGCAGTTGGAAAGGAGCAGAAAAAAGGGACTGAATTTTGCCAGACTCAGCTCAGCATAGCAGTAAAAGTCCTGCAGGTAGGTTTGTTTCCCTCATGCAGAGCAAAATAACTGGATTTTAATAATAAACATGCTATTTAGACCTTTTTGTTTGAGCAGTGAGAAGACAAAAGGAAGCCTGAGGTATAAAACACCCTGTTTCACTCTGAGCTCACCTCTTGCTGCTGCTCCTGCCTGTGAGTGCACGAAGACCTTGGGGTGGGAGCCTGCTGTGTGAGGAGGGATGTTTGTTCCCTTTTGAGCTGCCCTGTGGTATCCCACCCAGCCTCCAATGTGGAATCGAGCAGGGATGGGCTATTCCTGGTCCATCTCACTTCTGCCCATCTCTCACGACAAAAGTCACACAAAAGGAGCCAGATTACCCTCAATTCAAACCCACAGCCTGACACACGTTGCCTTGTGATTCCTCAGAAAAACCACATGTAGGCTACCAGGAAAGGGTGGGGGTAAAGCAATGCCATGGACACATTTGCATTTGTAACCCACTCCATGCTATAATGGTTAAAAAAAGCTGAACAACGCACTCAGGAGCAATAGCAACACCTTTAATGCCCCTCTCTTTTGCCACACAAAATACCGAGGCTGGAATAATATGTTACATTGGTTTGAGACAACGGGGCAGAAACCAAGCAGTGTCACTGACTCTTATCCCAGATTCCATTTCTGCACATGATTATACCATTCAGATAATTTTTATGCTCTATGCTATTATGGGTTATTGCTCTCTCAAATTAGCCTGTGTCATTTTCCTTGGGATGCCCACATACATCTGTTACAAAACATCTTTAAATGTCCCAAATCTCTCTCCCACTTTTTGCCAATCAAAAATCCAACCCTGTGGTTAAATAAACCCATTCTAACTATCAGGCTATCAGATTGTTTAGCTTGAACACCACAGCAGCTAGACTCCAGTACTGAAAACTATTTTGTTTGCATTAGATGAAGCATTTATTTTTCTAGAACTCCACAGCATGCTTCCAAAAATCTTATTCCTAACACTCTTTCTAGTCACATTACAGGTTTACAGCCCAGCTCCCACCTCGTGTCCTTGAAACAGAGATGCAAAGAGAACCATGTAGGTCACAATCCCTCCTATCAAAGTTTCGGCAAAACTGCTCAGGATACAATCTATTATTTTCTTGGTTATATACGAAATGTCAAAACAGTAAATGTCGAATGTCAAAACAGCTGAATGTCTTTCTGTCAGGGAGCCAAGAGGAAGGAAGAACTTTGCTAGTCAGCTCAAGGACACCTAGAAGCCTTGTGATGTTTTGAGTGTTAATGAAGATAGCAGAAAGGACCATCAGGCAAGTTTCTCCAATCAAACAAGATGAAGCAGCAGCACCACAAGCCAATTTCAAGTGACAAACCAGCCATGGAGCTGCATTGCAGGTCTCCCACTGGCACAAAGGGGCAGCACATCAGGTGCCTGCAGCTCCAGGATTCTCAGTCCCCAGGGGAAGAATGGGCTTTCAAACATAGCTGGAAACAACACATGAAAATTTCATTTCTTTAACGGCTACATTTGGCCCTTGGAGGGCTCTGGGGAAATTCCTGTCAGAAAGGTATAACTTCCACTGATAGAACTTACATTTGTGGTATTACTGCACCCCACTCTCCATTACAACCATGTTCACTCAACCTCTGCTGCATACTTAATCCACCTGAAGTGGGAAACCCTTTTCTATATCACAGTCAGATGCTGTGGAAATGAGCCCAGTATCCCAGAGGATTAGTGTGTGGAGAATTCGAATTAGTTACACTCTCTGGACAGACTCAGGCTCCAACGGTCAGTGTCCAAATGAGGAATAAGTATCTGGGATGGATCAGCTCTTCAGAAACAAAAGGTCCCATTTTCATGCAAATAGCATTAACTAGGAAGAACAATGAAGGAGAACTAAAGAAAAGTCAGACAAAGCAACGGAATCCTTCTGGTCTAAAGGTTTTTAGGAGGTATCAGCTGCTCCTTAAACTATTAACAAGATTTCAGAGGGTTTTTGCATTTGCTTTTGCATCCCTGCGTGGGAGTTGATAGAGGCAACCAAAAGCAAGTATCCAATTTGCTTTAGCTGTGTTTCTGTCACCTAGGTCCTATTCATACCCTCAGATGGGAACAAATTTCAACATCTGTTACCAAACTTCTGAAAGAGAAAGAAAGTAAAAAAAAAGGAGGAAAGAACAATGCCATAAAAAGCAGGATGGTGGCAGTGCCAACAGCTCTCCTTGGCAGGTGCTGGCTGTGAAAGGGCTCCTTTGGAAGATCTTGGCAGCAGCACCAAGGTGAGTGAGTGCCAGGAAAGAGGGCGGTGGGAGGGCTAAGGGAGCCCCTCGGCACGGGCACAGAGAGCTGACCAGAGGTGACACCTGCAGCACTGCTACTTCCCCGGGGAAAACCCCAGTCTTCAACTGTCTCAGAAGGAAAGTGCCAGGAAAATGTATGTACAGTGGTAGCACTTTGAATAAATCAGCATAAATCATGTATTGCTTCCCAAATTTTTTCATGCTAAGCCCTGGTGACAGAAGACACCTTTTTGTTTGTTTGCTTTTTTGTTTGGTTTGTTGTTGTTTTCGCGCTTTGTTTACACCAGAGCACACCAAGAGCACATCACACCCAACACATGAAGGGCTCACTGATGCCCAGCATTTGACTCCAACCATACCAGTCACTTTTATCACGTTTTGAAATGACAGAGCAATTACAGTGCCAGCCTTCATGGTGCCACACATCCCTGAGTGCAGTCTGCAGCCCTTTCTCCTCTTCCTCCTGACACCATCGTGTGACAGCCCACTCTTAAGGTGCATCCTTCCCCTTCAGGGTGGGTCATCACGCACCTTTGTTTGTTTGGTTTGAAAAACAACACAAAACAAAATTTAAAAACAAAACAACAAAAACAAAGCTTCTGCCTCCACAAGGTGTCCCAGGGTCCTGTTTTGCAATGACTGTGAGGGCACTCCCAGCTGCTGGCAGACTGTGCCTCAGTGCAGCAACACCAGAGTTTATTTTCAACATAGACAGCAAAGGATATTTAACTTCTTTCTCCTCAAAGCCATTTGCCAGATTCAGAAGCAGTTTTGGTCAGAAAAGCAGTGTTACTTTTAAACACCTCCTATGCCCAGGGAGGATTTTGCACAGAAATACTCACAGCTCAGGGAGACAAAGTGCTGCCTCTAGCATCTCACCTCTGTGAAGGTTTGGATATTAAAATATTATTTTAATATTAATTTAAGCATTTGACACTTCCTGAGTGCTGGGACACGGCAAGCCGTGTGTGAGGGGAGGGAGGGCGTGCTCCTGCCTGCCCTCAACACTGCCAGCCTCGGTCACCACCAGCACCAGCAATGCCCTGCTGGGGCGAGTGGCAGCAGCATGGCCACAAAACCTTCCATCAGGGGATCCACTGATGAAATAACAGCATGATAATTGCAGCAGAAACCCCACACAGTCTCTCCACAGGTGCAGGGCAGCCCTCGGTCCCACTGAGGAGGCCTGGAGCCGTGATGAGGCCAGGGATGGGGAGTGCTTTCAGAAATTTGGAGTCAGCATCCAGCACAGCACATTGAGCCCCCCTTCCTGCTCTCTGTCCTCACAGCTGCTCTGACAGCCCTATCTCACTCTGAGGTCTTGCTAAAGTCATTACAAAACCAGAAGCAATCAGCTGCACAGCCTGAGACAGGAACATGGGGCTGCCAGCCCACACAGCCTCCCCTGCTCCCCTCCTGAGGAGTGGGGGCTGCAGATGGCCCTGCAAATCCAGCCTGGAGGTGTGAGTGGCTCTGCTTGGTTTATTCCATCCTGGGCTTTTTTTTTTCCTGGATGTTTATGCAGTGACCTCCAGTGTTTATTTTTAGCTTGTATAGCAACAATACAGCAGTTTAGCAGGCTGCTCCTAAATATTTGACCTACAAAATGATATGTCTAATTTGGAGACCAAGCTGAACTCAGCCAAGTAATAAAATGCTGTCTCACATTACTACTTGCAGCCCTCAAAACCCAAATCTACAGCTGTGTCAGGTCCAAGCCTTTCTCTAAAGGGTAAATGTATTGCCCTGTATTTTCCTACACACCCCCCAGAGACCACTAACATGTTGCTGCTGGTTTAATTGCCACAAAGGCTCCTGTACATTCAAAACCACTGAGCTATAAATCCTTCCTTTCTCAAATCCACCTTGCCAAATTTCTTTGTGCATCACAAAGCCCCTGCCCCACCTGCCCACAGGTGCTTTCCAGGCCTCCTCAGTTCCCCCAGACCCAGGTATGCTGCAGAAGGTATTCAAGGGCCAGGGCCAGGATGTACCTCCCAGAACCTCTGCAGAAGGTATTGCTCTGACAACACTGCTGGCACTCGGGCATTTTCAGATGGCAGCTCTGGGTATCCACAGTACCAGGGCAAGTCAGCTTATAGCTGCTTCTTTGAGTTTTACTTGCAACAATTTTTGGAGAAGGGAGAATGACCTAGGGGATTGACTGTCATTCTGGCAGTGGCAACTGCATAATGACCATCTGAAAAGGGGGAGAAATGAGATGGGGCCTGATCCAAAGCCATTCCTGTTACTTCACGCAGAACAAGTTACTCCATGAATAACAACTGGGGGAACAGAGTGACATTCCAGAGAAATCTCTTGAAAGGAAAACAAATTTTATTTTCAGAGATTTTCTTCAACATAAAGTTGTCTTTGTTTTGGAAACTTCTCTCCCCATTCAGACCAGGAGAATATTCAATCATTGCATAACGTGATTTCAATTCAAATATAGATCTGAAAGTTCAAGTACGAAATTACATACTTGGCCTTTTCACATTAATTAATCCAAATCAATAGAGTAACACACTGGCTTCGCTGGAGAACATCTTTGTGCTAGTGAGAACAGTTAATTAGAGCTGGCACAAACACCTTCCCTATCCAGCACAAATAATAATATTCCCAGAGCAAATTTTCTTGGCAAACTTGAGGAAACAGCTGATTCTTGATTCTTCAGCTCACCCACTGCTTCAAAGGTTTTAATAAGAGAGGAGTTGATTGGTAATTGATGAGCAGCCCCTGTGCTCTTCCTGCCCAATGCTCAGCTGCAGCCCCTCCTCTGATATCAGAGGTGTCCAACCTGTACAATCAGTCTTGGTGCCAAGGCTGCCTTGCAGGTTGTGTCCCCTCTGAAGCATCCCCCTGCTGCCTCCAGCAGGACATCAGTGCCAGTCAGCGACAGATGGGCTCAGGGCAGGGCTGAGGCTCTGGGATGTGCTGCACCACCCAGGTCTGCTCTGGATCTTCCCCTGAACTGGGGCCTTTGGGCAGAGCTCTGCCATGTGAGACCCATCTGTGAGCCTGAGCACTTTATGGAAAAGGGAACAATGTACAAAAGGAGATGATGGGGAGATCACAGTCATCAGCTGAAACTGCTGTGGAGGTAACCCCAACCTAAATCAAGAGATTTTGCTTTCATTCAATAGAGACAGAAAGTAGCAGCCACCCAGGGATGCCCATTTCTACTCAGCACTCACCTCCTCACCTGCAGAGTCAGAGCCAGCAAGTCAGAGCCAGCTGTGCTCCTGAGGAAGCAGACAAACACATCGAGGGGTCATGTACACAGCAGCCAGAAAAAGCAACAGCTAGTTGCTCACCCTGTCCTAAACTTAGTCTTGTGTTAAAAAATGTCACTCATTAAAAGTATCTGACACACAAGGGTGCTGGCATTGTCTGACTTAAGAGACTCAGCTATGCAGGAACTCCTCAACTGAGCAGTCAAAGGTATCCTCTAGAGAGTCCTTACTCTCCAGAAACAAAGACTCCTAAATTAAGTATGACAAGTTGGATGGTCCAAATGTTGCTTCAAGCTCCAGTTCCCTTCCCAGTCTCATAGGGCTCTGCTGGCAAGTAAAGCTGGACACTGTTTTGTAGACATTTTGGTCAACGTGTTTCTTCTAATATAAAATGAACAGTGTTTCATTTATTCACATGTTGCTTCACCATTTCAATTCAGCTTCACTAATTTAATTTTAATTTTTTGGTTAAAAATTATTTTGAAACAAGAAATAATAATTTCATTACTAAAATGTTAAAACAAATGCTTTAGCTTAACATCAGGAAGTTAAGCTGCTTCCACCCCTTTTTATGCTATGACTTTTTTCTTTCAGCTGGAAATAGTCACTAAAGGTCAACCTATATGTGTTAAAAACTCTGTTCTCTCACACTCTGCTTTTTGTTCATTTAATCCAGAAAACATTCCCTGCGACAGAGCTGCAGCACCCCAATGATTTCACTGGGACGTCAGGAACTGTAGTTGCCAAAAGAGCAAGAAACAGGCATTTATCTGGAAGCTATTTTTGTTGATCACATAATTGTCCAAACATGCCATTTTTTCTCTGGGAAGCTGTGATAGCATCCACAATACTTGTTCTTGTAACATTCTGTGTGGAATTCATAACAAGAGCAGTGCTTTGGGAACAACTTGCACATCCTAAAGCACATACATGAGCATGTATAGAAGAGAGAACATGCTTTCATTAGCTTGGCATCATGATATACCAGAGAGCTGCTCCTGTTGGGCTCCTTTCTGGAGCACTACATGGTCCATCATGGTCTAAACACTCCTTGTCCCAAGAGATCCCCAAGGGCTGCACATCGTGGGATGGGACTGGACTGTAAATGCAACTGCAGAGAGCAAATAAAACAAATTTAAAAAAAAATAATTTTTGTTTTAGAGGAAACACTGAGATACCTCCCCTCAACTTCCAAGTTAATAGATTTCCAGCAGTTTTGGTTTTTTGAAAAAACAAACCCAGAGTTTGGAAGTGGATTGTCTCACAGATCAACTTTGATTCACTGTGCACTGTCTGGCAGAGCTAAACAACTTCCTGAGCCACGCTGCAATATGCAAGTGTTAGAAAGTAAATTGTATTAGATGCCAGCCATTATCAGAGTGACCCATATTTTAGGGTTTCAACTGCATCTCTGCCAGTCTTCCTAAAGCAGGTTTTATTGCCAAGCTTTTATACATTCCACTGTTCAGTCAAATAAAACAGCCTTCTGCCAGAGTGTGAGCAAGATTAGGAAGTAGCACTGACGTAAGCTCTCCTAAGAGCAAGGGGCAACAAACACAACCTCAGAAAATGAAAAACTGAACCATGAGGGTGTCACGGTGTGACTTGGGTTTGCCAACCTTAATATATTTAATTTCTTTTTGAGACAGGACCCAGGAGTAGAGACAAGGCAGGCTCAAAACTTGAAAAGGTACAAGAAGAAATTTATTAATAATACAAAAAAAAAGAATTAGAATTCAGGATAAAATTCCTAGATTGTTCCCTCCTCCCCTTCATTCCACATTTCTTACCAACCAACATACAGAGAGAACACTTCAGTCAGCTATACACTCAAATAATCAGTTCAGTTTACTTCAGAGAGAAAAGTCCCTTTTCTGGTTATGGCTTAGGGGGTGTCTTCACCTTCAGTCTGCGTCCGCTCGAAAACCACAGAACTATGAATTTTTCCTCTCATTTACACAGTCCTTCCAGAGCCGTGTTATGGGTCACGTTACACACTTGGGGTATCACTTTTAAAGGCAGGCTGCCGAAAAACAAAATTCTCTTCATCTGCTTCTCTATCAAATGTCTCTGTTCATATTCCAGTCCCAGAACAGAGAGAGCTCAATTTCCCCAAGGCAAAAGGTCTTCTACTCAAGCATCCAAACCTCCCCAAGTATATTTCACAGTTTAAAGGAACTTTAGTGAAGTCACAATCCCCACAGCCCACAAAAAAGGTTTTCAGCTACTTGCATCTTTTCAATCTCTTCCCACCAGGAACTTTGTCTTCATCCCGCTGACTTCTGTAGTCTCCATGCTTCATCTCTTCTCATTCAGGGGAACTTAAGAGATCCAGGATTCCATCCAGGCATAAAGAAGTTACAATTGTATCCGGATTGCAAAGAAACAAACGTGGGCAATGGAGTTCTTCTCTGCCACGTGGAAAGGCGAGCCGAGCCCAGCCGGCAGGGCCGGGGCCATGCGGCTGGTGCTGGGGCCATGTGGAGCCCGGGGGCCCCCAAGCCAGGGGCTCCCCGCAGAGCGGTGCCGGGCCGGGCTCCCCCCCGCGCCGAGCCAGGGGCTGGGGTTCCGAGCCGGGCCCCCCGCAGAGCCGGGCCGGACCCCAGACCGAGCCCGGAGCCCGGGCCGGAGCCCCCCAGCCAGGGACCCCCCATCTCCGGAGACCGGAAACCGAAAGAGAGAATCAACTCGATGCAATTGTGATTTGTGAACGTGAAATAACTTTTTCATTGGTTTCCCGAGCTGTCCATCACCAAATCAGCTCTCTGATTGGTGCCAGCAGCTCACAGGGGAAGCTCCCAGAGACGGGAGAGTGCCTCCCACTCCCCACCTCATGGAGCCATCCCTGAGGTGAATCCACCCATCCCCCTTACCACGTAAAACCAACACAGAGGGAAATTTTGAAAATGCAAGGTTTCACAACACAAGCTGGTTTTCTTTGTAGTGGACAAGTCTCAGCTGGCTGACTCACTGATAACTGAATTTACTGGAATGCATCAATCACATTCTTAATATCAGCATTTCAGCCTTCAGAAGGCATGTCTGAAAGGTTCAGGTTTCCCACAGAGTGGTGCAGAGTTGCCTCCTCAGCCCAGAGCTGATGGAAGAAGAGGGCAGTCAGCCAGAGCTGGGTGGGCCAGCCTGGGAGAAGAGGTTTTGGCAGAGATACTGAAAGGTGCAGCTCCCTTCAGAACCCCAGTGATGGAAACAGCACCCATATACTGAAGAGTTAAGTGCAAAATGCAGCAAAAATGACTGTAACAAACAAAACATAACTTCCTCCCTGATTGACCAGACTAATTGTGGAAAGGGGAACAGTCAAGTTCAGGAAAAATATTCTGACACTTCTCTACCAAGATGAAACAGGGAAAGAAAGCCTGGGAGGGCACTAAGGGACCCCCGTGACTGCATGTAGTGAGGAAAGGAAAAACTCCAAAGGCCAGCTCTGCAGAGCCAGCCAGAAGGCAAGTGCAGGCTCAGATCACATTGGACACATTTCTGTGTAGAAATCCAGCAGCTGGAGAAGCAAGGCTGAGCACAAAGATCCAATGCCCACCAGCCACCCAAGCAGCAGAGCTATCTAAGCTGCTTCACAGACCTCAGCTGGGCAACTTCCCCACACAGGCTGCCCTTGGTGTCCCAGGGATGTGCAGGGAGAGGGGAAGGGCCCTCCAGAGCCTGCAGGCATGGGCAGCTCCCCAGTGGGTCAGCCACATCCCCACACAGCTCTCTCCTCCCCACTGCAGCATCCTCCCACTGCCCAGCTCCTCCATCCCACTGGGTTGGACCCCCCTGCTGCTGCCTCCCACCAGCAGCAGCTTTGTGGAGGGCATGTGCCTCCCATTCCAAACAAGCACACACTTCACAGATCAGAGGTAAAAGACTTTATTATCCCATGGGTTTTTCCCAAGAAGTAAGATTCCCACCAGACAAAATATACAAAGCATCTTATGTTTTCTCTCTAGACAAGGGCATTCTTATCCTATGGAACAGTGACGACATTGGCTGACCCCAAAGAACCAAGGTTTGTCCTTAAAGCTGTGGGATTGCAAAGTTAGCACATCCAATGACCACTTAAATCATGCAGAACCAGAGGGGAGGGCAAGAGGCCTCTTTGCTCACCTGAGTGCAGGCTCAGGCTTCTAGAAATGAAAAGAAACACAGGGCTTAAATTTACCAGTTACTTCCATTAAGTGAACCAATTCTCTAACCCACTTCTTGTCGACCTCTTGGCAATTAAAGGCTGGGGCTAGCAGCAAGTTATTGCTGGGAAAACACAATGCTAGAAAAGCAAATACCCATCTGGCAGTGGGAAACTTTCCACACCAACCTGCAAGAAGTGCACATAATTCTTCATTTTACATCAAGATTACAGCAGAATGAAACCAAAATGTCCTCCTCTACTTGACAGAAATTGATGTTTATAGCTATGCTTATATAAAATAATAAATACTCAGCTTTTAAGGACATATTATTCCTATTGCATTACATGACCATCCTGAGATCTTGTTTTGCTTTCACATAATTAACTCATAGAATTAACACTCCAAAGTTTAAAATATATTGCATTTTGGTTCTACTGAGTTAATGATTGTACTTGCATTTACTTTATCCTTCCTCTTCCAAAACACCAAGCTCATTTCAACAGATGGTGAACAAGCCCAGATTTGCTGGAAACCAATTAACAAGAATGTGCCAAATTGAAACTCACCCCATTCTTTCAAGCCAAAAAACTGCCTGCATTTCAAGAACCTAATTAGTTTTAACTACATTTATGGAACGGAGGGAAGAATATTTAATTACTGTGCAATTCTTCTGTCTGATGATCAATAGAAGTGCTGTTTCATTCAAACAATTTCTCTGCAGTATATTGATCAGCTGAACCTTGCCTTGTATCAGTATCTCTACTTCACTGGTGCCTGCAGATAATGTGATACACAGCTGGATTACAGTGATTACTATCAAAACAGCTTTCACTGGAAGAGTTACAAGAATACACATTGTTAAAAAATTTGAAAAAACTGCTTCTTCACTTGCCAGTAACTACCAGGTCTACTGCTGACACCACCTTCCCTCTGCTGAGCTCTCAAACTGCCCTGTCTGTAGCCTCACAACTATTCTGCTCCTAACTGCACCTGGTTTAGGTCATTGCATCAGCACCAAAATGAAAATCCTCCTCTTGTACACATACCCTCTGTCCCAGTGCCACAGCAGCCTCAGAACAATATCCCAGCCTGAAATTGCTCAGCCAGGAAAAGAGCACCTATTTCCAGCATTCCTATTCCTCAGCCCTCCTTTCTACCCAAATCTTCTCCCAGAAGAGATTTCTATCCTGTGGTGTGGAAGAAGCTGCATCTACCCCAGATATCTTTGACCACTGTGTAAATTTAAGCCCAGCAAACGTCTTGGGTAGGTAGCAGGGAAGAAAAGGCCACAAAGGACCCCAGAGGTTAGAGCTGCACAAGCTGGGGGAGTATAAAAAGTAGCCAGATTACCATGTTTAAAGAGAGGGCTGAGAGCATGTGTGCAAGCAAAGCCAAGGAAGGTTACATCTGGAGAGTGGCTTCACGACTTCTGGCAGATAACAGTTTCAACCACAAAAGTGTTTTCAAAGTGACGAATACGATGACAGTTTCCAGCCTCACGTCGACTGATACCTAGAAGTGATTTAAAGAAAGGAGAGAGGTGAATCAACAAATTATAATCTGTAAGAACCAAAGCAAGTGAGGGAAGGAAAGCAGATGAGATGCAACTTCTGAATACTGAAATGAAACAACTTCACTGAACACTGAGACAGCCCATATGGAAAGCAGCATTATCTGGTCTTTGGAATAATTAACTATCTTCTCTAGGATTTAGTCCTGCAGTGAGAGCTTCCATGGGCTGAAGGAGTCACATGGAAACAGCTGGTTTCAGCTGACAGCATCTCAGTGTCATCTCAGGGACCAGAAAGCCTCAAGAAACCAGCAGAAGCCACAGGCTGATACAGAGCACAGCCCTGGATGCAGCAGAAGTCTTTAAAACAGCACTTCCTCTCGGATTGTTTGGATCCCTGTGTGCCTGATCCTGCTGTGGCCCAGCCTGAGGTAATGCTTCCCCTTGGGTCACACTTCCCCATGCCCTTCAAATGCAGCACCTCAGCTCTGGGCAGCTCTGCTGGCAGCTCCTCTCCCTCACAGCATACCTGTGGTGCCCCAGTGACAAGCAGGACTGTGCCAGGGCTCCATGGGAGTAACAACCAGAGTGTGCCAGCAGCTCCTCCTCATCAGAGCAGCTCCCATTGGGAAAGCACAACCAGCTACAGCCATGGGGACCTCTGCACCCTGCAGCTTCCCCAGAGATCCAAACCCAACTGACTGCAGGTCCATGTTCCAGGTGAGCCTTATAGTATAGCTTAAAAGCAGATTAATACACATACTGGTATTAAAGAGTATTTTGCAGCAATGATACCATTTCAATATAAGACACATATTGCTGATTTCCATGAAATCATTTTTACACAGTCTAATGTTACCTCTTCACAACGTTTTTCCATACTATTAGGAACTTAATTAATTAAAAGCAATTTGCAGATCTAATCTGCTCTGAATAGCTGCCACTGAATCGGGTGCCTCCATTAGAGTAATTTTCCAAACAGTTCCCAACAGTACTGCTATTAGTTCAGCCCCAGGAGACCACATGTAAATGAATTGCTGCCTCCTGCAACCATTTTTGCAAAGTTTCTATCAGGCTGATGGATGACACAAACACAGCAGTCAGCACCCGCTTGCAGCACCATCCTGCAACTGGGTTGCCAATAACTGGATGGGAAACACCTCAAGGGAAATCTCCAGAGGGAAACCCCCAGAGGGAAACCCCACTCTGGCTATGAAGAGGCCAGTATGGCTGCACCAGCCATAGCAGGGCTGTGTTTGGGCTGAGGAGGACAAGGCAGGGCTGTGATGGGGGTGAGGAGGACAAGGCAGGGCTGTGATGGGGGGTGAGGAGTCTGGGGCAGGGGCTGTGATGGGGGGTGAGGAGTCTGGGGCAGGGCTGTGATGGGGGGGTTAGGAGGCTGGGGCAGGGCTGTGATGGGGGTTAGGAGGCTGGGGCAGGACTGACATCTGGAGTTAGGGAGACCAGGGCAGGGCTGTGATGCGGGGTTAGGAGGGATGGGGCAGGGCTGTGTTTGGGGGTGCCAGGCCAGGACAGGACTGTGATGCAGGGTTAGGAGACCGGGGGCAGGGCTGTGATGGGGGTGAGGAGGCTGGGGCAGGGCTGTGATGTGGGGTTAGGAGGCTGGGGCAGGGCTGTGATGTGGGGTTAGGAGGACAGGGCAGGGCTGTGATGCAGGGTTAGGAGGCCAGGCAGGCTCTCACGTCGGCGGGCACCGCGCCGCCGCAGCCGGTAGGTCTCCTTGCCGCTGCACAGGCGGTAGATGAAGGAGCCCAGCTGCTCCATGTCACTGACGTGCTCCGTGGCAATCATCTCCTCCTGGATTATGTACGTCTGAGGCAGGTATGTCCCTTTCTGAAACGACAGGTTCCACCAAAATAAGGTACAAACACTGTCACTATCTCCCTGAACACAACTGTTTCACACAGAACACCACAGAAAACCAAACTGCAGAAAATTCATCCACTGTTGGGGTTCAAGCTCCACTTACTGAGCCAGTTAACATGTGTCCTTGTCCTTGCTGGAAACTGTCCCTTGCTACTAGCACAGTGCACACAAAACAGATTAGATCCAAAAATGGAATGTTCACATAAGGGGTAAAGTCAGGGTAGGATCAACCCTGTTATAAACTGACCCAAATTTTAGAGCAGGATACCCAAAACTGGAACTCTGAGAGTACAACAAACCCATCTGGAGAGAAATAAAAGCTTAACCAAAATTCCAGGAATTCCACTGAAATGTGCACTCTACATTTACTTCAAAAGGCAAAGCCCAAAACCACCAGCCCAGCTCAGATTCCAACATTCCCCTCTCCTCTTTGGTCCATTCAGCACAGCCACAATGATATCCTGCCCTTACTGACCACAGGAATGGGGACTTGAGATGGGCCATGGGCACCACATTCAAAGAAGAACTGATCTCTCCACACACCTTCATTGCCCCAGGAACATCTGAAGCAGTGATATCCCTGCTGTTGGGGTAGAGGCCACTATGAAGATCAGGGTGATGAGTGAGGTGTCATGGGAGAAAGCTACCAGGGGATGGAAAAAATGGGGTTTCTATGTGCCCCCCACAAATGGAGGTCACAACATTCCCTGCAGGAAAGAGCTCAACTCAGCACTGGAGACTCTGCAAGCTCACTCCCAGGTGCTCAGAGCATCTTTCATGTTTGGACATCACTAAAGCAACAAACAGCTGTGTAACAAGTGCAGCTTGGGTCGGGGGGCACTTTTGAATAGATGCCAACTAGATCATGAAGCAAAGAATCATCTCTGGTCCCTTTTCCTTAGGAAGAGTCAAGGAAATAAAAGAACTGTCAGACCCTGGGGCCAAGGTAAGCATAATAAAGGTGAAAAGCAAGCAATAGCAGCACCATTTCAAATATCACCTCTTTTATTTCCCAGGACTGGTTATCTCCACAGAGACATACCTGGAAAACACACTACCTGAACTCAGTGCTATGCTGCTGGGCTGGCACAGCCAGGTGGATCAATAAGGCTGTCCTCTAATGCTGCTGGATTAGATAATTAGTGCCAGTTTGTACTGCACTAACACAACAGTTCTGCAAGAAATTCCATTATTGATTCTCAGGGGGAGAAGGCGGGGGGCCATGAGATATGTGCAGCTTCTGGCAGGGCCTGCCATGGTGACAGCCAGGGCTGGGGCTATGATGTGCTTATCCTTGGCCTGGAGAGAGGGCTCAGAGAGGCAGACATGAGCACACAAGACAGTTTCTTCACGGTCTCAGACTGAAATAGCTGTGGCAGGTGAAGGGGGAATCACCACTTCTCCATCACAGGACTGTGCAACAAGAACAATACCTTCCAGTCTCTGCCAAGAACTTTAAGCAAGCTAAAGCTCTGAGCATCTTGTGCTCTGCAAGAGATGTGGATGGTCCATCATTTAACTGGGTCACCTCCAGTGTCCTGCTGCTGCACAAGGGAGCATCCCTCCATCCTTTTATGTCAGGCCTGGTCACTGAACTGTCACATCTGTACAGAATAAAGCCTGACAGAAGCAGGTGCAGGGCATGTGGCAGCCACTCTGCAAAGGGGCACCCTGGCACCAGACTGGCCAGGAGGAAAGAGCAAAGGAGGTTCCTCAACTCCCTGTGCTGCCACAGTCTGCTGGAGCAAATCACTGGTGTTAATTGCTGGACTGTGATTTGATTCTAGAAACAAAACAAAATCGCTGGTACTAAACCCAATTAATGCTGGCAGTGAGCACAACTGCATGAGCCCAGGGCTAGTGCTGCAGCCCAGCAGGGAGGGTTAGCAGAGATTACCCCCCAAAAAGGTGAATGCTGAAGGCCTGTCCCCCTCAAGGGACAATGAGAGCTCTGCAATTGGCAAACCAGAGTGCAAACCACAGGAGGGTGAAAGGAAGGAATTTTTTCTTTTTTCCCTTGATCCCAACAATCAGTACACACCAGAGTGAAGGAATCTGCTGCCTTCTCTGTGTCTCCCCGGTCAGGCTGATCACCATGCCAGCATTACTGTGCTGTCTGCACAACCAGTATTTCAGCTGAACCTGCTGAAGCCTTTACTCGACATGAAGACTCAGGGCCAAGCTGACTTCCCCAGACACAGCAGTTTTGATTTCCCAGGAGCTGCCAGCTGGCACCCAGGAGCCAGCTCAAGGAAAGCATGGCTGCAGCTGTACCTTCACGTTGACCAGCAGCTCCCACAGGTTGCGGGGAGGCATCACGATGGTGGTGTTGAGCTCGATGACGTAGCACTTGTCCAGCGTTATGTCATGATACGCTGTCAGACCCTGTGTTCCAAGCACAGAAATCACACAACTGAACCCTCTGCAATCAGCTGTGACTGCAAAAATGGGTGAGAAGAGGGAATTCAGGGAAGACAGGAAACTGCCTTAAACAAATCTCCCTACCAAACAAGTGTTACTGTATATGGGGTTAAGGAGTGGCAAAAGGACACAGTAACATGGCACTCTCTTGCATGGTGTAAGAAAGAGCAAGAAAGAGGAATTTATTGAAGGAAGTCATTGCCTTAAATAAGGCACTTAGTGAAAAACAAAATACAGACAGATCATTGGTCAGAGAAGGAGACACCTCTTGTCCTAGGCTTTCTCACGGGTCCAGCAGGTGTTTATCTTTGTTATAATTCTTTCTCTTGTTTTTACAGTAGAGAAAGGTCTCTAGCTTGGGAAAAAACCCAGCCAAGCCCGAGAAAGTCAGACTGGAAAAATCCTTTAAGATTCTCCCTGGGTCTGAAATGGCCACAAGCAAGGAGAAGAGTGGGTTGGAAAAACCCAGAGAGGGCCTCAGGCAGGAGGACAGCTCAGGAATAAACCATTGACAAGTGGGACATGCTGGGCCATGAACACAGAGCTGGTGCATGCAGCTCAGCCCCATGCTGTGCCCCTCAAAACCCAGGAGGCTCCTTACTCGCTGGAAATCATGGATGATGTCTGCAGGGTCGCTCCCTCCAAACTGGGGCACTGGGACATTGATCTGCTCGTAGTTCTCTTCAATGTAGATTTTGACATCTTCGTGCAGCTCCAGCTGCCCTTTGAAGGGCGAGTAGAGCGAGTCTTCGTACAGGACACCGCAGTGGAACACGGTCTCACGGGGCAGCTGTGGGACAGATCCAGGGAGAGGTACAACACACACACCCCCAACTGCTACAGCAAACATGGGCAGGAATGCATCCCTGGTGGCTAAAACATTCATCAGATACCTAAAGGTATTTCAAGATCAATCTTTCTACCAGAGAACATTCTCAGTGAACCTAGTGCAAACTACCCTTGTGGAATGATCACATCCCACTCCATGCCAGCCAGGTCCAAACGAATAAAGAATTCCCTGTCAGCTTTCATGAGGAGTAATTCAGAAAGGCAAAGTGACTGCCTGCAAGCTCTTATATTTCTTCACCAGGCTGCTCACATTCCCCCACAGCCATGGCTTCCTGCATGTTTCTACAGGAGGTATAGAAGCTTGGGCTGAGCAGAGCCCCATTTCCAGAGGCCCTTGTAGCTTGGAGTGGCA
The DNA here is from genome assembly GCA_034336665.1 of Luscinia megarhynchos. Taxonomy (NCBI): domain Eukaryota; kingdom Metazoa; phylum Chordata; class Aves; order Passeriformes; family Muscicapidae; genus Luscinia; species Luscinia megarhynchos. The sequence continues at coordinate 20,002,220 of CM067572.1, read as the reverse complement.
AATGCAGCAAAACAGAGTGGATTCACCTCGCAGCAAAACAGGAGCTGCTGCTCTCTGAGCAACCTGGAAGGTGTCCCTGCCAGGGCCTCCCTCAGGGCCAGGCTGCTTCTCCTAGGGAAGTGCCTCCACCAAAAGCCCTGTGACAGGTACCCTCACCTGGGACAGGGCTGTGTGTGAGGAGGAGCAGCCCTGGGGCTGTCAGAGCATTTCCAGATCAGGTGTGAATGAGAGTGGGTAATAAGGCGCAGATGATTCTTGAAACAAAGACTGCAATTTAATTTGACAGCAAGGAAATCTATGGACAAAAGGAGTATATAAAAAGACTCTTCTGCTGAGTGGGTAAGTGCTGGCTGCATAGATGAAGGCTCACCAACACTCATTCACTAATAGCCACTCCACAGCACAAGAAGCACTACAGTGCAAATCAGTGCTCTTGGGTTTCTTGGATAAACACTCAGGGCCAGAGCTCAGCAGTTTCCTCCTTAAAAAGCAGCTCTGCCCTGTCTCATTCCCTGTGTCCTGACCCTCCACTGTGCTGCCAGCCCAGTGCCCTGGTCAGGCCAGGCTAGGCTAGGCTTTGCAAAGACTACATGGAAGAAAAGGTGCTGAATTTAATGGAGGTTTGGGGCTCACTTTCTACATCATCTCCCACTTAGTTCTTACTTCTCTGCTTGTTTTATTAATAGCAGCACCTATTTTTGTCACACCTACAGAGTTTTTCTGTGCTAGAGCCTGCAAAACCTACTGCAAAAAGCTGTTCCCTTGCCTGTCCCCTCCGTCCCATTCTCTCCAGGCTTGTTCTCCCCTCAAAAGCCATACTTTTGGACCACTGTACCTCAGACAGCAGTGATGTGGGGTTTAAAAGGTAGAGCTGGCAGGATATTTTTGTGAAGTTAAAAAGAAAGCAAAACAAAGCCATAAGGGAAGGGGAGGGTTTCTGGAAGGCCTTTCCTGGCATTGGGCATGGAGGTCAGCGTGAGCCTACCACTCAAGAAATGCCCCATCTGCAGTGCCCAGCAACCTGGCTCCTGAGTGACCACAGTGCAGCAAAACCCAGCAGCACCTCTCGGAGTGGTCTGGATGCTTGGGCTGATGGAGCCAGAAGTGCTTCCCAAGTGCTCTTACCTGGGTGATGAAGAAGTACCTGTACACATACATTGATGCAAAGACCAGCCCCAGCAGAAGCACGAGGAGGCCCATGGTCAGGTAGCACACCCCGCTGAGTGATGAGCGGCGGCCCTGCGCCGTGGGGACGGGCTCCTCCTGAGGGACAGAAGCACACACTGTCAGCTGCTGCTGCAGGGCACCACCAAACTGCTGTTCTATCCACAGTGTGCTTCAGGGCACCAGAAATCTGCTGTTCCATCCACAGTGTGCTCCAGGGCACCACCAACCTGTTGCTCCATCCACAGTGTGCCCCAGGGCACCAGCAACCTGCTGCTCTATCCACAGTGTGCCCCAGGGCACCAGCAACCTGTTGTTCTATCCACAGGGTGCTCCAGGGCACCACCAACCTCTTGTTCCATCCACAGGGTGCCCCAGAGCACCAGGAATCTGCTGTTCCATCCAAGGTGTTGTGCCATGCAATGAACAGGGCAGACACTGCCCTGCAAAGCTACTTCACACGTGGAGACAGTAAAACTCTTCTTATGCATTTTGCCTCCCTTACCCCAGATACATAAACTATATACATATATATTTATATGTATTGAGAAAAAATTGTATATGTGTGTGTGTGTGAACATACACAGATATATTTATCATCAGCTTCCCATCAATTGTTCAGAACAAAAACAAGCTTTGTTTCAGGGGGAGATAAAGACTGACCAAAAATAAAAAATAAGATCAGGAACTAAGACTTTCTGGCTACTGAATGTAACATTATTTATGTATTTATAGTCAAAATTTTATTGTTGAAATGCTGCCACTTATGGCAGAATTTCTCAATGGAAATTTTTGATGGGAATTACTGGTCCCAGAGAGGTAACTCCTGGCCTTGCTGGGGTGAGCTGACACAAACAGATGTGCTGATCTCAACTTCATTTTCAAGCACATTGCAGCATAGCTCCCAGGAAAATGGACAGAGCATCAAAAGAAAATATACCTGTCCTTTTCAGAGTGCTGCCCAATCTACACAGACAATAGCCAGCTCACCTTGTCACAGCCCTGAAAACAGAGGGCAGTGCAAAGGCAGGGTTACCTTCCAGAGACAGTTCATCCCAACCAATGATGCTCTTGTTTTTACTACCAAAATAACCCTTCAAAATGTTAAGCAGGACGATGTAAGGTCTTTCAGAAGCAGATGAAAGAAGCTGGTTCAGAGATGTCCCAGTTTCCACAGAGAAGAGCTGAAAGCTGCCCTCAGCTGAGCAGGCAGGCAGGGGAGAGAGGCACCAAGGAGGGCTCTTGCAGATTAATTGCCTCTGTGCAATTTGGGGTCTGATGTGTTTGACTAGACAGACACTCTCTCCACAGCCACTTGGAGACTGCTACAAACAGGAGGAACAGACTGAAAAGCAAACTTCAGCCTCTCATTTCCAAGGTTCCTCACTTCTTCAAGGAAGAGATGCTTCTCCAGAATAATGTAGCCAAGATACACATGGTAGTGCCAGTGCTGAAGCCCCAAGGGAGAGGCCCCTGGGCCCCTGCCACCCTCTGGTGGCATTGGAGCAGCTCTGCCCAGCCCAGCTGGCAGCAAACACCCCTTTCCCTACCTGCAGCAGCCCTTGTGAGAGCAGCAGCTCAGTGCCAGGCTTGGAGGCATGGCTCCTGTCCCAGACTAGGACACCCAGCATCACTGAGGCACTCCTGGGACCCTGCCAGGTGGATTCCCTGCTCCTGCCCCACACCTAAGCTCCACTGAGATGCAGCAACAGGGGCAGAGCCAGGAGCCTGCAGCCTCTCTCCTGCCTGCTCCACTCCTAGCCAACGGGGACTCCTCCAGTTACTGACTTTTCTATTCCTAGCCACATCCAGCCTGATAACTGCCAAGACCAAAGTTCCAGCACACCTCCAGGAGAAATTAATCTACATTTATTTCTCCTTCATCCCAGCTCCTGGAAGACCCACAGCACCTCTGTTCACTGCCAGCTGCCTGCACTGAAGAATCACTGTAATCAGTTTGCTGCTGCTCCTCTAGCAAATAAAGGGATGAGCAAGCTGAAAAATATCTTTTTTTTTTCCTCTCCTTCTGCAGACAATGAGCAGCAAGTCTGACAAGCCACAAAAAACAGGGAAAAAAAGGAACAAAAAATCACATCACTAGAGGAAGTTTAAAGTCTTTCTGACATGAACCACTAGGACAAGAAAGTCATGCTGGATGTCAGGTGTTTCACAAAAACAGCTTTTCCCCAGATACTTGTCATTACAGAAAGAGTGCAGATGGTGGGGGTGAAGAGGAAGGAGAAGATCTCCTGACACTGAAGCAAGGCTGAGAAAATGTTTAATGCTCTGCAAGTGAACCATATCCAAAAGGTGCCAGGTTGCAGTGGGGTTAATGCACTGCTGCTCCTGCGGTGGGCTGCCAGTGCTGCCTCCAGGGAGGGCTGGCAGAGAGGCTTCATGAGGACACAGCAACTCAAAGCACAAAAAAAAATTTCTCCGACTAAAAGAAAAGCTGCATTTGAAGAATGGTAGGGAGGGAATGGTTTGCTACTTCCTAGGGCAGCTCTGTCTTCTTTGCATGACCAAAGACACTGTGAGACATCCCACCTCTCACTGCCAAAGATGAGTTCTGCTCCCTACGAAAGATTTCTGGCTCCAGAAAAAATGCCCAAGCTTTGCCTTGTGGAAGAAGGTGGGAGAAGCAAGGCAGAGTTTTGCTCTGGAAGAAGTTATTAAACAAACCCCAGATTCTGAAGGAGGATAGAAAAAAATCAACAGCAACCATTCTGATGGAGCAGCAATTTAGGCAGTGAGGTTAAAAATGCAGCCAGCTGGGCCAAAGGGAACAGTTAGCACAGTCCTGCAGAATATTGCATAAAAATCACCTGGAAAAAACTGACTAAACATGGGTGTCTCCATCTCCCAGCCCAGCAGGTAGAAAAGCCACCAGCCTCTACACTGTGAATAAATGACAATGTAAAAGCAGCTATGTCAGTCTGCACGTCAGCTTGTGGCTGGAGCTGTCCCAGAGCTGGGAGCCCATGGATGGAGCAGTGCACAGCCTGCATAACCAATCTGCACCAGCCTGGAAACATCCAAGAAGCCTGTTCCACAGGCTGCTGCCCTGCTTGTGCCACTACACACCTCCTTTCCCACAGGAGTCCCACTCCTTGCAGTAGAATTGTTAACAAAAAGGGTACTCTAAAAACCACAAAATCCATCACAGCTGATTTCCATCTTTTCTTGCCTAGGAATGCTTGGCTCCCCAGCAAAGGGAGAATCAGCCTTGGCAGCAGGGTTTTCCTGAAGAGCAGTTCATGTCTTTAAGGTGTGCATTTCCAAAGGACAAAAATCAAAATATTAACACACAAAAATGCTGCACATTCACCAGATGTTTAACAGTATTCTAGAGAATTCATTAACCAGACACACTGCTTGCAGAAGCCATCCTATCCGTTTTCTGCCCTTGGGGTTTTTTGGCCAAGAGGAAAGGGAAAGGTTGGGCAGAGGCAGGGACAGGTATTTCAGCTGAGTAAATGAGTTTTCCTCTTTTCATTGTTTTAAACACAATATTCCAAGAGCTGGACATATTCTACACAAAAATGAACATAAGGCCCTTCTTCCCCTCCCTGGGCTGAGCAGAGGACAACCATTCATTTGTTTCTCCATGAAAGAACAGAAGGAAAAGCAACAGCAGTGGCAGAAGGGCAGCATGCCTACAGTCCAGGGACTACAGATGTGCATGTGGGGAGGATGCACAGACACACCCCCGGCTCTGCAGGGTATCTCACTGCCACTCCACACAGTGATTCCTTCTTTGTTCCATTTCCCTTGGCAGTGCCACTTTGCTGACCCTTACAGAAAGGAGGCCAGCTCCTTTTCCAGTGGACAATTTCAGAAGAGGCAATCGGTAGAGCTCCTTATGCTCGGCAGCCCAAGGGGAAGCCACAGCTCTCTCTTCCCCTGCATGGTGAGTGGGGGAAAAAGCACCCACCTGTCACAAAGAGCACCTGAACACTTTGGGTTTTTGCCTGGCATTGTTCTGTTAATCCTTCATGCTGCTGGGAAGAGTCAGAGGCAGGTCCAGGCACAAGCCTGAGCTCCCAGACATGCTGACTCTGCCCCAGTGTGCAGGCACGATTGCTTTCAGACACTCAGCCCAGTACCCAGCAGCAGACAGGATATTGGAATATAAAAAGGAATTCCTTTCCTCGGATAAAACAGACTCTTCACCAGGACTCAGTGCCCTGCCAGCTCATGGGGCCAGCACAGGAACAGAGCACAGGAAGCAAATACCTAGATGGGAAAGGATGGAGGCATGATACAGATCATGGGGTAGAGAAGGCTTGAAAGTAGCCTAAGGGTGGGAAAAAGTCCTAATTCAGTCTTTGTGGATTTTCTTTGGAATTTCACGTCATGCTGAAGACATGATGAAAAAGGCTGGTGTCCTGTTATCCCTGATTGGTGCTAAATGGTTAAGGAACAGTTCTCCTACAAGGGGGTGGTGGACAGAAGCCTGGCTAGGCACAATGTCTGGTTCTAGGTTTGGAAACCAAGTTCAAAAGCCACAGTGAGTCAGAGCAGGAAAGCATCCCAGGCACCTGTGGCTGAGCCAGCCCCCCAGCACTGAGCCTTTGGGCACAGCACTGGAGGAGCTGTTCACAAGAACCATACCTGGTGAAATGCTGCCTTTGGAATCTCATTAATACAGGAGAAGGCTATAAAAATAGAAAAGTGACATTATTGCTCCTTTATCACCCAAGTCTTGCCGAAGATGACAGAAGTGAGAAAATTAAAGTTGTCGTATCACGCCTCGATCCCTTCCCGAGTCGCACACTGCCTCAGCAGAGATGGGCTCAGCTCACAGCCCTCTTCTGCTTCTTCAGCTTTGGAAACAGCTCTGAGTCCTCCACAAATACTTCTTCCTGCATTTCTGAAACACATGGGTTTGAAATCCTTCCCTTTAAGTGTAGCAGGGCCTGACAAACAGGGGACAGAAATTGGCAAGTGTCTAAATATACACCCCCAACAGGAAAAGAAGCATGGGGTGACTAAATATAGCAGATGTGATTTTGATGACTGACAAGTGAGGAGAGAAATGCAATGCAAAGGGATGCAGTTTGGAGAGCAGTGCCATCTGAAATATGTCATTGTTCTCTGGGACACTGTTAAAGGGAGCAGCAGCCTGAGCTCTCAATGTTTGATGCACTGACATAACTGCAGACACTGCATGGCTTCCTCAAAGGATGCAGGCTCCAAACTTAAGAAACTCACATCACAACAATCTAACTTACCTTGCTGTTCACTCATTTCTGGCAGCCAAAGGCCAACACAGACTATGGAAAAGAAAAAAAATCAGTTCAAGGTTGCTACCTCCAGCACATCAAGTCCCATATCCACAGCAAAATCAGTTCATGCTTTACAAAACATAAGGACTTGCAATAGGGGCACCCCCACAGACTTCAAGTGGAAAAACCCCACAGCTGATTGCTGGAAAACTGCAGTGCTGCCACTTACAGTAGGCGTAAGCTGGAAAGGACTGAGCACTCCTCTGATGTGGTGGCTTAGCTTTGAGTGTCCCCTGTTGGGAAAGTGACCCCCAGGCCGGAGAGGAGGAGAGGAGAGGAGAGGAGAGGAGAGGAGAGGAGAGAGAGAGGAGAGGAGAGGAGAGGAGAGGAGAGGAGGAGAGGAGAGGAGAGGAGAGGAGAGGAGAGGAGAGGAGAGGAGAGGAGAGGAGAGGAGAGGAGAGGAGAGGAGAGGAGGAGAGGAGAGGAGAGGAGAGGAGAGGAGAGGAGAGGAGAGGAGAGGAGAGGAGAGGAGAGGAGAGGAGAGGAGAGGAGAGGAGAGGAGAGGAGAGGAGAGGAGAGGAGAGGAGAGGAGAGGGCAAAATGAGGAGAATCCCAGGTGAGCCCATGGGGAAAGACTGCCTGAAAAACTGCCCTGGCTAAGAGAGGTCAAAGCTCTGCACTAGCAATGAGAGGCCTCTCCAGGAACCCACACATGGAAGGAGGGTCCTTCCAGGGCAAAGGGCATTTCTGATGCTCTAGGTCAGAAAAGGAAACATGTGCATGTATAGACAGAGAGCAAAACACACACACATATATATAAATATATATATGTATGGTGCACAGTTTCCAAGGCAACCAAAGTCGCTGCTCACATCCTTGAGCAGTGCCTGCACTGGCCACCAGACAGCATTTCCACAGAGAACACAACTGATGACTTTTGGACTCAAAGATGCCTGGAAGCACAAAAAACCCCAAAACAAACCAAAAGCAAGCCTGTAATTAAGAGACTAACACAGCTGAAGGCAGAAAAGTTGCAATAAATTAATCTAATCACACCTTTGAGTGACACATCACGTGACTAGCAACAAAGCCACCTGCCTCAGGAGTCACTTCACAGCACTGAAAATTAGAATATCAAAAACAACCACTGGCTAATTAAAACCCCCAGCTTTGTTGCTATATGACAAAGACAGCAGGATGTTAAAAATGCAGCCTAGCATGTGGGAGCTCTTAAGCACTCAGTGATCATATTTTGCTTCTCCCTCATCAGCAAGAGAGATATAAATCCCCCTCTTTTCTCCTTTTTTCATCCCTTTCTGGAACTGAGGGGCTGTTTCTCCTCCCTCTTTGTACAGGGGTGAGGAATTAATTTCCATATTTTTTTAATTTTGTTTTTTTGGCAGAGGCACAACTTCCAGCTGGAATGATTCCAGCCTCCCTCTCCTTTTTCTCAAGAGTACAACCATTCAGAGCATTAGCAAAGCCAACAAAGCCCCTGGTAAAAACAAGGCTGTTCTTACCACACAGCTGAAGCCCTGAGCATCATGTTGAACAGAGAGGCAGGCAGAGAGAAAATAAACAGCTGCAACACACAAAGTGGCAAAAAAAAATCTCAACCTGGGCATTTAACAGCCTGACTGCCAAAATACTGATTCTGATAAACACAGCCTGATTTCCAGGCCACTCACTGCAATGATGGGGAAAATCAGTCCTTGCCACGGAGCAGCTTCAACAGCACAACTAAAAGGCTCAGGAGCACCTGGGGAGACCTCACCTGGGAGAGAGAAGGAGCCAGCACAGCCATGTGAAGGCCATGGGTTGTTTAGGGTTTTTTTACAAAAGACTCCCTGAAGTGGGAGGTGGCATTAAAAAAATGGGAATTTTCCCCAGGAGAAGAAGGGAGGTTAAGCTTTGGCACTGGGTCTCACAAGCTCTCCAGAGCAATGAAAGGCAAAAGGCAGCTCAAGCAAGAGCAAAGCAGAGCAGCTGCTCTGGGAACAGGGGAGGCTCTTAACCTGAGAGGCTGGCAAATTTGAATCTTGACTCAAAGGTAAAGACACATGCAGATGGGCAGACACCTGATTCCTTAAAAGACCTCTCACAAATGCAAAAAATATTCCAGAACACTGTGAAACTGAGGTAAGGAAATGCCAACAGCTTTCAGCTTGCTCTTGGTGTAGCTGAGTCTTCCTTCTCCTCCCAGGTGAAGGGAAGAGAAGCTGCTACCAAAACCAGTCTGTTTGCTTCTACCATCATGCAGGCTTGGAAGGAGGAAGCCATGAGCCTGGGTGCCACCAAAGTGCTGAGATGTCCCTCAGGACACACACTCCTTTCCCCACACTGCAGTTCTACAGCTGCTCCCATTTTAAACAAACCCACCTACCAACCCGTGCCAAGAGAGCCAAGAGAGACAAGGCTGATTTTGCAAGAGGTGTGAAGGACTTGGTGCTGCAGCAACACATCTGAAAGCAGAAAATGTGACAGGGAAAAGACACATCAAAAAGTTTCACACCATTTCACCTGAAGATTTTTATCTCTAGTGATGCCTTTGGATGCTAATGAAGCACCAGGACTCACCTGGACACTGCCACTAGGCTCTCACACTGCTTCTCCCCCCAGAAAGCTCTGTGTCTGGCGAGCTTTTGGCTGTGTACAATTTAAAATCACAGGACCCACCTCGGAGCTTACACAGTACAGGCAGGGAGAGAGGGTCAAATCAGCCATTCTGAATCTCACCAAGAGCAAGCCAAACACAGCTGATGGATGTGCCAGCCAACTGGCCAATGAAGCCAGCACTTCCCTCCTCACTCTTCCTCTAGATGTGGCTGATTCCCAAAAAGCTGTAAGAAAGGACACAGCCATGCCCAAGAACACTGAAGGTCCTGCCTTCTACTGGTTCTGAAGACAAGAGGGGCAGTCACAGCCAGAAACCTGCATTGACCACTCTGAGCAGAGGGGCAGAGTCCAGCATCTCCTGGAGGGCAAGTTCAGTCACCTTCAAGGAATCTGACTTCAGGTTATAGCATTTGCTTCTTCCCTGAAAATCGGGACTTGCACAGTGTCACACCATAAAATGAAGTCACTGCTCCCTTCTGGAATACTGACAGCTATTATCTCTTCTCCCAGCAACAGCACAGGAAAACTCTGACAGTCAATTCTACGCTTGAAAATTCACCACAAAGAAAAGGTGTCTAGTTTAACAACAGCAAGAGAGAAGAGGCAAATTTACCCTTCTCTCTGTTGTTCAAACTGACTTCAAAGGTAAGGAATGGCACCAAGGAAGACAACTCTGAAAAGCAAGTGCAGAGAAATGAGTGAAAAAACCAGCAGGCTCACACTGTCCTCCCTCAAATGGTAACACTGGCATTAAAAAACTCCCCAAATATTCCTAGGTTCTTACACATCACTTGGGAAGAAAATACATGTCTACAAGTGAAAATGCCTTTTCCATCTCTTGTAAACCTTGTAATGAGCAAACATTTGGTAGCACAAAATCAGGAACTGCAGAGCAATGCTTCATCCTCCATCTCTCCAGACCTGGCTGCAGTATCCTGCAGGATGCAGCTCCCTTCTTCTGGGTTTCTGTCCCATACTTACTTCTAGTTCATTTGTATACCCCTTGAAACTCCTCTTTTTAAAGGTATTTTTTGGTTTTCTGTGTTTTGACAAAAAAAAAAAAACAAAACACCAAAACTGCTGTGCCCAAAGTGGGTAAATGAAACAGGCTCTTCCCAGGGGAAGAGCTCCTCCATGCAAAGCTGGGCTGGCTCCGGCTCTCCCCCAGGTTTGGGAGAACACACACCTCTAGGCAGATATTTCCAGTGTCTCTGTCTCCAGCTCTGCAGTGAAAGATAGCTATATTTTTCAAAATTCAGTTGCATTTATAACATATCTGCTTGGAATAGACATTCTGTATCCTAATCCCTCTGCCAGTTTTAGCCAGATCCTTTGTCATGCTTAGCTGGAATATCAAATATTCATGTCTGGAGTCCAGTAAGACACTGAAGTCTAGTATTTCATTAGAGCAGATCCTGCAAGGGTCCAGAGACTTTTTTTTCTTCCCAATTCAGACCTTTTCCTCTGCATCCAAGGCATCCCCAAACCACAGAGAACCAAAATCAAATGACAGTGCTTCTCTTTAAGCTGACAACTCTACAAAATGAAGTCATCACTTCAGCTCATGTGGTTATAGGAGGGTTGGGCAAAGAACAGGAATAACCTTCTGTTACAGGAGGCTGCTTCTTCAAATTAGGATCTACCACATTCAACTCCCTAAGCCTGAACGTGGTGAGAACCCCCTGCAGCTCGAGAGCCTCTAGCCTGGACTCAAGCCTGCAAACATGTCAATGAGCACAATCAATCCACACTGCTGCCAGCAAGTTTTCCCTTCCTCTCTCTGAATTTACAGCTTGCTTTGTGAAAAAGCCTGTCCAAGTTTGGACAAACTTAGGGAAAAAAACCCCAGAAGAGCTTCCCAGGAAAGTCTTTGAAAGACTCTTCCTCACATCCCCTTCCCTTGCCATCTGTCTCTCACCTCACAACATTCTGCAAGGAAGTCACTCACAAAGCCCAACACTGCACTTGCACAGCACTATCCACAGGCTGGTGTGACTCGGCTTTCCATGCCCAAAGAGCCACTGCTCCTCCACCTGCCCCATGGAACCCAGCTCTGGAGTGCCACTGCTTAAGGGGCACCAAACTCCTGGGAGAGGCACGAGTGGCACTGCTGTCCTGCTGCCACCATGAAGCACTGATCCTCTTGGGCTTGCTCAGGCAAATGCAAAGCATTCCCAGCTGAGCATCAGGAAAGGCAGGGGAGCAGGGACACAGCACCAGCCCCAGCAGTGAGGCACTATCTGCCTGTTTAAGAGCTCCACAGCCACAGCAGAGCTACTCCTCATGGGGAGATGTGCAGTCACAGGGAACAGAGCTTCCTGGGTATCAGAGGGGCTCTCAGGGAATGTGCTCCCCACAGATTTCCAGGCTTTGCCCTGCTATTTCTACCAAACAGGGCAACCCCGCTGGGTGTGGGAGCTGTGGCAAAAAGGAGGAGGCTGGGGAAGCTCAGCCATCAGCCAGAAGCTGAGGCACCCACCAGAGGTCCTGAGGTGCAGCTACAAAGAAACTACACAGACACAGAAGGGCTGGATAGATCCAGGGCCAAGCAGCAAGCAGCTCCTTGTGGGAAACCTCCACACAACCTGGAAGGGTGTGATCCAAAGACCACTGAGTCTTGTCAAGACTTTGGGAATGCAGATGGGATGAAAGGCACAAAATCAAACCCTGTTATTAATCGGCAACCAACCAAGAGCAAAACATCAGTCACACCCTGCAGACACCATTGTGTGCAGCCTGCAACCTGGCAGCCCCTGGGCCTGTCTCTGCCAAATAATGAGCAATTATTAGAGAGGGGCACAAGGGGTCAAAAAAAAAAAAAAACCCAACACACATTTTGACCAGAGAGCTCCATCAGTTTTATTTGGTCCCTGTGGGTTTCAACATGCATCACAATCACAAGGAGCATATTTCCCAGAGCAGTTAAAGACACAGCCTATGTATTTATTTCCATTTCAGACTGCAAATATGGAGTTCAATGAAAACTCACTGAAGACTACTTTGCATCTGAAAAAATATTTGCCAATGGACACAACAGATTATTTTACTGGCTGCATAACCTCAAGATGCCTTCTGCTAAAGACAGCACACTTCTTACCAATGACAAGATTGTTTCTTCTATAAGCTCTTAAAATCTGGCAACAGTCTCAAAATTATGTGGATTTTTCTGACAGGAGTTTAAATTGCATATTCTTCCCGATTCAAGCCAAGCGGTGCAGGGGAGAAACAAGGCTCAGCACATGCAATTCTGCTGTCACGACTCCTCACCTACTACTTTTCAGGACACATTAGCATCACAGACATCTTCCTGCCTTCTGCATCTTTGCATTCACCAAGCACCTGCCAAAATTCACAGGCTGCGGAAGCTGCCGCTGAATCATTTACCAGCTCTGGCTCCTATCACTGGGATTGAAGTTATGAGATCAAAGAGGAAAGGAATGCAGAGCATGTTGTTTGCATGTCACCAATGCCACTTTGCTGCAAGGCAGCTAGAGAAAGACACACACAGACAGAAATTATTGGCAGCAGGAGCGGGAGTATGGCAAGAAAGCCTGGCCATGGAAAGACCAACACTGCAAGTTGGTGGTTTACAAAGGTAAAGCTCCAGCTAAGCCCAGGCACACCAAAGAATCCACTGTCATAGTCTGAAAAACATCATCAGGAAGAGAGACCACCTGATGTCAGTGGATGTGCTGCTCCCTGGACAGCCTCATGCTGCACAGACTATGTAACCCACTCTTGCCCTTATTTCATGGGTGTCCTGTTGATGTTCTTACATGTCTGTCTGCTGGAATCAAGAGGCTGTTGAAGGGCCATTGTTCTAAAATAATGTTTTTAAGTTCCTTTGTAGCTCTCAAAGGTGGGCTTAAAAGAACACCACCTGCCTCCCAGGAGTCAGAGAAAGGCCCAAGGCAATGTAAAACCCCCCAAATTTATTATTTGCTACCTAAGCAAATTTCATACATCTGGCAGGACCTGAAACAGAAAAATTTTGATTGCTGGGATCTGGCAGCACTAATGATAGAAATAAGTTTCTTTTACTTTATTACTTTTTAAACTCCTTTTCTCCCAGTGCTCATGAGAAATAAATGGATCCTGCTTGAACTCATGCAGGAGCAACAGAAAAGCCGAATTTCTGGCTGTGGAAAGCTGGTTTAATGGCAGGATGAGCTGGAAGTCCAGTATGATAGTCAGCTTCCAGGGCTGGACATCAGAGGCTGGAAGAAAACTAGCACCTTAGTTTGTAGTTAGGAAATACAGTCAGGTAATCACCAAAAGGTCACAGCTGGCCACGTTCCTCCAGGTCTCTGCAGAGCTCTTGGTGTGACATCAACAGATGCAACCATGATAGACTGAGCACAGCCAGACCTGGCAGCACAGCCGAGAGCTGCGGGCACATTGTGTGTGATGGGAGAGATCATCACGGTGTGACTCCCTGAACTCTGCAGAGCAGAGCAGCCTCCTGAAGCCCCTGCTGCAAAGCACTTCTCCAGGGCAATTCCCACTTGTTTGGTGAGGCACACAAGCAGGAACACTCTGCACTGCTGCAGGAACAGAGCAAAACCACAGCTCCCACAGCATTTCTTGAGTCAGAGAGATACCAGGGTTCAATAAATGATCAGATCACATGCACAGCCTAGGGATTTATGAGGAATACAGAAACACCATTTAGGACTTCTCCTCTGAACTGGAAGTGCTAGACCAAGGCAGCCTTGATGCCGTGGGTCAGGCCCAGCTCAGGACAACATCCTCACAGTACACAGTGTGGAATTCATCCAGCAGGTCTGCCCTGGCAGCAGGGCTGGCAAGCGGGGTTCTCCAGCACCAGAGACACCAACTCCTGCTAAACACAACAGTGCCTGGTTCACTGGCTGCACTCCCGAGAGGCACTGGCCGTGCCACCACTGGCAGGTGCCCAGCACGCCCGATAGCGCCTGGCACAGCTCACATTGCCCAGGAGTGACCGGCACAGCTCTGCCTCAGCCCCAGCCCCAGTTCTGCACCTGCTCTGGTTGCTCCAGTACCTTCGCTGCCTGAAGGAATCCCAGCCCCTACAGGCGCGAGCACTTGTTCCCCTCTCCCAACCATCACCTGAAGCCAGCAGAGCAACTCCACACCACCGTGTCAACTCCCGTCTGCAAAGCTTCTAGAGCCGTGTGCTCTTAGCTCTTTGCTTCTCATCTTGCTCCAGCACCATGTTTTCCTCCTCTTGACTCTTCCCCGTGCCAACCCGAAGCCTTCAGAGATGTCAGGATTTTAAATCCACCCATATATGACCAATCCAAAACTACATTCTCGCAGGCTAAACCACCCAAAGGGATGAGTTCTGCAGCCACTGAGTGCGCTGGACATTCACTCCGGTGCCCAGGGACGGCTGCTCCGCCATGGCGCCGCTACCCTGCCCCATCCCCTCCCCACTGCTCTAAACTTCGAGTGTCCCCAGCCCCCGAAGCCGCCGCTGAAGCCGGACACTCCTGCCGGTGCCGGTCCGAAGCAGCCCCACACCACCCGCATCTCTCGCCTCCCGCCGCCCATCGCCCCCGCCCCACTCACGGCGCCCGGGGGCAGCAGCACGGCGTCCGCCACCCCATCGCCCCCCGCCGCCTTCTCCTTCTCCTTGTCCGGCTTGAGCGCCGCGGGCGCCTGCTGGACGCCGATCTTCACCATGGCCCCGCTCCGCCGCCGGCCCCGGCACCGCCCCAGGGAGGGGCCGCGCCGCGCTCCGCCCTCAGCGCACCGAGCCCGCCGAGGGCACTGGGCGGGCACTGCGCGCCCAGAGCCGCCCCGAACCCCCAGAGCTGCCCCCTGGGCCCCCAGAATCGCCCCCGCTCCCCCAGAGCTGCCCCGGACCCCAGAGCCATCCCCGCTCTCTCAGAGCTGCCCCCGAACCCCCAGAGCCGTCCCGAACCCCAGAGCCATCCCCGCTCTCTCAGAGCAGACCCCGCTCTCTCAGAGCTGCCCCCGAACCCCCAGAGCCGCCCCCGGACCCCCAGAGCCGTCCCGAATCCCCAGAACCGGCCCCGCTCCCCCAGAGCCGCCCCGGACCCCAGAGCTGACCCCGCTCTCTCAGAGCCGCCTCCGAACCCCCAGAGCTGCCCCGACCCCTAGAGCCTCCCGTGACCCCCCAGAGCTGCCCCCGAACCCCCAGAGCCATCCCGGACTCCCAGAGCCGCCTCTGGACCACAGAGGCGCCCCACTCCCCAGAACCGCCCCCCGGCCCCAGAGTCACCCCCGAACCCCCCAGAGCCGCCCCGGGCCTGGCTCTCCCCGGGCCCCGGCTGCCCGCAGCATCCCCGGCAGCACCGTCTGGCCCCGCTCCGCTCGGCTGGCTGCGGGACACGGAGCAAGTGCAGCGGCACCCCCGGGACTTTGAGGTACGGGCACGGTCAGTGGTGCCCGTGGTGCTGCTGACATCGCGTCAGCAAAGGGGAAAAAAACAAGCAAAACTGAACAGCCGCCGAGCCTGAAGATGCATGAGCCTGCAGCAGATGTACAGAGAGCAGGGGTTACTCGGGGAAAAACTGGGAGAACCCAGCCGCTCTTGGTTTGGAGGCACAGAATCCGTGAACAGAGAGCACTTAGGTGGCCTTTTCCCAGGATCAGCTCTGGACAACACCAGATGGATTACCTTCATCCTGGGAACAGGCATCCAGAAAATGCCCTGTCTGCCAGAGCAGTGTGGCATGCATGGGAGAGCTTGGGGGAGGGTTGGTTTACTTTTGTGCCACCAAATGATGGCTGGGGAGCAGCAGGGAGCACAGCAAGGAGTAAAGAACACGTTGACTCTTTTGTCAAGTAACAAAATGGAAAAAAAAAAAACATTAACAAAACCCTCTCTGCCACCTACAGGTAATAAGAACAGTAGTAAATTGTCAGTGGCTAAACACAGCACTACCCTTACATTGATTTGGTCCACTAAAACATAGTATTTATTTATAATAAAGTTATTATGAGCATTTTCTTTCGATCCAGATGGGTTCATTATGTACTGAGTGCTTTACATCATGTTTTGAACTAACTCATTGATAAATTAGTGCTAAATTTTATTTGTAAAAGGCATCTTTGGCAAAGATTCAACATTGACTCACAACAAGAATTGCTCACAGTGCTGACTTACATTGTTCAATATTTGGAGTTGTTTGGTCCTCCCAGCATCCCATCCTGTGGGTGAAAGCTGCACGGGGATTGCAGGGTTTATTTCACACTGAGATAAGGGGCTGCATTTCCACAGAAGCCTTTAATTTCAGGAGCTCAAACTGAGACAAGATGGTCCTCATGGAATATATGGAAAATGGGAATGTTTACAGCAGATCCAAACATCTCACACTCAACATGCAAAACGGGAGACAGCCCACCAGGGACTTCCCTGGCTGAAGCTGTAAGGCAAATGCTAACTCTTCTAATAACATTTATTCTATATCACTTGTAACCTTAGAGCAAGGGAAGGGCCAGAACAGGGCAGAAATCCCCTCTCAATCCACCAGATCATCCTGCTGCCCAGACTGTGCTCTGCCCTGCCCTTTTTTCAGGTTGTTCCCCAGAACAGCCCTCTGTGTGACAAATGCTGTGTTACCTCCTCTCCTCCAGCCCAGGGGTCCGCTGGGCAGCTCTTGCCACAGAGAAGAAACTTAAAGCCAGGATGCAGCCGAAGAAAAGTGATTACGAAGTCTTACATCTGATAAAACCAGAGCAAGCTTGACACTAAAATCTTCAGTTTAAAGGCAGAAGTTAAAGAAAGTTGAGGTTTGTTCTTTCCATTTATGTCTAGTGTGACTCTGGCCCCTCAGCCCAGCCAGTCAGTCTGCAGGACTAGTAGGACACATCTGCAGTCAGGAGAGTAAAGGATCCTCTTCTAATATTTAGGTTATTTGTGACAGATACAGAGAGGAATAGGCATGAGGCTCTTGATGTTCACCAGGGCTCCTGACATAACTAGTCCGTAGATTTTCTCAGAGGCAAACAGATGGAAAGGCAGCATCACACCATTGCCAAGCCAGGAGTGCAGCACCAGGCAGCAGTGACAGTGTGACTGTGCCCTTCCTTGCATCAGGTGCTGGCCTGTCAACTGCTGAATCAGCCTGGGTCCACTCCAGAGCACAACTGATCTTCTGTTTCAAGCGAGGGGTATTGATCAAATATGTGAGACTGGCACTGGAGTGTAGGTGTTGGGGTGTCCCTGTGCAGCCTGGCTGTTCTCCAGCAGAAAACCTCACCTGGCAGCCACCGCCCTCCCTGCAGGGTCTGCACCTCGTGGCCAGCACAGCCTGAACTGCAGCCGCCTGTGCTGCATGAACTGGCCCCAGAAGGACACCCAGAGCTCCCGGGGAGGGCACAGAACCTGCAGGATGCTGTTAAGGTTCACGTGTTCTTTTTTCTTTTGTACATGGTAATATGCACAAGTGCCTCAAACAATCCAAGTTTACAGTACTTGTGAACATAGCTGGAATATTGGAATATTTTTCTGATGTACCATAAAAAAGGACTGATAAGGAAGGCAAGTTATTATCACCATAACGATGAGCCCAAAACAAGTAAAGGAAAACATCAAAATAATTATAAAATGGGTCAACATTAAGGGTGTAAACCGTTAAGAGTCTTTACTTATTTAACATTTCAAGACTGGGTCTCAGTCACAGCCACAGCGTTCTGTGGCATCTCCAGATTTCAATTACATCCCTGGATAAATGGCTTTGCAAGCATTAAGAAAAATCACCCAAGTTATCACAGGCCAAGTTTCAGACTAAAAGATTTCTCAGTAAGAAATCTCCAGCTCTAGGCCCTTCAGTCAGAGGCTTAGAGGATAAACAGTGACAATGAACTCGAGGCTTCTAACACAGCTTAAAACTGTGTCTCTTCCCCTGCAGTGGAGAAGTGACATGCTGCTTACAGAACATCTCGCTCAAATCTAATGTCTTTTCTATTTTTAAGCAAGCAGGTTTCTATTTAAAACTGCCACCTTACCGACTTCCTTAAAGCCATCTGCTGGTTTATTAGTCTGTAACAATAAAGTTTCCATCTCTGAATGTAATTAACGGAATCTCAGGGACAATTTAGTTGACTGACCTTTCATTAAGAATAGCAGCGTGATAGCACTTCTCAAGTAATGAAGTGGCACCTTTATAAACCTTTATTAAACTGTCCTCTACCTTCCCACTTGTCACTTTTCAAAAAAGCACTTATGAAAAAAAACCATACAAACCAGTATTAAAGACAGAGCACAAGATAATTGCTTTAATATATTCCGAGCCAACCAAAATGTGTTTGTCATGTATTGAGCTGCATCAATTTCTGAGGTCTGCCTGGTGTCTTAGCTGTCATACCTCACTGTACCACACTGGAAGAAAATGAGAATTTTAGAGTCTTTAAATCCTTCTGCTTTTCCACTGGAGTTCCAATAAGGGCTTGTACTAGAAAGTGTGCCTAAAAATGAACACAACTCTGTAATGTGATGAAAATACACTTTTATTTTCCCTTCTTATGCTTGATCAATTAAACAGAAAGGAGGAGACAGGTTGGGCTAAAAAACAAGAAACTGTTAAAAAAATTATAATCACTTTTAAAGGAGGAGACCACAAACGCAGAGGATGTACTCATGGTTTTTTGCTATTCCTTTCACAATCTATTCCTAATTACCACACATATTTGCATGAGGTAAAGCAATTACCTGTAGCCAAAGGTAGGGAATCAATCCAGTGGTTTCCATGGAAACTTACAGCTTTCATCTGTAACTGAACTGAGCTGAATTTCTTGTCACTCCTGGGTACCTGCCACACCAGCCAGGGCAATGTGTCAATACCTGGTACCGCTATCAGGGACCACATCCCTTGTTCCTTCTTTTCTTTTCTTTGAAAAAAAAACGTGATGGTTCAACAGCAGCAGGAAGCCTTGGGCTACCTAGGAGGGTAAATGGAAAATTATTACCATTATGTACTTCAAAAATAACAAGAGAGTAATTTTCTCCTAATAGTAGAAATTATCCTGGATTAGTCTCCCTTCTGGAAACTAGCAAGTTCCAGGTATCTTGGTTTTCTCCCTTTCACAAACTCTGGTGTATAAAAGGCCAACACTTGGCATCCTTCAGTCAGTAGCTGAAAAAAAGTATTCACATTTCAAAAGGTGTGCACAGACCAGATGCACAATGGCTTTGACCTGAACAACGTTCAGTTAGCTACTGGTGGCAGGACTGCTGAAAGCCAGAGCCAGGGGCTTGTTACCATTTGGTTGCCTGTTGTGGTACCAAAACCCCTTCACACCATGTGCCAAAAAATGGGGAGGGATGTCAGAACAGGAAGGCAAAATGTGGTTTGGAGACAGCACCCAATATACCCAAGCTGGATTTTTATGTCACGGGATAAGCGGGGAGCATACCCAAACAGCAAAATTACCAGGACTTTTGTATAGTTTATACTTTTTATGATTTAGAGGGAGATTTTCCATTGACGCATTCACAATTTACCTGGAAACTTGTTAGGGATTCCACGAACCAAAATACTTCAACTTTATGTAATTTCTGGAACCAGCAGGAAGGGCATTCGAGTTGGTGGAGAAGCACTAGCAAAAAGAACAGGATACAAGCCTAAAAACCCAGAAAGCGGGAAGGGCTGTATTTTCCTACCTTTACATAGAATGCAAATGTTAAAACGCAGCTCAGGCACAAGGGGAGAAAGGGGGTGTAGGGGAGATGCTGGTTTAGGATAAAAGGCTGGGGCTAGATTTAAGCAGTTGCTGGAAAAAGCAGGTGTGAGATCTCAGCCCAACAGAGTTCAGCTGCATTCTTGCCCCATTTCCCAAGAGCCCCAGCAAGGGACAGAGCCCCAGGTACAAGAGAAGGTGTAACCTGAGCTCTCCCTGCCCCTTTCCCTTCAGTCACCTCATTTCTAGTGCTGTACTCAAAAACTGGGCTTTTTGCTGTATCTGCACCAACCTTGAAATATTCTGCTTGTCTGATGCTAAAAGAGGCCAAAACCCACATGGATGTAGAAAACCACAGACTGAACCAAAGCCCCCATCCTGCCTGCCAGAAGTGTGGGAGGGAATTTGGGGAGACTGGCTTGTGTTCCCCTCACCATAAGGACTGTTATCTCAAAGTCATTAGGCCTGGCAAAACCCACCTTGTGGCAGGTGCAGGCAACTGTTCCCTCAGCATGAGCTCTGCCAGAGCAGTGTCTGAGCCAACAGGATAATCGTGGGAGGCTCCTTAGTGCAGAGGCAGCACAGTACCAGCCTCAGACGTGGGGAGTGCAGCACCCCTGGCTCCAGTTTCTGTGGTGTCAGGTGCCTTGCCTCAAGAAAACGTTCCTGAAATTACAGTTCTGAGCACAATGCCTGTTTTAGTCAGCTGCAGAAAAGCCAGGGAGTTTGAGGAGGTATTAGCTCACACCAACAGCCACCAGCTTTCACCAGCTCATGTCCATCCATCATGTAAGAAACCTACTGTGAGCAAAGGCCACACCTTTTTCTTATTTCTCAGTATTCCTCTTCTTCAATAGGGACCATTTACAAGTGTATGGAGTGACAGGACGGGGTAATAGCTTCAAAAGGACAGAGGGCTGGTTTAGACTAGGTGTTAAGAACAAAATTCTTTACTGTTAGGGTGGTAAGGCATTGGAAGATTGCTCAGAGGAACTCTGCATGACCCATCCCTGGCAGTGTTTAAGGCCAGGTTGGATGAAGCTCTGCTCAGGTGGAAGGTGTCCCTGCCATGGCAAGATGATATTTAAGGTCCCTTCCAACCCACACCACCCTATGATTCAGAATTTGTTAAGAGTGAGTGACCACACTCAGCCTGAATAAAATGCTTTATGGCAACAGCAAAACACACTGAAGGGAAAGGAAGATGACACTGAAAACCAGCACCAGCTCTCCAGCAGAGTTTAGGCTGGGAAGGAGGAAAGAAAGTATCATCTCCTGCCAGCAGTTTGACTGTTGAAGAACTGCTTTGAAAGCTCAGATATAATAACTGTGGTGTTCCATGACAGCCACGTCCTCTGAGTGAGTCTGCTGTCTCTTTTAATTAGCACTTCTCCATGAACATCTCAGGATTTTATGTTACACTTAGAGAACTATCATTACCTTGAACCCAAGAGGGATGAAGTATCACAGGACAGTGTAACTAACAATATAAATAAACCCTAGGAGATGGAGGCTTTCCTGTTATCCAGGTGCAGGACTACGAAAGGAAGAGCCTGAATCTCCTCTGCCCTCTTTCACGTCTTCTGTCTCTGTTGAAATTTCTGTGTGATGACCTGTCATTGCCCAAAATATTTACACAGCAGGCACCCTCCTGCTTGCCCTGGTTCCTTAGATTTGGTACTTCAGTGCCTTGCCTGAATGCACTCCCGAAAATACACACCAAGACGAGAAAAAACAAGAACAACAAGCCCACAGTCAGCATGTTGAGCAGAGGTGCAGACTGAAGTGTGCAAGCCAAACACCTGCTTGGACATTCTCAGCTTTGGCTTCTTCTTTGGGAGGGTGACTCGGTGAACAATCCTTTTGTTCGGACACCTGGTTTGTCACACCCAAAACTGCTGCAGATCAGGTCACATGGAAGGAACCTGCCAACCCCCCCAGCCGCATGTGACATCCTATCATACCCATGACTCAGTTAATACCAAACAAAATCTCAGTATTGCATGGCTGACAAAGAGTCTGCAGCAAGAGACAGAACCACTCCTGTTTACAGCATCAGCACATTTTATACAAATTCAAGCAAGCTTGGACTCAGCAGCTGGCAGAATTGATCTAACCTTGCTATGTAAGAGTCCTCTGCTTCACAGCCCAAATGAAATAAAAGCCAAAGCAAGCAAATTAAACTACATCTAGTAATTGCCATGCTCCTGTTCAGAAGGTCCCAGGGAAAAGGGAATGAAGATGACATCTCTCATGATGTTCAATAATCTTGTTTCTCTGAGAACTGGCATGTCACATGGACGAGAACAGCCCATTGATTAGAAGAGGCTCTTGGGATCAACTGGACTCAAGCACATTTAGAAGTCAACAGTGCAAATGGACAAACAATGAAAAATACACTTGGATTAGTTCTAATGCAGCTGATTACATGGGCCCAATATTCACACAGCTGAAACAAGCCCCCTACACTCTCTTCTTGTCCCTTAACACTGCTTGACACCTTTCTGCCCAGGCATGAGGGCAATGCAAATCAGAAGGACATGCCCCAGCTCACCAGTAAATGCCCAAACCACACCACAATCTTTCCTAGCGCCCTCTCTTCGGAGTGTAGGCACAGCAAATGCAGATGACTCCATGCACAGAATATCCTTTAATGGCAGCTTCCATTCACCTGTGGTTTTATCTTCAAGGCCTACCAAACTGTATCCCTGCCCACCAAGCACCCCTGTTCCTGGGAATGTGTTTTCTACTTCCCTGCCACACATGAGAACCCATCAGCTGGCAGATCACATGGACACAGCTTGTGCCTGTTCTGCCAGCAAAGATGCTGGTCTGTAGAGCAGTTAAAAGTCCTGTCACCTCCCAGAGGCAATATTTACAGGTTGGTGTTACAGCTGGAGTGCCATGGACATATATTCCTCATGCTTTTTCAAAACACCCAACACAGCTGCACCAACAGCTACACAGTTGGTTGTGCCAAGGGCAGGCAAAGCAGTTTCAGTACTGCAGGGTGGGACACCAGAATACTCTCCTGAACATTTCAGGCATGACTGGAGTTACTTTTTGGGGTGTTGACACAAATTTGCTTCTAAGAAATGGGCTGCTGTATGTTGTGGTTCCCCATTTATATCGAGATTTGTCTTGGTGTAGTCCTGGGGTGCACATGTTGGCCCTGCTCTGCCTTCATGGTAAATCTGCAGTGCCCTTGTGTGAGACAGAAAGTTGGCAGTCTCATTTTTAATCACTTGTAGATTTGATTTCATCTGTGTTTTTCCAGATTTTTATTTATGCCTTGCAAAATTTTCCAGAAAGCAGAAAATCTGTTCAGTCAGGTCACATTGTGAAGGATATGCCAGCTTGTCCCTCCACAAGCCATCATGACACACTCCCCCTTGTCTCATCCTGTTCTGCCATGAGGAACTTAAAAATCTCTTGATTTAAGGAATTAAAAATATATAGGAATTAAATATATATAATAAATATATATTCTTCATTCCTATATTTAAAAATATATAGAAATTTAAAAATCTCCTAATACCAATATTGTCCAAGTGGAAAATATAACACACTGTGGGACTCCTGGAAACACACAGGCAACTCTCTTAGAGTGATCAAAAAGAAAAATCCATACTCTTATGAGCTGTTCTCCCACTCTGTGCCCGTGACTGCTGACCTATCTTTCACAGATCTCAGTGAGACACCCCACAATGTGCTGCTGTATGAACCCATGAAAATCTCCCCCCCGCAGCAGCATATCAGGTAGATCCCTGGATGAACATACTGCACTATTCACTGAAAGCACTGTGTGTATTAAAATTCCTTCCCTTCTGGGTCAGGAGAGACGTTGCAGTGCCCCACAATGCACCCCAAGCCATGCACAGAATATCCACATTCCAGACATGTCCCTGGCACAGCACATGGCTGCAGGTTTGCATGATGGCACAAGAATGTGACAAGTCCACATGGACGTCTAGGATATATATATTGAACTGGCTCTAGGACATCATCTTCCACAGTGAAGGATAGGCCTGAGAGGCAAGACTTCAGAAGGTGAAAAGCAATAGCATGCTGTTTTTTTCCAGAATCTCTATCTTAAGTTCAATGTTTTGGCATAAACATCATGTGTTTTCCAGGACACAATTTCAAGGAAAACACAGAATGAAGCCTGTACTCCAAAGTCTCATCTTAAAACTCATATAAAATTTTTAAAAGGACAACAGACAGGGCAATGGCACCTTAAAGCAATCCTATTTGTAAGAATTTGTATTTGATGAGAAACGCAGCCAGCAGGTTACTATAGCAGCCAGATCCATCACCTAGGTGACCAAGCACCAGTGATATCAACATTAACCTATCCCTACACACAACCTCACACTGTGCACATTACCAGCCTTCCATTTCTTGGAAGTTTCTTTCATACCAGCAGATGGACAGTACCAGAGCATATGGGCAGCCTCCAGGAGGGGTGAGCTCTCCTCACAGCACCTGCCTGCCTTGCTAAGGAGAATTATTTCTGACAGCATCACCTGTGGAAGTGCTGGGCACTTGAGGCAACCAACATGTATAACCTGATTTACTACCAGAATAATAAGTAGTAACTTGCTACTTTGGAAAAGCTTCTGATGGCCAAAGAGTCCACTTAACATAGCAGAGGATCTGAAGCATAAATCCACACAAAACAGAGAGAATATCTTGAGGCATTGGCAAGGTCTTCCCCCAAGGAACCATTACTTCTGGGAAGCCAAACTTTCAGCAAGGAACACCAAACCCAGTAAATTCCCAGGTCATTACCTTACCTATTCCACGGGAATGATCTGTTCCAAAAAATGAGATGTTTCTCTAATGTTTCACCGGTGCTGTTTAATTCTGAGCATCTGAGGAACACTCCTGAGTACAGACTGTGTTTGTTTACAACCAAGCAACACATCACTCCGATTACAGGGACAAATTCAACTCCAGACTCCTGGAAAATACTGATTTTTTTTGTAACAACATTACATAACTGGTAGCATCCGTAGTCTAAAGGGATTTTGGTTGCTTGGGCTAAAGGAAATTAAATGGAATTTAGATTTTTTTTCCCCCTTTTGTTAAAGGCTGCCTTATATCCCATTGAGAAATTAACTGAGGCAGAAATCTCTTTTCCTGCACTTTGATAAATAGGGATGACTCATTATTCCCCCATTTTGCTTTAAATATTCTGTCATCCTGGCAGTGTGCTTTGTTCAGCTATTCTCTCAGCTTCACACAGCACCTGCTGGAATGACACAGGAAGCCCTCTGTGGTTCTTCTGCCCTTTCATTGCATCCCCTCATCAACAGAGTGCTCTGACCTGTACACATCCTCACTTTACTTACCCAGCAGACACTTGCAGCCCCCCAAGACAGCCTTTCTTTGATCTCCACTTCCTGGACAGCAGGAGATTACATTATCTCAGCACAGCCAAAATACATGTCATACCTTTCCATGCCTTTGCCTGCATTGAAGCACACTCAGATTAGGGGCTGCAGTTTCAATTTTCAAAATAGACTGAGCTTCATTGATACTTCTGGAGGTGGGGAAACTTCTTCAATCAAATATATTTGTTTGAAACCTAACTGTTTGCTTCCTTGTCTTTTGCTCATCTTTCTCTGCCTCTTGCCTCCTGTTCCCTGTGCTCAGTAAAGACAGCGCTGTCTTTTACCTGATTACCCACGCACAGCTTGAGTACAGACCATTAGAAGCCAAGCCTTTTGTAATCCTGGAGAACAAAAGAATAACTGACTTCCTGATAAACCCAGTTTTCTTGTCTCTCACTGCCTGATGATGGGATAACACCAGCAAAAGAAAACAAGATCAAAGTCATAGTGCTGGGTCTGAGAAGATAAAGGAAAAAAATTCAGAAAGAAAAGAACCTTGAGTAGATGAGAGAAATAAGAAACACAATTCTGCAGCAATGGGAATTTGACACCGAGGCTAGACAAGGGCAGAAGATTCTAGGAAAAACAGGGTCTTTCTGTTCCAGGGAAGACATCTACTGGGGCCTGAAGGATTCAGCCTCAACACAGAAAACACTTGGATAGTGGAAAACAAAAAAATAGAAGCATGAGACTAATAAATGTTTTATTGTTAGCTGAGAACTGTACATTCTTTGTTGTTGACAAATGCAGCTTGAATTTTGCAGAGCTTTTGTATCTGCTTGCTTTCTTCATGAAAACACCCTTCAGAGGTGATCCAGGAGTGCCCAAGGGCTCCCACCCTGTCCCTGGAAAGGCTGGAGCTGCATGGAGGGCTGCGGCTCAGCCCCAGTACAAGAGCCAAAGTCCAGATTCTGTGAGAGGAGGACATACCTGCTTTGATTTGCTGCTGTCAGACAGGGAACAGTGTGACTTGGAAACTTTCAGAGGGACTGGCAAGGTGAACAGTACATCTGGATGCAGTCAACTGCTAAAGAAGCCCTCCATGTTTTTTTGTCTTGAATTAATGAAATAATGTTTATTTAGTTCATATCCCTAAGAGTCCTCTTCAGAGGACTGGATATCCAAGTCAGCATACCTTTCAGGACAGCTGGGTACCTTTAATGAATAACTGCACTTTAAGCCGTGAATTTAATTAAAATGCATCACCACACTGGAGAAAATATCCAGCCCTTGTGACATTATGCAATTGAGCACTCAGTGTAGAGATACAAGATAAACAAGGAACACACTGAACATCCTGCATCACTTAACTTCCTATTACTTTTTACCTTTTTTCTTTCTCAATTTCTATTTATATTTATATATTTAGAAAACATAAAAGGCTAAGTGAACATTGCAGAACTGTCAACAGCTGCTCAGGTGGAAATCTTGCCATTATGAGGTTGCAACCATGTCAACTGTGTAGAAACTTCCTTCACAAAACATCTCATTGGTCTTTCCTGCAGGAGCAATGAAATGCTCAATGTTTCCAACTCCATGCCTCTGAGAAATTAAATGGCTACTAAATGCTGGAATCCCATTTTGACTTTCATTTTTATCACTCTCAAAACCAAGACTGCAACAGCAAAAGGCAGTAGGATTTTGTCTGTTGTTGCAAAGTGCAAAGAGCAGCTCTAGACGAGGCAGGAATGTAGAACTTTGTATTTTATATAATGACAAACAAGACAAACGTTATTAATCTGTTTCTTTGTGGGGAAGGCTCACACCAGAGAAAACCCAAAAAAGCTGGAGAGAACTGCTTGAAGAGATCATGAAAGGAGACTTTCAAAGGCAGGGAGCAAAGAATCTTTGGATTACTTTTTTTCTTCCCTTTTTATAATGCACAGAGGACATGAAAGAGGTTTTTCAGTAGTTCTTTCTTATTCTAAAAGGATTTTTTTTTGGTTCCTGCTTCTCTTTTACATTAAAAATTCAAGTCTTGCCTTGAATAGGAAGCTCTGAGGCAAACAGCATCAAAGACATGCCCAAGTCAGGATCAAGTACATTGGTAAGGACATTTGGTTAGTGCCCATCTTGCATTGCATTCTTAATGTTGCAGATAAAAGTCAACAAATTTGAAGATTCAAAAACCAAACCAAATTTAGTTCAGCTGCATCAACTACTTCTAGAATAGTAAAAAATTAACATCTTTAAATTCCTAATGGTTTAAGAAAAAAAATTATGTGTGCCTATTCACAGTTGTGTTTGGGCAGAAGAAACCTCTCCTTCATACTCAAAGTGAAATTAATGATAAATAAAATTTATTGCCTTTTATTGCCTTTCTGTTGTGGTGAATAGGCTCTAAGTTACTTTTGAAACAGACTTGTATCCCACACCCTTTTTCTGCTGAAGGGAAAAATACTTTCTCAGCCAGCTGGTCTCTTTTCTGAGTAGGAAAGCAGCAGCAGAGCTGTTGAACAAGGACTGGAGACTATTTCTTGTGCAACAACAGAACAAACTTCAAGTCCGTTGTACCTACAAAATTTCCTGCTTGTAAGTGCAGGAAACCTCACAGATCATTGGGTAGTGAAACTATCTGCTAAAACCATAAAAATACAAAATAACATGAATAACATGAACATGTTGGATTTGGAAGTCAGCCAGAGGAAGCAGAGATGGTGCATCTGATGATATTTTCTCAGTTTCTTTCTCAGGGTAGATCTGAGCTTTCAAAACTGAAGTGTTACTGCAATACTTGTTCCCTGTCCTGCATATGTGGTTTTGGTGGATTGCCTACTGAATATTGAGTTAGGGATGCTGAGAGCCTGCTTGTGTTCTCAAAGTCCTGTGGCTAAGTTGCCCTAGTCAGAATTAAATGATACATTACACCCTGAGTCACCCTCTGCTAATGCCTGCTAGATGTTTTCTGGCATCAAGGTTTTGATTGGAGCTCATTGGAAATTTTCCATAAGGGAGATTTTCAGTTTCTGAGAAAACAGGAATTTTCCATGTGAGAAAAAAAGGTTGTTTCTGCCAAAAAAAAAAAAAAAAAAAAAAAAAAAAAGAAAATGTTTGTTTGTAAAGAGGACCAAAAGATGTATTTCATTTTGAATTGAATTAGACTAACCAAACTGCATAATGCCCCAGGTGATCTGTGTGAATTTTGGATACTTTCTGATGGAGACAGTCCAGCCAGAGCCCACCCCAGACAAAGCTGGGGCTGACTATGACTTTCAGATGTCCCCATGTGACTGCCCATTTCTGACAGCCAGGAGTGTCACACGTGCCTGCTGGGCTGGGCAGGGAGTCAGCAATCCCCCCAGATATACAGCAGGCCTACAGCAGTCCCATGCAGGATCTCCAGCAGCAAGACAGACCCAGACAGGCTTTCCAGTGAGAGAGGATGCACTTCCCAGGAATCCCCAGATGCTTTCTGAGCTAGCAATTCTACTTCCACATCCTTTGCTGGAAGCACTTCCTCCACTATTCCATCCCTATTCCCTATCAGCTCCTTCACCTCTGACATCCCTAGTGCCACTGCACAGTAACACACCTCCTGCTGCAGCTGCCCCTCAGCAGCTCCACACTGGCAGTCACTGGAGCAGTCTCCTCCTCCCTGGTTGGCTGTCCTCACCCCACACGAGGCACAAACTCTGCCCATCACACATGCAGAGCTCCAGGGGCGACCTCTATGCTGCTTCCCACCAGGAACATGAATGGGAGACAAAGCCATTGATGTTCTCCAGTCCCTTGCCCCTTCAGCAGAAGTTTCTCCTACAGCTGAAAATGCTCCCAAAGCTTGGTTTTAGTTTGTGTTTCTTTTTGTTTTAAAAACAAAACCACACAACCTCTCATACTTGTCTAAAAGGAGGTCCCTCCTTTGCCCTCCCAGTGCTCATCAGGAATGCCCTGAGATCTGGAGTGTCTGGACTGTCAAGCCAGCAGTAATCTTTTTTTCCTGTTCCAGTGGGCTCTGGCTCAGGCCCAGGCCCAGGCCCCAATATGCAGATAAACATCAAGGAACCCAGATCTCAGACCTGAAACTGATGTCATGAACAACCAGTGCATAGCCTGGATCTAATTCTGTGGCTTTGCTGCTGTAGATGAAAAAATGAATGGAAAACTGCCCACTTTGGAGCCATCTCTGAAGTGTGGAGAACCTCAGATCAGAGCTACCAGTACTCTTTCTGGGTAGAGACCTTCTCACTTACTTCTGCCTCCAGGAGTTAAAGGCCACACAGTAAGATAAGGACACTCAATATCTTCTGGCTGTCACTGGACTTTGTCCCTTGACCCATGAACTTCGTTCTTCATTCCCTTCCAAATAAAGCAAAACCTCCCTGTACCATGAATGTAACCCTGTAGACACTGCAGCCCTCTCACAAGCAGACCACACATGTCCAGAAGTTCAGCAGCTACAGGAAGGACTTGAAGGAGCTGAGTTTTCTGGGCAGCACTTACTTCCAGCAGCCTTCAGACAGCTCCAAACTGTGCCAGAGGGTAAGGCTGGAGAGGTGTGGACATGTTGGCACAAAACCAGTTTCTATCAAGAAGCGGATAATAGTGACACAGCTATCATCCCCCAGTGCTCACCAGGAGAGGCTGCAGGCCAGTCCTGGGAACAGCCTTTGTGCCAGGACATGAAGCCACTGTTTGGGTAACTTTGGAGCTCATTTGTCCCTCTGCTGTACCAATTCAAACACTGCTGAATTTCAATTGCCTTTCCTCTCCCTGAGGGAGCTGATCCATCAAGCAGACAGCACTGCAGGGAAGCAGGGTCTGGCTGATGCACTGGTGCTGCATAGGTCAGTCTGAACAGGGCCACAAGGGGCACAGGTCACTCTGACACCTGTCACTCCAGCTGGCAGCATGGTGCATCAAAAAGCTGCAGCAGAAAGTCTTTTAGAACTAATGGACTGAGAGAATAGGAACCAAAGATCATCACAAGGTGACACTGGCAGTGTCTGATCCTGCCAGCTAGCCTGAGATCAGGGGGATACTGCCCCAGCCACCCACCTACAGCCCAGAAAGGACAGGACAGATTGCAAATCTCACTGACAGAGAAATCTGCTACCAGAAACCCAAAGCTGAGTGTTCATACAAACAGCATTTTGAAAGCAGAGGTTTTTAAAGCACTGGCTGCTTTATAAATCTGTTATCAGCAGCAGGTACTGAGTGCCCCACACAGCTGTGTGTGGGTGTTGAGAGCACCTGGCCTCCAACACTGCCTGGCCACCAACCACACACCAAACCTCTCAAAGCAAGGGTCACTCTGGTCAAACTGTGCTGCTGCTGCTCCCATCCCTCTCCACATTCCCAGCAACATCCTCATGTGCCAGACACTGCTGAGCCCTGTATGTGCAGCACCTGTGACCTACTCTCACTCTATTCTCTACTTTCTGATAATATACAAGTACTATTTCCTATAGGAAATCATGTTCTCTGCAGCAATAATACTGGATGGTAAACTCTTTACACCCAGAATGAAAATGATCCGACAAATGACTGCACTTCTTACATGCAATTACAGAATAGTTCCCCAAAAATACAAAGAGGCCCTTGAAAACTGAGCTGAAAAGGCAACTGGCACAAATCAGAAGGGAAGGGCAAGAGTGAAAGACGTGATTTGCCAAGAGGATTGAGATTTTCTAAGAGTAGAATCAGACTCAGTAAAAGAGAGATTAAGGAATAGAAAACAGAAGTGCAGAAAATATCCTTTATGGACTTGGAAGTTGAGAAGCAAAAGAGCACCAAAAGAGATAAAGAAGATTTAAACCATCTTACATCCCCAGAGCAGAAACAATTCATGAGGCTGAGCGCACACAATCCTGAGTCAAGGACAGGCAACACAAAGCTGCTTTCACTGCTCTGCTGTGTCACTGACAGCTCTGCTGCAGAACTGCATCTTTTCTGAACCTGTGCTTCACTGCCCTATCCTGCTCCAGGCTCCTTTTCCTGGAGCTCTTCAGCTCATCTGTGGGATGAGGCAAGAGCCATCAGGTCAGCCAGGAGCAGACAGCTGCCTCCACAGCAGGGGCAGCTGGAGCAGCAGCAGAGCCAACATTCTCCTCCTGGGAGTTGGCAGAGCCTCCCCAGCTGGTGAGAACGAGCCCAAACAATAATGTGGCAGCTGGGCTGTCACCTGCCTCACAGGTATTTTTCAAAACTAGACTAGAGTTTACTGCTCATTTGAACAACCATCAGGAAACAGATCAATATAATCATTATCAACTCCTAGGTTTTGCACACTTTTATTAGTAAAACAAGACTTCCTTTTTGAAACTAAAATGTCTAAAATTGACAACAACTCCCTGAAAGCATGAATTTAGTCTACCTGAATTTTCCCATATGAATCTTACACTAGAGCACCCCACAAACATGACACCAACAGTGCATCACAGTCACATGTTACTAATTACCAACCTACCACGTACAGTCAAGAGCAATTTAATTTACACCAGTCAAGGCTGACAGAAAAAGCATCACTCAGAAGAAACATTCAGCTAAAAGAAGTAATTCACAACTTAATGCTCTCTTCAAAGTTCTGCACAAAAATTTAAACTATCCCAATGTTAGCTTTCAGGTTATTCTTGTATCAAAGACATAAAGGGAAAACCTTTTAAAATGGCAAAGCAGCAGTAAGAAATGACTTGTGTACTATTTTAATACTTTCATTTTTGTCACCATGTCTCTCCCATCTGCAGGTTTCACCTAAACTTGGTGAACACACAAGAGAAAGACTGGCATTAGAAATGTGAGAGCTGAGTTCCTGCTTCCCAAACACCACCAAGAAACAAGAACACTTTCAACATCTGCCCATTGTAGCTTTTCCACACTTTGTGCTTATCAAGCACCTGGTTTTTATGTTAGATAAACTGAAGCCAAAATTCCAAGCCTGCCTGTTTAGTGTGTAGCATATTGCATGTATAACATTCTGATGGCCTAGAACCTAGTATTGCAAGAAAAATAATCTTTTAAATTACATAATACATATTTTCAAGCTGTTCACAAGCTCCAGTGAACTCATCTTACACTTTTCCACAGGCCTGTAACTATTCCTGCTATGTTTGCTTTTTTTCCTTCTAGAACATCCCTCTGATATGACTCACAGCCAAGACTGAGCCCTGACCTGCAGCTCTGGGTGTTGCAGGGGTTCCTCAAACCTGCAGCATCACCAACTTCAGCCCAAAGGTTTTCCCGGCTGCTCCAACAGCCTGAAGAAACACAAAATTCCTGCCCTGCAACACACTGGGTTTGTGAGATTATTCTGCTATTTGAAGATACCATTTCTAGGGAAAAGTATGTTTTACAAAAGGAGTATTATTGTAAATCCTTAAATGCTGTTTTCACACAGTTTGGATATTAGCTGGCACAACCCAGCTGTAATTCCAGAGATGGAAGGTGAGGAAATTCAGCAGCTGCAACCTGAAGTTTTACAGCCAGGTGAGCCTTTGTACCTTTTAGTCTCTCCAGACTGTTTTTCTCAATCTGTCTAGATGCCCACAAACCCAAATTACAGTCTGATTTCTCAAACTGACACTTTTTCTTTTAATTCCATACAATCTGGAGATGCTGCTAAAGCCAAAAGCTTGGCTGGCGCACACCTCAGTTGTTTAAAAACTGTTCAACACTGCATGCCTTATTTAGACGCCCTGAATTATAGTTACAAAGGCTTATTTACTAATGTTACAATATACAACATTCTTAAAACAGATCTAAGAAAGCTATACAGCTTTTATTATTGTTTTATGCTCAAATAAATGTAAACCTAATCATTCCTTCAAGTCTCTGAATAACACTAAGCATGTTAAATTCAGTTCAACATCTTTTAATTGTAGAACCTTGTTAAGCAACACTCACGTTTTTATTGCCCTGAGTTTCTCCTTGATGGGATGTGAGGCACATTCCCAAAGGCTGCCACAAGGAATTTGCTATGGAAGAAATGGAAAAACACTTACTGATGATTTAATTTTTGGCAAGGAGAGCAGAAAACTGCAGTCATTTATCTTGTTTTTTCCAAACAGATCCACTCCCACTAAAACATATCTAAATTGTATCTTTACATTACTGCACACTGTTTATGTTCCTTCATTCCAAACATGCCCTCTTGATAAATTCTGCAGTGTTGCCAACTTTAGGAACACCTGAGGCCAGTGTCACCCAGGTGGTGTCACCTTCAGCTGTGGGACAGTCTCCCTTGGTGGACATAATCCTAAATACTGGAATTACACAGCCCCATCACAACACAGCTGGAAAACTCTCCTGCAATGGAAAACCTTTATTTAGCCTTATGGGCCCCTTTATAGAAAGGGAGAGTGTCAATTCTGGCCAGGACATTTCTGAGCAAGGAAACAACATATCCTTATCCTCAAAAAAAGAGCTTGCCTTTATTTTTTTTTGCTATGAATACAATACACTCACCAAAAATATATATTGGCTGTATAACTTGGGGTTTTGTGATGGCATTTTTAAACAGAGGTGCCTCAAGAGATATTTCAAAATAGGAAGCAGAACACAGGACCATAGAATGGTCTGGGTTGGGAGGGACTTTAAAGAGCATCCTATTCAAACCCCCCCCCCACACACACACATAGGCAGGGACACCTTCCATACTCCAGGTTGCTCAGGGCTCCATCCAGGGATGGGGCATCCACAACTCCTCTGGGCAAGCTGTTCCACTGACTTACCATCCTTACAGTAAAAAATTTCTTCCTATTATCTAATCCAAATCTGCCCTCTCTCAGTTTAAAACTTTTCCCTTTGTCCTGTCACTCCATGCTCATGCAACTAGTCTCTCTCCATCATTCTTCTCTCATGAAATAGCCAATAGAATTTCCTTCAAAGAATGCAATATATTGATGCATACCACTGCTCCCTCCTTTCAGCTTTTTCTCAGGTTATGATTTTTTAGATGTTTTGACAAGCCTCTAGTCACATGGGATTTAAACTGGATCTGCCCTGGTACTTGTACATATAGATGATGTATGCCAGAAACAACTTCACAAGTTCAGTGTGCTGAGATTAGGCTGGACACTGCTTTAAAGAGGTAACATGTAAAAGAACAGGGTAATGTTTTCCTCATTGTGATACTAACCATTACCTTGAATTGGAGTGTTCTGAAAAGCTAAAAGAGGCAGTACTTAAAACTGCCTGACAAAGGTCAAAACCTTTGGACAAAGGAATACAGATGTATCATAAGAAACAATCACAATGGTGATGGAAAATAAAGGCACTGCACCCAAAGAGATGGCACCAGTGAACAGCCATGGGAAAAAAAGCAGCACAGACAGGGAAATAATTTAACCAATCAGCCAGCAAAAGTCCAAAGCAAAGAGGGAAAAAAAGGGAAGAAGCAAAAGGAAAGCTGATGAAGTTGCCTGCTGGGAATGACCTGGCATGCCAAGGATAGAGGGCGACTTACTGAAAGCAGCTTTGTCCACACTGATCCCATGGCCCAAGGACAGCTCCTGCTGGGGTTCCTGGGGGTGGCAGCTCAGAAGGCAGGTCCTGCTGATCAGCTCTGTGGGGGAAGCAAATTTTAAGAAGTCAGGGCAATACCTCCTTGTGTTCTGTGTGCTTCCTCCCATCAGGGCTGGGTCAAACACTTCATCAAGTGCCCGACGTGCCACTCAACTAAAATCTGCCATTTGTCTGACTACCAGTAGAAATTACTCCTTCCCCCTGTAATCTGTGATCTTCCTGTCTGTGAGGAAGAGAAATGCCAACATTTTTTACAGAGGCTCACAGATGTGGTCTCTAGTGGGGGCTGTCAAAGACCAAATATTTCTGTCTGCAAAGTAATTATGTTCCTGAAGAGCAGCTTTTTGTTCAGTAATGTTGCTAAACAAAACCATCTGCAGAATCTGCATCAAAAACTCCAGAATGTTGTTTAAAACATAACACTCTGCTGATGTTTGCCACAATGCATCAGCTGGGGGGGGGTTACCTGTGACAGCAGCTCCTGAGGCAGCAAGGACACTCCAATAATCAATTACAGACTCAGCTCCTGAAAATCAGAGAGAAGTGAAGGGCAAAAAGTTTATCAATCAACCCTATCAGGCCCTGTCTCCAGCCACGATGCAGGAAAAGGATCTCCTCTTTGCCCTTGGTCATGCCAAAAAGAAATAGAATCAGCAATAAAAATACAATGAGGCAAGGGAGGCTACCAACAACTCATTAAAATTGACTGCATCTTTAATAGAGCACTTTGTCTTAATTCTTTAAAAATGTTTGTGCAAGTCAGAGTTTTCATGATTTAAAATGATTTCATATTTAAAAGGGAGAAAGCGAAGCCACTCTAAGGCAATAAAGGAGACCTGATACACATCCACAAGAAACTGATCCTCTTCAGTAACACAGTAAAGGACACAAGTTTTTCTTCAAAATTTTATTTTAATTTAAATTATGGGGCCAGCCAGATTTTTTTGATACGAAACGCATTTTCCTCAGGAGAAATGAAATGCTACCACGGAAATAGAATTACAATTGTATACATCTCTTTAAAAAAAAAACAAACGGAAAACCGCTTGCATTTAAATATGTTTTAGTAATACCCTTAAGCCTTCAAGCACATAAGAAACCACTTCCAGAACAAGCTTTTTAATATGAACAGCACATCGAAGGAGCTTTAATTTAAATACAACTTCTTTTCGAAAGCCAACATTCAAAATTTTCCACATATTAAAAAAGTCACCATAGCCATTGATTCCAAGGCCTAATATAGAGTAACCTCTACCCCAGTCCAAATGTTTTCACTTCTTTACACATAGAAATCTTTAGCACGTTAACGTCTTTCTAAAGAGGAAGCCTTACATGTTATAGTGAGTAACTTGGCAAATAATGTTTTCCTCCACTCAGCTATGATAAACCAACATTTAACAGACTGTTAGTACTGAACTACAACACACCTCAGTGCCAGCTCTGCCTGGCATCTCCGTGAAGAGTCAGCTACTCTCTTTCCTGTAAGCAAAATGATTCTGTTTGCAAAGGACACATTATGAACCTTTAAAAGACCAATTCTAATGGTAAGAGCAGTTTTAAACAACCGAGCGAAAACACTCCATTTTCTGGAGCTCTCAGATTTCCCCTGTGGAGGCCTTCAAATCAGCTCAAACGTCACTGATTGCGAAATATTTCAAATGGGAAGAGGACAGGAAGCAACAAACATTTTCTGTAGCATTCGCAATCATTCAGTCATGCAGAATTGGAACTTTCAGACCCCAATCCATGAGTTTTTGCTTGGTTGTGATCTTAGCGTTACTATATGATGGATAGATACAATTTTAATAACATTATTTAGCTATATTTAGTAGATTCCTTTTGTATGGTCACAGTAACAAAAACATGGTGCAAAATCAGTTGGGTTTTCTGTTTTTATAAATACTGATAGTTTGCAGCATTAAAGAACAAAATCAACGAAAAATTAGTTCATTTGGTTATCCTAGGACACCTATGAAATTTTCTTGAGGTCAGAGGGAATTAATCACTTACACAACTATTGTACTGAGTTATTTACTGTAAGAAATTATGCACTGCAGGCTCCCCCAAGTCAGAGGAATTGATATTAATTTAGCATAATCCTTGACATTTGCAGAGCTGGTGAACACAATGCTAGTTTAATTAAATAAGGCCAGTATTATCTGGTAAGAACGTAGTAGAAAGGGTTCCAGTTCTCTGTTTCAGCCTACCCTAATTAATGGCACCCCATTAGATAAGTGAATACAAAGAATTTGTTTGGGTTTGGGTTTTTGTTTCCTTTTAAATGCTGCAGTACTTAAGATTGTTAAATCAGCATTTCCATGTGATCTGAAGTATTCAATTACATATGAGCATTCATTTTGCAAAACTCAATATTAGGTAATAGTTACAGACTAATACAATAACATTCCTCTGCTGTACAAATTAAATCATATTTTAAAGAAATAAGCAGCCTAGGAGTTATATACAAAAGAAACCGGCAAGCATTGTTGAAATGAAATGCAAAATGTCACTGCTAGGTCTACTGTCTGAAATACCTTTAAAGTAAAATTAACAAAAAACCTTAGAACATATTTCCAAGTTTACAAGTCAAGTGTCAGAAAAATCAAATCATGTCAAAAAAATTCTATAAAGCAGTGAAAGGCATATATACATTTTCCTTATGAACCTTGAGATTTCACTCTTTTAAAAGTTGCTAAGTTTCAATATCAGTTTATTTTGCAAGACAACTGTTTATCCCAATAAGCTCACATCTTAGATACATTTCCCCTTTGATTACAAATAAAGCACTGCACATTTTTTTTTTAAATCAAGGCATATAATCTTATACTATGGTGCCAGGTATGCACAGGTCACATTGTGCTCATTATCTCAAACAAGGTAAGTGCAAACATACAGATTTATTCAGATTTGCAAGCATGCAACCTGTTACTTAACTACATGAATACCTTCTCTCCTAGACCAAACTAGTATCTATATGTTTGCTTTCACGAACCTAGAATCTTTCTTTTCAGGACTCCTAAAACAAGCAGTGTCTTTGAATTCTGAAATGACACAAATATCAAGAAAGTCCACATTGTGCAAGAAAGCAGCAGCTATGTTTCTCAACTTGGACTAAAAATGAAAAGAGAAAAACAAAAACCGTTCACTGAACAGCAGATTAGCAGTAATGTTCCTCATGAATCGATAAGAGTGCCTGATGCTGAATATCTAACAGCAAATGCTGAATTTGGGTTTAGTATTTTAAAGGTTTATTGGAGTTTAAGCTTCTTGCTGTGCTGGTCTCTTCAAATCCCTGATCTGTTTAACTAAATAGGTCTTCTCATCATTAAATTGTTCATCCTCGGTCCTGTCATTCTGAAACTTGCTGAGGAACTCAATAAGTTTGGTCTGGTTCTTTAGAAGGATGTCTAATATAGGCTGTGTCTTGTTAGGATTGGCTACAAACACCTGCAAAAAAATAGAAGGCATTGAGCACAATAGTGAGAAACAGAAGGTTAAGTTAAAAAAATTATCTAAGAAAATACTGATCATTATAATTAAAAACTACGGTTTAATTATTCAGATACCCCACAGAAAAAATTATGGAGTAAATGCAGGTTTTTAAATAAAAATACTTTTTTTTAAAATCAGGACAATAAACTGAGCAGCAGTATCCAAGTAAATTTAGTCGGTGGGAGGTGACTAGCTGCAACAGCCTCTGCAGAAACCACTGAAGACACTTTTTGAGTAAGTTCTATAGCAAATGCAGGGTTTCATATCATGTGCAGCATCTGATGGGTACCTCACACTCCACTGCAAACTTTCAGACCTCAAGTTGTAACTCTCAGCTACCTGTCTGCTGCAAAGTCAGAAGTCATCTCTTACAATGCTCAAATTACAATTCAAGGGACCTGACTAAAACACTGCTGTGCTTCAGAGATTATGCAGTATGATAAACTTTTTAACTCCATGATTTTATATGGAATCTTGCATTCCTCCTTATCTTACTGCATTTAATTCCAAAAGTTTCTAAGAGAGATTACTCTGAAAATCACATGGAAGTCCCTAAGTGCTTTCTAAATGGTTTTCAAAAGATATCTTGGTTATCTATTTGTAAAGATGGATCATAATAAAGCAAACATCAGTCCTCTCTTTATTTAATCACTTAGCAGACATTAAGATAAGCTCCATTTAGACTCAGCTAAGCACTTTACTCAATTAAACAACTTCTGGTCAGATTCTTTCTCTTTCATGGTGGGGTTTTGTAACATACCTTGAACACATGGAAGGCCTCAAACTGAATGTTACGACTCTTGTCTCGTAGAAGGTTCATCATTAGTTTGAGATTTTCAGGTTTACTGATGTATTTCGTCATAATTGTGAAGTTGTGTCTGTCCAGTAACAATTCACCGAGAAGCTGAAGGCAGAAAAAAAGCTCAAATGAAAAAATTACTAAACTGGGCATAAGAATCAACTTGTTTATAAATGCTTTCAAACCCCCTGAAGTGGTGTGGTGCTCTGTTAATGCAGTACCAGTGGTCAGTAGATTAAGTACCAACAGAACCAAGTGCCCTAAATTTCAAAGTGCATTTTCCCCTTTCTTTTCCTCAGAAAGTGAAAAATCACACTTGTTCCCTCTTGTTATGGATTGAAAAGAGAAGTCTTTCATTTTTTCCCCTGTGACTTCATTATTTTTTTCACTTATACAGAAGCTATTCAGCATAGAAAGAATGCTTTTAAAAAAAAAACCAAACAAACCAAAACCCAATAAAACAGGTAAGTACATCAAATGAAATACTGACACTTCTTTTGCTATCTAAAGGGTTTTAAAGGTTTTTACCCACAAGGATTACCTTTGCTGCAAGCTCTGTATTACATTTATGTTCATTATTTCTTACCTACTTAAATGTAAGATCAGTATTGCTTTAGCACATCTTTGTTAAATTATTTAAATGTAACCAGATTTGTTGAAGGAAAAAAATCAAAAACAAAGAAACTTGAGAAGCCATTTCTTCATAGGGAGAGAAATTACTTTGGTCTGTGCTGGACACTAAATAATGTAAGAACTGGACTAAAAAAAGAAGCTGATCCCAAGAATTAAAATGTATGGAAAATTAAAATAAATACTATTCAGGGCTGGTTTACAGAAGCCATTTCAAATAAACTTAATTCACCTTGAAAATACAAGGAATCTCTTTGCATTTAAGAAGAAAATAAAATTGCCTTACCTTAAGTGACTGTCTCTTTGTCACATAATTTTCTGAATGAAGTAACTTCTCATATTCACTGAAGAACTAAACACAGAATAAAGAGATGGGTTAGGAGTTTTTCAAGTGTCATAGGCATCTTCTTCCAAATTATTGCAACAAAGTGGAGGAGATGCAAATCCCTAACAAAACCAAACTAAATCTGAAATCTCAGTAGATGCCTGTAAGTCACTACATTGTCACTACTTCTTCTTTTAAGGTGAATACCAAGTTAAACACTGAATAGACTTTTAAAAATATGCATTTATTCTTCCAAGAGACTGTAATGTTTAGATTATAGGGTAATGGAAGGAGCTTTTTCATTATCTCCTATAGAAACAGGTTGCCCCAAGAAGCTGTGAGCAATCTGGTGTGGGTGCCCATGGCAGGAGGTTGGGATGAGGGGATGTTTGTGGTGACAGCTCCTGCCCTGGGCACTGCTCCCCAATTCCCAGGGATATGCTGGAAAGCACAGCACGGGCTCCCTCTGGAGGAGAAGCCAGGCCTTGGTCCCACAGGACCACATTCAGTGCTAGACTTTGCTGTCTTCCACTCACCAGATCAAGCTAATTTTAGAATTTGTGTGGGGCTTTTTAAAAATATCCAAGTGACCAGTTGGAGTTGCCATTCAGTGTGTCAAAACGTGAGGACATCACCGAGGCAGGCAGGACTAAAATAAACATTTACCTTGCACACTCTTTAGGGTTTTTTAAATATTGTCAAGTTTTACTATTCATGAGTAGTCTAAGTTACATAGCTGTAACACTAAAATACAGTTCCACTGTTACTTTTTTTAGAAATACATTGATCAAAATCTCTTAATGTTTCAGATACAATTTCACAGCAAGAAGAACTTTGCTGTGAAGCAGATGAAGGCCTCAGCTAAGTATCAACTCTGCACACCTAATTTCTCAGAGTCTCTTAATTGGTTCCCAAACAGTGCTAAAGCATTGTTCAGTACGTATTTCAGGGCTAAAGCAAGTAATCAAAAGGGAATAATAATTTTTTGTCTCTTGTTTATAGCTGAGTTACTCAGAGGAGATATTTGTGATTTAGTGAACATGCTTGGAGAGAAACCTTTAAAATTTATCAAGGTGATTCCAAGACTGTTTGTAGACTTTGGGTTTGGTTTTTTTGTAATTGTTTGGGAAGTCCTGGAGTTTTAATCAGAATAAGATTTAAACACTCAAATATCTTTGTGGAACTGCTTCTGAATAATCTGTTGAAAGGCAAAAGGATTGAAGTCATGTCGCTGAAAACATCAGGATAAATGAAAGTCTCTAACACCGTAACATTAGGGCTGGAAATTGAACCCTAAGTTCAGCTGATTTAATATTCTGTGGAAATCCCTGAAACTAGAGCCAAACAAGGAATAAAAATACCAATTTCTTCAAATAAGATACACAGCACCAGAGAGCTCTAAATATGAAAAGGTATCTGCTCACCCTATCGTAATGTTGTTCCAAAAATTCTGCACTTAACAACTTGTGTCTTGTAAGCAAATCCTGTAAAAAAGCACAAAATCAGTACTGTCACTATGAAGATTTAAACAGTACAAAAACAAACATTCTCACACAATAAGACATTTAATCCAAAATTTTGCTATTTCGTTAAACACACTAATTTAAGACATGAGTGCAATTATCTGGACACTGCTCAGGATCTTGACATCACTTAGGGAAGTTACTTTAATTCTCAGAGAAATTCACAGTTACTTTAATTCACAGCCTGTGAAATTATCACTGAAGAGTGCTATTTATGGATCAAGGCTATACTCTGCACACAACTACACACCACCGAGGTTAAGACCCACCATTTAATACTGATTAATATTATCTTTATTGTCCCCACAACAGACTGTTTTAGGGACACAAAAACTGAGCCACAAAAAATTTCCCCAGAAAAAGCAACAGCATCAAATATTCCGAGGAGGCGCACAGGAGGAGTTGCAGACACAGATTTAAAGCCTCTGGATGGGAGTACACCTGCATTCAGGTAATGCATGATACAGCTTACTCTCCAGAACACAATTTTCAGGAGCAAATATAAAATATGTATTTACAGGTGTGTCTGGCATTCTGACAGATAAGAAAGAGTGTCCAGCTTACCCATCTGCATCACACCTATTTTCTTCCCCTCTCACAAGGCTTGTTTTGCCAAGAACAAACACACAACAGTGGGTTCACACAGCACAGAAGTACAGAAGTAACAATTCCAAGGCTGGGAGGAAATTACCTTGAACGTGGCAAATGCATCAGAGGCAATGTCAAATGTTGACATTTCCACGTATCTGAAGAAATCGTAGAATTGTTCTGACCACAAGATGATTTTAGCTAGTGGTTCGTGCCTGATGCATTCTCTAAGCATTATCCCACAATTTAGAGCAATTTCTGGAGATTCGTACCTATTAAAAAAACCCAACAGACATTCTTTATAAACTTTCACAAGTTAGCACTGCAGCACCACATTTCTAATTACAGTGTTCAGTACTACCAAGTAAACAAAGCCATAAAAATTAGAGGTACTTATTCCTGCATTAAACTCAATTTTTAAATATTTCTACAAAATACTGCGGAAATAGCTGCCAGTTACAATTATAGCCAATTCAAAGGATTTTCACAAACAGGGAAACAAGACTAAATAAAAATACTTTCTTTGCTCTCAAAATCACTTTTCTTGTTCCAGACTGGTAGGATTGCAGACATCTGGAAAAGCAGTAAATGATTTGCCTTGAAAGCTGCTTGCTTAAACATGGCAGCAATTTACATAAAACTTTCCATATGAGCATGAGGGGTTAACCATACTGGACATAAATTCAGATCTCCTCTCTCATTAAACCATTCTTCAGTATCACTGGCTGCTCTGCCCATCATGGGGTTTCAGCATCTGGAGCAGTCACAGCCTCTCACATGCATTCCTGTCTTACACCTCCAGAATCCTCCCTCCTTAACCAGTGGAAGCTAATTGAAATTCCCCAAAACTTCAGGAGAAAACTATCATTGTGCAGACTGAGCATTAACTATATTACCCTACAAAAAATTGAAATAATTATCATTAATTCCTGCAATATTCTCCCATTAAACCTGTCGTGGAGATTTGAAATCTACTGAACTTTTGGCAATTCTTGCCACAGTTTAAATTTACATAAATTTGCCTCAGTTGGATACCAGATGTAACATGTAAGTTGCTAAATGCCCATTTCAAACATCCTGACTTATAAATACAGATAAATAGAAACTTTCAATAATCTCTGTGAGAATAAAGCTCTCTAAAGTGTGACAACACAGACTAAAAGTGAGCACCAATGTGTTGCAGCCCTCATTCAACTACTTACCAATGAGAACATGCTGAAAAAGCAGTTTTATCTCTCTGCATCTCAAATATCTTTGGCTTCTTTTGTAAACTATTTTGAAGAAGCACTGAATCAATAATTTCTTTTGCATTATGCCACAATTAGTATTTTCTTTTGTCCCTCTAACATTTAAATGACATTACAGGCAAGTAATGCTACCAACAGGCAAATATCCTCTGATATGAGCGGCCCTTTCATACACTCTCCGTGAGTTATCCCAGTAGGTGGAAGAACTCAATTACTACTCCTCAACCACAGCAAGCTTACCCAGCAGCTGTAGCCAGAATTATAAATACCTGTCTTTTTAAAAATTGTTTGTTAATGTTTGACGGGCTTTTCTGTCCCAAAATAACACAGTGGAATTGCAATTTTCAGAACTTTCTTAATTAATGTTATTAGAAATGCAAGCAATTACTTTTTGCTTTCATGTTTGAGAGCTGCAACTCTATATGTATTCAGTAGGGTATGACCTTCCATATTCAGCACACCAGATATTACTGAAGAGAGGAAGAAACAGTTGTCTGGCATGCATAGTATGCCACAAGTCATTCCTTTTTTTGGTCAGGTTTGTCAATACAGCAATATAAATCACTATGAATAAAATAATCTAAGACAGGTCTCTGGTTAAAAGGAAGAAGAACAGCCATCAACTCTTGGTAAGTAAGTTCACAAGAGAATAGTTTAAATAAGCTCAAATAGTTTACTGAAAGGAAAGCATCTTACTAGTCCAGTAAGAGTATTTCAGAGTATTAACAGTTATCAATTTTCAGTTATATTTCATCCAGAAGTAGATGGTTGGTTTCCTATTTCTTACATTTTCCTTTACTTAGGGGAATTACAGACCCCAAAACCAAGGAAAAAATCAAG
This sequence comes from Luscinia megarhynchos, assembly GCA_034336665.1. Classification (NCBI taxonomy): domain Eukaryota; kingdom Metazoa; phylum Chordata; class Aves; order Passeriformes; family Muscicapidae; genus Luscinia; species Luscinia megarhynchos. The sequence continues at coordinate 19,958,281 of CM067572.1, read as the reverse complement.
CACATTGCAAAAGAACAAACATGTCAGAAGTCACTGCTTCTCCTTGCATTTAAAAAGCCCTTACTTCATGTCAGAGCGTGTTTATGCTTCACAGTGCACATACCCTTTTAATAGCATGAATAAGATATTCTGTTGAGTGCAGATATATTCAACTGTGGGAGTTCTTGTACCAATTTGTCTTCTGAGAATGTTGTTGAAAATTTGCGCAACATCTTTCTTGCCCTGTCAAAAACATGAGCAGTTAAACACAAAATACTGAAGTCCACAGAGAACTTAACAATTAAACATTATCATCACCTCGTGCAGCCGTACTGGGGGGTTCTGCAGTTCAGGCAGCCTCTATACTCAGATCTTGAACAGATTCAATATTCTCTTTCTTTATGCCCATTTCAAATATGCCAAAGCACTCAACATGACACTACCCTGCAGCCAGATCATGGGGAATTTACATTCAGCAGTAAAGCCAGTTGATGTTTTATCAGATATGTCTACGTAGCATCAGTCTCCTGGGCTTATTTGATATTTGACTTTGCTAACAGCGTAACAGTTTTTAAGTGTGCTCTTGCCTGGAAATGTATTTCTTCAACATTCCATTATCCTCTCCACTTGTCTAGGGACACACAATGCCATCATTTAGTGTGCAGAGCATTTCCAACTGCAGTGTTAACATCCAACTTAGAACTGCAACTTATGAAAGTGGAATAAATAAATGAATGAATAATACAGACAGAAATCATCCACTGACCTAAAATGCAAGTCTCACATTTTTCAATACACAGAAGAAGTATAAATAAGACCAGGATGCTGGAATTCAGCACAAATTATACACAAAAAAATGCACAAGCATAGCACTAGATAGTGTAAAAGGAACTGGAAATGTTCTTTCTTGAATAAATACACATCTCCTGTTTATTTCTTCTGTCAGACCACAGCTGAAGATGACAAACTGGTACAGACATCTAACAAAAAGGTGATTATAAACATAAGCACTTTTCACAGTCTTTCACATGCACGATTTAAAAAACAGATTTCTGCAATTAACTGCCCACTCTGGACTGCACAAAGACACCTTCAGGATTATGTGTTATCAGATCTATTCCAGAAAAAGACCAGCCCAGCTGGTATGAAGCTTGGACCTGCAAATAAAGGCCTGTAAAGCAACTCTACCTACAGGTTCCCTGAATGCTCTACATCAAGCCTAGATGTATATAATGTTTCTTGACAAGCTCTAGCTGTGCTGTAAATCTCCTGAGTAACACTAGGAAGCTTTTGAGTAAAATGCAGGGCATATTTAATATGCAAGAATTTTAAAAACAACATCATTTATTTAATATTCTTTCCATTTTCTAATCAGTATAAAAAAGACTGCATGAGAAAAAAATAGAATGTTTACAAAAACTTAGGAGAACTGGAGTTGTGCAAATGGCATGTTTGTGAATTACCAGGGACAGTTTTGCTGGAGTGTTGCTTTCAGGATATAAGAGATTGTTTGTAAATGCTTGTTTTCTCAATTACAATTCCATTGAAAGCCAGCCCAAAGCAACACCAGAACTCTTTGTACTGACATGAGTAGAGCAGTGTTTGCAGGAATTGCTTTACTCAAACTCCACATAATATAATTATCAAGTCCCATTCACCAGCTCTGCCAATGCTGCGCTGGGTCCTCGGAGTCCCCAGCAAGAACAGCATTTCCTTATGATCCCATCCCTGAGTTGCCCGTGGCACACAGCAACCCCACAGCCAGGTTTTGTCACTTTTTGTGCCTTGCCAAGTGACCTCATGGCCCAACAATTGCCAAAAGGCCCCGACCCTGTGCCAACAGTCACGGCAGCCAGAGGTGAGAGGGACGCTGTGCTTGGACTGTCTTCTCAGCAGGAGGAGGATTCAGCTCCCCCTGAGCAAAATTGATTTGTTTTCTTTTTATTCTTTATTTTAAAAATCCCAAAACAAGAGAACAAAAACCCAGTTTCACCAGGGATACAATCTCTTGCAGTGCAAACCAGAAAGGAGGTAAGTGTTAGGACTGGTAAGGAGATGGTTGTGTTGACTGCTTTATTGGAAAGCAAGCTTCCAGGGAAGGGCAACACTTTACACGGGCCTGGGCACCAAGTAAGGGCTGGACAATTACAATTTTCCTGCTTAAAACATAAAGTTTGTTATTTTTCTAGTTTTAACGTCTTACTTTTCTATGGATTCTTTTTACCATAGCAGTTCACAGTCAAGTACAATTGAGACAGTTATAGAGTTAAAATGAATGGTCACTGTCTATTAATAAGGTGTCTATTCCTGTTCTACAAGGAAACCTTCCTCAGAAGTGAGTGAGACTGAAAGGAAAGAAGTTTAGTTTATCACTGAATAATCCAGCTGTGGTGGGAAACCAAGAAGAAAAAATTCTAGACCCACTCTTCAAGTTTATAAACCACCAGAAAATCAAATATGTATTTTCATCAGCAATGGAAAAATCGCTTCAAATGCAGTAAACCCACACAGACATTTGGAATAACAAAGGCAACATCTGACTGGTTTTGTAACAGCTGGGAAGCTGGAGCACAGGTGTGTTGACATGAATTCTAGGTAACAATAACAGGACAGTCTGCCAGCTCCCAACCATAAAAAGGAGAAATGGTCCAGCCTAGAAAGCAGTGAATGACTTGTTCTGCCTCCAAGGAGAACCATCACATCCTCTGGAAACAAAGAAACAGAAGAGCCACAGGCAGGAAACAATGCACAATCTTTTCACGTCCCGTTAGAATAAAAAGCACAGTTCTCCTTAATGAGACCAAGCCTGTGCAAATCGTTATCATTCTTCACTAGCAGGAGATAATGAAGGTTTCCTTTGCTAATAACTGGGCTGAGTAAACACCAGGCTGATACCAATCTAGAGATCAGCAGAATCCAGGCGATGTTTCGTGATTTCCTTTCTTCAGCAGCTAAAGGCCATCCCATTTCAGCATTCCCTCTCAGCTTTCCCAGGTTTCCTTGCTTATTTAACAACCTGAATGTTTGATGTATGGTATAAACACTTGTGTGGGTAGGGAAAAAATACCACTGTATTACAATTAAACATAAATCAGAGGGAGTTATGGGTGGGGTGGAGGGGAGAGAAGAAAGGACAGGGAAGAAAGCTAATATTTTTGGAATGTCAAACTACAATAGGACTTTAAACTGTTGTGTTTGTATTGTAAGCAAGTTGTTTATGAACAATCCCTTTTTTAAGCAATCTTAAGTGGGATGATCTTTATGGTGGAGGCTGTGGACTGAGATCAGTGGGTTTGGCTCCTTTCCTAGACAACCACACGCTTCTTGTGAGACCTCAGGGAACAGAGAAAAATCCAATTGTACTGCAACATCTCAGAACTAAACAGGGTTTTTCTCTATGGTGCTAGGAATGCAAATTATTCCACGTGATGTGGTGACAAATGCCACACAGGCTTGTAGAGAGATACCTTTAAATATAAGTAAGTATTGCTGTTTTGAATTGATCAATAAAAAACTTGGGTTTCTTGCTCTAATAAACAGGAAAAAAGACAAGGAAAAGCAACAATATTGCATCACTTGTTTCTAAAAAGAGAGAGAAATACTGGACTATTAATAAAACTAACAGCTTTAAATTACATATTTAAACTTATTCTTAAATTCTGTTAGTTCTCCTAGTAATTAGATGCGGCAAGATGAACATATAGATACATCTTGTAGTATTAAGGTTTGTGTTCACTACAGGACTACTATTACTAAGAGATTAACCCTTCTGTGGACACAACAATTCAGAATTATTCCATAATTTTAACACAACTGTACCACCAGATTAGAGGTTTATCAACTTCATTTATGTTGTTTATATGCCCTAAATTCACAGATTTCATATGTTATAGTTGCTTAGTCTTCTATACAGTTTGGAACAGTGAGTTCTCTTTCTAATGGAGGTGACATAGCCACAAAATAAAAGCTGAAGACTGAAACATCTTAATCAATTTAAGCGGTAGGAATTCAGATGTTTATTTTAATATATAGAACATAAGAAAGGTAAAACCTCCTTTCTTACCTCAAAATCAATGAGCTGCAAGTCAGCTACTAGAGTACTGAGAAGACCACTGTTGTATAGCTCCTGAGCAAGCTGTGCCACAGCTTCTGTTTGGGGTTCTTTTTCATTTGTGCCATACAAGATTTCTTTCATGGCAACAAGGTTTTTTGAGACCTCCTCCGTCGCCTAAAGAAAATGGGAAAACAATACAGTTAGAGCACAATGCCATTTGTCTTTCTAACTGCACACTCTTTTATCCTTAACATCTGCAAACTTCCATTGAGGGGGGGAATAATCAGGAAATTACAATCTGGCAAAAAACAATAGATATTCTTTTTGTAAATAGACTGTTATGAGACTGGTATTTAAAAAAAAAAAACCCAAACAATAAAAAGCATAGGCAAGACACACACATATTTAGTTACCAAAGGTAAAAATCTCGTCCATTTTACTGCCTTTTAACTTTCCATTCAAAAATTCCCTTAAGAACAGCAATAGGATGAAAAGAACTTGACAAAATTTCCATTCTGTATAACAGTTGTGCAGGATGGGACTGGAAAACATGACAGGGAGCCTCATGCCTGTGTTAGTGAACTGCTCAAAGAGACCAAATGTATCCCTCCAGTAGATCTGGCACACATCAGGTTTTGTCAAATACTAGGCTCCCATTCCAGTTACTGTGGGTGAAAGTCTTTCCAACAAACAAAATCTCAAGGAGAACCAATTTTAATTTTCAGGTTATCTCGGCACACAAGAACAACTTGGCCAACAGACTCAGAAGGACATACACTCAAAAGGACACAGTTAAAGGTCTAAAATGCCTCCCTGCTTGAAGTCCACTTTACAGAAGACAGACAGGTCTGACTTGTCACTTGTGAGGAATTCCTAAGTTGCCATGATGAGCTGGAGCAGCATTTAGCAGTGGAAACATAGTTATCTCACAAGTAAAACTAAAAAAATATAAACCAACAAGAATACATCTAAACACCCACTTCTCAATCTTAAAACACAGCTGTATTGGACCAAAAAAAGAACTACTCCTTTCAATACATATGTTTTACTGAGCTTGGGGGCAAAATGCTGAAAATCATCATCATAAATTGCTGGCTTAATTATAACGGTTCTTCAAATGCCTAAAAAGTCTGAATGGTTTGTAAGTGCATTGATTTTTAGTACTTAGATGAACCTGCCAACAAAGTATAAGTACACTTTAATGTAAAGTATCTATGATTGACAGCTCACAGAAAATTAATAAAGGGAAAGAATTATCACTTTCTGAATATTGCTAGTCTTATAAAGAGCAGGTAAAAAGACTTCTCATCTGTGCTTTTTATCCAGAGAGGCTTAAGATCAGCATGACACATTCACTATTCAAGCTAAACCCATTCCAGCTTTACTAGGTATGCAAGCAAGGATTCCATGACCTTTAAGGAGGCTCCGTATCATTTTTAGCTCCTCCACAACTTTCCATTCCCTGCTGCCTCCCTCTTCCTGCTAACTTCAGTTCCTAGGCCCAGTTGTCTCCTCCTCAATCAAAATTCCAAAGGGTTTTCTGTGCACTGTTAGTGAGACAGCAAGAAGCAGGTGTGCCCAGTGAGACTACTTTGATTCATGCCAGCTCCTGAAGATGTGAAATGGGAACACCAGCTCATCATACTGGAGCAGAATTACACCACACAATTGTTCCCTGAAATTTTGAGGAAACAGCTCTTCCATAGGAGAAGAACAGGAACATCTGTCAGACATCGAGATATGAAGAGATATCTTTGATGCATTGCTACCAAGGGAGGAGGAAGCAAGCTCTGTCCCTGCACACTAATGTAGAAAGCAGGATGAAAGAGGAAGAAAGGCAGCTCGAGTAACTGCCTATTTTAGCTAAAATGATGGCAGTATTGAGGGCATGCCTGTAATTAGGAATGTGAGTGGGGAATTTGTCCCACCAAAACCCCATGAATGAGAACAAACCTCCCAACACCAAAACCTTAATAACCCCACTTGAAGCCTCTCCCTCATCACCACCCAAGACAGACAGCAGCAATGGAAATGCTTGCAAACCAGGCAGAAAATAATTGTAGGGTGTAAAACACAGAGGGCTGTAAAAAGCCAAAAAGCCTCCTAGCCCAAGACGAACATACAGCTTGGGAACTTGAGGAAGAGCCAGTAGGACTTCAGTGCCCTTCAGAACCTCAGGAGCACCTGAATGTGCTCCACTGGAACTTGACATGGCACGAAGCATTAGTGGGAAGGGGAAGTCAGAGATACTGAATCACTGAGGTTGGAAAAGACCTTAAACTCAAGGCTGCCACTAAACCACATCCCTAAAAAGCAGCACAGCTCAGGCTGGAAGGTACCTCAGGAGGCCATCAGGATGCAACCACTGCTGGAGGCAGGGCCACCTCAGTCCTGACAAGCTGAGCAGGCTGATGGCCAGCCATGCTTAAGAGCCCCATGGATGGACCCTCCACCACCTCTCCAGGCAACCTGTACGATCTGCAGCACCAAAGCCTTGCATCATTCCAGCTATCATTCCTGGGGATCTTCTGGCAATACAAGTATGAGGTTTTCTGGAAGTATTGTATCAGTAACCAATGTCTTTCGATGCACTATACTTTCACAAAAGATAACATCCTTATACTGCTTCTCCTCTACTCTAAAATTCAACATCAAAAAGACTGGAAATAAACTCTGACAAATGTCTGGAACCTCCTTATTCTTGTATATTCCAGGAACTCTCAAACATACTCCACATCCAAGATGTGCAAATCTATTTTTGCCATTTCAGATGCAGAATGGAATTTAGATAGTTACACCAAAAAACATAATGCTACATTAAATATTGGTGTGAAGAGCCAAGTAAAAAACCACTAAAAACAAATAAAACCAAGAAAGATAAAGAAGGTTGGCTAGCATCACTTGCAAGATTTTCTAAAATACTGAGATCTAAATTACCTAATGCACTGCTTTCTTTTAAGAGGGGGGAAAAAGATTTCTAGAGATAAAGGTCAAAATACACAATGAGGTTCATCCAAAAACCTATGATCAAAAGTGAAACTAACAATCAGACACCAAATGTATAAATACATAAAATATATCCCAGTACAATGTATGATCAGGGTGTATTTTATAAATACAGAATAGCTATACTCTCTATATATTTTATAGTCTCTAAGTATATATTTTATATGTTGAAATTTATATTTTTAAAGTATTAACATCTGTATTTATATGCTCTCAACACTGAGTAAGAGCAACCTGAATTTTAAAGAAAAATTTTGTGGCAAGTCATATTTGAAATTCAATGCTGCCAGAAATGGACAATCCACACTATAAAAATTAAATATAAAGCAAGGAAGATAAAGTACTTACTTCGTCCATGCTTACGAAGGACAGGAAGATACTATTTAAACATAAAAGCAGACACTATGAAGTCATACATATGATTGTTACACCAGAAGAGGCGCACATCTTTATAGCTATGGTTTATTCCAGTTTCTGGAAAGATCAGTGAAACACCCTAAAATTTAGCATTTTCTTAAATGGTAAGCAGTGCAAACCCCAAATACCCTATCTAGAGTTGTACAGCTGGATTATTTGGGGTTTATCAACAGTAGAAAGAGATAAAGAACACGTGGCCAGTCGTAAAATATTTCCAGTGAGCTTGGTAGTCTCCAGGCCTATTGAACCCCAGCAGATGGGGGTTCTCTACACATGGATAATGCAGTTACAGAAACTGCACTATATTAATGAAAACATCCATCAAAAAGATATATTTTGGAGTCTGTACTGGGTGAATAATTTTACTTGTTGAGAGCAATATCTATCACAAGCAAAAAGCATCATTTTAATGACTACTTAAATTGGCCAGATTTCAAAATGCTTACAAAAACATACAATTCCATAAATGTTCTACTCACTACATCAGTGCAGTAGTACATTTAAAGGCCAAAAATGATTGTATGATTTTCCAGTAAACATTTAGTATGGAGACAGCACAGAAGAGCAAAGTTCAATTAGAAGAGAAGCATGTCCTCTCACCTGCTACTTCCTGAAGAAGCCCCATCTTTACCTCTTGAGTAACAGCCCCACACTGGAGGCCAGGCAGATTACTTAACCTTTAGCCTTCTTTCCACCACAGATTAATTATGCACACATGTGTAACAAATCTAAGATTTTACTGCTTCATTAATGACAGCATTAACTCGTTGCAGGAAATGTGACCGGTGGCAACATGGCACAGCACCCCCCTGGAGAGCTGAGCCAAGCAGCTCTGGGTGCAGCCCCGTTACTCAAGTGCTGCCATCACACACGGCTGGGACCTAAAGGAGAGAGGCCAACCACCCCTGCAAGGCCCATCCTGCCTGGGATAACAACAGGGCTCCAACAATCACCAAAGGGAGCTGCTGGGACCAGGTTAACCCAAGGTCAGAGGGTAGCAAGAACAACTTGATTGCACGAGTAAATATTTACCTGCTTGACAGTAAATGTGTGCCACACACCAAGTGAACTGTAGTATGAAAAAAATGCTGGGATCGGCCAAAGAGAAGAAGAGATGTCAGTAAAGTCTAACTAATGGACTAAATCAAGGGTAGGCCCTGCTTACAAGAAAGGAGGTTTCCTTTCCCTTCCTTTTAGCCCCTTCTTCTGAGAGAGCACAAGCAATGGAGAACTAACAGCATAAATGATGAACACATTTCAGTTATAAAGCACTTGAAATCTCATTTCCCTTCCAAAATACTGCAAGCCATGACCTTTGTGCTAAGCACAGCACTGAAGCCAGCAAGCACCAGAGCTGTGGCACACAAAGGAGAATGGAGGAATGAGCCACAGCCCAGCTCCCCCAGCCCAGCTCCTAAAAGAGCACCACACGTTAAAGGACATTTCAAATGACCTGGAGAACTACCTGGTTAATTTTTCTCCAGTCTTCACAGAGCTCAAAAGGTAGATTAACATGTAACAAGGATACACTTGAATTTCAGATTTTTGGTTATAAAATAACTTTTCCAGTATCACAGAGCAAAATGTTCCATAATTGAACAAGACATTACTATTGTTTTACATCTTTTACTTTGAAGAGTATCTTCCATTATGATTATAAAAAATGGACAGGAAGACACACTGTCCAAGATTTAAACATCTTTATTACCTCTTTTGATACTTTGTTTCTGCCCACAAAACATTAACAGTTTCAAATTTCAGCCTAAGCACTGAAAAAAATGAGGAATTCTTCTCAAACATAATTACACTTAAAACTTCCAGGGAAAATTATTTGTCTAATTTTCTTATAAATCTGTATTGCTGATTGTGCAACAAAGTGGTTAAAGAGCATTCTCCATGTAACAGTAAACTCAATATTATAAGAAACAAAACAGGTGTAAGAAAAGTAGGTAGTGCCTTAACCCAAAGAGGTACTTTTATAACCAATACTGAGTATTTAGCACGCTGACCCAGCACTGAAATTACACTGCTGATACGTGACAGACTATAAAAGCATACCCCGGATCAAACAGCAATAATGACAAAATTACTGACACACACCATATTTTATACACATCTAATCACTAATAAAATGAAGTCATAAAAACAAGAACAACTTCTGCATCCTCCTCCCCTTTTAGTACCAGGCAGCAATTTTTGTGCTTCATGTAGAGTGAGCTTTTCAATTTCCATTCCACTACTAGCCACAGAACCCACCCTGCCACCAGCACAGAATTCTTCTCCAAAGGAGGCTGGAAAGTCATATTGCAGAAAGAACCATCATAATAAAAGGGATAATGAAAGAGAACAAGATGCCTAATACTGAGATACAGGCATGAAGAAGTATTTGCTCTTTTCTAATAACGGCTATGGCTCAGACCTCTCTGTCTTTTAAATCCAAATTCACTCCAGTCATTTCTACAGACTGGAGAGGAAGAGGGCACAAATTCAGGGTGTCTACTCAGAGCTGTGCCCTCAAAGATCTGAGGGCTGGTCCATAAGATAAGATAAGAACAACTTTATCCAACCAGCAAACCACCTGAGCTAAACAGTCACAACCAGAGCCACCTTCCTGAAGTCTTGGCTTGCCAAGGAAACAAATAATTCCTGGTGAATCTCTGCATGGAGAGACACTGGTGGTGTGAGTGCTCAGATTCATCAGCTCCTTTGGGAATAGCAAGGATGACAGGGAACAGCACTACCATACCCAGGCTCATTCCCCTGGATGTCAGGATTTAGCCTTCCTCACACCTAACCTAGTGAATGCGAGCCTTTGTTCTCCTGCAAGTACAATGTGTTACCTTCTGTATGACACAGGAAAAACCACTCCACAGGCTTAGCATATTACTTCTTGTCAGAGCAGCAGCCTCACATAAATGAAGTCTTTCAAAAAGATGGAGGTGTGGGACTGAAGGCCAGCAAGAAGAAATGGTACATATCAATTTTCAGCTATAGCACCAGGAACACACACATGTGCTACAGTACACAGCTACAATGGGATGGGCTGGTCTGTTCCCCATTAGGGGTCTAAGCAGAAAGAGAGGACACAAAAGAGTGGAGATTTTAAGACCAGGCCACATCTCCAGGAACTAATAATGAGGCTGAGACAAAGGAGGCAGTGCCAAGTCTCATCAGAGACTCTTCAGAATGCACCTACCCCTCCTCCCTTGACAGAAGGCTCTTTAAGAGAAAGAAGAAAAGCAGCAGCAAATGACAATCCTTCTAGCCTTCACACAAGCCTGCATAATAGAATGTAACATTTTTCTCTCCAATAGGAGAAGAAAAGCATCAGAGGAAACTACTGTGGTACACTGCAAGACACCTGTAACATACCACTTGGTGGCAAAGGAGTAGAAGATGCTAATTATTAAAGAATATCAGAACTAAGATGGCAATTTTAATTAAGACTCTTTAAAGCAGTAGTGTCAAATCTAGGTGAAACAATATAGGGGAGCTGGCCACACTCTGCTTAAAAATACAGGTGAACATGAAAAGATTGTGACAACTCCTGCATGAGACTCTGGATGCCAAGAATGACACATAATAGTTAAATAATGCTGGGAGTGGCTCCAAGAAGGATGCTCATCTTAACCTCTGCCACACAATTCACTATGTGGGATGCAGTTGCACACAGGCTGAACTTTGAGGTCAGATACTGTACTGTACTGTAAAATCAAGCATGCTAGTTGAGAAGTAAATGACCGTGGGCAGGTACAGAGCCTGAAGTAGCAAGACATCCATCTAAAGGAAACTGCACTAGCACAGGAACTTCTCTTAGTGTGGGTTGAAGAAGAGGCAGGAAAGCCAAAATATACTCTCCATGCCTGAAGACACAAAGTTCTTCAGCTTCAGTAAGAGACACTCTGCTCTGTTAAAGATCTGCATGGACAAGCAGAGACAGAACTACTTGCGCAGTATTGAAGGCACTGTGGTGGTCACAAGCACCAGAACACTGTACAGCTGTGAGCTACTTATTAAAAGAATGCAGTGTCCCACAGTTCCAAATCATTTTAAATATCATTATCAGCTGTCAGTAGCATAAGCAAACCAACCAACAGGACACACACCTGTTCAAAGGTACATAAATTACCCTATATCAGAGTATAAACTACCAAAATAATTCCTAATTGATTCAGTTTCAACAGCTGTAAATTCCCCCTTTCCCCCACTTTCACATATAGTTTAGCAACTAGAACATCACAACTGTACCTTTTCTGCCTTTTTGTCAGAGATGTCTTGTTTTTCTAGAACTGCCATGCTCTCCTTCAGGTTTTTCACTATGTCTGCAGGAGACTTGTGGGACTTGCCAAAGGGGAATGGCATGATTGCAAACCACAAGGTCTTCCTTCTATGGCTCCTGCTTCACCTGGAAAAGGAGGAGAAAGAAAGTACATCAAAAATAGAAACTTGAGCTCTGTATAACAACACACAAAAAGATCAAGCGAGAGCAGCAAAGGTATTAATACACAGAATAATGATCCTTGACAGGTGAACTAAAGCTTGTCATGACAAACTTAAATTCTTGTATTTCATTTTCTTTTAAAACATAAGATACACAATCAAAGAACTCACATTAAGATCATCATCTTATGCTCCAGGAGCAAATTAAAGAGTACATTCATTATATCCAAAGCCACATACTGCACACATGCCCATATGGGCAAGACTGACTAGTATCAATTATTCCAATTAATGCTGTCAAGCAAAATGCCTTCTCACACGAGGTGTTTGACACACAGCTCCTTTTGTTTCAGGGCTCTGAAATGACTGCCCAGGTACATGCTTTTACCCAGATAAGTTCCATAATCTATTTGCAAATGCAAAACAGACCCTAGAGTCTGCACCTCAGTGCAGGACCTACAAACACGAAGCAGGCGAGGCTACAGACAGCAGCCTATTCCTGCCAAAACACCTGGCATATCCTGTCATCTTCCTATCTGAAATAACACTGAAATACAGTTTCACGCTCACACATTTTATGGGAAATAAAATTTGATATCTAGCAGGGATACATACAGCACTTGAAAACATTAAAAACAACATGTGATGTGTATCTTTCTCAAAAAGATAAAACATGCTTTACAGGAAAGAGTTTCCTTCCCTAAAAATACTTGTCTCTCAAATCCAAACACATTTATTCTTCTGCATATTTACATATATTTACTTTTATGCACACACATATATATATATACTCTCTTCTGTGTACAAAATAGAAAAGTACTACTGGAATAAATGAGTGTACTGAAGCTTTAGTTACTAAACACATTTAAACACCCACATTTAAACAATAATAAAAGCTTCTTAAAAGTGAATTCCATAAAGTAATAAAGCATACTTCTACAACTCTAATCTAGACAGAAAAGAACAGGAAATCCTCCATTAAAAATGCTGACAGTGCTACTTCTGCTAGACACAAAAAACAGCTGAAGCTGCAGAGCAGAGCCTGCATTGTCATTCCAAAGAAGAGGTATTACACTGAAATTTGGATTTCTATCTTCTTGCAGAGTCTGTGTAGTGTGTAACAAGTAAACTCTAACCAGCACAAGTTGAAGTTTCTTATCTGACATGATGCACTTTGCTCCTTGATTAAAATACCAGCTCATCCACCAGGAACTCCAAAATGTTATTCCTGATCTTATCCAACAGTTTTGATCAAGGATGAAAAATCCCAATGCAATGATATTTTTATTTTTCAAACAAGTAAGTTTGGCTGGCCCAACGGCAACAATTTAAAGGGTAAGAACAGAAGAACTCGGATCTTTAGCCGAGTAAATTTCCATAAATAGAGATTTCAGCTAAGCAGTTACAGAGATCCTAGGTTCACAGTTCCATGCCTGCAACTGACTTCACAAAGCATAAGGTAGATAGTTTTTAATTAGATTGCTTCCAGATAAAAGTATCAGCAGGAAGCTTGGAACAAGACCTTCCACCAGCCATTTCCATTATTTAACAGATCACAAGGACTTTCTGTTGCATTTATTTTGTAGTGTGTGTCATTACAGTAATCTCTCATTCACAATCTGCACAAAGGGGCTCTAACACTGAAATTACAAATGCAGGAGATAAAAAAGAGATCAAAAACTACCCACAGGTCATTCCTTTGACAAGAGAATTTTATGCCTCAAACTTTATCTCATCTAGTGGAATGGAAACCTGCCTACAGAAAAGCACCACTACTGGCTGTTATTTAATGAAAATACAACGGCATTTAAAACAATATTTAAGGAAAATTATGCTATTTTCACACAGGATTCTTTTTCCTAGAAAGACACAGTGTGAAAATAAGCCAAATTTCCCCACAAGATAGATGACACACCTCAAGCATCACAGCAATATTTTAAATGTTCTCTTTACCTCTCCCTTTGATTACTACTTCTGCCAAATTAAGATGAGCCCTGAAAACAAATCTGGATGCTTTCATGTTTGCATATCATCACTGATAATAATAGTATTTAACAACTACTCTGCCTATTCATTCTGGAAGATTGCTATACCCATGTAACAGAAAAGGACTGGCTCGAGAAATTGCCAGTCTTAATTTCTTGGATTATGCATTCAAACAGGAGCAAATTAATTAGGAATCACCTCAGAGAACTAAAACATATGGAACCACAAAATCTGGTATGACAGCAATATACAAAGAAAATAAACCAAAAGAAACAGCTCTGTACATTCATTTCCTGGATCAGAACTACGCTACCTCTTAAGTCTAAAAAAACTACACAGACAACACAAAACTTATGGAAATATGGGATACTGATAAACAACTGTCCTCATGTGTGCCCAAGGTCTAGGTCTGCAGAACTTGATTTGCCTCTAGACAGTGCCCAATTTTTTCTTTAAATTAACAACATTCTACAGCTTTTATTCGCGAAAGCTTTCAGGTTCTGTGTGAATCAGATATACATACATACTCCAGTCATACATTAACTTCACTCTGTTTACTAGCATATCTAGTAGAAAATAATCAATTAATAACAGCTCACTAGCATACATTTATATTAAACATTTTCTCCCAATCCAGGTAAGTTCCTGTATGAATCTCTCACAAGCAATTTAGAAAAATCAGGAACGACTGTTAGCACCACTAAGAAGAAAATCTACATCCTTGATTAATGAAGGTGACATTTTGCTTCAAGGTATTTATTTTATTATAAAATGGAGTAAATACACAGTTTATGCCATTGCAATTTTATTACTGGAAGGAATGCAATGGCACTGCTGGGAATATCATCTAGGGCCTCAAAACTGAAGATCCCACAAACCCTGAAGCAAAATTCTGTTACTGAAAAACCTGTGCCACATCCTGCCAAAAAAAAAAAAAAAAAAAAAAAAGCAGGAGCAGTGCTTTGTCTCTCAAAGCTGTACTTCATGCAGGAGAACATAGACAGGCTGTTCCTTTTTCAGCCCAGCAAAACTACCCCCAGCAGCACTCTGTGCACAATAGACAATGACAACATCTGTGTGGGATCGGAAAGAGCTGCCACCACCCACATCTGCAACACAAGAAAAAAAGGGAACAACATCAAATGACATTTTCTGTAAATGAGAATAGGCCTTACATCATGTCAAATGATAACTGATTCACAATACTAGCACCTGGTTGCCTTGCAAATTCAGGATAAAATACTGATTGTGGCTAAACAAAGGATCATAGGATTCCTGAAGAGTTAAACTGCAACAAGTACATGGACAGCTCTGTGCTCTGCTGTGCTACTTTGCTTTATCTGCCCTTCCCAGAAACCTCACATTATCCATTTGTTAAAAGAGGCCATGGACAACATTAAACAAACCTCAGACGTTCTCAGGTATGCATTTTATTTCACTAGCATTCAAGGAGGCCAAAAGTAACAAAATTTAAGGTCCTCAAAGCGTTGGGGTCACAGCCACAATTAAAACTTTGTAGTGATGTTATCAATCCCAATGGACCATCAAACAACAACACGGCACACGGCCAAACACCCAGAGATTACAGCTCCACTCACACACTCGGGCACACTGGGACATTTGGGCTTTTGTGATAACCAGAGATAGTAGCCCCACTGTTTCAGATAGTATATAACTTCCAGCTCTGTCAATGCACCAGGCATCCATGCAGTTTGCTTTATCTATAAGGCTTTGTATTTTTTAATTCACTGGATTGACCAAACAATCAATAATGTTCAACTTAAATCTAACGCATTCCATATATAAGATTTTAAAGTGTCTGCTGAGCTAAAAAAACCCCCAGCATTTCTCTGTGAGGACAACTCTCCTGCAGAAAAAAAAAAAAAAAAAAAAGGGCCACAGGAACAAATCCCGAAGCATGATAAACAAATTCCTTTCCTTTAGTTAATTTAAATTCTCCAAAGAACAGAGACACTAGGCTGGACTATGGTCTGTCATGCAGCTGAGATTTTTTATTTGAAGGGTCAGAAAACATCCTAACTCTATAGCAGAAGTGTGTGTCACCATTTAAATCATGATTACTTACTAGTAGAAGTGTTTTTTTCTGTTGTAAGACAGTATGTTTTTGTTACTGTGAGATGCCTGCATTACTATTTTCAGAATAATAAAGGTACAAGCAATAGTACAATTACACTCCTGACTGCACTAACATGTGTAGAGTTACTCCAATAAGAAAAAGAATTTGTTCTCACCAGCACAGACTTTTAAAGGCAAGAAGGGAAAGTGGTTAAATTGAACGGAAAGCCATACCAGCAGCATAAGCAAACTCAAGCCTTTCTACTTTAGACTCACCATGAATTTACTACAACATTAAGTTTAAACTTTTTTTCTCTGCACTGAAGTATAATCCATAAATAAAGCATAATTTAAGAAGGCACACATATTCCAGCTCCAGAGAGCAAACCACCACCTATTCCCATGCAAAATGCTACTTAACTAATGTAAAAAAACCCTACATTTTGTGAAACAAACAGGTGCAGTAAACTCAATCCTTATTCTATTATGGCCCTCACCATTTAATTGCACTAATATTAAGTCCTCAGGTGCATCTTGTTGCCTTTACACATCAAGAGTTGAAGGTGACTGCTTTTGCAACCTCCTAATGAGGAAAAGAGGAGGAAAAAAACCCTTCAGCTATTTCCTGGCTACAATTGCACATGTTTAAAAAAATCTAAGCCTAGTGAGAAAGCCCATGTAACATCCATTTAATGTACATGTAAGAAAAAAACTGCTGCAGATCAAAGAAAACCAATGTAATTTTAGTAAGGCCAAATAATTCCCAGTGAGTTTCCCCAGGGCAAATGAGCCACTGCTGATGGGGAGGTCCCGTTCCCTCTCTGCTCCCAGCACCACATCCCTTCCCCTGTTTTATGCCAGGGCCAGCTGACCTGTCCATGAGCTGAGCATTCACCAAGCTACCAGAAAAAGCTACCATGTAAAATGAAAATAAACAATGAGTAGTGTAGGGAATGTAGAAAAAACATCCCTTTGAGGAGCAAGTAGCTGTCAATCAGCTCTGATGTCTCCAGAAGAGAACTCCATGGTAAGGCTGGAGCTGAACCAACAGCAGGGCTGGAGGGGCAAGGTCACTTTCCATCAGTTATTTTGAGAAGCCTGATATTTGTCCCAGTGCGCGGCATGCTGATTTAGCAGACCAAAATGGGAGCAGACAAAGCCAACAAAAATTAGAGACAATAAATAAAAATTCTGAAAGGCTCTTAAGACAAACCAGTACAAGGCACCCTCAGCTGTGAGCCAGCCCCAGCCCAAAAAAGGGAGGAGGAGAGGGCTGAGGCAGTCAGGAGCGAAGGGCACACCAGCTTCTCCTCCTCCTCCAGGTAGGGGGAAGCTGCCAACTTCTATCCTTAAATCATATCGTGTGTCACAGTGCTAATAACACATAGGAGAATGGCTTAAGCAAATACACTTAAATAAACTAATGAGTCTACAAAGGCAAAATACCAAGTTTCTCAGTAAACAGTTGGGGCTGTACTGCATGTGGATTTTTAATTGACAATTTATCAACCTATTGCTGACACAACATGAAGCATCTTGCTAAAAAGGGGTACGTTAATATTTTAAAAATATAATACAGCAAACTCATGTTTGTCTTGATAGACCTGATTTCCCTCAGAACTCAGTCTTTCATTGCATGCTTCTTGGATTAACAAGGACCATTAAGGCAGTAACATAAATCAGTTTTCTTCAAGTGTAATTGCTACAATGTTAGCTCAGCTAGAATTCACCACTGTGAAGTCTTGTTAGAATGATAAAAACAGAAAGAGATCGAGAAATTATGCATTTTTAAAAGCACTCAGACATGCCCAGCATCCCAAAGGAAGACTGACAGCCATGCCTTTGAAGCAAAAACCCATTTTTATGCAAGCTACCATGCTCCTTGCAAAAAAAAAAACCAAAAAACACCTGAGTACTTCAAAGTCAGAAGCAGCACCTCATTAGCTATTCAACCCCCTTGTACAAGATTATGAAATGTCACCAGTCAGAGTGTTTAGGCAGATGAAGCTCCTGCCTGTCCTTCCTGTGAGTGTGGTTTGTCCCAGTACATGCAGCAGCATAGCAGGACAGCAGCCAGGTGCCACTGGGAAGCATCTGGAATATTGCTGCCAGCTCACTGCAAATTCCTGCCTACAGCACGTCTTCCTGAAAGGCCTTACCACTTCTGATTGCACAAGTGTAGTGACTGAGGGCAGCAGCCATCATTTCCTTCAGTGTGTTATTTCAACTGAGTACTCACATTCCTCATTAAAACATTCTTGCACATTTTTCATGTGCTGTGTTCTACTACACCTTTCAGTACCTTCATTATGGATATATGGTTTCCCACTAGATTAGAAGATTTTCCAGAGCTTCAGTATTGTACCAAAGCAGTTCTTTACTTTTCTTTTGGATATCTTAAGCTAATTGAAATACAACAGCCTCTCATCCAAAATATGTGTCTAAGTAGCACAGTTATTAATATAAGCTCACCTGCAAAACTTCCCTGTCACAAAGGAAATGAGATTGATAAAGAGCAGGAGCCACACCACAATGTGTTTCAGGGCTCTAGCATGAACTGCTCAGTGTAACCATGTGCTTGTAAATGGTAATTACTGGCAAAATTTAAGGGTATAGTCCAGGTCAAAAGCATTTTTGCTATCCTCTTTTCAGTTTTTCTTTCAACATAACTTTAAAATGTGGATATAAGAATTACACCAATGATCTGTTTGGAACTATTGTGATAATTCTGTGAGGAACTTAATTCATACATACAAGTTTCCTTGAAGGACAGGCATGTTCATCTCACATTTGGCATGTCCCACTCAGCACAGAACACTAACATCTTTCTTAAAATTCACTATTAACTTGTTTTACCAAGTCTGCAGCACACAAAAGATTTAATTTGATTCAAAAGCAGTTTCACAACTCTGCATCACAGAATTATTTGTGGTGTAACCCACTTAAAGATTAAGATGGAAAAGAAATCCCCTCTTTAAACATGGCAACTTAATTCAGGGAAAAATTAAAATCATGAAGAAAAAATTCCCACCTGTAACATAGAAGAACAGTGAAGTGAACAAAAAAAATAATTCAATGGATTCAGAAAAGAAAAGGTAAAATTGAAAAATAAATTTCTACATAAAAATGAAACTAATAATGTGACATAGCTTCTTACTTTCTGAAAATTTCCAGCAATTAAAACCATGGCAGCTAATAGCCCTGCTTGTTTCTTTAGCACCAAATGCCATCTGATTCCTTTCATTAAGCAGGCTTCTCTCTTGCCATTCAATTAATTTACTGATCCTTCTGCCTCTTCAAGGGCCTCTTTCTCCAACAGACACCTGCACCATGCTGGACAAAAAGAAGGGCAGCTACTGCCACTGGGCTCCACTAGCTCACTGCAGCCCCCTAAAACTACATGATACTCTGATTTGTACATTGTTATAGAAATTGCAGTTTAGCACACAGCCACATAAACATTAAGTAGAAACTGATTTTAAATAGTACTACTGCTTTTAAGGGGCTTCAGAGATCCAGCATAAGCAGAAAAGCTTGTTAATACTAAATCTCAGAATGTGAAATCCCAGCCTGTCTTCGTGTTGAAGGAAATCTTATGACTCAGCTTTTTTCCCTGGTGTGCTATTTAGAGTTACCCCACCCATCCATTTCCTCACAAACCTTACTGCTATATTGCAATATGGTATACAAACAGGCATGTGAATGCCTCACCCATTCCTTGGGAAGTATATTTAAGAATTATTAAAAACAATAACGATACTACATTTTATCACAAAAAGCAACTACTGTCTCTAGCACACTGTGCACAAAAAACCAAAGAACTTACCTGGAGCTTCAAGAAAAGCTGTCAGACAATACGCCCACTTCTGCCCAGGTAGAAGCTGAAACAATTTTCTCCTAACCTGGTATTACAGTCAACCCCCTGTTGGTTCAGTTGCCAATACTGCATCATCACAAACCCCAGAATAATTGTTACATGACAAAAAATGCTGCAATTCTGTACATGCCACACTACCCACCCCGGAAGCAAAAATGCAAAGCAGGAGTCTCCTCTGTAACTATTTTTAGTCCTTAGCATGTGTTACTCCCATTCCTTTCCAGAGGTTCTCTTGGTACCAGATTTTCTGATATACATTTAAGGGTCAGTTTTGAGTGAAGTAGTGGCAAAAGTGGAGGCTTTTGAAGGATACTGCAGTTTAATCTCTGATTTATTTCACATTATGAAATATGGCCTAGAGTTCACACATTCCAGTAACTCAAGCTGTGTGAGTGTGAGAAACTACCCAGGTGAAGGACAGGAAACCCCACCAGCACCACAACATGAGCACTGAGCCCGAACCAGAAAGCTGGTGCAATGAGCAGGGGGAAAACATCAATTTAAACACGAGCTGGTTACATAAAGAAGGAGGATGAGAATCCCAAGTACCAGCACAAGGGAAGTGCATGTGCACTTTTGGGGCGTTTGTTTTGAACAGAAGTTGAGAACAATTAAACTGCAAGAATGGGTCTTGGATTGCTCCAGCCACAATCCTCTAAGGCACAATTTTCTTTAGAGAATATTCTCTCAAACAAAAACCTACACTCAATAAAGCCATTCTCTAGTAGCACAAATAACAAAGCCTAGGGGAAAAAACCCAACAAAATTAACAAAGTATTTACCCAAGTACAATTTCAATAAGAAGTGTATCACTTATAAAATGAGCTTTAAAGAAATTGAACCATATTTTTCCCATGGTTTCTTTACTTTCTTTGGAGACAATATTCTGTGGCCTGCTAGAAACTTATAATGCTCAACCTACATTTATCAAAGTTCAACACAACAAAGCTCTTCATCTAATTTACCTTAAGATTAACAAATTTTTAACAAACAACCTACAAAAGAATAATATCACTTAAAGAACAACAATATTAAAGCATTAAGATTATGAGCAGTAAAACAGCAACCCTGACATAGCCCAGGAATATCCTAAAAACACTGATTTAGGAACTGGGAAGACACACCAAGGAGCAGCCCTCTTCCCATAGTGATTACTACTGGTCCCTGCCATAGGCAGCATGGAATGAACTCCATCCATCTCTGCTTTGCCACACTCTATATGTGAAAACTTCCCTTCCAAAATAATCCATTTGGGAGCTCACAATTAAACACTCTTTATGTTATACCACTGTGGACTTCACCACAGCTCCATAAGCTTTACAAACCACCTGGGATGACAGGCAAACAAGGATAGTTTAACTGCTTGGGTTCACTTTTGTGCATCAGCTGGGCAGAAGTAGGGCTGAAACCCAACAAGCACAGCAACCTGCACTGCAAAGAGCTGGTCACGCTCTGCAGAGGTGGCTGAAACCACAGCTCACTCCTCAATTCTGCCACTGTCACCTCAACAGCGAGATCTCAGCAGTGTGACACAAAGATTAAAATGTAAATCACTGGGAGATCAATACTCATGAATCTGAGCAGATTCTGGTTACATGAAACCAAGACAACTTGGTGCATGATCCAATGATCCTCACCTCCTCTACAAAAGGGAATTACTGACAAATAACCTATGGGAGTTATGTACTGAGTCACAGAGAAAGCAGGAGAGGGCAATCAATAAATGACTGAGAATCATGACACCAACATTACTGGGAATCTTTTCCCTCTAGTTCATTACATCCTCATTCAGTAAAGGAAAAGAGCTGTTCAGGGCTTTTTCCCTTAAATTACCTCTTACCTAGTAGAAGGAGCTGAAGCAGAGGCAATATCTATGCTGATCCACACGTCATTATCCGTCTGACAAATTTGCTTTTTGTCACGCTATTTTTTTTTGCCATGGTCCCTGGCACTTAAAAGACAGTTTTGATGACAATACAAAGGGTTTACTGACACAGCTCTGCTAGCAAATCCTACCTAGTGCAGATACAGCTTAGATTAGTAAAAACCACAACCACTCACCATGATAACAACTGTGCTAGGGTTTTACTGGTTAAGTACTTTTGTAAAGAGTGCTCTTTCCTTCATACTGCCAACCAGCATCAGTACACCATCAATTAAGTGTCCCATTTCCCCAAGTTAGCTGTGTGGAGGTGACTTTTAGTACAGAAATTTCATCACAGCTCATCCTCAGACAAAACTCCTGCTTCCTCTTGGGTATGCTCTACCAATGACAAGGTGGCAAAGAGGAACACATCACAAAACAGTAAAATCAGAGATGAGCCAGGAGAAATTCTTTCCCTAATTACTTAAGACCATGAAGTAATTTCACAGGCATCACTTGAAAGACAAAAGAAGAAAAAAAAATCAATACATTACAGGCCACAACATGCCTGTGATATTCACAGGTGGACATCTATCTCATTGCTACCAAGACACTAGAGTGAGAAATAAACTCATGAGAAGCAGCTGGCTAAAATCCAGCCTAATATCCAGGGTTCAGGAAAGAGACAACATGTTGATAATGTATTATCCCCCCAAGGAGTGGTGTTCCTCAGGGGTCACAACTGGACTGGCACTGCTCAGATGTGTGGGATTGAGCACACTCCCAGCAAGGGCTGCTGATCCCATCAGGCTGTGTGGTGCAGCCAGCACACCGCAGGGATGGATGCCACCCACAGGGTCTGCACAGCACTGAGACGTGGGCTCCTGCAAACCTTATGGAGCTCAACAAGCACAGCAACTGCAAGGTCCTGCCTGTGGGACAGGGCAATCCCAAGCACAAACACAGTCTGGGCAGAGAATGGACTGAGAGCATCCCTGCCCAGGACTCCGGGATGGTGACTGAAGAGAAACTCTATATAACATGGAAGGGTACACTGCAGCACAGACAGCAACCCAAGTGCTGGGCTGCATCACGAGGGAGGGGATTCTGCCCCTCTACTCCACCTAGGTGAGACCTCACCCACAGTGCTGCCCCCAGCTCTGGGCCCCAGCAGAGCAGGAACATGGAGCTGCTGAAGCCAGGTCAGAGGAGGCTGTAAAGGTGATCAGAGGGCTGGAGCACCTCTGCAATGGAGACAGGATGAGAGAGCTGGGGCTGCTCAGCCTGGAAAAGAGAAGGCTCTGGGGAGACCTTAAAGTACCTTCCAGTTCCCAAAAGGGCTACAGTGGAGCTGCAGAAGGGCTTGCGACAAGGGGGAATGGCTTCAGACTGAGAGCAGTCAGGGCTGGATTAGATATTAGGAATTAATTCTTCCTTGTGAGAGTGGAGAGGCCCTGGCACAGGGTGCCCAGAGAAGCTGTGGATGCTCCATCCCTGGAAGTATCCAAGGCCAGGCTGAACGGGGCTCTGAGCAACCTGGTCTGGTGAAAGCTGTCCCTGCCCATGGTAGGGGGGCTGGAGCTGGACAGTCTTGAAGGTCTTTTCCCAACCCAAACCATTCAATGATTCTATGATAAAATTATCTCCCTTTAAAACTAAACAACAAACCATTACTGAATAAGTGACCACATTTTGTGCCAAGATAATAAACAAGCAAGCAAAAAAACTAGATCTTAAAGGATAGTTAATTCACTTTGTTCTCCCAAGAAAAGAACCAGCCATTGCAATAGAGAAATTTCACATAAATAATTTCAACATTACTATATACCTTAAGTGGCTGTAGAAGAGCGTACTCTGCATGGTTCCCTAAATCACCTCTTTCTTCTGCCAGTTTAAATGTTTGGTCTAAATCTTCAAAGTCACGAATAGAATTCAATTTCTGATACATAAACTGCACCACATTTCAAATGCCAAGATAGGTGTGCTCCTTTAGGGCAACACAGAGAATAGAAAGATATATTTGATGGCAGAGGTGATGCAACCCAGGATTAAGAGAACTATCCAAGTCACAAAACTTCAGGAGAGATGAGGTGGGAGTCCTGACAATTAACACCATGCCATTGTATTTTACTTTCATAGATTTTGAGGCAGAGGGAGAAGAGTTTCAGCTAACCCATGAACTCCATGTTATGAAATGCTCTGCAGCACAGGAATCAAAAAAAGGGGAATGATCTAGATTGATCCCAAAACGTGCTCAAGCTCTTGCCATGGCAACCTAATTAAGAGTCCTTCTGATGATTCAGAAGACACTAGCCCAAAGATCTATGTTATAGCAGGATACTTCAGCATACCCACCCTGAAAAGCCAGCCATTTCTGAAAAACCCAGGTGAAAATCCTCTTCCTTCCTGACACCATCTGAGAGTTTCAGTTACTCAAAGTTATTGTATATTAATGAAAACAGAATATAAACAATGTGTCAGATGTCCGTGCTGATACATGCTACTTTTCATGTCTTTCTCTTCCTGGGGATACTTGAGTTCCCTTTCCAGGCAGACCACATCAAGCTAAGTAAACTTCTCTGCTTCCATAAGTGTAACAAATACAAGAAAATAACAACCTTGGAACAGACAGGTTGAAAGTCTTCATAAAAAGTTTAGCATCTAAATTTATTCCAGCCAAAATTCACAAGATAGTACCTTACAGCACCTGCTCTCTGTTGACCAAAAGTTTCTAAAAGCATGTTAGCATTTAAAGAAAAAGGAGGCTGGAGGAACTCCACAGCATACAGTCACCCTTCCATAAGAAAGGCTTCTCAACTGATTTGAATTCAAAGCAACTCGAAATAGCTGCTGTAGCTGTGACTCTCCAAGGCAGAAGAGCCCTGAGGGTTCACAAATGTAACAAACAGCACTGTTGATAGGTCCCGTAGAGGAGTCAGCACTTCCCCTGAAACACATGGACAGGGCCCCGAATAAAAACCGGCTGAGAGCTACCTGCCTACAGATAGCACGTGAAAACAAGGTTTGGAACAAAATGTGACTAATATTAGGTCAACTAACATGGTGGGAAGCACCTCTGAGGAACAGTTCCCTTAATTAATCTGCTAAAAAGATCTGGACTGGAAAAGGGAACAATCAAATTGTTTCACAATACTAAAATAAGAGCTCCCGATTTTCCGCTAATGCAAGTACTGTGCAATGTTACCAAGAGAAACTTGAACACCACAGAAAAAGTTTCCATCTCTACAAGATCACTTAAGGAATGATCTCACATCATATCAAACGACAAAAAAAAAAACCCCTTCTGCAGGACAATAGTTCTTCTAAAGGGCTGACACCAAGCTCAGGTGGAACTTACATTCTAGCTGAGACTACATTCCTACCATTGTGCATTTTCACTTATTTCAGCTATGTCACTATCCTGCCAGTATCCTTAGGGCTATTTGGAAAAACAAAACAAAACCCCCACAACCCTTGAAATTATTAACATGCACCAGCTTAAAACAATTTTACTTAATTAGGGATTACAAAAATTACTTAAATAGGAGTTTACAACAGTACAATATCATCACTTTCTGTATCACTAAGAGGCTCCAACCAAACAAGAGATATTAAATCAAATGATGGAATGGTCAAGAAATCAAAATTCCCTCCCTCACCCTGCTGCCCGTACTGCTTGTGATGCAGCCCATAAACTGTAAAGCAACCTTTACATCAATTACCAAAAAAAAGGCATGCAGTGACAATTCTGGAATCTGACCAACCATCCATTAGAAACAGAAGTAAATAAGGGAATTTCACAGAATTCAGATGTATTGAAATCTATTAAAACAATTTTTTGCTACTAAGTCAAGATGTAAATAAACAACATGAGAATCACCAATTTATGAATTTTCAAACTATCCCTTTTAGCTACTAAAATACAGATTTTAATTTTCCTTCACAGTCATTTTGAAATTAGTTTAGCTTGGTTATCTAATTTAGGGACTTGCTCAAAATCTGGATTTTCTGAGTTTTTGTATAAATCTCAGAGGCATCAATCCACAATACTGAAAGTTAGAGTACCATAATGAATGCAAGAGACAAGGTATAGAAACTTCTGTTGTGCTTACTAACATTTCTCAATGCTTGCTAGCAATTCTGAAAGTTAAAAACAGCCTATTTCGAGAGAAAAACTTCTGCATTTCTGGCCAACAGTCATTCTCCTTGTTCACTAAAGAGCTCAAGAACAGCTACTTCTGAAACACAGATTTGACATTTCTTCCTAGATTGGATATGGTGTTAAGTCCTCAACCTGCATCAACACGAGGAGTGACTGCCAGTGCTAAAGGGAGAGCAGAACTACTCAAGACTCCACTCCAACAACTCTGAGACCTTACCCAGTACAATTCCTAAGTGAAGCAAGGAGTCTTGCCTCAAAGCAAGAATCCAATCCTTCTTTGTTGGATGTAATCTATAAATACAGCCCCATATGGCTGTTAACATTTTTACATATCCACACACATGTAAGTTCCCAAGCAAGAAGGAAAACTCACTAAAAAGAGTTTATTTCTCTGAGAAAAAAAAATATATTATAGGCAGGAAGTAATAACTACATTCACAAATTAAGAAGCTGGGGAGTTGAAGGCTGCTTGGTTTTTCCAGGTTAAAAGAATGGCGAAAATTGACATTAAATTCTCTCACAGAATTTAAAACTTAAATACATTCGTAAGTTTGTCAGAAGGCACAAATGCCTTGAAGTTTTTGTGACTTTTTGGGAAAATATTCCATAACCCTGTAATGAAGAGGCTCTTTTGGACCTAATGAGGTTAAACCTGGCACTATAACACATGAGTTAATGGTAACACCAGTCAGACAGCACAGCTATGCCAGGACTCTGCCCAAAATGCTCTGTGAATGGATGCAGTTCCTCAGAGAAAAACTGTTTACTCCAGCTCCACCGTATTACAGAGTTAGTAGAGTTTGGATATTGCTCAATGTCAATTACAGACATAAAACGGAACTATATTAGTCAATTCTGATGAGTCAATCTGCTGCTTTTCTTAGAGATTACAAATCTAAATAATCACCTCCAGAACAGTGCTTGTTTAGCCAACATAGACTATTTTCAACAAGCTGTCTTTGCTGTCAATCATTACCTCTGTAATTCATGGAAAAAGACTATTTGCCCTGGTGACTGGAGATTGTGATTGCTTTCAGTTATGTTTTAAGACAAGCTGAACGTCACAGGTTCATTTGAACCCTCAAATCCAATAGCCAACACTTGGTTTAAGGTTTTACAATTACCCTGATTATTTAAGTTCTCCTCAGTTGAGCTTCCTTAAGAGAAGCCTTCACTCATTCCACTGACAAGCTATACTAGACTACAGAAAGGAAAATTTCCGTAGAAATTTCTCCTTTTTTAAAGCTGGAAAGCAGGCAACAAGGCAGAGGGCAGCAAAACCAGGTCTCTTGGACAAGACTCAGGCAGCACAATTTGATCCCCAACCTTCCTTTCTCATTAGACAACACAACCCAGGTGCCCATAACATGGTCACTGCTGGAGTGCTCATCCTCTTCTGGAAGGCCAAAATGAGATTCCAAGGCTAACAACCAATATCACAGCATCAGTTCAGGGGCCTAATGGACAAACACCACTATGAATGCTCTGAAACAGCACAATGGGTCTCCAACTGCCCTTTCAGAAAATCACAAACCTCTAGGGCAGGTGCCTTGGAGTATCTAAAATAGAACTAGATATCCATGTTTAGGCAAGAGAATCTCACATCACAAATGGGTGTCACTGGAAAAAAAGTTTAGGGAGTGTGTGTTTCTGAAGTGCTCCACCAGACCACATACAACAAACATCACACACTCAACAAAAGCAAGAAATTCTCCATGCTTAAGCATCATTCGCTGAAAAAAGGGGGGAGAAGCACCGTGCTGCTGAAGAACACTGTGAAATGTACTGTCATGAGTATCTGTGAACCAAAGAAAAACCCCCAAGGACCTGCATCCTCCTATCTGCTTTTGCAGTAAAGCGAAAGACCAAATACACTGGACTAAACAAGTACATTTAAAGGATGCTTTGTGCACCGAGCTGAAAAAAACTGGAAACAATCACATAAGGTTTTTGTACCAAATTGGTATCAGTGAAGCAAGGTTCAGGGTATTTGCTAATTTTTGAGAGATTTTTGCTTTCTCAACATTTGTCTAATTCAGTACTAAGCATATACGAAGCCTTTATCAAGAATCGTGCCTCAAGTGACCTCCTCCAAGGTATCTCTTTAAATTCTCCTGACAAGTTTTTCCATCACTACCAAACTCCAGTCAGAAGAAACTTAGGACTTGAATAGCAGGTGTGACAGGTTAGAAGAACCATGCATTCATAAACTGTGTGGGAGAGACTTCTCAGGCATCCCTGTGATACACTCAGTGCATGTCTGCATCACTAAGGTCTCTTTACAATAAAACCCCCGACATTTTCTTTGCTTAAGTTTTGCGTCTCTGTGAATAGATTTTACTTTTGCTTATTCTTTGTCTACACATGACATTCAATAATGTCAATGTTATGTGGTAGTAAATTTGGTGGTTCATTTTATAAATTACTGCAATACATCAAACAAAAATTTTAAATCTTCTGACAGCTATTAAAAGGAGTATCATACTGCTAGAGCAGCAACTTCACATGTCACAGTCAAAAGTAAACTATAATGACACAAACAACTTTTGCCTCATTTCTACAAATGGAGCAAAACCTCCTGAAACTGCTTACCCAGGGGAAGAGCTCAGAGCCTCCACTGCAGCAGGATGCTCTGAATGGGTGTGATCACCACACACATCTACTACTCCATGAGTGACACAGGGTGTCACTCATAGCTCGCTGTATACAGACTTTGTCTCAAAGCAAGCTCCTCAGCAGATGAACTGAGAAGCTGCTGTGGTTCTGAATGAATATTTGGAAAAATATATCCATCCATGAGGAGCTTCCCAGGTGCACCTGGCCAGGACAGTAAAAAGAAAATGACAGAGAAAATTATACAGTCAAAGCAACACTGGCTGTAAGAGCTGGCTGGGGTGTCAGAGAGATCTACAACCCTGTGCAGCTGCCTTTCCTCCCAAATCTATGCACTGCCATGCTTCACTCAGAAGTCAGTAAGTAAAACAATGAAAACTCTTCAGAAAGGTGTTTCTTCAGATGTCGGGCTGGGCAGCTCTAGCAGCCAGAAAAGGATCACACATTTCTGGAAACGCTTCTCCATTTTTTCATTCTATGTTTTAACACAGATAAACTTCAAAGGAGATAAGGCATTTCACACATGAGTGACTGAACATAACTACTGTTCTCACAGTCACATACATTCAACTCCCTGAGAAGCTGACAAATTAATTCCATTTAATTTATAGCCAAGTTCTGTCTTATCTATTTTTAAGTCTCATGTTTCAAATCTTGCAGAGTTTGCAGTTATAACTATTTGTTACATTCTCTTAGTAAGAAAAAACAATTTGTTATCAATAAATACTGACTAAAAAAAATACACTACAGGGCAATATCCAAAGCAGCACAGTGATTTTTCACTGATGCAGCCATTTCCCACACAGGGCAGTATACCTGAATGTTTTAAAATATCCAATGTTTTAAACCTCTACTCAGTAACTCAAATATCTTCATCCAAAGATGTTTGTGAACTTAGAAAAGCACCTTACACTAATACTACAGTTCACTACTAATTATAACTCGCCAGTTTTTGAACTGTCTTGCTATATTTAACTCTTTGGTGATGAATTCTCTGAGTGTTTGAAGGGGAGGGAAGGATTACAGAGGAAATGCAACTTTAGAAAGAAGGAATTTAATTACAAGTAGCAGAATTTCAAAAAACAGAAAGATCCCCCAGAATTTTATGCCCTTGTGGATAGGCTTAATATTTGCTTCCTTTTAGCAAATTTGAAGTCAGTCAGGAACTTTTTGTAGCGTCTTTTGATTATATCAAGCATAGCTAGAATACTCAGACTAAGGGAGTTAGAAAGCAAATTGCAGTTGTTTATTTAAACCTAAGCCATTTACTTCCTAAATTAACACTGTCTGAAAAAGAGAGGCCATGAAGGCTGTTGAGGAAAGACCACAGTTATTCCTGTAAACACACAGAATTTTGGCTGCTTCAGTTTGGATCAATCCTGAATTCAAGCCTTTATAAGAAGTATTTAAATAGGGTGAATGAATGTGTTATTTTATCACAAGGTGCAATAAGGAAAGCACATAAATCTGCTCAGGCTAAAGAAAGCCCAAACTCACATGACGCCAGTGTAAGCCTTAGGTGCTCCCCCATCATGCATTTAACAGCCCAGCTCAAGTCCTTTAAAATAATTCAAGACAGCCTCATCTGCTAATTTAACCTTTGTGTTTGCACTTGGGGGGTGGGGAGGGATCTCAGCATAAAGTTTCACCTTCTCACTGCAGACATTCAGCTTCCTTTTGGCTCACACCTCTGCACCTCGTGGTGCCAGAAGCATGGTATCAAGAGAAAACATGGGCAATGAGGGAATTAAACACACAACGTTTCAACTGTACAGTGCAGAAATGATAGCATTTGAAAAATATTCAACTCACATTTTTGCTTTGCATATTATTTACATAAATAGCTGCAGGCTGTTGTGGAACTATTAATTTTGAAGGAGCAGATGAGTCAAATCTTATTTTTGATAGGTAACTGCACGATGCCTCCAATTAGACAAAGATAATCATACTTTAATAGCTGCTCTTGTAATTAAACCATATTACACAGTGTCACAAGTACAGAAAAGCAGGGCCAGAAGGGAATTCAAAAGGCCACCAGGCTTCTTCCTGC
Source organism: Luscinia megarhynchos (assembly GCA_034336665.1). NCBI lineage: Eukaryota > Metazoa > Chordata > Aves > Passeriformes > Muscicapidae > Luscinia > Luscinia megarhynchos. The sequence goes on along the minus strand of CM067572.1, from coordinate 19,927,757 downwards.
CCCCTGCTTCAAAGCAGCACCAGCTATTACAGCACCTTTCTGAAACTTCACCAAAAAAATCATTATTGTAGCAAGTGTCTAAAGTCTCTAAAGCACGTACAGAGATTATCAGCTTTCAGAAATATTTTACACAAAAAATTAGGCTGCAAACAATTAATGAAGAAAAATCTGCAAAAACTGAACAAAGAAATGATTGACAAGGGAAAACACTGGCCAGTAATTCTCATATTCACCAAAATGCCATTAAAAAACCTTAGGAAGTGGAGCACATATAGGGCAACAGTTGAGCCTCATTCAACTACCAGTCATTAATTAATAAGAGCTACACAATAGAATGCAAAATAGATACCATTCCCTCCTGAATAAACCAATCAAGGAACTCCAAGAGGTGCAGTTTTAATATTATCACACACCACTGGGAATATACATTTGTCTGGGCTTGATAATACCCAAAGATCATAATTATCTCTCAAAGACATACTGTCACAAAGTATTACTCAACTGCTGCTTTCATTCGGTCTCCTTTATTTGTAAATAGGTGTATTTTTAAAAATATAAATTCTGTTTTATACAACTGTGTGTTCAACAAACACAGAACACATCAGAATTTCAGAACTCTGTGTCAATATAAAGAAGAGAATGTCATTAATCTTAAGCGAAAAAAATCAATGCTATCAGCATTCAGAAGAATTCAACTGCAGGCTAGTGCATATGTACAAACTCACATTCTAAGGCTATTCTGCTCGATCCCAGTATCACCAGACATGACCTCCTCCTGTCCCAGGGTACTTCTGTCTGTCAGAGGAAAGCCCCAACAACAGGTGTATTACACTACAAATGAGATCCACATTAAATACAAATAAATTTAAGCCAAGTGCATCCTAGCTGGCTGACCCAGTAGTTTCTCACACCCCAGGAAAACCATGAAGCTAACTGTGAAATACAATATTCTCACAACAGCCAGTCCACGGCAGGCAGAAACCTATCAAGACACCACTATGCCACTTACAGATCACATTAGCTGCCAATTTCTACAGGACAAGTGAAAACAAAAAATCAAGTTACTCCTGAGCCCAGAACAGGTACCATGCTTATTCTACTTCACAAAATATTTTGTGGCCATTTTTTTCTTCTGCAGTTAAAGGCACACGTCACATCAACAGGCATTAGATAAGTTATTAATTAAAGGTACACCGTGCTTTAAATAGTAAAAATCTGTTATTTAAAAGCTTCAATACCAAGGTGCAAGCTCAGAATGTTATATTTCCTCTTACTATATGAACTTAGGTGTTAAAAAGGAAGACACACTTCCTAATGAACCACACTGCTAAGGATCCTGAATTAGGAGTTTCTAACAGGCAAGTTTAAAAAAACCCACGTGCACACAAAACTCTGCAATATTTTGATGTTAATCAAATTTCTTTTCTGATCTACACTGAAACTGTCCTTCCACGCATTGTTATTTGCCTCACTGAAACTGAAGAGCCTAGGTCATGTAATTTAATCTTTGACTCATCATGCAAATTAAATCACACCATTCCCACGAGACAGCAAATAGGTTTTAAATAAATCCTGGGCACCTACATGATCCCTCACCAGAAATTAAAATTCAAAAAATTTTAAAAACACCAAAACCGGATACATCCCAGTTTCAGTACCGGTAGCGTTCCACGGATTTGCAGGGAAAAAAAAAAACCAACGGCAAAACTTTTCTTATGCTCCAGAAAGAGAGAGCACGCTGCGTTAGCTGTCTGTGGGGCAGCCTGCAAAGAAAGCAGGCTCTCGCAGCCCTCCGCACAGCGGCTGCTGCGGAGGCCTATCGGGACTACCACCAGGAACAACAATTGTAGGAAGAGGCCTCGGAGCCGGACCCCGAGAGGCCGCGTAAGGCAGTACTGGCCCGCAGCTCCGGCCACTCCGCGCAGCCAGGGCCGGAACAAAGAGCGGTGGTCGCGGGCAGCGCCCCCGGCCCGGCCCTGCCCCTCCGCCCTCCTGGGGAGCGGCCCGGGCGATGCGGCTCGCTCCGGGCCCAGCCGTGCGCGGCTTTACGTTGATCGTTCCTCGGGCTCGACGTTTGAGGAGCTCGGGGACCGGGGCGCTGCCGCACGGGAAGCACAGCCCCGGCCGTGCCCTTCCCCTCGGGCTGCCCGGCTGTGCCCCCGGAGCAGCGGCTGCGATCCCCGGACCTGCCCTCCGCCCAGGCCGCCAGGACTCGGCCGGTTCCTCCCAGCGCCCGGCGGAGAAACGGGCCCGGAGCGCGGCGGGCACCGGCCGGGCCGCGCTACCCGCGGCCCGCAGAGCACGGCACGGCCCCGCGCCGGACAATGCCCACGGTTCTCGCCCCCACAGCCCCAGTACCTGTGGGTCCGGCGGGCCCCGCCCGCCCGCTGGCGGCTCTCGGCTCCGGCGCTGCGGCTGCGGCAGAGGCGGCGCGGCCCCGGCTCGCCCGGCCCGTCCCCCCCCGCCCCGCGCTCACGGCGTCGCACCGGCCCGGCCCGGCCCTCCCGCCCGCGCTTCCGCCCGCGCCCGCGCCACAGCGCCCCCTGCCGGCCCGGAGGATCCGGGGCGCTGCCCAGCGCTCCCCCCGTTTTCGCTATTTCCTCGTTTTATTGTTCGCGAGGTTTTCTATCGTTATTGGAGCCATGGAGTCACCTAGGTTGGACGCGACCTTTCAGATCATCTGGTCCAGCCATCCACCCACTGCCACTGTATCCCTAAGCCACTAAACCACATCACCCGGCCCCAGGTCTATGTGCCTGTTGAGCACCTCCAGAGTGGGGACTCCACCACCTCCCTGGCAATGTGTTATGATGGCTGACCAGCCGAACAGGGAAAAATATGTTTCTAATATTTAATCTCATTCTTTCTCCCGCCTCAGCCATTTCCTCTGATACTCTCATTGCAGACAGGGCAGAAGAGACCGTCCCCATCACTACTACACCCTCCTACCGGGGAGTTGTACGGAGCAAGGAGGTCCCTCCTGTGATCCTGGAGGCTAAACTACCCCGGCTCCCTCAGCCACTCCTCATAATACAAATTTTCTAAACCTCTCTCAAGCCTTGGTTTCCTTCACAGGACACGCTCCAGCATCTCAATGTCCTTTTCAAAGGACATGCAGAACTCAAGGTGCAACCTCTTCCTTTAGTCTTTATTAGCAGTTAGCAGATTTTGTAATTATTATTTAAATTTTATTTATTGGTATTTATTCAGTTGTTATTTGTTCTTACTGTTCTTCATTTCACCCCCTCTGCCCTGCCTTTCTGCAGCCCCTTTACACCCTCTGTAGTGTCACAACCCTTCTTTTCCATGCCGTGACCCTCAGGGCTTCAGTATGGGATTGGAACTTAGCATTGTGCCTTGGACATGGACTGATTGTCCTGATGCATCTGGTGCTGGTGATTTACAGCCTGCAGGTTTTCTGCAGTCCCCAACATGGTATGGAAGGACTCCACACTGGTTTTCTGTCCCTGTATGTAATACTTATCTATTATTGTCACCGTGACAAATGCAAATTAGCCTGGATGGAGAAAAGCCCACATCTCTCCCAGGAGAGATCAAGTTGATATTGTCCATTAATGCGGTATAATACATTTCAAGTAGAAAATGCATTTTTAATGGTCTTTTTGATTATATGTCTCCACATCCCTTTGCTGCACTTCCTCATCTCACTGCTGGGGAAGGTTTGGGTTGGGCTTCTCAATGTTTTCATGCAGCAGCATTGGATCTGAAGCAGAAGGGGTCCTGGTGTCTCTGCAAGGTGATGGGACCTTAATGGTCACCTGGACCCACACTGTGTGCTCAGCAAAATTTTGGCAGTTCATATATCTCACTCATGAGCTGGGAATAGATGATTTCAAAGCCAACATGGAAAGGGTGTGTACATCTGAGTTTAAATTGTTACCCATACTTAGGCTCAAACCATTTGAGTTTAAATTATAATAATCTGGGTACTGAGAAGAGAGGAGAAGGAGCTAAAGGCGAGCACTGTTGAAGGGATTTAATATCAGATCCTGGAGAATAGGCACTACTGCTTTACAAATAGGAAAGAGATCATGCAAGAAATGGGCTCAGTGCAATCGCCATCCTGTAGAGAAATCCCTGAGCATGATTTTTCTAAACTCCTAGAAGCAGGGATTAAATACAGCATGTGAGAGAGCTCTTAGCACACTAATGATTCTCTAATTCACAGCCATGACTGAGAGACCCATTGTGAATTAATTAATCCTTGCAAATTAGGAAGTGAGTAAACATTTTAAAAATCCAAGTTACTTCACTGGTGGAAAAAAAGGGTATTTAGAAAGGCAAGCATGCAGTTGCTTTCTTAGGAAGGACAGAACTGAATGTCATCCTGGGCCATTCTGCTGCCAGTGGGAGGCCCAGGGAGCCCTACAGCTCAGCTCTAACTCCTCCATCACCATCCCACACTGAAAAATAGCAAAACTGGGAAAAAACAATATGGCAGCCTGTGAAATTAATCCTCCTTCAAGCAGCTATGTTCTGCTTCCTCCTTTTCCTCCCTTCAGCCCTTCTCTCACACAGGGCAGCCTTTCCCTCCTGCAATGCCATGGCAGCTCTCCATGCCATGGCTGCCCTCAGCTCTCCAGGCCATGGCTGCCCTCAGCTCTCCAGGCCATGGCTGCCCTCGGTTCTACATGGCCATGGCTTGCCATCAGCTCTCCAGGCCATGGCTGCCCTCAGCTCTCCATGGCCATGGCTGCCCTCAGCTCTCCATGGCCATGGCTGCCCTCAGCTATCCAGGCCATGGCTGCCCTCAGCTCTCCAGGCCATGGCTTGCCATCAGCTCTCCAGGCCATGGCTGCCCTCGGCTCTCCATGGCCATGGCTGCCCTCAGCTATCCAGGCCATGGCTGCCCTCAGCTCTCCATGGCCATGGCTGCCCTTGGCTCTCCAGGCCATGGCTGTCCTTGGCTCTCCAGGCCATGGCTTGCCATCAGCTCTCCAGGCCATGGCTCCCTCGGCTCTCCATGGCCATGGCTGCCCTTGGCTCTCCACAAGCCCTGTGACCATTACCCGCTTTATCTCCCTTCCATGGGACACATGTCCCTTTCCCTTAGTGGGTGCTTCCTCCCCTCCTCAGCCTCCTGCTGTGGCAGCACACCCCGAGTGCCTCTCCTGTCCCACCCAGCATCCCCCCATCCCTTTTGGGTGCCACTGCCCCCAGCCCAAAGTGTCACTGGTGGTGTCACAGCTGAGAGCTCCCTTCAGGAGCCCCGTTTTTACAGAGCTCAGACTGTGGTAGGAGCAGGGCAGGGAGCCCTGAAATAACCTGTGTGCTGTGGCTGTGTCACCCACGCCATAGGATGGAGGGGCTATGCCACCCCCATGGCCATCTGACACAGGTCATCTCAGAAGATACTCTGGGTTGTCTTGCCAGCTGTCTGGAGAAACACACAAGAAGGGGAGAGCAGAACCAACACCCAGTGAATGTTTGAACTGGGCATGGACTGCTGTAATTCACAGAGCAGAGCTCGTGTTCCTGGTTCCTGTCAAGGTGCTTCGGGGAGGAAATACTAGAAGTAGAGACAACACAGTTATGATGAATTTCTTCTGTTTAAAGTTCGGCAGAAGAAGAATCCTGAGTCTTTCCATGGACTTTGAACCAAGCTGCAGTGGCTGAATTTAATCACCAGGATTCACAAGTGCCTGTGACCGTTCCTGAAACTGCGTTTCACCCATTACTGCCTGGAGACATTCACTGGAGACTCCTAAAGCTTTTCTCAAAGAAACTTCTGTGGGTGAGTACTTTTTTTACCTTTCAGTTCATTCAATTAATACATATTGAGCAGACTCACACCCCCAAAATCCTACTTATGGTAGAAAACACAATTGAATATAATTGTCTTTCATATCAGTTAGGAGGGTTTTTTTCTCATGGAGATCCCATGATTTATCTTTAATTCAAGGTTCCATTTCAGAATTAGAACACATTTTTAAAATATTATAGCAAACCACAAGAACTAAGGTTAACATGGAAGCAGTGTCAGAAAAGAGAAAACAATTAGCTGAAAAATCATAGAAAAAAATCTGTTGCAGATTCCTTTCCTGGAGAACAAGTAATTTTAATAAACTTTTTATTACTGTGGAACAATTAGAAGTTATCTATAAAGCACAGTATTCATTCCAGGGAGGATTTACTACTAAAGCCAAAGGCAGGTTTCCATCAGCAGGGCATACATGAAAGAAAGCAACAGAAGTCACCCTAAGAAACAGCGCTGCTATAGAAAGTATTTCTTAAGGTAAAACAAAACAAAACAAAACAAAACAAAAACACCAAACAAACAAAAAACCCCCACCATACACAAAAAAACCAGTCAAATACAGCCATTAATTCAACAGAACTGGAAGCAAATACACTCAGAATCCCAAATCATGCAGAAAGAAACAAGGCTGTGAACACTGCTGAAAATGACTGTTGGGTTATTTTATTTAGATGCCTTCCCTGTTCTTTTACATTTTAAAGCAATGACAAGGCAACTAACTGGGTTCATATTTAAGTAGTGCCTCAGTTAAACTCAGAAGCTCACAGCCTCTGGATAATGCTGCTATGCATTTGCTTACCCCTTTACCCCCTCAAAGGGCTTTGCAGAAACTAATTAGCTCTTACAGAAGAAACCTCTTATAGGCATGGGCTTAGCGCTGCTCTTCAGCTGGGTTCAGGCTCAGCTAGCACAGGAGCCCTTGTCACATCACTTGACAACAGCAAATACATACATGACCTTTCCTGAGATTCTCTGAAGCTTTTCTGCACCTCTCCTCCTTCTCCTGATGGAACCCCTGGCTCCCAATGAGGAGAGAACTCCTACTGTCTCAACTTTCAAAGTCAGGCACTGCTTTGGAAAAGGGCTACAACACTGAATCTTCTGAAAACTGTCTGTGTGCAGGTGTGAGAGGGCATCACTGTCTGCACATGTGTGTGCAGACACACCGGGATTGGGGAGAGGGGATGGAACATTATATTTGAAACAAAGCAAGACACCCAGCTGATCACAAGTATTCTTCTGGAAAACTCCTCAGGGAGCTCATGTGTCTTGTGGCCTCTTTTGCTTTTTGTCAGAGCAAACCCAGGGCAAATCTCCTAATGTTAAAAATAAACAAGCAAGAAGAGTTGTGACAGTGGGGACTTTGTTATTATTTTACATGGCCTCGTTATGGAGAAACCAAAATAACTGCAAACTCTGCTTTTCTTCTTCCCAGACCAGCCCATGGAGCAAGACCCACCTTCTCACAGCTCCTGGTTGCCCTTCATCTTGTCAGGGCCATGGTTTTCCTACCCCAAAGTGGCTATGCCCCAAGAGCCAGCAGGACTTCCTACACCTTTTGGCTCCTCCACAGCAATAAGAAATGCTCATCCCTGTAATAAAGGACAGTCTCCTAGATATACTTGAAGAGGGGGGAAAAGCAAAGAAACTGAAGAGGAGAGTTAGTTTAAAGCAGACAGTATTCATAAACTAAAACAAAATAGTATAAAACCTTTTGCTTTAATTGCTAAAAAATTAGTTACAAAAATACAGATTAAAAAAAATCTTAGAAAACATCATGAGATTTCATACACAATCCAGGACACATTGGCTCACAGAGACCAGAGACCCTGCAGCTCATGCCTTCTCCCCCTAAACCCTCCTGTTTTCCACTGTCACAGCAGCAGCCAGGCTGTGCCAAGACATAACCACAAAGTGCCAAATGTCCAAGTGAGAGTTCCCCCACTTCCTCGGGTGCTGCTATACCAGCCCTGCAGCACCAGAAAGTGGCAGCAGGTCGGGAATGCTGCTGGTAAGGGCAGTGCTCCCGTGGGCGTGCAGGGCCCAGAACAACACTCAGGTCACTCTCCCTGCAGAGCGTGGCCCGTGGCTGGCCTGGTGGCCCCATTCCTGCTGACAAGATGTTTTGTGTCAGGAGCTCAGGATGTGGTGACAGCACATGTAAAAAGCAAGTGTTGGTGTGTGGCCAGGCTGGCACAAAAGCCACGTTTACTCACAAAAGAGATATTTTTCTCACCAAGATGAGTCTTAGCCCACATCACTCTGCAGCCTCAAGAACAGAGAAGCTAAGAAGAAACAGGCAGTGTGGGAAGTGCAGGGGCTGCAATGTGGGAAGTGCAGGGCTGGGGCACAGAGTGCTGAGCCTGTGGGGACTCAGGTGCCCATGCTGCTGGGAAAGTGAAGCTCACTGAATAAACCAAGCACTTGCTCCATTACAGATCAGGCTTGTTATCAGGTGACATTTGGTAACATCTCACACACACAGAGTATGAGAACACCCAGCATTGCCCTCCTGAATGAAATAACTCAAGGAATGCTGCATAAAGAAAGTTCAAGTATTCTCTTGAATGGTCTCTCAAAGACCCCCATGCTCTTCTCATGAGGCTTAGCTCTTCTCTCTTGTACCCCCTCTTCAGCACAGGCAAGGGACTAACCCTCACAGCCTGCCACCACCCACACAGCTTATCAGATTTTCTGCTTCATATAAGGCACTTTTTGGCCCAGGAGCTGTGTTTTAAGCGTTCTGGCTGAGAAGCAGCAGATAAGATTTCCTGTGAGGCCTGGAGTGCTGCTAACCTGCCAGGCAGGAGACAGCTTGAGCAATGGCAAGAGCATCAGCTGATCCTTAACACGAAGGTGGATGGGGGTGTGTGAAAGAAAAGCTGAGAATTACTCAGCTGGTACCAGCCTTGTAATTATTTCCTATCCCAGGAGTTCACTCCCAAGGATGGTAGAGCCAGCTGGTACCCAGGAGGCTGAGCTGGGGCCAGAGGGGTTTGATGCACTAAGTAAAGGAGATGGATTTAGAGACCTCAACAGAATTTCCAGATGTTCAGTGCTACTTTTGGAGCTGGGCTTTCTCTGTGATGAAAATACTTCATGTGGCACTGTCCAATGCCATATATGACCTCTCTCTCCACCTGTAGCTGGAAGAGCAGGTGAACTCCCAACTGCACTCTTCCCCTGCCCACACCATGGTGAATTCACAGGCTTTGATAGACCACCACTCACCACAGATACCAAACTCATCTGCCAGATGCCCTGTGCCTCTTCCTCACTCTCCACACAATGCCCACCCAGCCACAAACCCCATCACCTCCCAGCTCTCTGCCAAAAACAGTGACCTGGTACATGCAGTGTCACTCCATCCCCAAGGACTCCAACACAAAGGGTGTCCGGGGCAGCCTTCCCCAGCACAGCCGTGGCTTCCCTCACTGCAAGCTCTGATGGTGCTCATGGACCCAGGTCCCATCATGGGTGGTGGCTGTGCTCTCAGCCCATTCCCCTCAACACAACAAATAACTGCAAATGCTCTTCCCCACACCCCAGGAACAGATAAACCATCCCTTGCTTTTCTGACTCATTTCCAGCGCTGTCGTGTCCTGGGAGGGCTGCAGGACACTGCTGTGCTCCTCCTCCTGCAAACGCTGCTGCACAGGGCTGCATGGGCCATGGCAGGTCCAACATCCTGAGCTGAGGCCAGTCTGGAGATGCAGCCCTGCCCCCCCAGGCCATCCTGCAGTGAGTAATCCCCGGGAGGCTGCGGTGAGGTGCCTATGTGCCGGGAGCAGCCTGCCTGCCTGCCCAGGCACCGCCCACACCCTCTGGACCCAGCACGTCCAGTCACCGCGTTGGCACGTCCTGCTGCTCCTCACATTCTTCCCCTACGGAATATTCCAGCAGCAGAACAGCCCTGGTGAGGCAGAGCTTCAGCACAGGCTGCTTGGGGGTTACAGATACTGAGAAACATCCACATTTAAACGTTTTGAAGGAGAGCTTTACTCCTCATTTTAAAATCTCAACCCTGACCTTCTGAAAAAGCTGGACAAAACCCTCTTTATTCAGAGTGAGTAAAGCCCTGTAAAACAGCCTCTCCTTGGAGAGTGTTTGTTCATGGCAAGGCAGGCCTGGAGCCCGACCCGAGGGGGGAGCACAGGGTGCAGAGGGTGCCCATCAGGGCCAGCCCAGTGCCCATGCTGGCAGCCAGTGTCCCCACCTTACCCTGCCCACTGCCAGACCTACACTTTGCTCCTCACTTCCCAAAGCCCACACCACATGGTGAAAGCAGAGCTGCTGTCATAAAACCAGCCCCAGCAAACCCACAGATACCTGGGAGTGATGGACCGGCAGTACCCCCAGAGCAGAACCACTTTCCCTCCCTCTGACAGCCTCACTGGCACTGCTGGGGCCAGGCACCCCCAGCCCCACAGCCAGCCAGCAGACACACCTCAGACCAGGGGTAGGCAGTCTCTAAACTGGGAACAAATCCAGCCTGGAAAACAAGTGGGAATCAAGTAGTCCTTCTGTGACCCACACTGCAGACTGAGCAGTGCTCAGGAACACCTGCCCAGCTCTCCTCCCACTCTTCCACAGCAAATCCATCTCTGCAAAAGGCTGAGCTGCCTTAACGAGGCCATTCATTAACCAGCCAGGGCCGAGGCTGGACTTGGGGCTGCCTCAGTACTGCATAAGCCTCCCTGTTAGTGCTGTCAGGTTCTGAGCTGGAGTCTACATTATCACCACAAACTGCCAGAGGCAGGAGGGACCAGCCAGGGCAGGTGTACAAGTCTCTGGCGATGTGCAGCATCCTTCCTGCAGCATGGAGCTCCTCAGCCCCGCTGAGATGCCTCCTGCTTCCCAAATACCATGCAGGAAAGGCTCTGCTGTCAGGACAAACACAGCTGACACCCCCAACAGAGGTTTGGGCTCTTTGCCCCTGAGCTTAGCCTCCAAAGAAGCAACACAGCTCAACTCACCCGGCTTTCCCCTCCAGCCCTGAGCAGGGAAGAGGAAGACCTGTCCTGGCACATGGCAGCTCTGCCCTGCCCAGAACCCAGAGAAAATGGACTAAGGCAGAGATGAAGCAGGCCAAAAATTGCAAGAATTAGAGGAACAATCACAGAGCTCCTCAGCTTTAACATCAAACTGGAATTAATTACTTTCTTATGTGAACTCTCTTGGCTCAGCTTCTTTTTCTCTGGGCTTCTCACTTGTTTCCTATGAAGTGCCTAAGCAGAAATATCACCAACTTCTATGGCAAAATCTTATTTTAAATTATTTTATCAGCCAGGAAGAAGGGGAATGAAAGGTTCTCTGAAAATTTTTGCTTTCATTAAAATAAACTTTCTCTTCCTATCAAAGTCCATTTCACAAGGCTATTTCAACTAATTCTAATCAATAGGATTGGAGGATGACGATGATGATGATGATGATTTTTTTCATTGCAGCAGCCTAATCAAAGATACCCCTGCTGTCCCACAGTCCCTGCTCTGGTGTTCCCTGTCCAGGTGTGGGACAGCTCTGTCCAGGTGCCCAGCAGGTATCGGCCCTCCATCCCCTCTGCTGCTGGTGGGACAGCCAGGGCTGCCGAGCAGTCAAGCACACTCAGCATCTCAGGAAGGACGGTCCCTGGCCACAGCACCGTGCTGGATGCCCCAGAGGGAGCAGGCAGGGGGCAAGGAAGGGACACTCTGGCTCGCAGCCCGGTCAAATTCCCTCGTCCCGCGGCCACCGGCTGCCCCGAAGCCCTCGCTGGCGGGGCCGGGGGCCGCTGACCATTTCTCTGCTGGTGATTAGATTGTTCACGGCTCTCAGGTTTGTTTGAATAAGCGCCTTTGTTCGGCAGCGTTTTCCCACGTCCCCCGTCCGCTCGGCAGTCGCGTGTCCCGAGGCACAGAGGAGCCCCGGCCGCCGCAGCCCAAAGAAAGTTTTCTTGGGAGCAAAAGACATCTGCGCCGGAGGGAACCTGCCAACATCTGCCACACTTTCCCCCTTTTCAACAGCCTTTCTTTCCCTCTTAAATACTGCAGGAACAGATGTTAAAAGTTGTTTTCTTTCTCCGGGGTGTGAAATGTAGACAAATAGCAAAAAAAGAAAACTCTAAGCAGCGCTCACCCCTCTCTTTCCCTTTTTTTTTTTTTTTTTTTTTCCCCGAAAGCCCGGGAAAAAAGGGAGGCTTTGTTTACGAAGGAGAATCCCCTTTTCAGTGAAACCTGGCAGCGGCAACGCGAAAGGAAAGCGGGAATTCGCAGAAAGCTCCTGTAATGCTCATTTGCATGGGGCTGCTGGGTCCCTACAATCCCCGGCACAGATGTCAGCCTTGCCCAAAGCCAGGGCAGCTCTCCCGCCCTCGCCCCCCGCCTCCGAAATAAAGGCTTTTGCCGTGACTGAGAGGTGTAAAATAACTGTTTACAGCCAAAGCTGCTCTTTTTCACTGCGGCGCTGTCTTACAAATGAACCTTGAAATGAGCTCACCCGCGGCAGATGCCCGTGGGTGAGCCAAGGAAGGGGCTCGGAAGCCCGGCGTGGGCTGGGCACGGGCTGGGGCTGGGCACCCGGGGCCACCACGGGTGTTCCCTTTGTCACCAGCTCGCCCCATGTCCGTGGAACAGCCCCGAAGCCGGGGGCAGCTTGCAGGACAAAGGGAGCAGGAGGGCGGGTGAGGCAGAGCCACGAGTGGAGGCCAGGGAAGGGAGACAGGGTGAGGAAGGAGGTGCTGCCATCACAGGCACCTGAGAGATCTTTCCTGGTGGCCCCGGGGGCTGGCCAGCCTGCGGGGCCACCAGCATGGGGGGCACATGCCGCAGCCTACAGCAGGTACAGGACATGCTTTTCAGAGATTTTAGGTGATTCTGAATTTGCTGACACCCCTGCCATGCTCAGCTGGGCCAGGAGCAGAGGTAATCTCAGCTTCCCCCTGCTGCCCTGGGTGCCTTGGGAAGGTGCTGCTCTCTGCACAAGGTGGAGGGAGATGGGTAAGCACTGCCAGCCTGGGCAGAGAACAGAGTGTGCTCTGTGCCCCCTGCCCCAGCCCAGCCACTGCCTCCTCCAGGCCCAGCTGTGGAAATCACGTGGCCTCACCAGCATAATTTATAAATACCAGTAATCCATTTCCTTGGACTGGAAAAAGCTTGGAAAACCAAAGGAGTCTTCACTGGTGAGGAGCCTGGGCTGGCTGATGTGAGGCCCTCCTGCACAGGGTGGTGGAATCTCCTTTTGCAGTCTAAAGACAGCACACCTGAGATAAGAATCCCACCCCTTCACCTGGCACAAAGGGTAAGTTATTAATCTTCCCCTCCCAGCACAACACCCCAGGCTCATCCCAAGCAGGGCACTTACAAAACCAAGTCACTGCACCCCAACTCTGCATGTGACTGACAAACAGCCTCTGCCTGTCAGATGCCATGGCTGGGGACATGTTTTGGGGATGAGCCCAGGCAGCAGGGCATGCAGACGTGCTGCAGGTATGTTTGCATTGACACACAAGCAAACACACTCACACCCACACGGTGCTTGAGCAAGGAACAACGTCATGTCCTCGCTGCTGTCACTGGGGTACATCCCCACCCAGAGCTGGAGGGGCAGAGGGCTCTGCAGCCATGGGACTGCCTATCTTATAGGAATGTTTCTTTAAAACACTTGTGGAGCAAATCTGTTCCTGTAGGTGTGCTAAAGACGTGGGGTACTTCAAGCCAAAGTAAACCTATGTGTAGCTTGCATTGTAGAATGATGCTATTATTTTTTATTTATTGGAATAAATATATTTATTTTTCCTGGGAGCTGGGAAATCCCACCAGTGCATTGGGAGGGCTTGCAGTGCTTCTGAACTGCTGCAGCTGCTTCCTCTTAACTTCAGTAAGGCGACACATTCGACACCAATCCAAAGGGACTCAACAGGACACTGCCAAATCCGGCTCATTAGCAAAGCAGCTTCAGAAAGCAAATGCAAGGTCAGGAAAAACACCTTCATGCTCCCCCCAGCCAGGCACTGAGGAGGTATAAAAGTGCGTTCTCACTCCACATCAAGCCTCCTCAAAAGGTTTCTCCTGCACCAACATTCCAGAGGAGCAAACAGACAATCATCCTTCCTCACAAAGCCACCCAAGCCTCACAGCATAGGGGGGGAAAAAAAACAGATAAGTAAAGCTCCCACAGGACTATCTCACCTCTGCGTTTGTTTGCATCTTCAATACCCTGCAAATTTAATATTAAATTCTGCAGAGCGGCCAAAAACTAGAAGAGTTACATATTTCCTACATCCACACAGGTGCAACAGATGATTCAGGTTCCCAGGAGGTAAATAAAGTTTCCGTGTTTTCCCTAGAGGATTTCTGTGATGAAAACAACCTTCCTTCGGGTGTCTGCTGTCAACAGCTTTTAATCGATCATCATTTCCTTGTAATAATAATCCCTGGGAGCAGGAACTCCAAGCTGAAGTACTTTATTATTAAATTAAGAGGCTATTACAATGATGTGAAATGACTGGGGTCAGGTTAGCAGGTAAAAATAGCCATCACTTCAAGGAGATAGAGGAGAAAAACATGAGTAGAAGTAATTTTCCCAGGTGTAATTTAACCGTTTCCCGGTTATTGTGTCCCTCCCTGGGAATCTGCGCAAATTGAACAGGGAGCCGTGCAAGCTGCTTCGAGCGCACCCATTTTCCTTCCCTTCTTCCCTAACAAAAGATCCCTCCAGAGCCCAGCGACAGAGGCTGGACATCTGTCGCCGTTTGGGGGGGCCGGCATGGTCATTGAAAAGAAGCAGTGACCTGTCAGCTTTGATTGATGGCCACAAACCTCCGGGCTCGACCCCTCGTGTGGGAAAAGAAGTCCCGCCAAGGAAAGTTGCCTTTCAGATGCTAATTCAGGGTTATAAATACAGCCGAGGAGGAGCAGCGGAGCAGCAAAGAGCCTGTCTGGAAGGGGAGCTAAACACTGTCCGAGTGCCTCCTTCCCTTCCCAATCCTTCCCATCCCTTCCCATCCTATTCCATCCCATCCTACCCTATCCTGCCAGAGCTGGGCCGGCTGCTCGACCAGGATGACGGCCGCGGCCACCAACGGCACGCACAAGGTCGCCAGCACCAAGGAGGAGAGGAAGGTAAGTGTCCCTGGGCATGTGAATGAAGGGTGCCAGGCCACTGCTTCCAGGATACAGAAAGGGGACAACGCTTTTTCTCCTATTTAAAAGATGTTTCCTCTGAATTTAATGCACGCAGGTGTTTTCCTGCTTTCTTTCTATGCCTTCTCTCTTGATGGCATGAAATGAGTTTCTCTGTTTGAAATTACTTGACACGGGAGAAGGGAGAGGTGATCCCACCTCAGGGACAGGGCGTGGCTGGAGCTGGCACATACTCCATCCACATCTGGTCCCTGCTGAGCACTGTGTCACCCTGCACTGGCTTCACACAGGGGAGGGGGGGGTCTCTGGCCTTGCTGAACTGCAGCAGGGAGAGGAAATGAAAATATCAATGCAATTTTTCCTGCTCCTTTTCTTTGCCAGCTAAGGAAACCCCTCATTGAGCGGAAGCGAAGGGAAAGGATTAATAACTGCTTAGACCAGCTGAAGGAGACTGTTGTGGGTGCATTTCACTTGGATGTAAGTGCTCATTTTATGCTGCTTTTTGTCCTTTTGCTGGTGGGAAATTGTATTGGGGGAGGAAGGGAAATGCCTCATCTTTAGAGAAACTGGTCATGGTGCAAACCCTTTTTTGCCTCTAAGTGCTGCGCTCTTTCCTTATCAGCAGTCTAAACTGGAAAAAGCAGACATCCTGGAAATGACAGTGAAGCACCTCCAGAATATCCAGAGCAGCAGGATGATGGGTGAGTGCCTAGTCCTTTACTCTGTGCCCGCTGCCTTACCCTGCTCCCAGTCCCTTATGCTGTGCCCAGTCCCTTACCCTGTTCCTGGTCACTTACCCCGTTCCCAATCCCTTACCCCATCCCCTATCCCTTATTTACCCTGCTCCCAGTCCCTTACCCCGTTCCCAGTCCCTTACCCTGTTCCCTCTTCCCAGTCCCTTACCCCGTGCCCGGTCCCTTACCCTGTTCCCTCTTCCCAGTCCCTTACCCTGCTCCCTGTTCCCTGTTCCCAGTCCCTCACGCTGCTCACTGTCCCTTACCCTGTTCCCTGCCCCTCACCCCGTTCTCGGTCCCTCACCCGGTGCCAGCAGGTTTCACCCCCTGGCAGCCTGGCACAAGCATCTTTCCAGCCGGCCTGGCCGAGGCTGCTGCCGGGGTTCGGTTTTCTCCACTAGATGGGGAGATGGAGCTGGGCACTGCTTCATCCGCGGTAGGTGTTCTTTCCTTCCAGAGCCGATTTCTGCTTTTCGGCGCAGTTTTTCCTCGGCGGCGGGCAGTAGGGCACGGGGACTCACCTTCCCCCCGCAAACAAAACCCCTCTACAGCCCAGGGCTCCAGCAGCGAGCACCGCGGTCACTGCCGCCCGTCCCCAGCTGCCCTTTGTGTCCTGTCCCCCTGTGCAGCGGACTCCAAGGTGGGGCTGGAAGCCCAGCAGAGGTACAGCACCGGCTACATCCAGTGCATGCACGAGGTGCACAACCTGCTTCTCACCTGCGAGTGGATGGACAAGACCCTCGGGGCGCGCCTCCTCAACCACCTGCTCAAGTCCCTGCCCAGGTCTGGCGAAGACACCTGCAAAGCGGCGCTGAGGTCTCTGAGCCCGTCCCTGCAGCCTCTCCTGACACAGAAAAGTCCCCTGAGCCCCAAGGCCAGCGCTCGAGGCACAAACCCGTCACAGGAGCGCCTCTGCCCTGCGGAGAACAAGCAAGCTTCCAAAAATTCCTTCCAGCTGCCCTCCCTGTCCGTTTTCAACCAGGTTGATGCTGCACCTCCCAGACAGGTTCTGCAGACGAATTTGTCCCATAACAACCCCAGAGTGGGGTCATTAGATATGTGGAGACCGTGGTAAAGTGTGTTTTCGATTTTTGTCCTAACCTTAGACACTCTCATGTATGTATCTTATAGATATGTTTCTATAAAACACTTGTGGAGCAAATCTGTTCCTGTAGGTGTACTAAAGACCTGGGTACTTCAAGCCGAAGTAAACCTATGTGTAGCCTGCATTGTAGAAGGCTGCTATTATTTTTTTATTTATTTAATACATCTAAATTATTGTATAGAATCCTCTCACGCTCTTTAGTGTATAATAATTATATAGTTTTCTTGTCTTACATTCTAAAATAATTAACTTTCTATTAATAAAAATACAAGACAACAAGCAACGACCCTCTCTGGCATCAAATTTACCTTCAGATCTCACATAAGCCATTGAATCTCTTTGTTGGATAAAAGGGTAAGCCACTGGCCTCTTCTGCTTTTTATTTTTATCATCATCCCTGTGCAGTGTAGGCGATTCCAGCATTGAGTTCCTGTAAAAAGGCTGCAATGATTAGGATGAAAAAAAAGGAGAGAGATAAAAAGGGAGAAACTTGGTCTGGACTTTTTAGGCTGTACAGAAATGCTGCCTGGGTTGCTCACTCTGGCTGTGCTGTTCCCAGCCATGCAGAAATCCTGACATTGCTCTTAAGCTTGTGAGTACATTAGTGTGTACATATATGTTACATATAGTTATCTTTAGGGATTTTTTTGTTTGTTTGTTTCCATAACTAAAAGTTCTAAATAAACCCTTTGAAGATAACGACTGACATTTCTCCCAGCCTTGTCCCATATGCTCTGAATAAAGAGTGTTTGAGCATCTGCTTTTGTTTGCTTCTTTCACAAACAGTTTTTCCTCTATGCAGTTGAAAGAGCTGCTTTGGGGTTTTCCCCTGATACTTTGTAGGAAAGCATTGCCTGGATCATAGGAACACTTTAAAAGTTATGAAGGAAATAGAGAGTTGGGTTTATCAGCCTGGATCGATGCTTCAGCTTTTACTTATAACTGAAGCACAAAGATCATCTCGAGGGTAGAAGGTAACATTCCCTTCGAAGTGGGCTGAGGAGATTGGGACAAATCCTCTTGCTCGCTGGCAACGTTTGGTGCCCGTTTTTCATCTCAAAGGCAGTTAGAAGTTGCTTACAGCAGAAATAAAAGAGCAGGGAGCTCTTAAACAAACACGGCGCATACTAATGCATGGCCCCGAAGTTCAGAGGGGCTCATTATGCAGCGAGACCCATTTGATGAGGAGCAGAAGCAGTGAAAAACAGCACCTCCGGGTTCAGCATCTTTTTCTGTGAGGCTTTCCCTTTTATCCAGCCCTCTCGAAGAGCCAGTAGGCGTGAGGGTGGTAGGAGAAACACCTGGCATACACCTGGCTGCAAGGAGGAAAAGGTAAAAGGTAAAGACACAGAATTGCACAGATCAAGAATTGCAGAAACCTCAACCTCAGTTTCCACCCCCTGCCTGAAAATGATGGGGCCCTTTGGAGTGATCATCCATGTGAAAAATACTCATCATCATCATCATCATCATCATCATCCCACTGCAAAGGTCCAGAGGAGGAAGGGAGCAAACCACGCAGAAAAACCAATCAGGCAAAGAAAACTGCAAAATCCAGTGACTATAATTATTAGCTATGGTTGCTGTGCTGAAAAGAGATCAGCAGGAAATATCTATTTCCCACTATCTCTGCTTGTTTATTTTGTGTCTTTGAAAATACTTTGTGGTTAGTGAGTTTTATTATTTCCTGTTTCTAATCAGTAGGGGCTTTTTTTCTGTTGTGGGTGTGGAGGGAAGGGTCACATCACAGCTGGTGAGAGAGTTTTAAAAATAGGAAAGTGAGACTGCAATACTTGGCCAACAACCTCCAGTAACACTTTTAGTACACGTCACTTATTTTTCATTGCCTTCATTTCAAACCAAGGGGAATTTTTATATTATCTCCTTGTCCTTTATCCAACCAGTACTTTATCCAGCCCAGCTCTGCTGCTCTCACATCTGCAGCAGTGGCTGTGTCTGGGCTGCCAGAGGTGCCACAGCACAGCCCAGGGATGGATCCCTCAGCACCCAGACCAGCGTTCCCAAGGCACAGACAGGGTTTGGAGGCACAGACACCGCATGGCTCCTGCTCTAGGTAGCATAAATTGCATAAATCCTACCACATATTTGGAATTAAAAAGTGAATTAGAACATTTCCATCAAGTTTTCCGTGGCTGACAGCAACAAGCAAATGGACTTCTTCAGTCAACCCACATCTGCTGCCACAGATGAGAGAGTGTTTGGGTCCTCTGGAAACAGCTCAAGGGGCTTTTCTTCAGGGCTGAAGGACTGTCCATTCTGCTCTGCAAGTGCCACTGAGGAGAAATAGGAATGATGTCTCCTCTCCAGGGTCCCCAAGGAGGCAAGGGGAAATGGCAGCACAGAAGCTTTAGTGGCTATTGGAAAGCTGCTTAGTAGGGAATGACTTGCTGGGGTAAGAGAAACCACTGCCAAGTTAGCCCTTCCTTTACTAGGAGTTCTTCCAAACCCCCTCCTCTCTGCCTCTGTCCCTGCCCAGCCTCCTTCTCATCCTTCACAGAGCAGGAATCTGCTGTAGGACAATTTCTTACTCCAACTGGAATAACCTGGAAGTGGCTAACTGGCAGCCCCAGAAGCACCTTCCCATGTTTGCACTATCTCCCCCTGCTCAAGCTGTTTTTCTTACACAAAACTGAGAAAAGCAAATGTTAGCCAGGATGCTGCAGTGAGGCAGGGGAGCCATGGCTCAGCTCCTTGGGACAGGGTAGCTCCAAAAATAAGGGCAAAGCTGTGTAGGAGCTGGAGAAGAAACCACTCAGGAGCAACCACATAACCCCAAACCTCTCTGACCCCTGCTCTAGCCCCCTTAGCCTACACAGGTATTAAAGTACAAAGGAAAGCATTTCTAAATATGAGCTCTTCCCACTGCTATGAGAACAAACAATCCACATGGGATAGCAATCACATCACCTCATGTACTCCTCACAAGTGCTGAGGTGTTCTTTTGATAGGTGTGAGAGAAGAGCAGTCTGGTCACTGAACATGACAAAAGCAGTGCCTGCACAGACAGGTTTTCCAAACCAGACATGGTGCTGTCAAAATACTCTGGGTTAAATGAGACCAGTGGCTCCTGGCACCTCCCATGGTTTGGCACTGCCCTCTTGAACACACCTGTGAGAAAAACCTCTGCAGGAGTCCAGGGCTTTGTGCTGCCTTGACCATGAGAGCCCAGGGGCAGAGCACTTTCCAGCACAGAGCCAGGACACCAGAGGAGAGCCCTGAGCTTTCCACAAGCACAGCTGTCCTCAGCCACAGCCCTGGGGGTGGTGTCAGTTGGCCTCCTGGTTCTCCAGAACAGACACAGTCTCAGCAGCACAGAGTGGGGCAGCTGCTCTTGTTTCAGTCCCAGCTCTCACCTCCACCTGCTCTGCACCTGAATTTTTCCAGCCTTCTGCTTGGGGGTGATGACTGTATTCATCCCAGAGATCTCTAGATGAAAAGCCCCAGCAAGATGCCAGGGATTACACAGATTTGAGAGATGAGGCAGGACATGAAAAGCACCTCTGCAACCAACTGCCATATGAATCACTTCACTGTCCTCCCAACTCCAGCCCCTTCCCTGTCCCTCTGTGCAAACACACCTTTGCTACCACTGGAGCCTTTCCCCTGCTCCCCACTGCTCCCAGCCTTCTCCAAGGCCCATTCCCCACCAGGCATGGGACACCAGGAACAGCTCTCCTGCCATTCTGCCCTTGTGTTGTCAGTGGCACCAGCTCTCTCGGTGCACTGCACCAGCCCTGTCTGAACTCACCTCACTCGTGAGGGGCACACACCCCCCAGACCAGGCATTGCTTACCCTCCAACAGCAAATACAAAGGTAACATGAGAGCACCAAGCTGTGCTTGGCAAGATTAGTTTGTGGCTGGGAGATGGCTCAGCTTTGAGGAGTGACTCTGTTGCTTTCATGAGAGGTTTTTTCCCATCCTGGCCCCTTATCAATTGGCTGGGAGGAGATGTTGTCCCTATCAGAGTAGCAGGCTCTGTCCCCTCCTGCTGGAGATGGTGCCTGGCCACTCCAGGCACCAGTGATTCATTCAGGAAGATTGTGGGTTGAGATGATAGCCCAGCTTGACAAGGAGGAGCGGGAAACGTTGGCACCGAGCCTGAAAAGAGCGGCTTTTTGTTCCAGCTGTGCCTCCAACAGCCACAGGGAAACTGGCACTGCTCTGAGCACTCACCTGCTTCTGCTGCCCCACCCAGCTCAGGGGCAGCTGAGGCACAGACCCTGAAGGTGGGGAGCTTGGAAGTGCTCCTGGGGGGATTCCCTGGCCCAGAGCATCTCCTGGTCAGGCTGCTCAGCCCAGTGGAGCACAACCAGCCCCAACCAGCAAAATACCCAAAACACCTCCAGCTGCCAGCCCAGTGCCTCCCACACCCTGATCTGCTCCTGCAGAGGTGCTTTTACAGCTGCAGAAGGCAGCAGAGGCCTTCCCAAGGTGTCCCAGGATGGCTGCAATTACTTTCCAGATCCCAGGGATCCCAGGGAATATCCAGCATCTGTTCTGATAGTCTCAGCAAGAAGAAGTGGAGAAAGAAAACCCTTCTGGCCATTCTCTCAAACACCTACTGTGTAAAGCAGCAGCCGGTGTACTCCTGATGGCCTATGCTGACCCCACCACAAAGGGGGAATACTTGACCCTCACCCTGGCAGAGCAAAGCCTGCAAACACTTCAGCACAGGCCACGCTGCAGCTGTAGGTGTGGGACACAAGTGAGATGACCTCTGGTCCCTGAAGAGCCAAATTTCAACACCTACTTAAGACTACTACTCACCAAGGGCTCAAGGTCACACAAGCCCAAGGGCAGTGCCTACATGAGCAAAGAATTGTGTGTGGCAGAGGAGATCAGTTGGCTGAAGCTGTTGGTTTTGAGGCTCCTACCACGTGGGCAGCTCGAGGATGGTCCTTCCAGCTGGGCTGGATCTCCTGCACCAAGCCCCCAGACCAAGCCTAGAGGAGCAGATGCTGCTTTCATCCACCACATCCTCCTCCATAGCTGGAGAATGTCTGGTGCAAGCTCAGGCAGAGCTTCTGATCTGGTTTCCCCCAAAATGAACCCAGTTTGCCTGCAAAAAACTGCACTGTCAACCCATGGAATGCACAGAGAGTGAGCACAACTAGGAAATTTGCTTCAAAACCACACTGCTGCTCCAAAATGAAACACCAGTAGAGTCAGAGCCTATGATTTCTCATCTCCCACTGCTTCTAGAGGGAAATATGGATACCCCAGATGGAGTCTTAAGTGCTTCCATAAGCTTTTGGTTTCACTGCTTCAATCCTGGTGCCTTGGGGGGATTTTACACACCTTTAACCTTTCATCCAGCTACCTGTGTGTGTATCCAGCTCCTGGCAGGCACATCAGAGGGGCCTCACCCAGGCTGCAGACAGCTCTCCTGCTCTGAGCCGGGGCGGGCAACGCTCCAGCGCGCAGCTCTGGGATGGAGGCAAGTCTGAGCAGGAGGGAACTGCCTGCTGGGCATACCCCTGCATGCAGGGCACACAGCCCTGAGATGGTGCTGGGGAGTGCCCATCTGCCCCCAGCTGGCTGGGCACCATGGGCTCCTCCACAGCTGTGCCCATGGCCAGGGAGCATCCCCAGGGAGCACGGACAGCTCGAGGGGCCAGCAGCAAAACAGCCATGGCACAGGGGCCAGCATGGGCCAGGGGCTTCCCCTGGGCTGACTGAGTGCTGCCAGCAATTCTCCATTCTCTTGGGAAGTGCTGCTTTCAGTGGCCCTCTGTTACCCATGGGTAAGGTATCAGTGTCAGCTTTCATCAGCCAAAGAGGAAATACTGGGAGTAAAATGAACAACAGGGACAGCAGGTACACCAGCTCTGTGTGATTGTTTTAGAACAACAGCAGGTCCACCTCAGCATCAACGTCTCTGCCATTCCCAAGAAAAGGTCCTTCCACCAAACTTTGTGGTCCTTCCCACCACAAAGGTCCTTCTGTCCCTTCCTTCTGGGACAGAAATCTCAGCAAAATGAGCAATAACCACCTCCTCATAGGCAAGATGTCCTCGTCCCAGAGGTCTTTCATAGCTTCAACAAATTTCAACAATTCAGTTTGTTTCAACAGAACAATACAAAGAGTATTCTTTTTTCAACCTTGTCACCTCTTCACAGGGAGGTAAAAGGCTGAGGAGGAGTGGAGTCTGGCTGCCTCAGAGCCATGAAATATCTGAAATATCCATGACTGAATTGAGTTCCAGATACCTTCAGTGCTGCATGGTGACTGTGTTCAGCACTTCTACACTGCTGCCATTGGTAAAATTCCTGAAAATATATGTGAAAACCCCTCTCAATAAACATGTGAAGGGAATAAACACTCATTTTCAGGGACGCTGCAGTAATTCAACAATGTTTTCTTTGGCCCACCATATGTGTGCATGTGTATACATAAGTATATATATACATTTATATGGGTGTGCATGCATTTGAACATACACATAAAGAAATATCTGTAAGACTTCTTGGGAAACAGAAAGATAAGGAGGCAACAAAACATGAGGAGTCTAAAGCCAGTACACAAAATAATTGCTTCTCTGAGAGCCTCCCTACATATTTCCACAATAAAGTCAACACCACGGAGGGCAGAAGAACCAGCCCAAAGCTGAAACCTGCAACAGTGGAGAGGAGACAAACAACCACAGACAGGAGAGTAAAGTGCATAAGGCAAGCAGCAAATTGGCTTGCACACACTGCCAACAGGGATCTGCTGTGGTGTTTTTTGTGAGTTCTGATTCCCAGGTATTGTGAAGGAATCACAGCCCAGCTGCTGGTGTGCCCCTCAGGCACAGGGCAGGGACAGGGAGCCTGGCATGGGTGGGACACAGGGAAACTTCATCTTGGGCTCCCAGAGAGTTACTGCACTCATGCAGGATGAAATGGTTTCCAAGATCATACAGCTTGTTTGCTGTGGAGAAGGGGCCTCCTTTTTTGAAGGGATATTTCAGAGATGTGGAAACAAGAGAACCACCATTTTCAGGAAAAAGAAGGATAGAAATGCTAATTATTTCCATGCTCCTCTCTTCCTCCAGCTCCCTCAAAACCATCAGAAGGTTGTTCCTAGACACAGCATGTTGTGTGTGCACCAAATGAAGGCTGTGCTGCATTCCTCCTGGGGAGATAAGGAGATGAGGGGAGGAATTCTTTCCCCTGCGTGTCTGTGCATGACCCAGACCCAAAGAGCAGCAGTGTGTGACTGGCAGCTCCTTAGCAGATGACTCTCAAGTGTTTGAATGCAAGTCAAGGTGGCAGAAATGGTCAGGCAAGAGGTTTTCTTCCAACCAGCCCGTTCAGACCTCCAGGGCACAGCCCTGCTTACTGGGCACCTGGGCTTGAGAGCTGAAATATCTCACCTTGGGGTGCCCTGAGGAAAAACCCCAACCTCAGGATGTGATTGGGTGTGGGAATGTGGGCACAGAAATGTGCACAGTTCCCTGGCATGCTCTGCTCCCAGTGATGGGAAGTCCACCACACATCCTTGCTTCCAGGTGGGAGCAGGGATCAGCCGTGCCTTGCTCACAGCACTCTGATACTGGCTGAGGGAGCAAACCTCTTCCCTCAGATTCCTGAGCAGAAGGTGCAGTGTATTGGCTGCCAATCCATTGATACAGCTCCTGTCACTGCCCTTAACCCATCCTGCTGGTGCAGCTATCCTGGCAAAACTCCCCACCACAGCAAAATCCACCTGTGCCACCAACACACCAGACAAGCAAAATCAGCTTTGTTTACCCAGTGCTTTTATAGTGGTATGACTGGAAGAGATTTTGCAGTGAAGCTGAATAATTAAAGTCAAACAAAGAAAAAAATCTTTGTGTAGATGCCCTGCTCTGTGCAGCTGTTGGCAGAGTGAGGTGTCTGATTTGAGGTGCTCTGCAAAGCAGGCACAAAGGACTGTTTAATTACTGCTGAAAAACTCCCAACCCTTGGGGGAAGGACATGTGCATTTCACTGTTCTTTAGCTGGGGTAAGCAGTCAAAAATACTGTAGGCAGCTGGAATTGGAGGCAGAAAAGCAGAAGAGAGCTCTTACCATGAGCTTCACTCACCTTTACTCTGAGGCTGATGTAAGCGTCCTTGGGCCTGGAGACCCTCCAGGATCTGTGGGATACACCTGTGCAGAAGTGTTTGGTGCCTAACAGCCAGGTCAGAGACAGGAATTTCCCCTGTTTGCAGCACTGCTCCAAATACCTGTTACAAAACCAGAGCATAAGAATCACTCTAGATGAGAGTAGGAGCCCACCAACATAACATCCCATCTCTGATGGCCCAGGGAAAGAGTTAACAGGGTAAGCACAGAGCTGTCACTCCATAGCACAGCCTTATTTGGCTTTTTTTTATGGCTTCCATTTGCAAATTGCCTAGTTATAATGCCTGTACATCGAAATCAGAATTAAGCAGGGCCAAAAAAACAAAGCTTGAGGAGAGCTGAATTTCAGAGAGCTGATGCTGAGGTTCTATTTTAAGTCCAGTCAGACTTAGGGCTGCCAATCAAAGGGTCACATTTGCCTTCAAAGGCTGCTGTGCTGTGAGGATTTCCTGATGCTAAGCCCTGGTTTAGCTGCCCATGACAGAGACCAATCCTGCCGATGTATCAAATACCCGGCAGCTCAGAGCTCTTGTCTGGGGGATACAGAAACACATTTGCCCTAATCCCATTTTCCAGGGGCTGGTGTGGCCTCCCAGTGCAGGAGATCCCACCCCTGGAGCCCCTTGCTGGTCTCTCCAGCAGTGTCCCTGCACATCAGTGAGGACACCAGCAGTGCTGGGGACTCTGTGGTGCTTATATGGTCCTGCTCTCCCCAGGGAAGGGTTAGATCAGCCAGCACAAGGGAAAGGGGATGGGGCAGTCCCTGCATGGGTGCCTCTGCAGAGGGACAAGCTCAGCCTGAGGCAGCTGCAGCAGCCACAGAGCAGTCAGGACAGGGATTTCCCCCACACCTCCCATCTCCTCCCACCACCTCGCCAGAGATTTTACAATTACTTTTACGAGTTTCCCCAAGGGAATGAAAAGATTAACGCATGAGTAACAAAACCAGAGGCATGTGGAGTCTGGCCATGGCACAGGGAGCAACCCAGGCTCCCACCTGCACAAGGGGGGCTGCTTTGATGCCTGCAGCATGCAGGAGCTCCCATCTGGATCATTGGAGACTGTTTTCTCCCGGAATTTTGCCACACCTCATGCTCCCCCCGTGCTATCCTCAATTGCAAACCTGACCCCAGACATGAGCACATCTCACCCTGTCTGCCCAGGGATTGCCAGCTTTTCTCAGCTCACAGTGCAGTGAGTAGCAGTGGCTGCTCATAGGGAAAAAAGATGTTTTCAGAGCTGGGTTTTGGCACCCCAGGCCTTCCCCAGACGAGGGGAATTTTGGGTTCTGGTCTGGTTCCAAAGTCTGCACAACCAAACCCTTTACCAGAGCCATGATTGCCCAACTGCCTACAACAACACAGTCTGTGGATGAATTCCATGTTTCTGGGTGGTATCAAATCCATGTTAGAGGAACAGAAGCTGCCGGTGGAGACACAACACAGGGAGGCCAGGGGAAGAGAAATTCCATGTTGGTCTCTTGGAAACACCTCATTTCACATGTAACTTTGGCATGGATGACCACCAGACCTGCTTTGAGGGGCCAAAAATAATGCATATACATCACACCTGTGAGAAAAACAGGTACAGAAATGAACTGCCATCGACAAAGACTGCCCTGTGCAGATTGTGCTCCACTTGGGAACAACCTGCTCTGAGATAACTCCACATTCCAACCTCAGAAATCAGAAACACCTGCTGAGGCTCTGAGCACAGGCAGCCCTTTCCAAGCTGGGGCTGGAGAGGTGGAGCAGTCTGCAAACCCTCTGGTCCAGCATGAAGGGGTGGCTCAGGGTGTGCTGCACCTCCCTGCAGAGCATTCCAGGCTGCTGTGACAATCCATATTTTGGGAACACAATACCCACAGGAACACTCTGGGGCCTGTCCCAGCTGCTGGAAACAGGGCAACTCCTGACATTACACTTGACACAGGAGGGAGAGGATGCCAGCCAGCACCTGCCCTGTGTCTGTACAACACCACAGTCCAACAGCTGCTGTGTGCCCCCCACACCCCAGAGCTCCCGGAAGGTGAATACACTGATGCAGGATAGCCCCAAATCCTCAGCAGCCAGGGCATGCACTCAAAGGCATTGCTGGGCTCTGGAAAGGACAGGCACAGGGATTTGAAACAGGTTTTCTAGGATGGAGCTACCAAAATGTTTGTGTTGTGGAATAAGGACTTCACAATTTAAAATTGTGCACTGGTGTGTCTCATTTCCGGTTGGGACACATGGGGGATATTTCTACTATACATCATACCTGGTTAGGACAGGTTTCAGGTTTAAATGCATATAGATTTCACAAACTTACACTTTGCTCACCTAT
Organism: Luscinia megarhynchos; assembly: GCA_034336665.1. Taxonomy (NCBI): domain Eukaryota; kingdom Metazoa; phylum Chordata; class Aves; order Passeriformes; family Muscicapidae; genus Luscinia; species Luscinia megarhynchos. Next base: position 19,900,585 of record CM067572.1, on the reverse strand, counting down.
TCTTGCCCTTTTTCCATCTCTTTGTGATTTATATTATAATTATGGACGTCTTCTGATGAAGGAAAGATTTTTTTTAGATGTCTGCTGTTTGACTTTGTTTCTCGGTAGGTGCAGTGGAGGTTTGGCTAGTTCTCAGGTTAGCTTGTCTTGGCTAAAACTAGGAGTCTGGTCTTTGCTGGTTTCTCAATCTACAGGTTCTGTTTTATCGATTCTTCACAATATTTAAGTTTTGCCTTACTGAATTTTCATAATGTACTACTTATTTTTATGGCTTTTACTTAGCAACTAAATTTTTATGTGTTTTGTTACAAGTTGTTTTTACTTAACCAGCTGCATTCTTATATCTTTTATTATAAGTTGTTTCTCTACATTCACAAAATTGTTAAATAAGCTATGTATTTTGGTCTTCTCTTTTACTTACTTAAGTACATTATATGCTTCTAAAATTTTGAATTATCATATGTGTTTCTGATATCACATTGATGCCCACAGGTATTTTCCTCTCTGAAAGCTTAATCTCTTCCTTCTTTCCTTCAAGTAAGTGTGTTATTGCAAAAGCCTAGTGGAACTCTGAAATCACACTTGAATGAACTCTAGGAAACAAAGCCACAGCTTAGAAACAAATGCTGTTTGCAAGAGCAGTGGAGGGCTCTAAGAGGCAGAGCAAAGCCAAATTCCAGCCCAGGTGAGCTGCTATGGGGCAGTGTGGGCACACACAGCCCTGGCTGGTGCCTGTCCAGAGCAGGAGCTGCTGTGGGTGCTAGAGGGGTTCCATACAGAAGTTACTCCAGTGTCTGATCTGGGGAAATGAGACACACAGTAATTTCATTATCGGTTCCCCCCCCGCCCCCATCCTCCTCTGCACCCTGCATCAGGTAGGTGTGAGAGGCAATCTTGCCAAGCACCAGCCCCTTTCCTGGTTTCAGATGATCAAGGGAGCAGCAGCACAGTTATATTTTTAAAAAATGAGCAACAGAGAGAAATGGCCCAGGTTTGCTCTCTAGAGCAAATGGATTCTGCCAAGTTACAGCACACAGCACTTAATCCACACAAAACCCTGCTAAATTTAGTGAACTAGACTCAGACCAGATAAAACTGACAAAATACAGCCCCCCCGGGAGGCATGACAAAAATCTGCCCAGATTTCCATAGGACAACAGCTAATTTAAAGCCAGAACTCATGCACAAAGATACCAATTTCAGTGTGTACCTTCAGTGCAGTTTCAGAACACAAATTTCACCAAGAAGAGCTGGGATGAACTGAAAGAAAAATACTCAACAAAGGGGTTCCATGAAGGGTGAAGCCATCAGCCATCCATGATGGTGTGTGGGTCCCTGCTGTTGGAACCCTGATGTTGGTATCAGAGCCCTGACCTGAGCACAGCAAAGCACCAAATGCTCCCACTTTGAAGCCAAGCCAGGAAAGCAGCTCATCTGCTGGCTTTTATTGTGCTGGTGTTACCTGTGTGGTGAATTCCAGGTGGGGAATGTAACAGCATACAGGGCAGGAGTGCCTGGCTCGTGGTGAAGCTCAGGTGCAATGTGAAGCCCATAGTGAAGAACTCTGTGGAGGTCCATCCTGGGATTATTGCTGAGTCACAGGGTTTGGGTGGTGCAAACACAAGGTGGGACAACTGGTAGCATTTGTCACCTTTGGGGACAAGATGGATTTTTAGTCCAGATCTGGAGGTGCTAAAAATTTATTAAAAACCAGCCAAGTTTATTCCTTGGCTGTTGAAATCCTTGATTTGGGTGTTGGTTGCAAGCAGGAGTTGTGCAGATTTGCCTTCCAGTGGAACTCAGCAACCCAGACTCTCCATACCCATCCCCTCCCCACCTCACCCTGCAGGCTGGAAGGAAGAAAGAGCAAGGGAAGGGGATGAACACAAAGGAATGCTGTGGAAGGAAAGGTACAGGAGCAGTGTACTTTGGTGGGTAGGGCACAGAAGGGCTGGGTTGTTCCTACATCTGCCAGCTGCCTGCTCTGTGACTTCAGGGGAAGCTGTGTCATTTCTCCACCTAACTCTTCCAGTCTGCACAAGTATTTAGCTGACAGTGTTTGCAAAAGTTCTATGCATAACAAAAGTCCTATACGTAACAAAAGTTCCTATGCATAGCAGGCTTACTCAAACCCAAGTAACCTGTGTGTGCTGTGCTCAGAAAATACACTGTTTTCTTTGACCCCAGCTGTCATACACATATAAAACCCAAAGGTGTGCATTGGTCTGTCAGTCCTGGTAATGCTGCACCACTGCAGTGCACAGAGCAGCACAGAACAGCACCCAAGTAGGATGGAGAGCCTCAAACTCCCCCACGCTGCACCAACAAGCAGGTGATCAGTGAGCAATCACACAGGCTGTACAATTTGGGTCTGCTGGTACGTCTCTTTCAGGTAGCGACCTTAGGGGCAGGCATTCCTGGAGGTTTTTCAACAGCAGAGGCACAACAAATCATTCACCAGCTGAGATTTGGCACTGTGGTGAGGTGGCAGCTGGGACACTCCTGGGCAGATGTACATATCTTGAAGCAATGAACACAGGAAAGACACTCAGACCCCACTCTAAGACATTGCCTGGGTCTCTTAGGGCACTGATCCACCCAGACCAACACTTCCTGCACTGCCAGACCTCCCCCAAAGAGCTGGGAATGTGTCCCTCCTCTGCTGGAGTGAAGGCTGGGAGTGCAGGGGGTGCCTGAAGGCAGCCAGGAGTGAGTGTGCACTCAAGCAGCTCAGCCAAAACAGATCAATGGGCACTGAATGGGAGAGGCCCACGGAGAGCCAGGGTACTCAGAAAGCTGCTGAGGGAATGGAATGGGCCAGTGAGCAGCTTTCCCCGAGATCTGATGTGGATCAGGCTGAAGCAGCACCAGCCAGACATGCCATCTGCTCAGAGCATTCCACAAGGACAACGTGGTGAACGGTGCTGGAACCAGCAGACAAATCAAGGGTGTTAATGCAGAACATATCCTTGAGCCAGCTGGCAGGGACAGATCATGGAAGACCTTCTGAAGGGCTGTCTAAGGACCATGCCTCCTGCTTGAGCCAGACTGGAATTTATCAGTGGCATTGTATATGCAGAGGTGTGACAGCCACGAGAATGCAAAGGCTCGCCAGAGGAGAAGGAATAGCAGGATGGACAGACAGCAGCTGACAAGTCACCCAGCAAAAGAGATGGCTGCTGTGAGACGGGAGATCTCACCCATTTCACTGCTCTAACAAAGCCATCAGGCTGTACAGAAGCCCTGCAGAGGATATGGTTTCACAAGGATCATTGGTACACTTGCAAGCAGAAGGCCACTCAGTCAGATGAGAAGGGTAGCAATGAATTCACATCATATTTCTGAAAGTTCACCTACTTGGAGTGATCTCCAGGGAGCTCCCACAACATGCAGTCCAAACGCATGGCTCATTACAGGATCCAGGGATGTTGTTCTGTCTCTGGAAGGTGCAGGTTACTTCTGCTTTTCTTTTCCAGGGTTTTCTTTCTGCACCTCAGCTCCTCTGCATGCTCCACTCACCAGGGTGGTTGTCTGAGGTAAAGGGGGAAACAGAGGGAGCTGTATTACAAAGTTCCTGAAGGATTTAGAAAGCAGACAGGCATTAACGGGGAAGGTCAGAGTTATATCTCTTTTCTTTATGGGATGGATAATGCCTGAAACAGGCAGCTCATGACTTGTTTGCTGTATCTCAGGAGTAAGATGAGTCAGTGCAAGAAAAACAAACAAGCAAACAAACAAGCAAGGGCTGGAGGCCAACCAAGGGCTAATTAGCACCAAACAGCGTTTGCCAGAAGAGCCCCCTGCTGAGCTACAGCTCCTGCTGGCAAAGGGAGCCCTCAGTGTGTCCAGACAAATCCCATCCCACAGCAGCTCCCAGCAGCACAAGGGCTCTCTTGGGGACACCCTGCAGGGCAGGTGCCCTTTCCTCCTCACTCCCCCAAGACAAAGCCCCATTCTGAAAACGGGCTAGAGAAATGCAGCTCGCTGGAGGACAAACCCCTCATGGCAACCTGGATTTTAAGGAAGAAATTGGAAATTGTACAGGTGTTCCTGGCAAAGCTGGCATGTCACGAGCTGTCTGCAGCAGAGGCAGGGGACACTGATGGGGCACGGGGCCACCGAGTGCAGCCCTGCAGAAGGGCTCAGCTGCACATCTTCATGCTTGGCCTGTTCAGCTGATCTCACTCATGTACAGAAACAAGGCAGTCCCTGGGAACACAGTGTATTTACTGTGTTTCAGTTGCTTTTTAAAAACCTGATTCCAACAGCATTAAAATTAAATAACTTGGCAGGGAGCCTACAAAAGAGACTGCATTTCAAAACTTACCAAGATGGTTCATACAATTATGCTGACAGTAAAATGCTGAACTTAATTATGACTTCAGCAACTATGACAAATTTATGATGATTAAGTTCAAGATCTGCAGATAACAGGACATGGATAAAGTGCTGGGTTCCCTGGGCTCTCTCTTTTACTCTCTTCCTCTCCTCTCCCATGAGGAAAAAATCCTGCCACAAGCCTCAGTCAATCCCAGTAATGTTCAACTTCTCCAGATAAATTGAACAAAGGAACAAGGAAGAAAAAAGCTATGAGGAAATGAAGTTCTTGTAAATTCTGTCAACATGGGCATCTGGGCTGAAGTGAGAGGTCCTGCACGGGGGTTTTCCTTCTGCTGTGATGCAGAACCACAAAGGATAGACACAAAGGAGAGAGAACCCAACCAGACAAAGCAAAGCCACAGGGAATCAAGCTTCTCCTCTCCCACAGAAGCTCCCTAGGAGGCAAGTGCAGGAGGAGACTTTCTCCTGGAGGCTCACAGTACATCACAAAATACATTAATGATAGTTTCATGTCATCCCTCCTCTCTTTCACTGGCTACTTGTGTCACACAAATGCTAAGCACAGTATTGTTACTGCCCCAAGGTCTCTTGCACACCCTGCACCAAGCCTGCTTCTACCCAGAAAACCTTGCCTTGCTTCTATTTCAAAATCCTGAGTGGGTTCAAACAGAATTCCAGCCACGTTGCCCTGCTGGAATAGCTCCCTCCCCTCATACCCACCTGCAGGGGCAAAAGTGACTCCTTTTTACATCTATTCCCCTTCCTGGCCCAACAGTTTTCATATTGAGATGATGCTGCCCTGGGAAACTGGAGCAGAGAGCTTCCATCTAGATCCGGGTTACTGTGTCAAATGAAAATCACCAGGTACTTCGATCCAGAAATTCCTGAAATTCTGACAGCGTGCTGGCAGTCTTACCAGAGTGAACAGAGTGACTGAAAAGCCTTTTGGAAGGGACCTGTGGATGTGTCTATCCAAACCCCTCGAAGAACAGCCACTGCCAACAGCAGGTCAGGGTGTCTGCAGCTTTATCTGACTGAGCCCCAAAAGCCTCACAGGAGGGAGATTCCCTGAGCTCTCTGGGCAGCCTGGGGCAGAGAGGGTTCCCAATACCTGATCTGAACCTTGCATTGTGTGACCCCTTGGAGTGTGAGCTGTCTTTGGTGGGAAGGAAGAGCCTGACTCCACCGACGCTGTATCTGCACTTCAGTCGCTATGGGATGTTGCCAGATTCCCCTCAGCCTCCTCTTGACCAGACTAAACCCCTTTTCCCAGTCCTGACCATGTTAGTAGCTCCCTGCTGGACCCCTTCCTCCTCTCCTCACCACCCTTCTTACCCTGGGGTCCCAGAATTGGATGTTCCTTCAGTTTTCATTGCACAAATCTGGAGTCCTGCCTGAAGTCCAGCACTCAGCATTCCTGGAGCTGTGAAGCAGCCTGATGCTGGGCACTCTCACATGGATAAATCTATCCAGCAGGACCATGGAAGAGATGTCGCAGTGACCTGCTGAGCAGACCAGGGTGAAACCAGACCTTTCACTGATTCCTAGCAGTGTGCAGTAGTGAGCTACTCAGTGTAAAACCCGTGGGTCCAGGGTGCCAGCCCTGCTCAGGCTGCTGCACAGGGATGGACATCTGCTAAAATATCAAATGAAGTTTGTCCAGCCCTCCCCTGGGACTCACCATCTTGCCTTGGGGGGCCTCAGGTAGTGCCTCTGTCTGGAGAAGGAGCAGGAAACTCTGATTTGGAAGCTTTCAAGATCACTTCCTCCTCCAAATGAATTCTGTGCGAATAACATTATTGACACAACACAGAGGCAGATCGCACTCAAGTAAATCATTCAGTGCCCTCCCTACGTGGATCTGAACTTAAACATCGTAAACCCTTTTTCTGGGACCCAACACAAACAGAATAAAAGCAGCCTTACAGCCAGGACACGAAACCAGAGTTCCCCTCTCTTAAGTCCTAACCCAGAGTCCACACTCCTCTTTCTCTTTGCTTTCACAGTCCCAAGATCTGGGTTTGTCTGGCCTAAAAGGAAAAATTGAAAACAAGTCTCCTGCTTGATGCCAGACAGGGTTTGCCAAGAGACCCCAACACAGGGGCAGCCCCTGTCCTGGTGGAAGCAGTGCTGCCCATGAGCCCTGGGTCTAATCCAGGATAGATCAGCCTTAAATCAGCCCCAGGGTTTAGAAGGGTTTCATACACATCCACACAAGGTCTCCTGACAATTTCCAGATGGCTTCTTGCTAAGAATATGGATTTCCTAGATCTCCCTTTCAAGAGACACAGCTCTCAGACACTATGTTTAGATGGTTGACATTTAGGTTCCTTCTCAGAGCTCAACTCTTTCTCCTTTTAACTCTTCTCTTCTATAAAAAGCAATAGGAAATAAATGAATACATAAAAATCGAGAAAGTGATCATAATATAAGAACTTTACTTAGAGGAGAAAATCCTAGAAAACAGGAAGGATTCTAGGAGAGATGACTGGGTCAGCATAGCTGTGGGGAGATGCTGAAGGAAACCACATGCTTCAGCACTTGCAGGACCTGCTAACACAAACTCACACGAGAGCCAAGAGAAACTCATGGCAGCTTCTTCTGCCTGCACTTTGGACTATATTTATCACCAGAGAGCTTCCCCAAAAAGCAGCACATGCTTTTGGCAGTATAGAGGGCACTAACGAATATGTGAGTGCCATGGCCAGGGACAAGCCAGTCCTCCACTCTGAGCTGCAGGAGGCAGCTCAGCCCTGCCTGCCCAGACTGGGCTGGCTGAATTTCAGGCACTGGCAGGTAGGGGCTTGCAGTGTTGCCCTTGCTTTCCATAATAAGAGTTCCCCCAGGGTCTGTTTACATTGACATCTAGGGTCAAGCCTGAGGGCTGGCTCCACCCAGCTTAAGCCTGAGCTTGGGCTTGAAACCATCTGCTCTGTCCTTCCTGATCCTCCAGATGAAGGATCCTCTTGAAGGAATCAGTCCTGCTTCTGCCAGGCTTGTCTCTGATTACAGGTGTTAGGGACGGGAAGTGAGCTGTGCTCCAGACCAGACAGCTGTGGCTTTGGTGTTTGTGGGATTGGTGTTTGTGGATTTGGTGTTTGTGAATTTGGTGTTGGCCAACTGCTTGAGCTGACGTCTTGTAGGGGGTGGATTGATCCCAGACACTCAGAAAGCCTTGAAGAGCAAAGCTCAGGGAGGGGCCAGAGTGGATGGCCAGCAGGGCAGGGGATGGAGGTGCCAGAGGGGATGGCCAGCAGGACAGGAGATGGAGGTGCCAGAGGGGATGGCCAGCAGAACAGGAGATGGAGGTGCCAGAGGGATGGCCAGCAGGACAGGAGATGGAGGTGCCAGAGGGGATGGCCAGCAGGACAGGAGATGGAGGTGCCAGAGGGGATGGCCAGCAGGACAGGAGATGGAGGTGCCAGAGGGGATGGCCAGCAGAACAGGAGATGGAGGTGCCAGAGGGATGGCCAGCAGGACAGGAGATGGAGGTGCCAGAGGGGATGGCCAGCAGAACAGGAGATGGAGGTGCCAGAGGGATGGCCAGCAGGACAGGAGATGGAGGTGCCAGAGGGGATGGCCAGCAGAACAGGAGATGGAGGTGCCAGAGGGATGGCCAGCAGGACAGGAGATGGAGGTGCCAGAGGGGATGGCCAGCAGGGCAGGAGATGGAGGTGCCAGAGGGGATGGCCAGCAGGACAGGAATGGAGATGTCTCTAAGAGCAAGCCTCAGTGATTTCCCTTTACAGCCTGGCACAATACTCCTAACAAAGCTTGTACTCCATGCCCCTGTAGCCAGGGCCATTTTATAGATCACCTGGAGCAAGAGCCAATTTCTGCACCTCCTCCAGTCTTGTGACACTTGGGAAGCCGCTGGTCACAACCCCAGAGCTCCTGCTCCCCAACACCCAGCTGAGGACACAGCTCAGCTGAGCTTGCTGAGGATCCAGGCTGCTCAGCAGCTCTGGGGACAGGCCACCCCAGCTCTCTCACAGCCCTGGCAGACCACACAGCACTCCTCTGAAAAGGCTGCAGGAAAGGAAGCAAAGAACAGCCCAGCCAGAATTGCCCACTTTTTAGTTTGTTGTTTTTCAGACCTGCCTTCTAATTACAGTTTTAGACTGCGTATCATTGGGATTTTGATTTGCCCCAGCAATGTGCAGCAGTGGATCTAGTCCTACCACTCTGCTCAGAACCCCCTATTAGTGCACGTGAGCAAACTTGGTGTTTGCTTTTCTATTAATTGCAAGGACACAGAAGCTATGGCTGTGCTAAGAAAATTTTACTGGAGTTTACAGAACATCAAGTAATCCCCAGAAGGCAATAAAATGGCTTCACCCCCAAAACTAGCCATTTCAGAGTACAGTTAAACTGGATCCTGAATTCATGGAGTAAATGAACCCCTTCCCAATATGCCTCATTAAACTAGGTGTGCTGCAGGGATAGTGCTGCCCTTTCTTCAGACTTTAAAAACAAACAAACCAAAATAAAGCACTTTTAATTCTCCATAAAAAAATAACATGTTTTAATATGAACCAGCATTTTTTCTCTTTTAAGTCACCCTGCATAGCATAAATACCAGACTACATGGTGTTCCTGACTTTCCATGATTCCACTGCTCTTTCCTGAGCTTCTTTGCTTCTGTGATTTGTGATTAGCCAGGTGAGCTTGCTGCAATGCCCTGTGCCTGCTGAAGTTGGGCAGAATCATGGGAGCAGCCCTCATTTCTTACAGATTTTGGAGGCACAGCACCTTCAGGCCACCCTCAGAAGGTCACTTCCATCACCACCCCATGACAGCTGAGAGGTGAGTAGATGTCTGAGCAGCCCTGCATGACCAAAAGCCAGCACATGGAAAATAGCAGGAAGACATTTGGCATTTTTCTGCAAATGCCTGAGTCCTACTAAAAAAAGACATGAAGAAAAATGATGATACAGCAGAGGAACTGTGTTCTCCTCTTCCTGCTGGATTCCTGCATCATGTTTGTGACACCTTGTCGAGTTCCAGCAGCACTTCAACCATGGCTCCTCACTGAAATGGATGCAAGGAGCTCTTGCAGAGGCTAAGAGGACTCAACCACAAGCATAAATTAAATGTGTACTATGACAAACAGATGAGCTGTGCTGGGCAGCAAGGTTGAAATCCACTCTGCACTTAGAGTGGTTAAAAACCACCCCCTTCCATAGTACACAGCAGACTGAGAGCTCAGGTTCTTTTTTCCACATCATTAAAAGGACCCTGGGCTACAGAGTGTCACCTCCTTGAAGAAAAACCAGCTTAGAGCTGGGATATGGCACAGTTAGGACAAGATCCACAAATACCTTGCTGTGGCCATGCCCCAGGTTGTTCATGGGTACTTCAGAAAACACATCTGTCCAATGTGAGGCATCCCCTGCAGCCAGATCAAACCCAGTATTTGTGCAAAATACAAAATAGGGTACCAAGGCTCTCAGTTGGTCTCTGCTTCTAAAATATTTGGACTTAGAAAAGACCAATGTTTCTCAAAATCGACCATAAAATATATTCTATTTCTAAAAAGGATCTCACAGTTTTTCTCTAGGGAACAGGGCTTTTCCCCCCTACAGATATGCAATTTGTAACGTGAGTGCAAACCTCTGATGGACAGTGAAAGGGGGCATTTTCCAGAGCATTTCACAAAACACACAGGAGCGATGTTCAGAGCCTGATTATGTTCATGTTAATCTGATAAAAATAAAACCTGTGTCCTGTCAACAAACATGGAGTGGCACAGCCAGAGGTACAGGCTGGGAGTTACCCTGGGCAAGCACTGCATGTCAGAAGCAATACTCTCTGAAGGGCACACACTTTAAAAAACCTTCAGCCCTAGTCAGGATTGTGTTTAAGGGCTTCAGCGCCTTCTCTGAAGCAAATGTACTTTAATGAGGATGTCTGTAAGGCATTTAGGAACTAATATCTGGCAGAGGAGGACTAGTGATACATGCAGCCCTGTTACATAGTATAAAGCCTGTGATGAAGACAGCCCCATTATAAAGACAACTTTTAATTGGCAAAAATATCAAATACAAGAGGCTTCCCTGGAAACATAATGGAACTGCTTCCTGAAGAATCACAGGCAGACTCTGGTTTTTTTTTGTCGAGCTGAGAAAAAACCCTCTGTACTTGCTTCAGACAATTATTCTCACCTCCCTGAAATACCTTCTGCAAACGTAACGTGCCCAAGTGATGCTTTCTGTAAAGTCAAAGGTACAGTGGGATCCTGCCACAGTCACCCACGACAGACCAAAGCTAAAAGGCAGGAGCTGAAGCAGTTTGCTTCAGTTTGCAAAGTTTTGCAAAGCTTTATGAGTTTGGGTTCTCTTTGTAGGAGCCCAACAGGTTGACAAGGTAAGAAACGTGGCACAGAGGGTTTTGCTGGGGCAGTCCCACTGGTGCGCAGCACCCATCCATCTCTTGCTCCACTCTCTGCTTACTCAGCACTGCCTCTCACCATTTTTTCCATCTGAAAATCACCACCTCTTGAAATGGCAGAAAATCAACCTTTGACAGAGGGCTGGGCCCATCTTCTCAGGCAAAGGGGACCCCCAGCTTCCACAGGCAGCAAACACAGTCCTGGGGCTCTTGTGTGAATGGACATAAGACCCTTTTGAATGCCACTCATTAGTGTTTTGGCTGGCATGAACTGTTCCTCTGTGTCCCAGATGATGAACACTAGCACTGCTGCCAAGTCTGCTGATAAATAAATAAGGATAGGAAAAGCCTTATGGTTTTTGAAAAGGGCAGCAGGAAATCAGTGCTCAAGGCAGCAAACACAATTTGCAGTAACAAACAGACTGGAGTCCAAGAGCAGCTCAGTGGTGATATTCAATCCTATTTTCCTCTTAAACATCAGCTATTAGCAGCAGAGAAATCGATGGCACTGAAGGCAGCTAGGATCAAGCTGACGGGGATGCTGCAGCCTTCTCCCAACAGCCTTCCTGGTTCGTTTCATTTATCACCTACAGCCTCAGCTCTTCCAGCCCCAGCCTCACTCCTAGGCTCTGCTAGCAGGACTAATTTTCACCAGTGACAAGGCAAGAGACTAATTACAGTACACATTTCATTTGTGAAGGGACCCTAGAGAGAGGAGGAGGGGGAAGAAAGCTTTTTGCTTGCTCTGCCTCCTAAACAGTTTGTATTTGTTAGTGTAGAAATAAGTCTGATGGCAGTGAGCTGATGCCTAAGGAGCAGCTCATCCATTAATCTCACATCCACAGCTCACACTCACCACCATTTATATGTACCATTAATATTTATAAGGATGACGCGTCTTTTTGACAGGAACTTGTGCCTCCAGCAACAACAGATGTTACACCATTTATGAAAGAAACTACTCAAGCATTTCCAATGGACTTTGTGCATGCTCATCATGTCTTTATCCCGTGCCCTGATTGTATTATCCACACAGAGAGGGGTCACCTCCCAACTCCAGTCCAAGAGCATGGATGACAGCACACTTGTCTGCAGAGTACTCGAAAATGTTTTGAGTTTCATTATTTCTCTGTGAATGTTCTTCTGGAAGCTGGAGAGCTTCCAAATGTACCTGCCAACTCAAACAGAAGCGTGTGAGGCCATGACATGTCAGAAATGAGGATTTGCCACTTACCTGGGCCTCCAAAACACAGGGCACATGGCTGAGGCTGCAGGATGGCCTCCCACAGTTGCCTTTGCCACTGTCACCACAGCTGCATTAGTGCTCATGCATCATCTAGAAAGAATTTAAGCCTGTTTTATAGGCTGTGTTATACACACAAGCTTGCAGGAGAACACATGCAGCAAGGCCCAGATGCCATTATCTCTGCTAAAACTGTTCCTTGGCTAAACGGCAATTTCTAGCTTGTCTCTGGTAGGACAGAGCTCCCTGCTCTAGCAAAGGTTAATCTCCCACCTTTGATGCAGGAGGAAGCAGTGCCTGCACACCTCCCCATCAGCAGGGAGCAGGATGGGCTTAATCTGGATAACATACAGGTAAGTCAATGGGTTTAGTGAAATCTTCAGGAGCCACCACGCATGGAGAAGCACCGAGGTATTGGACAAGGTATCTAAGGAATGTTTTCTTTTACTAGATTGCAGTTGACATTCCCATTAAAATGCATGAGGTTACCATGATTTGCTTCACCTGATGTGATGGAGCTTGTTTAAAGTAGCACAAAAATGTCACATTGTCCCTGTGGGCTAGAGGAGATAGCTTGCAGTGCCTTCTTCCTCCAGAACAGCAGCTCTAGTGATTCCCTGATATTTATGGCACATATATTTTTAATGCCCAGCACAAACAGCTCCAGCATTTGTCAACTCATTTGACCTGCCGCTTTTCAAAGGAAATACAAAAAGACATGGTGCAGAACAAGAGGCAGTAGTGTGTACAATGCCTTGTCATCAGCACCTGCCCAGTCAGAACAGAAATAGGGTGTTATAGACATGGCCAACTCTCTCTGGCTGTTCTTAGCCAAAATTTGGTGCTGAAGTCTCCTCGTGCATCCAGAAGTGCTTGCCTTGTGCCTCTGTCTCCTCACTGCACAAAAACTCAGATTGAGATTTGTGACAGATCACTGCTGTTCAGCAGCCACCAGAATTTCATCACCCAAGTCCTGACACATCTGAACCTTGACTAGGGTGAATTCAGGAGCTCCTTCACTTCTCATTTCCCTACATTAGCGATGCAGCACCTCTAACCCAGGTTAGCTGTGAAACACAGCTGGTACAAACACCTGCAGTAAAGAGGCCTGGCAGGTTTGGGGACTGCACATGATTTACACCAGCGTTAACCCCACTGTTTGAGCAGTGAATAAATGAATATTTGTGTGGTTTGGTTTTATCCCCAGCCAGCAACCGGCTCACCCACTTCCCCCCACCTCCATCCTAGGAAAAGGTGAGCTTTCTCTGAAGAGAAAACAAGCTCACAATCACTTGGAGTTCATCTTTTACCAACAACTACATGCACTGTGTGTTACTGCACATTTCCTAAATGTGTCTGTGCATTTGTGTGTTTTTATACAACTCTGATGACCCTTGGTGCCTAGTTTTGGTTCAGAATGAAGATGGTTGCTTCAAAATTGTGACACCCATTACTTTGCTGCAGTTTGGTTTTCATTCATGGTTTTTCAGTCATGGTTTCCCCTGCCACTTAGGCAGGCTGAGTATGCATCAATCAGGCACAGAATGGTCACTGGTGTCTCTACTTGCTTAAATACAAAAATGTTCTGTATCTGGCCTGTTCCACACAGCATTTCTGCTTAGCCAGTATTAATTGTATCATTGAAAAGAATGAGCTGCTTTCCACATGGTGTTACATGGAGAATTCAGTGCATCAGAAGCAAAAGGACAGATTTAGACACCCAGCCCCCAGTACATCTCACTCTGCCCCTGCCTGGTGCAGGGAAATTTGCCACCACCTGAGACTCTCTGACAAAACCCAAGCACTGATGCTTTAACATAAAAGGGAAAAACACACCAGAAACACCTTTCTGCAAACAACACCTCCTGTCCATTGTGATACAAAACAAAGAGTGGCCTGATCTTGCGTCTCCAGCCAGGATATCCCAGGCACTGGCTTTACCCTTCTCACTCCGTGATGGCCCTGGGAAGGCAGCGCTGAACTTCTCCACCCCAGCTGCCTCTCCTGTCACACGTGGATCAGCACAGCGCAGGCACGGAGCTTTACAAGGCGCTTTGAAGATGAAAAGCAGTGTTAAGCAACAGCGGGACTGCCAGAGAAAAAAAACATCCCGGCCTTTCCCGGAGCACGCGCCGGTACCCACTGGGCCACACGGGACTCGCCAGGCAATGATCCAGGCGCGGATCCACAGAAATGGATGGAAGCGGGCGTCCCGCGGCTCCGAGCTCTCCGCAAGGAAAGCCTCAGCACCACCACACCAAAGGGCTTTCCGTGGCGAGACAAACCGGGGCAAGCGGAGCAGGAGGGAGCTATGCCGGACACGCACAGGGAGCCGAGCCTCCGGCTTCCAGCGCCGGTTCCAGCGGGGAACGCGTCTCCCGTTTCCTCGGGCGGTGAAAATATGACATGCATTAGCGAGGAGAATAAAAGCAGGGAAACAAAGGAGCGAGAGCGAACACCTGTCGCTCTCCTCGGGGACGAGCCCTAATGCTTTCATATGCCTCAGTCTGCCGGGGGAATTGCAGCTGCCAACTGTCATATGCATCAAGTTACCCGGACAAAGCGGGGCAGACGGACGGCACCGGGCAGGCGAGGCAGCGCCCGGGCCGGGGGTGCCCCGCTCAGCCCCGCGTCTCCCGCTCACGGCTCGCACCGACCCTTTCACGCCCAGGTTGGTGCTGGCGCCCGCCTTTCCCCGCCGGCCCCACCGTGCCCTCCGTTCCACGAGCAGCCCAGACGCACAAAGGGGCGCTCCGAGGCTCCGAGCCCGTGACGAGTTTGGGGCTCGTCGGGGTGCGATGGCTCGGGAGCCGCACTGTCCCGCCCGGCCCGGCCCGGCCCGGCCCGGCCCGGAGCAGACAAAGCGCGCGGCCGCCATTGGCCCGCCGGGCCCAGGCTCGGCGCGGCCCGCGCGGCGGCCAATGGGCTCATTGACATGCAAATGACCGGATATAAAAAGGGAGGCGCGGGCGGCAGCGGCGCGGAGCGCGGTGAGCCGGCAGTGGCGGGGTCGGGCTGGGCCATGGCGCCGGGCATGGGCCGCCCGCCGCGGGGCGAGCGCTGTGCGGAGCCCCGCAGCGACCGGAGGGTGAGCGGCGGGGCCCCGGCCGGCGGGCGGGCGGGGCCGGGCCGGGAGGAGCTGACGGCGCTGTTGTCCCCGCAGACGAGGAAGCCGCTGGTGGAGAAGAAGCGCCGGGCGCGCATCAACGAGAGCCTGCGGGAGCTGCGGCTGCTGCTGGCCGACAGCGAGGTGAGGCGGCGGGGCGGGGGCCGGGGCCAGCGGGGCCCGGGGCCGCGCTGACGGCCGCGGCGCCCCGGCTCAGTTCCAGGCGAAGTTGGAGAACGCGGAGGTGCTGGAGCGGACGGTGCAGCGGGTGCGGGCCGTGCTGGAGCGCCGCGGCCGCGGTGAGTGCCGGCCCGGGGGGCGGCGGGGCGCCTGGCCTGGCCCGCGCCTCACCCGCCCCTCTCTGTCCCCGCGGCGCAGGGGGCGGGCGGCGGCTCCTGGAGGCCAGCGAGCGCTTCGCCGCCGGCTACATCCAGTGCATGCACGAGGTGCACACCTTCGTCTCCAGCTGCCCCGGCATCGACGCCACCACGGCCGCCGAGCTGCTCAACCACCTGCTGGAGTCCATGCCCCTCAGCGAGGGCGGCCGCCCGGTCTCGGTCACGGACGCTTTGGGGGAGCCCGCGCTCGGCGCCTGGCCCGCGGGCGGGGCGCTGGCCCTGCCGGCCGCAGCCCGCCCGGGGCTGGCCCTGCCCTGCCCTGCTGAAGAGACCTGCTCCGACTCGGACGAGGTGGAGGCTGAACCGGGCCAGACCGGCACCTACGGACTGGACGCGTCCCAGACACAGGGCCTGGCCTCGCCCAAATCCATGTGGAGACCCTGGTAACAGCGGACGGGAGGGCAGGCTGCCCCCGCACACACGCGTGTTGAGCGTGTCTGTCGCTATGTGAGTGCCTGTCTGTCTGTGTGTGAATGTCTGTCTGTATGTGTGGTGCGCTGGCACCGGGGGCTCGGGCTCTCTGACGCTGTCACATCCTGACAGCCTAATAGCGAACGCGTTCACATTTCATCCCTGCGTGTTTTGTAACTTCAGGGGTTGTTTTTACGGGAGGATGGGGAGGAAGGAGGGAAGGGGTTTGTAGTAGCAAAGCTCTGGTGGAGACACAGCAGGTTTTTTATAACCCTGGCTCTTCTTGGCCCTTAGAAGCGGCCCAAACACCACTACCTTTTAAGAAAAAGCCCCCGTGAATTTTAAATCGCGATAGTTAATTCCAGGAGAAGCTCCAGCTAAGTTTGCATGCACGGTTTTAAGTGTTCTAGCAATAGCACAGACCCCTGTAAGGTGTCACTGTGGGTAGCATCTGTACCTGGTAGCAGCCTAAAGCCTCACCTTTAGGGAAGGAAGAGAAAACTAGAAACCTGGTGGAATTAGACAAACATTTTAAAAGATGATGGTGGCAGGGCACCTTTTAGAAAGGAGTGTCTTTATGCACATTTTGCTTTTAGCACATTTGAGTTTGTGATTTTATGTATATTAGTGTGTCAAATGTTTTTTATTTTTAATCTTTAATAAAAAAACCCTGAGTTCACACCGTGGCATATATTGTGTAACGTGATGAGTTTCTAACCCGTTTAGAAACATGTAAAATACAGCTCCCTCTTCTTGGCTCTTAATGCCAGTATGTGCATATCATGGAAACAACGCTGGCAATTAAGCTCTTAATTCTTCTACTAAGCATTGTTAACTATTGGAATTCAAATATTTCTTTTGTTTAATTCCAGTTGACACTTAGGTTTATTGCATGAGCAAGGTCCTACAGGCTGAGGTTGGTCTTTGGCATCCAGACCAACCAGCCCCAAATTCTGTGGCCTGTCTCAAACCTACTCTGCTTGATCTGCCATCTGAAGCATTGCTCACGCGTGCACAGCCCTAACTTCACAAGTGCTACGCAAATCCTGTCCTGGGGCATAACTCACAGGGGGGTGGTTTGCTTTTTGAGGGTTTTTTTTTGTTGTTGGTGGAGAGCCAAAAAAAAGACTCAATTGAACAGAGTGTGCAGTGGATTTGGAAAGTTCTTTAATGTTTCTGGGGGCTTGGAGGGGGACCCTCGGCATTCTGATCCATGAGGTTTGAGCTCTCCTGGTTCCTGCTTTGGGGAGATGCCAGGTTACTTATGCTGTGATAATACCTTTCAGGGAGCTGTCATTGTAAAGAGGAAAAAAGGGTCTTAAATACACGGAAGTTCCCAAACATAGAACAAGCAAGAAACGAAGCAACCCAACGGACCAAGGGACTAGAGCTGTAGCTTTGTTAATAACCCCACAGAATAATAAAAACAGAAACTGAAGTGCTGGCACGGCCTTTTTTCTTTAATTGAGGTGGGTGTTCTTGTTCAAAGGTGTCCATCTGAATGTTTGGTCCTTCTCATCCCCTGTTGTGTTAAATTCCCTTTGAATTGGAGGAGAGGGGCAAAACTCAGCTGAGCAAGGGGAGCAGACAGCCTCTGTAGTGATCTTTCTGCTTGAGGGAGGTTAGGGGTTTGGAGTATAAATGAAGCCTGGGACACTTCCACCAAAACTAACACCCTGCACACCCAATGACCTCTTGGACCAAGGCTGCACCTCTCTAGCCCCAGCCCAAGTCCAGGTTTATTTACATCAATTTCCCTCAGGTCTGACATATTGTGATACATGGCTCTCCCCTCTTAGCTCAGAGCTCCGTGTTACTCCAAGGGCAGTTCACACACAGCCCCTGACCCTGTATTGGGACCCTGCTCAGCCAGAACCCCTGGAAAAGGCTCTTGAGAGGGAGCTTGAAGCCACAGCCCAGTTCCTTATTGTGACAGCAGCGGCCACAGCCCAGCCTGTGGCTCAGCAGCATTCAGACCCTGCCTGAGCTCAGTGGTATCCAGGGCTGATCCTGGCCCCAGGCAGCGTCTCCATTGCTGCAGGAACACCAGAGGCAGCTTGGCTTCATCTCGTGAGATGAAAGACCCTCGTGTTAAGGCTCTCTCTAGTGCTCCTATGAAAGCAAGTGCAAATCCTGACACTTTGGTGACAGAAACACAGCCCAGAGTCAACATAAACGTGCCAGCTTTAGGGCAGCTCAAAACAAAGTAATCTCTGCTCAGCAGTATTGCACCTGTGGTGTTCAGCTTTCCTTCTGCTGGTCTTGGAGAATGAGAGCCAAAGCTGGTCTTCCAGGTTCCTGCTGCTTTTCCCATTCCTGCTTTTGCTGCTGCCCTTCTCACAGCTGGGAGAACCTTCCTGGTCTAGGCACCTGGGCCTGTTCCATTTCCTCTGCTGCAGGAAAAACAGGCACTGGGGCTGTGAGGCCACCTGGGCAGCTGCTCTCCCAAAGCTGGGGTGGTTGGGAGGAGAAGAGGGATTACAGCTCTTTCCCCTGAGCACTGGCTAAAAAGAAAAGCCAGGTCAGAGCAGTACTATGAGCAGTTTTTCAATAAAAAGCATTTTAGAAGTGTGCTAGCACTATGGCTTTTTTGTTTTTTTTAAATCCACACATTAGGTTCACAGAAAGTTTATATCCTCTGATTAGGTGTTGCTGGATTTGTCTATTTGCATTTCTGTACCTTACTGCAAAGGTGTCAAATCTGACACTTGCCTGACAAAGTCAGGAAGAGGTGAGCATTTTGGGGGTGGGACTGGGGAAGGGGTCCTGAAGGGAAAGAAGGTTTCCAACAGCTCTGATGAAAAACCAGAGAAGCCTTTTCAAGTCCTTTATAGAAACTGCCTTTATTCTTTTCCATTCCAAAGTAATACAAACAGACCATCTGATCTGACAGTGCACTGTCTTGTAAAAGGACAGAGAGGCAGCACACTAACAGAACTCCTCTCATTTGATATGCAGGTGGAGAATAATAGAAAGAAGGGCTCACTTTCCCCTCTCTTTGCATGTCAGTCACTCACACCTGTTACAGGGGAAAAGTGCTCCTTGTTAGACCAGGTCACCTGGGAGGACTTGGAACTCAAATCTCTTCCCAACTTCTTGGTAACATGTAGCAGGTCTTTTATCAGAGCCTCTGGCTAGGAGGCAAGATCAAGCTTTTAAATCACACCAATCAACTTACATCTTTTATCTCCCACTAGCAAGTATCCTGCAGCTCTCTGCAGTCTCCCTCTCCAAATAAACGTTTCAGTCTCTTCCAATTAATAGGATGGAAGAATAAAGCCAGCCCAGGTCTGAGCAGCAGGTCTAGGGGGTGCACAGACGTCACACAGGAAATCTCTGCTAAGCAGCCAGTTGGTTTCTGTCTTTAACACGCCTTACATTTCTTACCATCCAAGATGCTGCTGTGAGCAGAATGGTATCAAAATATCACAGAAAAGAGAATTTATTCCTATGAGAAGAGCTGGAGTGAGTGTTAACCCTGGCACCCAGAGCCTTGCCACATTATGGTAAACTCTCCACAGATACCCCCATAGTCCCAAGTGGCCATCCACTCTTGACAGCTCCAGCTGCTGGAGCCCAGTTTCAGGATTTCCCAATTTTTGGCCCAAGCACAGTTCTGCACACAGACTCACAGCAGCAGCTCTCCAGTCCTGACTGCTCCTCCACCCTGCAGACACACAGGTTTTACACCTCCCTGTTCAGCTGCTGGAACACACCCAAACTTTTGTCCAAGCCACTTGCTCTTTCCTCTGTAGATAGAAACAACTGGGCCAAGCCGCACATCTCCTTTCAGGTGTGCCCAGGCCATGGTCTGGGCCATCCTTGCTTGCACCTGATACACACACACTTCAGTAATTGAACCTGATATATACACATAATCAGTACTGACCCTGATACACACAATACACACACACACATGTCAGTACTGAACCTGATACACACAAGTCAGTACTGAACCTGATACACACACAATAAATACACACATCAGTACTTTGAACCTGATATACACACATACATCAGTACTTAAACCTGCCACACACACAATAGATATATATCAGTATGGATGGGACTGGGAGGGAATATCATCTTGCTCCACAGAAGAGCACAATGGTTCCAAGGTCATGCAGGAAGCATGTGGAAAAAGCAGGGATTCACTCACTAATCCAGCTGTCTTAACCAGAAGCCTACCCTTCCTCTGCCTCTTAAGAGATATTATATTCTTTTCTTTTTTTAATGAGATGCCTGGTTCCAAGTTACATCATCTAGCAAATTCCCGAGTCCACAGTTATTTAAATGGAGAGTGTCACTAAATTGTCCACTTTAGACTCCTCAGGCTTCTGCATGAGCTAAGCTAAAGGAAGAGCAAAGGGGAAAAACAGCCTCTCTTCTTCCATGAGATTTTAGTGGCCTACACAACATTATAATTTCATTATAGTTTTCAGCAAGTGAAATTCATTGCACTGCATTTTAAGGAGGTAAAAAAAAAAATCCAAGCTGGTTCAGAAGACATTCAAGCATGAAAATATACCTCAGAGCATAAGGCCTTAAGTTAATTTAGTTAAACAAAATAATGACTGAGGGTGATTTGATTATACTGCCTATGATGCATTACACATATGTTCTATAGCTCACTTACCAGCCGAGGAAGTCATGGCTTCAAGAAGTCTTTTAATCCAATAGAGTCTTAAGTGTCAAGACCTAGATAATAGATCCAGATTGTCTGAAATGAGAAGGAAAAGGATTGAATTTAGACGCTGAAAGAAGCAATGAATTTCCTTTCTTTTAATGTCAAGTGAAACAGAATATATTTCCAGAAGCAAATACAAGTTGCTTTGGTTACAAACAAAAACTACTTAGTAAAACAACAACATATGAGTAATTACATTAACTGATCCCTTCTGGCCTTGGACTTCTTAAGTGTAAAATGAACTCAATTTGTGGTTTTATAGTTTTTGCATTGGTCTCTGGCTAAAATATTAGTAGAAAGCAAGGAGAGTAGTTTTCTTTGTATGTGAGAAAGCTCAGACCCAAGGCATCTTCAAACATGCATTCACAGGCCATTTCAGGAATTGCACAGATTCAGTCACCCTCAGCTGAACTCTGTAAAGCTCCTGCACCATTTAAGAACAAAGCAGAGCAGCCTAATTTAAAATGATCCCCAGAGAGGCACAGCTTAAAGCATCCTAAAAACGATGTGCCTGTGTGCACTGAGAGGGAAGGGACATTACTGGGCATCCCCCAGATCCTGTGTGCCCACCCAGGGGTTCCTGAGTGGGTTTCAGCTCCTCGTGGCCCCTGTGGAAGCCTGGCTGCGTTTTGGCTTTGCACCACCCATGACTGACACATACACAAATAAAACTTCAGACTTCCAACCTTCCCATCCTAAAATAAGTTCACCAGAACCAGCCTGTGCTGAGCAAAGTCACTATGAAACCCCTTCCACTGTCATTATGCAACAGGTTTTGTAATCAATGTTCCATGTGTTGAGAAAGGGGGGAAGCAGAAGAGACACACCAGCCCCAACAAACTCTTCCACCAGTGGGGAGAGGTTGTTTACAGCAGCCGTACATCTCACCAAGAACTGAATCACACCAGCCCAGAGAATTTGCCTCCTTTGGCCTTGTCCTAGGTTACAATGTAAAGATGTGCCCAAAAGTGTGTATTCTATCACCATCTGCTGAAACCAGCTGGGGCAGTGATCCTTATCTCTGTGGATATATCCTCTGCTAATGGGCCAGATGTTAAAAACCAGATGGGGCAGTGTTCTTTATCTTTCCCATGACCCATCCTTCCTCCAGGAGATATCTCCTGTTAATGGGCCATTGAGTCCCACTGCATGACTGATAAAATTACATCATCCCATTGGGAGATGCTCCAGCCAGGGGGAGGAGCCAAGCATTTCCTACCTAGGTAAAAACTAAGATTTGGAACACCAAATCAGCCCTTACCCACTGGTTTCCAGAGGACAAGAGCTGCCAGACCTTTCTACGGGATCACTGCTTCAAAAAGACCACTTCATCTGGACTGCTACGACCACCCTGACTAGCAGGGTGTCAGGTTGTATTCTGACTCTGTCAGTGGTTTTTCTTTTGTACTATTGCATGTATTTTATTTTTCTGTTTTTTCCTATTAAATTGTATTTCTGACTTGGAGTCTCTCACTGGTTTTGCTTTCAAACCATCACAGGTCTGCAAATGTCACTTGATGTTTGTAACCAGCCGTGGAGGCCTCATTACTCATGGCTGACCCCAATGTTGATAATATCTACCCACACACTTCCACTTTCCCAAACAGCATGCTCAGATTCCTTTCCTGCCCAACAGATCCTCAGCAGATGCCTGCACAGTACCAGGAGCCCAAGATTACACACATAATCCTGTTCCAGATTCTGTCGTTCATAGGAGCAGATTAACTGGTCAGAAAATGAGTGTAATTGAATTCCCCCATCCAGGCAGAGGGGGCACACAGCTTCTTACCAAAATCTGGGGCTCTGGAGCAGATGCCCACTGAGGAGTTGCTATTCCCCAAGCAGCTACAAGCCTCCCACTCATTAATCCCTCAACTGAACCAGCATTTCTTACTAAGCCAACACATGCACTCAGAGAAGCCCAAGATACCTCAGGAGCTTAGGGCACTCTATGGAGTGCCCAGGATGTCCTTTATTTCCCAGCAAGCTTTATATGAAGTGACAGAATTCAGAAAGCTCCCGAATGTGCTTGGTCTCGCAGAGAAAGGTTTAAGACCCAAAGGGCACATGCAGTGCCACATCACACCTGGTGGTGATGCTTAGAGTGGCTCCCTAGAACAGAGGCTGGACAAGGTTAAGAGAATGAAGTGGGGATTTATTAAAGGCCTTCATTAGATACACCTGGGGCAGTCAGAAGCCTCAGAGGCTACACCCAGAATGAACAATGGTCACGAGTTTTTCTGACAGATATAAGTTTGGTCCATTTACATATCGGGTTAATCCTCCAGTTACAGCTTCAGGTAATGAAGTAATTTACCCCAAGTTTCCCCCCTCCCAATTCATTGTTGTTTACATCTCCTGGGGCCTGAGCTAGTGAGGTGCCCTTGAGTTTCAGGCCTAGAGGAATTGTTTTGTCTGAAAAAAATGGGACAGGCTGTGGAGTTTAGAGTTCTACCCTAAAGCAGTACAAGATTTGGAAGATATAAAAGCTAAAATCCTAAGGCATGTATGGGCCTGGCACCCCCAGCTGCACTGGTGGCACACAGTGACCACGGGGGCTCAGTGGGACACCCTGCATTTCCAGCTGCTGCAGGAAGCAGGAAAAATTATTCACATCCTCTCAGCCAAGCTGGAGCGTTGCTCCATGGCTACAGGGCTCCAGTGGCAAAGTAAAACACAATGCAGAACCCCCAGTCTCTAATGCTGCTTTGTGCTTACTCAGGACTCAGCTCCCTGCTCCTTCCCAGAAGCACCACTTCTTTATTGCTGAAATTAGTCTACTCCCCAAACCCCTTTAAAACAAATCCACCAAATTCTTACCTGTCAGCTTTTATTAGAAGAATTGGCTGCATTTCCAGGGAAATGCGCACACACAGAGCAAAATGTACCTGCTTGCTTTAACACCTTGGGATTTATTTGTGTTTTTTAAGGGATGCAACAAAAACATTATGCTGATGTGCAAGCTGTTATAATGACAGCCAAGAACAGTTTACTCTTTAGTTCTATCATGAGCTATACAAAGAAGGGAGAAGCATTATCTCAGGGTTTCTTGGGGGGAAAGGTGATAAAAGCAGAACAACTTCCGTGTGTCTTTTGTGGTTTATACAGTCACACACCAATTTACAGCTGTTACAATCCATCCTTTCATAGCACAGAGAGGCAAAGGGCAATGGAAGAAGGGAAGGGGACTAAAAAACTCTTATTTAGGCTACAAGGGAGAATGAATCTGTAAGGCCAGAGCATCTGCTGACCTCTCAGAACTGTCAAATCTTCCCTAAAATCAAGGCTCTTGCTGCCAGCCACTGCTGTTGAATCAAGCCAATGTTTTCCTACACTTTAATTTGTATCACATATGAAATTCAAATAAGTACATTCAAAACAAGCAAAATCATCTCAGTTTCCCAGGATGGAGTCTGCTGCCAGACACTTCTCCCTCCATTCTGTATTTAGTGTGAATTTAACTCCAGAACTACATTAATGGACAACTGGTCATGTGTCTCTCAAGGCAGGAGTTTTACTGCCTAACTGGCCAATTCAACTGAAAAAGCCTCCTCAAATTTTACATTCTCAAGTCTCCTATTACTGAAATATAATGAGACTCAGGTACTGGATGAACCACTAAGATCTTACATGAAGAGCAAGTGCTGATGTCTGAATAACAGATGCATAAACTCTACCTGTTCTCTTTGGTCACCCAAAGAGATTTGTTAAGTCCTACCCAACACTGAAAACTTCAGGGAAGGGTTCTCCTTGGCCAGCCTAGCAAAGACCACTCTGACTCAGCCAAATATATGCATTTAAAAATAATAGATGCAAATGACATGGGCCAGATGGAAACTGTATTATGCAAACAAGCATAACCTGTGTCATGCGAAATAAGTAGATAAGGAAAGAAAACGGGTTACATGCATTCAAGCATTCTTTGCTTTGGTTGTGGGTTTTTTGTTCTTCCCCTTCCCTTCCCAAACAGAATGCTTGCATCCCTACTGCCTGCCCTGGGAAAAAGGATTCCTGCAACACCACAGCAATTGTGAGGTATTGCTTTCCTCCTTGAACACATTAGAGTCCATGCCAGGTACTTTTATACCTGCGTGCACAAACAGGTGGATCCTTTGGTCTGGCAGTCCTTCTGTCACTTTTCCAGCACAGCATCTACAGTCACTGAGCACAGGGAGTCATCTGTGACACACAGCAGGGGCTGCCCAAGCTGAAAGGGGTTTAGCTGTGTTTGTCCCCAGTTTGTCCCACCCCTTCTGGGAAAACCTATCAGTTTGCGAGAAATTCCCCACTGAGTGTGCTGTCTTCATCTTTCCTTCATTTCTTGTTGGTGAGAAACCAAATCAGAACTGCTGCTCACACTGCATCCCCCCTAGAAATGAGCAGAATCCTGCAGTGTAATTGGGGAGATTTGGCTTTCTGGCCCAAAAGGAAAGATTTTGACCTCTGATCCTTTTTGAGCCTTCAACCTTGCTGCATCTCCTGTTAGAATCTCAATATTGGGCAGGGAAATGGGGACTGGAGAGGAGGGAGAGCCCACCAGATGCTCGGAGGTTGTTTTCTGCAGTGCCTGTAACCATGGCATCTGAGGAGCACCAAATCAAACGCACACCTTCCAAAGAGGAAGGGCTCCACTTCCCCTGGAACGAAAGAGTATCATTTTATACATGTTTTGTTTTCAGAGAGCATTTGATATGAAAGAACTGTTTGGACAATGATATTTTAGACACTTTTCTGAATAAAGCAGCCCAGTTACTTATCTGGGGTTTGGTTTTCAAAGAACCCAAAATTTAAAGTGCCTGGACACACAATTTTGATTTAACTCATGCTAACTGAGAAGTTCAGATCTGTACTGATCTGACAATGCAGCTTAGCACACAACCTAGATGATCACAGCACTTTATGGGGTTGGGTTCTGCAGCTGTAGCTTCTTTTGCCAAAAAGCTCTAAACATCACTTTTCTATGTCCTACTCAATTTTTTTTTTTCTATTTTTTTGTCTAGACACAGGGCAATTCCAGCTTGCCCTGTTTTGACAGCTTTCTTGTTTCTTATGGTCACAGATTATAGATACACACAGATTCAGCCCCGTGTCTTTATTTTCTGCTTATATTTTAACATCTCTTCACTTCCATTCAATTAAATTGTTCCTAAAGGTCCAAACATGCTCAAGCCTCTAGAGTGATTCATCTTTGTTTCTTTCTCAAATTCTCTCTGACAAGGAACCCCTGTATCTCACCCAAAGCAAGAAAAATTGTGTTTTGCTGTTGATAAACCGATTTTTAAAAAGGTAGTATTAAGCAGTTCCAAAGAGGCCTCTGAAGCTGTGTTATTATCCTCTTCCTCCAATTCTTTCACCAAAGTCACAAACCAGAGAGCAACGCAAATGTTTCCAAGAACAGCAAGCTGTCACCTTCTATATATAGCCCAGGTGTCACAGCTCAACCCCAGCCTTATCTAACAGCCTTAGCAGTGCAGAAACAAAGCTTGGAGGGCTGGGGATACATTTAATTACAGCAATTTACTCATGGTAAGTTTTGGCAGCTTCAAGTCTGTGTGTAAAATCTGAAGAATTTGGGTAAAACTCTTGTATCCACACTCCTGGGAGCAGCCCTGCTGAACAAATAATGCAGATCTCTCTTTTATGAACTGAAAGACAAATTTTACATCTCAAAGTTGTACAAGTTTTCTTTGTAAGTGCTCGAATAAGTGAGTTGGACTGTGTGAATTATCGAGGTGACAAATGTCATCTCCATTTCTGGACCCTTCTCAAACCAGATCAGGACTCAGTGCTGCATTCCCTCTAATTTACTGGCAGCTCATTCAGCCATGCAGGATTTATGTGCCAAGATACCCCAACCTCCCCTTCAAGGCTGCAGTTTGTCCCCTCAGAAGGCACCATGGGCACTGTTCCACAACTTCTTCCTGAGCCTTTGGGCCCTTTGATCCTGCCAAATCCACCCAAAGGAGACTCTCCCTGCAATGCCACCCTGTCAGTATAATGAGTGAAAGGTAACAACATAAACTTCACAGGCCTGTGAACACTAAATGAGGTGGTGAAGGCAGTCATAAATCACTTCATCAAACTAATCGTGTCAGTAAGTGAAACCTGTAAAACTATTTACAGTATGCAGTCTGCTTCAATTATATCATTCTGCCATGAAATCCATGTGAGCCTATAAATGGTTTTCTCAGATTGAAATACAGACACCTTTATCCCACCTGTTAGCTAAGAGGCTATCAGACAAAAAAGCCAAGCAAGCAAACAGCTTTTCCTTAAAAATCCAAGCCAGAAATCCCTGAAAAGTCTATTAAAATTTAAGGCTTAAGCATGACCTCATAATGATAAAGCAGCACATACAGGGTAGGTATTTTAGGGGGATTGGCAGGACTAATAAAACAATGTTGCTCATATGTGTGTTCCTAATCAGGGCTTTATAGCTGAACTCATTTAAATTCACTGCTCATGTAATGCAAAGTAATTATAACTAAAATAATATTAAATTCACTGCCTGACTACATCCAAAGCTTTAGAAGCCTTCATTGAAAAGAGTTTAGTAAAAATCATTTTGTAGACTGAAAGACAATGGAAGCTAAAGACGAAGGAAGAATTTCCTACTTCTTTACATGATGTGGGAATCCTTCAGTATTCCCACATGGCTTTGGCAGTTAAAAAATTTCAGCACAATTCTAAAATAAAGTTATTTATACAAATATTTGTCTCTAAAAGGGAGGGTGGCAAAAGATCTTCAAGGCAACCACGAGTGAACAGCAGTTTTGCTGCCTCAGGGATGTGGGGTTCAGGAAGAGGCAGGCATCTCCCTAGAAATCAGATCTGAACAGAAGGCTCTCCTGCCCCCTCCCCTCCCAGCCCTGCCCTGAGCAGCTGGGACAAAGTCTTCCCTATTCACAGGCAGCAGCAGCTCTTCAGAACACAAAAAAAGGAGGAGGCTTGTAAAGACAACTGCATATAGACACTGGAAATAAGTCCCGATGGCCACATTCCTGCCATTGTCACTGCTGCCCGCATTGTGTCACTGTGCCATATGCTTTTTAAATTGCAATACAGAAGATGCTGGGTTTGGCCCCAGGCTCTGAACTGGGGCTCTGTCTCGTGCAGGGTTTGTTACTCAGCCCTCACCCCACTCTAAAGATCCTCCTGCAGCCAGAGCCATTCCAGGTCATTCCTGGGTTTTCCATGCCCTGAGGCAGACATGCATTTTTTTTTTCAACTCCATTATTTCCTGGAGATTTTTTTTTTAAAGTAAATTGAAACCTCATTTAGCCCTTACAGGAAGAGAAACTACACTAGAAGATACATAGAACAATGAAAAATTCAAAATAGTTCACTCACATTCCATTTGATACACATTTGAGATACACTGGTTGATACAGTAAATTACATGTGTTCTCTCACTGCAAGAGAAAAATAACACGATTTTATGTCCCAGAATCCTGTATTGCTGCAGAAACAAACTACTTATTTTAGGACTCTAGAAGAAACATTACCACTGCATTGCAGGTACTGCTCAGCACAAAGTTGTTACTCTACAATCTAGTTAACCATTTTCATTAGAAACCCCTGGTTTTTACCAAGTTTAGGAATGCAAGTAAACCATGAAAGAACAGTTTTCCAAAATATGTGAGGACAGATCTGCCAGTATTCAAAACTGAGACTGAAGGTTAAAGGAGGTGAGAGAGGTTCATTAACACAAGAACAAAAATTCCTGAGCCTATTTTATGTGTCAGGCTCAGTCTTCACATGCTCCTAACAAAACTGCAAGCACTTAAACGCTGGAGAGAGGCTGTCAGGAGGAACAAAGGTGACAGCAAACAGAATGGAGAGATGGCTCAGGTTAAATTGCTGGTGTAAATCCTGTGTACCAAGCACACCACTCATCTGGGAGATGAAAGAACCCATCCCACCAGGCTCTTCAAAACGGAGCTGCTCCCAACCAGAGCAGGGCATGCTCAGACCACCCACCCAACCCTTCGTCTGCTTCCTACAGCTATGCACATTAAAAATTGCAGCCAACCAGAGAAGAACATTTGCTGAATTTATCCAGCACCCTGTGCAAAAAGGCCACAGATTTCCAAGGAAGTCAGCTGGTGACAACAGAAGGGAAAGCAGCAGACCTTACCTTAGACAAGCAATAGTCAGGTTTTTTAAAAAAGAAAAGCATAGCCAATAAGTTCTTGGACAGAAGTAGAACTTTTGAAGCAGGCAGTGCAACAGCAACACAAGCAGTTTACTTTTAGATCACTGTAACAATTAAAAGAGAGCAATAAATGTACTATATCCTGTTTTACTACAGACTAAGGAGTGAGAAGCGCACCTTGACAAATCCTGGAACACCAGGAAATCTGAATCCACCCTTGTATTTGTTTCCAAAACAAATGAAAACAAATGAAGTGCAAAGCAGTGCATTCATCTAGGGTGAAGGTGTAGTGGCTGCCCCACCAAACATTTCACTCTGCTGCAGCAGGCGCTCATTTCCCCTCCTCTACTCCACAGACAGCATTGTCCCCAGCTGGACACCCTCAGCCTGCCACAGCACCTGCCTCGGGACACGGGTCCTTTCACAGCATGTCCTTCAGCTACAAAGCACTTTCTCTCTAAGTGACTGAAGTGTTTTCATACTCTCTACTATCCACTGAGGTTCAACACTATTCATGTGCTGCCACAGCAACTTCTCTGTCTGCAACTACAGAGCCAGAAATCCTGGGCAATGAAACCTCTCCACACACACACTGTTATTGCAGCCTGGTGGAGTTCATGTTTTATCTGCAGGTATCAACAGAAATACCCAGGATTTAGAGTTCAGTTGCCTCAGTTTCTACCCAGTCTTATGTTACTTCTCCACTTGGAGAGCCTGGAGAAGTTTGGGTTGAGTTTTTTGTTTGCTTGGTATTTTGTTTCAGTGAAGCAGAGACACAGCTGTTACACACCTTGTGTACCACCCCTAAAAATAAGGTCCTCTTCCATAGCCCCTGAGAAAAAAGGAGTTTCTGAACTGTTCATTACGTTGTTCACTATACTGAATAAATTTCTTAAACTCCTAAGCACTTGTGATCAATGAAACAGTGGAATTTCTGGAAGTTACACTTACAAACCTTATCTTCCTTCAAGTCATCTGTTTTTTACTTTGTCAGAAACATGTAACTCATTTCACCGTGTTCTTTTTTGGGTCAGAGGCTTATCAATGTCTTAGGTTCTTTCCACCCTTAATAATAGCATCTTTTTCCACCTCTGAATTCCTGACAGCTGTTAAGTGGACTAAAACCTGATGCTTTCAGCAGTCTGTTTCCCTTTTCCAAGCAGAGCTTATGTTTGCATTCACTGTCATTGGCCCAACAGCTCCTCAGTATGAATTTTCTCATCTTAGCTGAAATTCGAGCCACAGAGCTTTCACTTCACATCAAACAATGTCATGGCAAACTCAACTGCCCCAACGTGTAAGAAGCTGAATAAAGACAAACAGTGTGGAATGGTGCCAAAGATAATCCCAGGACACCAGTGACATCTAGGGGCTGCTGAGGTGGGAAGAGCTTCGGCCAAAGGCTCCTCCCAACAGTTCTGCAGTGCAAGCCCTTGGCTCTGGGTGCTGACAGAAGATACCTCACCAAGGAGGAGTACACGAATACCTGAAGCCACGTTTAACTCGTACTCATATTTACAATTAAAAAAAAATATACCAAAAGCAGAAATAAGTGTGAAACATTACCTGGTAGTTTATCTCAGCAGCAGCAACTCAGAGCTCCCAGGGCTCTTGTTAGCAGTTATCAGAACTTGTATCCAAATGCCAGCACCTCTGCAGTGGCACAGGGACCCTGTCCAAGGGGGTGACACTCAAGTGTGGAGTTCTGCCAAACCACCATCAATGCATCTCTCCTCTGCACACTCACCTGAGCAAGGAACTGAGGGGCTGTCAGGACAGAAGTGATTTCAGACACAGAACTGCCCAGAAATCTGGAGTCAATTCAGAAGAGTTCAAAGGCCCTTGGATGATTAAACAAGCATGTTTTAAAATGCAGGTCCTGGTAATTAAGTGCCAACACCACCATTCTGCCCTTGGTGTGAAGGCATTTCATCTGTGTGCTGAAGTGTTCTGTGGTACCCAAACACCTCGATTGTGCAGCTTACGGAAGTATCTGGGTCCTTTATGACCAAATCAGGGCTTGTACTAGCTTGCCGTATTTAAAAAATTCCACAAACCTCTCAAAACAGCCATGGAAAAAAAAAAAGAGTTAATGAAGATCTCATAACTTGAGTGAATCCCTTCTGAACAGGAGTCCAAGCCCTAAGCTCCAGCACTGCTCCACTCACCAGAGAATTAAACACGAACAGGGAAGCACTCCAGCTTGAAAAGTTCCTGCAACCTTCAAAGACAACACCTCACATCTCGACAGAAGACTGAAAGTCACTGTACAGAGCAAATCCAAGGGGCACACTGGAATTCTCTGTCCCTAAGCCACCCTGTAAATGCTCAGGGGTTGCAGCTGACACTGAGCAAAGCAAAAAGCACAACAAAGGTGTCTTCTGGCAGATCTGAACAACAAAGGGCCCAGCTGCACATGCTCTTCCAGGAAATTTGCACATGATTTCAGAACAACTCCTCAATATAAAGGTTGAATCTTCCATGTGATCCTAAACTCAGAGGTCAGAAAAGCTGGCAGCAATTTTACTCCAGAACAGGAAGCCAGAGCTAACATCACAGCAAGCTCTAGAGTCTGAAATACCAGTTCACATACCATCAGCAAAGCACATATTCTGACTTCTTACTTGGAGTAGAAGCCTCAAGGAACAAAAAGGCAACTAAAAATATATCTGTTTTATTTACCAGTTTTCTAAAAAGCAAAGTCATAAAAATTAGTCACAAGTGGCAAAACCAAAATATATTGCACAGTATACAGAAAACATTGTTGACATGTTGACAAAGTGTCATCACAAATAAATCATCTTACAACAGTTTGGAAAAATTACAGCTTCAGAATCTTATCTATAAATGGAGGCATGTAGATTTAAAGTTACAGGAAAATATTTTAATACCACCCTGTAAATGCAAACACTTTAAGGATGCAAGATTAAGTCCATAAGTAAGCACATCCACAAAATGCTCTAAATATACTTTTCTCTTCCTTTCACTAAGTTATGGTTACAAGATGGTCATTGAAAAAAAAAATAAAAGAAATGAGGACAAATTCAAAAAGCTTTGGGGAAAAAAAAGCATGCTAAAGTAAAAAGTTCAAAGTGGTTGAGAAGTCTTTGAAAATTATTTGTATAATTATGATGCACTCCTTTTATATAAAGCATTTATTTTTCCCAAACCCTGGTCCATGTTTGTGTTTCCATGTAAAAATGAAATATATTTCATATGTTGGTATAGCTGCACTGTTCCATTTATGATTAAAACATTTAATACATTGGACGTGAACACCAACACTGGAAAATTTCTCATTCACTTTGTATTTACAAATATTTACTTTTGACCTTGCTGAACTGTTAAAGACAGCCATCAGATCTTGCTGGGTAGTGCTTCACACTACATTTAAGATACTTATTTATTTTTAAAAACTGTTTAGAATTGATTCTGCCTGTTTCACAAGTTGACACACTTTGCTACCTGCAGAACCTGTCCCCAGTGCAAATTTTCCAATTAACAGCTAATTACTTGAAACAAATTATTTCTTCTGCTAAGCGAATACCAGTCACTTTTGTGTGTTTTTGGTGTCAGATCTAACTTCACATCCTCTCTGTATGCAAAGAGAAATATTTGTATAGAATGAAAATAACCTTAAATTCCAGCGAATAGAAATGTTACCCTAATAAAAAGGAAAATGCTTCCCATGAAAAATATTTTAAGACAAACATATCAAAGTTAATTTAATTAACTTTTGTCATTTTTCACCCCAAGACTTACAGCTGACATCTAGCAATACAGCAACTAAATGTCCTTTAACTAACCAACATATTAAAAGTTCTTCTCATGTTCTCTTCCCACATCCAACAGACATAAACAGCACAAGAACATAAAGCACACATATTCAAGTCAATACAATCTCAGAGGCATTAAAATGAAATCTTCGACAGCAAAGGATTCCAGCCACACTAAATTTGAGATTGTGTAAATCAAATAGAGTGAGTCAACACCATTCTCAAAATTACTTCTTTTTCTATAAGAACCATCTTCAAATGACAAGACAATCCTCCTTTGCCACATACAAATTTGATGTTTGTTTAGCCACACTGGATAAACTGATGGCCAACCTCCTGACAGAACAAGTCAGAAAGCTCTGTCTCACAGCCACTGGAGCAGTGCCAACCATCCTCTGTGGTCTTAAGTTTTTAAAATCTTTAAGCATAAGGATCTCTTGAGTATAAATTCTCAGAAATTATGCTTCAAGATAATACAGTTCATAGTTTTGCAGTGTCCATTTAAATAAAGGTTACAAAGTTGTCAGCACTCCTCTGTACTTACACATCAACATGAACTTTAACCCCAGACCATCGTACAAAATTAGCTCAACATTCCTCTTAGACAAAAAAAAGTTCCTACATTCAAAACTAGAGGTGACAAAGAGGATGGGATCAACTGGTATGAGAAGGGCAAATGTGAATTGATTTCCTTGAAGGTTATTTCTTCTTCTACTATGCTGGACCACTTCAAATATTAAGAACAATGCTAAAGAGCCACTAAGCACAATTGCTCAGCAATTTATAATGCTGAATCATCACCAAAAGGAGATTTGAAGAACTGTATGTATGTGAGGAACTTTTCAGCACTTCTTAACCCACTCTACAAAAAACAGTAGGCATCAATGAAAGTTTCTATAATTTATAAAGAAATACTTGAGGCATATAAGTGCAAAATGAGTCTTTTAAAGAAAAGCTATACCATCTTCAACAATGTCCTTACTGGGAAGAGATTGCCACCATTTAAAAAGAGATTCATTCACAAATGACTCTTCTAGAGCAAGAAAAACACATTTGCTTTTATAAGCTGGATTCATCCTCCTGGATAAAAGATTAAAATCTTTATGGATCCTTCACTGTTGTTTTGAAGCAATTTTCAAAACAACAGGCTCAAAGGCTATGTTTGTTCTTCACTGGCTTGATTCAGGGAAACCAAGTTGCTTTCTCCACTATCTTCAATCATCTCATTAAGGTCCATTTCATGGATTTCTTCTTCATATGATGTATAAAAATTGCTCTGTATATTGTCCTCACAAAAAATACATTCCTAAAAAGAAAAAAAAAAATAAAAGCACTCATAAGTAAAATTAGAAAAAAGGTTTTCCAAGCACCAATTCACCTGCATGCAATCCTTGATTCCAAGAGAACCTTTCCACCTGTGCTGCAGCTACCAGATATATTTTACTCCACAACTTTTCCACACACCATGATTTTATAAAGTGCAGTGTATCAATGAAAATACTTGAGAGCTCTACTGGAAGCAGTTGTGCCACAGATCACAAGGTGGGTGCTTGTAGGATGACTGCTGCAGCAACATTAACACCACAATTGGGATTCTACTGCAATCTCTTCACACTGACTTTTGAACACCAATGTGCAAACAGAGCTTTTGAGTTTGATAGCTTTTGTGCAAAAAAAGCCACAAATGATAGAAAGCTTAGAGAAAAGAAAATGCAATCAGGTATTTGTGTGTGAATGAGCAAAATACATAGGCAACAAATTAAATTGCATGGATCCTTTGTTTTGTTGGGGTTTTTCTTTTCTTCCTTTCAAGCTATTAAACTACGTAAGAGGAATAATAATCCTGAGTGAGAAGTCTGATAGAAAAAAAGGATCAGTGTATTGCCATTCATTTTGTACTCTGAAAACAATGGGCATCCATTTCTGCACAAAAAGTAGAGATTTTTATGTAGTGAAGTTTCTGCTGTAGCTTTTCATAGACATAAAAATTCAGAAAGAGAAAGGAAATTTCTTACACTGTATTCACCAGCACTTTAATTTCCTCCATTGGAAAGAAGATTTATGATAAACTGAATCAAGGTGGAAACCACTGCATTGAAGTTTGAATTTCTTTTTTTTTTCCCCTATGCATAATTGACCAAGCTTTCATAGGAACAGGAAGGAAGAGTCTAACACAGGCAGCTAATAATTTAAAGCCCTATTATACATGTAAAAGTAATTAACCCATTAAACTTACAGAATTAGCAACAGTTTTTGGCAGTCCACCTTGCTGGATCCATGGATGAACTTCAATAAGCTCTCTTTTTTGTTCTTCTGTAAATTTTGGCTGTAGCTTCTGCATTTGCTTTAATTTCTGCTTATCTTCTTTTAAAACTGTTTCCAAATCCCTAAAATAAAATGTGTTTAGAAATTGAGCTTCATCAGTTTCTGGGCCTCATGTCTATGTGAGGTTACACAGTCAAATACTAACATTTTTAAAGACTATTTTTGTTCTAGAACGTTACGCTTAGAAATCTTATATTGGAAGAAAATGAAATGTGGTTACTCTAGCTGCTTTCTGCATTTGCAGACATCTCTCCTAGCTCACTGTCTTTTCAAATCCCAACAGTGAGAACAGTTTTCTTAGAGCCATTCAGGCTGCAGCACCAGTGAAACCAGCAAAACTCCAGTTTCCCTCTGCTGCTGCTGCAGTTCCAAGCTCCCCTTCAGTGGGAGGACACCCAAAGCAGAGACTCGATGCACAGGAGATAAAGCAGCAGTAGTGAGATGTGTTTAAGAAGGTCACCAATAATGAACTAAACTTTAGAACACAGCTGTATTTCAGCAGCCAAAATTCTCTACCCCTCCAAATGCCCTACATCTCCATCCAGGAACTTACAAAACCCCATCCCACAGCAAGATTTAGGAGCTGTATCCCTTTATAAAAGACAACAGAAAGCTAGTTCTGAGAAACCCAAAATAATTTCTGTTCCTTACAGGGTACCTGTACAGGGTACAGGTTGGATTTACACTTCACTTCTTGGGCATCACACTCTGACAATGAGCTTCACTCTTCTTACCAAAATATCCTGTTCTTTGGCAGGTTTTGCTGCTTTTGTGGGCTGCTGGAATTCCCACATATGGCTGTCAACACTTCAGACTAAAAAACTTAGAAATGTCAAAGTATTTTTAAAACTAGGGGAAAAAAACCCCGAAGTTTTTACAATGTATTCTTTACCTTCCCTATCATGCCTCTGCTTCTGTATTTTGAAAGCTTGTTTACTTTCCTTTTCAAAGGCTTGTCTTTACTGAAACCTCTTATTCTTCTCAAAACACCATTCATTGCTCCCAAGAAATATAAACAAGTAGGTTGAAAAAAATAATCCACAGACTTGTCACCCCTTCTTCCCCTACCTACTCTTTACTACTGAAGCAGTGAGTTTTTTATTTTTTAAAAAAATGTTTCTTTTATTAGAAGCCTTACAATTTTTACCTTCTAGATACTTGTCATAATTTATGAAGAAGAATGAACACATAGAAGTTAACAACTCAGAAAATAAATCCACAAGTCCAAGAGCAGCATTCCACTGGATGTGGCATCTCAAGGACAAAAGCCAAGAATTGGAGGTCTTCCAGGCCAGACCATGCCTAGACCTAAGCACATTCACCAGGGATTTCTGGGCAAGTAGTTACAAATCACTGACTATGAAACAGCTTCCAAAAAATACACACAGTTCATTTCAACTCAGGAAACTGACCTAAAAATGCAGATAAGCCTAATTAAACAATTTTTCCTTCTTGAGAAGCTCTTGTGTAGTATACAAAACTTATAAAGGAAGCAAGAATTTTTCTTGATACTGAGCTAAACATTAAAACGAGTTTATTTCTGCTGAGACAGAGATTCCTATCCACCTTTCCTCCTGTACATTCTGCTTCCCCTAAATACAGAATATGTGAATTACCGTGAGGGGATTTGGTAAGTCATCATCACTGTGTCATCTGTGTTAGCCATCAGCAGCCAGATGGGATCCTGAAGCACATATTTGATGAAGTGCTCACTTTCTTCCATTTCTGTCTTCATTTTGGTTTTATGGTGATTCTCTGAGGAATCAATGCTCCCAAAGTATTTGCTGGTGTGACTAGTTTCACTGCTACCTGTAAACAGAGATTTAACATTTCATTATAAATTGTTCAGTACATGGATTATACATGGAAAGTTTTTAAGTGTAGAGAAGATTAAAGAGAACTGAATGTATAAATACAACCACTATTCTACTTCTTTCTTTTAAACAGAGAGAAATTCTACCCTTCCACACATTAATCTTTTAAAAACTCAAATTCTTAAGTAAAGTCTCCATTAAATTTCAAACAAATATTTAACTCACTTTAATTTAAAAGCTTTAAATGAACATGAAGGAGTATGGTCTTTTTATTATTCCTTTATGACTGCATAATACCTTAATGCCTGTTTTACACACACTTAGAAAAGGTTCTATTCTGTAAATCAAGCACAATAGAAAAACATTTGTGTAAAGATGTAAGAAAGAAATCAAGAATAAACTATGCAACAAGGAGTAAAAACAAAGCTTTTCACTTGCTCTTCATGGTGACTGCAATACCTCAAACTCTTCTGCAATGCCAGGAGGGCTCTGGCTGCCTGAGTTACCTGTTCTGCTACCTGACATGCCACAGCCATTGGACCCAGAGCCCAGGGACTCAGCCGCTGCAGACACACCACTCCCTGAAGAGGCTGAGCCAGTGCCTGAACATGCATCCTCTTGCAGTAAAATGTCAAGCAGGACACTGGACATGGAGAGTTCATCACTGTTTTGAGCATCCATTGGAGATTCAGCCTAGTGATAAGGAGAAAAAATAAAATTAAAAAACTAAACACCAAAAATCAAAGCTCTTCATTACTAAATGTAATAGCTTTGTTAATTTAAATAAATACTCAGAAATTATGCTTCAGGGTAATAAACAGTTCGTAGTTTTGCAGTGTCCATTTAAATAAAAGGCTACAGAGTTGTCAGCACTCCTCCATACTTACACATCAACATGAACTTTAACCCCAGATCATCTTACAAAATTAGCTCAACATTCCTCTTAGACAAAAAAGTTCCTATATTCAAAACTGGAGGAGACAGAGGATGAGACCAACTGGTATGAGAAGGGCATATAAGATTTGCTTTATTTATTAATACATTTATTACTAAATGTGATAGCTGTATTACTAATCACATAAATCATTAGTAATAAACCCATTTCACTTAATATTCTAATGTTTATGTAATTATTCAAAGACAGTCACCAATAACATAAGCCAAGGAATAATGAAGTGGACTGACAGGCAGACAGAGGGGTCTTTCAGTAAGACCCAATTGAATTTCTTTTCAAAAAATTAATAATATAGTTTCATGCGAACGTAAGAAACGTATTTCCTGTTCAGTTTTGACAGCACCTACTGTCCTGGGCAAGTCAAGATTTTACCCAAGCCACTCACAATATACTAACAATTGCTCCTACTATAATCTACCTCAAAGGATTTGCACCAACATTCTTCACTGCTCCATCTCCTTGAGATGAGAAGGAACAGTAGCACAGAGTAAGAAAATGTTCCCAGGTGCTTCCCAGCAAGGTCACTTATTTGTAGATTTTTAAGGGAAGGAGCATTAACTACACTAATTTTTCACCTAATCAAAACTTGACTGCAATCAGTTTGACTCCAAATCAGTTTGAAGATTAAATATTAGAAATTAAGGCTGACAGAACTTAGCAAAACATGTAATAATGGAAGGAACTGACTTTACCCTGAACACTTTACTGAATAATGGAAAGAGGCAGCCAAAAAGCCTATATGATGCAGCTCCATCCCATCAGCATTTATAACAATACTCTATGGTGCCTTTAGAAGGCACAAACACAGTT
Organism: Luscinia megarhynchos; assembly: GCA_034336665.1. Taxonomy (NCBI): domain Eukaryota; kingdom Metazoa; phylum Chordata; class Aves; order Passeriformes; family Muscicapidae; genus Luscinia; species Luscinia megarhynchos. The sequence continues at coordinate 19,862,174 of CM067572.1, read as the reverse complement.
TACATATGGAAACCTTTACAGACATAGTACTCCATCTCAAGTTATTTGTTAAACTGATTTATCAAATGGAAATGAGCCAGGAAATAAAAACCTTGAAGTAACCAAACACTTCAGCATAGTTTTAGTGCAACAAACAAAAAAAAAACCAAAGTTATGGTCTGCAAGAAACTATGAATTATTCATTTACTTTAGTTGGTTGTTTGTAAACACATATGTGATTTTAATTTAAATCAGCTTCTTTCAGACCACTTACAGATTGTTTTTCCCATGCACACAAGCTTACTAGCACAAAAGTTTTTGCTAAAAATAAAGTGCTCACATTCTTTTACAGTTTATTTCAGTGGTTTTCAATGGGCTTATCCATATTCTTATTTTCTTCAATGAAATGGAACAAAACTCTTTTAGGATATATTTTTAAGCTTCCCAGTGTAATTTTTGAAGAATGATGAGGTAGATTTAATTTTGAAAGGTTGAGACTGTTCTGCTTGGACTTCATGTTTTATTCAGTTTGCTGAAGTTTGAATTTACCAACTACAGCTCCTGGCATGATATAACTTTTGTCTATTGCTAACATATAGGTCCTGGAAGTGAAAGGACTGACAATGATGGAACAGAGCCAAGAGAAGGGGGCTGTGATCCAGACTTACAGGTAAGGATTCCTTCCCACTGCCGTTATCTGCTGTCCTGATCTTGCCTATAGCTCCTTCCTCACCCAAAGCTCCGTGTAAACCCGCAGGAGCTCCACTCTCTGCAGTTTTTGTGGTTTCCTCCAGCTGCAGGAGATTCAGAGGAGAGCTGCACCTGGACTGGAACAGAGGTGGTGAAGCCTGGTCCTGAGGCCCCGGCGACTGTGGAGTGCAGGAACGGGAGGGATCGTTGCGTCCCTCTGCCACTGGAGCCTTCTCAGGCTCTGCTGGGGGGTTGTACTGGAATGGCTGGGCTGGGAAGAATGCCTGCTGTGGGAAGGGGCTGGCTGTGGCAAAGGGGGACTGTGCTGGGAACACTGTCTGTGAGAAGACAGGATGGGCAGGGAAGTTGGGCTGGCTGGGGTAAAGCGTTGGAGGTAAGTTATTGTTCATCTCTGGGTACATGTAGTTGGGGAGCACAAGAGCCACCATGGGGGTCATGAAGGGTGCAGAGAACTGGGATGGCTGCATAGGGCAACTGTTTCCAGAGTCTGGCAAGTGATTAAAACCAGAGAGTGAAGTTTCAGGAGCCGGCGGCACTGTCCCTGCTGCTGGAAAAACAGGAAGGGAATATGCAGGCATGACAGTGGGGAAGGACACTGCTGAGTAGCTAGCTTGGGAAGTCTCTGATGGTGACCAAGCTGTGGCATTTAAACCTTGCAAGGGGAACCGATGGGGGAATTTAGCTCCAGAAGTTGTGCTGTCTGAAGATTCCTGTGGTTTAATGCGCTTCGATTTCCTGTTCTTTCCACTTTTCTTCCAAGGCTGATCCATCCCAGAAGTGGCGTTTCTTTGTCCGCGGCCACCTGCAAAAAGAAAAGTTGTAAAAATGGTGATAAAAATATAGCTGTGCAGGACCTGTATAACCATTTAAATTTAAAAAATAAATACAAAAATCTGAGAAGAAATGCAGTGTCTGACTTCTGTTCCAAGTCAAGTCCAAGACCAAAATAAGAACAAAGACAAATCACATCAAGCACTTCTGAAAATGTTACCCAGAGCTTCCAGGCCTAATAAATAAACCATCTCACTATTACTGCTAGTCTCTGCCATTTCCATTCTGCTGATCACATTATTACATTCAAGGCAACCAGACAATTATCAGATTGTCTCACCAATTACACAGCAGTGGAATGGGGAAAACTGGAAAATAAAGGAGCTGAAAACAAAACAAAACTGAAAATCTGAACAAAAGACAGACGGCAAGACAGATGGAAAAGAAAAGCATGGGAATACAAGCACAGAAACAGTAAAGCAAACATCCTAAAAGCAGGTTTTGTCGTCCCCTGAAAGTAGGTGCATGAAAGTTACAGCATAGAGAACAGAAAAATCAAAATATTAGCTACTAAAATGTCCATTATGACACTAAAAGCAATATTCCACTTTAAACCTTCTAGCAAGATTTGTCACAAATTTTTTCTGTGGGTTTGGAAAATAACATGCAACTGTCACTGTCCACACTGGTCCAACAAAACAATTAAAAATGGAAATGCCCTCCCAGCAGGATGTACTTTCTATATAAAAGCAAGTTTTATTGTGAAAACTATTGCCATACCACGTTCAGCAGGCCGTCCTTTTGGTTTATCTTGTAAGTAGTAATTGCAGTGTGATTGAAAAATATTAAATCTCTTGATTTCTTTGAATTTATTCAAGAAGCTCTGCTCCTCTTTTTGTGTATGCACTGCAAGGACCTCCTTTGTAAGTCCCAGTTTTTTAAATGGCTCCTTCTCTTGATTTATGTGTGCAGAGCTGGATGGAGGGGCAAGAAGTTGGCCATCTATGACTTCTGCTCCACTTGGCCCATCTTCTATCATTTCTATAGAAACAGAAAGCAAAATACTCAAGTTGAAGCAAAGAAAGCAAAGAAAGCCCTGTTCATGCATTTTTAAGGTATTACATTTCTGAAATGATTTTGCTGCAAGTTTGAGATTACACATTCCATCCCTATTTATCCCATTTTCTAAGACCATCTTGGTTGTAAGAAAATGTAAGTCACGAGCAGACATCAGCTGTTCACATGTCTGAAATTTGAACTTGCTAGCACTTGCCATCTTGAAGTAAAAATATTGGCAAAAGTCCTACCTAATTCAGGTTGTGTTTTTTTGTCTCCAACATGAACAATGGTGCTACTGTAGCTGCACTGACTGGTGAGAGACACAACGCTTTCAGGCTTGCCAGGTAAAGCCAAAGATGTTAAGTGAGCACCAACCACTGGGGGACCACTTGATTTACCAGATGCCTTCAACACAGCAGGATCTGTTAAAAGAAATAAAGTTGCAGCTTACTGAACAAACTAGAGCAAATTCAAGTTACACGCTGATAGGGCTACAAAACAGTAAAGGATAAACTATGCTTGACAAGACAAGAAAGTGAACTTTTTACATTCCAGGAGGAACAAATGCAATCCTCTAAGCCCATATATAGCCAAACCAAACCTTTTCGATGAAGAACATTTCCTCTTTTTCCATTCTTCACTCTTTTTTTATGGCACAATTTTGGAAGAAAATTTCTAGCCTCTTCCAGCCCAAGAATAAATTGCTCCCAGCTCCCACAGAGCTGTACACTGATTTATTTCATTAGCCGGTCACTCTAAGAGCTTTGTTGTGAACATCTAGCTATTTAAAATTCTCTCCCTTGAAAGCTACACACAGTAATCCAGCAGAGGTCAGAGCAGTGCCTCACAAAATAGCATTAAGACATTCCTCCTCTCACAGGAATACTTCCATAATGCATATTTCAGGTCTAAAGTTTGCCTTTTTCCTGACTGGTGACTTCATCTGTCTCAGACAGCCACGCAACAAAGAGCTGGTGACCCACATCATCTCCTGCCAACCAGAACCACAGAGTCTCCAAATTACAGCATTTCAATCTTTTCTGCAGGGCTCTCTGCTCCTGGTCTACTGAAACCTTCTAATTTGATTCTAAAAGCTGCATTAGAACCTCTTTTCAAAGCTTATCAAATAGACAAGATCATTCCCACAACCAATTTTTGACAAACTTCGCTGGACACTCTCCCTTCAGCCTCATATAATGACAAGTTAGAATGAGCAAATCTCTCATTTGCATGCAGTTCTTTACCAGTCTCACAATCCTTGTACTAACCAGTTGCATTCTCATTTAGCTCCCCATCCAGACAAGGGGCTATGCCAAATGCTACACCTAAGGCCTAAAAAATTGACTGAATGTTTCTGCCTGCAGCAGACTTTTTAGACAGCTCACCTCAGTAATCCCCATCTTTTTGTTTTCCTAGATGAACATTGGGTTCTAACTTCTTACAAAACACAGAACAGTCCAGTGCTGCATTTTACCTTATCGTGTCAATTTTTTTAAAGGAGAAATTTAATATGCATTTTTTGCTGCAACTAATTAGCTGCTAGGTTCTTCAGCTGATTGTTCTTTCAGGTCCTAACGGTGAAATAAACTTCCTACATTTGATAATGATTCAAGTCCTAAGCCTCAAAATCCTACTGTATTTTGCACAGTACAAATTAGTTTATTGCATCTACATCCAGATATGCAATTGACTACTCAGTACTTTAATTGTAAGGAAGATATTAATAATAAAAGTTAAATCACCAACATCAAACACTGAGAAAGGGGATATGAGATGATACCTAAGATACCCTTGTCATTACTCTGCAAAGAAGTAGCATCCAACTGTCTGCCAGCAAAACTCAGTCATGAAAAAGTGTGATGTAGAGTTACCTCCCAAAGTCTGGATAGAATTATCAGCTGCTTTTTGTTCATGAACTCCAGAACTCAGTGATGCAACACTTGTTGAAGGTTCACATTTTCTTTTTGCTGTACCAGGCACGTTACAACTCTCCAAGTACCTAAAATACAATGATTTAGCAATATTAGACATACTAGTCCTGTGTCCAGAGGTCAAGAGTAATTTACTCACTGGTTGCTCACCTGATAACACTGTCCAAACAGCTGATCTGCTGATAGGAATACACAGGTTGTTCTTTCCAAGCCAGCTCCTCAGTAGCGACATTTTTTGGAGCAGGTGTTCCTGCAGTATCCTTTCCCCCTACACCTTTCACCTGACCACAAGCAGTATTCTGTTTTTCTGTGGAAAGAAATACTGCTATTAAGCAATTAAGACATTAAATCCTTATAAACTCCCCTAAAAGCAACAGTAGTAAAGGTTTTTCATTTCTACAGATTTAGCAGGTCACAAATTAACCACTGTAATGCACTAATAAATGCATATGTAGAAATATTTTCGTGTCCTTATGGATTCTTGGAGTTACAAAGTTTAATTAGATTGCATATGGATGCAAAGGGAATAGAAACTATGGCTGTAAGAGAATATATATCATTAGGGTTGGAACACATTCAGGATGAGGACAACTCTAGCGCCCACTTAAATTATTTCAAGACTATAGCTTCAGGCCATGCCTTAACTCTATCACACCACTATTGATTCAATACAGCCAAACACAATATTTTCCTGGGCACACTAGAGAGCCACAGGACAATATAATTTCAATTGATAAAATTCTGTCTTTATGCATTGATTAGAATTCAGCTATTAAAAAGTCCTGCTGCCATATTATCCAAGGCACCAGCACAAGAGACTGGGAACTGCTGATGTCTTACCTGCAGAAGACTCTTTCTTAGAGTCCAGTTTTGCTTTACTGTCAGTGAAAATATGCTGTCCTTTATTCTTGACCTTACGGGCATATTGACAAACCTCCTGAAAGCAGTTTGGGAAGAATAGTTATTTCAAAATTTTGACATAAAAGGGGTATTACAAAATTTTGATGTAAAACATTACTCACAGCAATTCCTCAATAGACTAAACCTTAGTTTGATATGAGGAGAAAAAGTATATATACAATTTTATTGTGCCACTGCAAAAATTTGGAATTAGAAAGAGAAGAAATTGGAAGTATATTTCTTGTAAACAACCAAACTGTATTTTGTTTAATCTGCTTGAATAACTTGGATAGGAAAATATAAAATACCCATTACAAAGATGACTTTAGAAAAAAAACAAACCTATCACTTGGTAAAAAAAACTAGAAGTCTAACCAAACACTGACAGGATGTTACAGAGCTGAACTGTAACTGCCTTCACTGTCTGGAAATAGTGAAGGAAAGCCAGCCATGTATTTCCCCGTTAAATACGAAATCCTGAGACTTCATCTGCTTACTCTACCAGTGTTTAAGAACTGAAAGCCAGGAAAGTGACCACCTTGGCAAGAAGAGGAGTCTGCCAAGTCTGATCATAGCAGCACAAATCAGATTTGGGAGAACTTGCCTACAAGCAATAAGGAATATTTTTGGCTTTCAGAATTAAACACAAAGTAAAGTTTGAAGCACAAACTAGAAGTTCGTTTTATTCCATTCAATGTACTTCGCTCTGTATAAATGCTGTATTTTTGCAACATTAAAAGTGACCAGCTATCAAGCTGTCCCTTGGTTATGCAGGTGTTACTGCATTTAATCTTCTTATTTTCATTTGCGAAAACAGTAATTACAGACTTTCCTCTCCCAAAAGGAACTGCTTTCACACATCCAGTTGGTTTCCCAAGAAACACAGCATATAACGTGTAACAGACATTAGATTAAATAAACACACTGAGCAGGTTTAAATTCTTTGTAACACTGACTTTCAAGTCTATCCCTGTGCTTCAGTACCTGAGGCTTCATCTACACCAGAAATGTTTATTCCCTCAGACAAAAGCGTTTTTCTACATTGAGCAAAAAAAGAAAAGATGGTATTTTCTTTCTCCTAATTTGAAAACGTTATTCTAAAAGTTAAAAATCCCCACTTTAACTGGTTTGTTTTGTGCCACATACTTGAATGAAAAAAACTCAAAACCTACCGGTTTATCCTTATGAGTGTCTTCATTATTATTTCCAGTGCTGTCACTGGAGGATGCCACACTCATCAAGTGCTCATGTGAACCATTGCTACCCAGACTTCCATAGCCACTGGATCCACTGTTGTGTACAGGCTGTTAAAACAACATTGAAAAAAAAAAAATGTATACACACAGATACCCCACTCAGGACACCAGTAAATCCATGTCAGGAAAAGAGATTTTATTTTATGCTGGGTTTTCTGTTGCTTGGTTTTGGGAGCTTTTTGTTTGTTTACCTGGAGGACTCTATAGCTACACAAAATCCTTAAGATATCAACTGGAGTTTTAACCAGTTCACTAATCCTTGTCTGGTAATCGTGAGTGCAAGGAATTCCAACGATTACAGCCAAAAATTCCAGTAGAGTAGAAGAAGCTGAACAAAACGTCACACCAAGATAGGCAGCCTTTCCTCAGCAGGACACAGGCAGGGTAAGAGCAAAGCACTTGCTGTACCTGCAGTAAGAGCCGATAGATCTGCTCAGTGATCTCCTGAACACTGGGGTGAAGGATTCTGTCCTCTGTGTAGTTGGGAGCAGCAAAGACATCTTCATTTAAGGGACCCCTGCAGAAACCAAACATACACCAGCTCACTGCAAAGGCAACTGTTTCAACCACAGAGAGACCACAGTTTCCATTTACCACCTACATCCTACACAGAATCTAATGCTTATTCTGTTCCCTCATCTTAAACCTGAGGGAAGGGAAAACAAAAATATATTGACTTACGTCCTAACTTTGTGTCTTCCAATAATAAACGAAACTTTTCGACTCCAAGGGTTGATGAAACTGGACCAGCTGGTGTCCATGGTGATATAATCTCCATTCCTAGTGCAAAACCTGATTGGTGAATAGTCAAAAGGCTGCCCTCCATACTGAAGAACTGCAATGAAGGATTCAAACAGAAATTTCAAATGGATGTTTGCACAATTCTACATAACGGTTCAGGATTTCACAATGAACTGTACATTCATGGAGGAATGGGCATTCAATGTACTTCCTCTTCATGGAGGAAGATGTCACTTGAAGGAATAAATATTAGGTACATTGATACATTTAGAAATACTGAGCTACCAGAACTAGCAGATCTTCATAATTTACCAGACTATGGTCAAGAAAACCACCTTTAGAAGAAAATAAGCTAAAGAAGGCTGAAGAAGCAGCTTTACAAACTTTGCCAGAATGGCTCTTATTTTCTTCTCCATGAAATAAGAAAGACTATCATATAAGACATGACTTCTATCACACCATGCTCAAGAAAATTTTCTTTATATATGAAATATTCATTTACAGTCAATTTGTTTACAAGAGATATGCATGCTTCAAAGAAAGTAAAAACCTGAGTGATTTCTCATTTTCATGGATTTGCATTAAGAATAGAGTTGTGCAGTAAAAGATTCAGATTTACTTGTGGAAAAAAAAAAAAAAAAATCAAAGTCACAATTAATTTTCTCCTACTACTTGCTGAGGTCTTTGTAGTCCTTATTAAGTTCTAGAAAGAAATTGATATTTCTGCCACAGTAAGACGTTACATACTTTTTTTGTGAATTGCTAGCATTAAGGGTCTGTCATTTGGGTGAAGATGCACCAAGACTGGTGTTCCTATTAAATCCTGAGGTAGGTATCCCAACAGAGGTACTGCTCTGGAAAAAGAAAGACAAAGAAAATATAATAAAAATCAAGCAGAATAAATGTATATTTCATGTTTAAAATGTTTTCATTTTAAGCTTTCTTTACTGTTTTTCCTGTGAAGACAATGAATGGTTTCAAGTTTACATTTGGTGAAAAAGCAGTGCCAAGTTAACAACAGTCATACACTTAGGGCAAGGGGGGCTTGCTTTGTTTGTGGGGTGGGGTTAGACCAAATCAAGGAGCCTGCTACAGCAGTTCTGTCTTTTCTTTGCTGCCTAACTTTAGAAGATAAATACTTACCCTAATTTTAAAAGAGCATTAATAAAGTTTAATCTCGTAAAACTCTCATGAAGGTAAATAGTACTGCAATCCCTTGGCATGGAGCCATGGCTAAGGATCACAGGATTACCAGAGCTGAACTAGCACCAGGGGAGCTGACCAGCACTCAAGACAACTTTCACACAGGCAGGTGAAGAGTTCAACTCAGAGGAACTGCATGGGAGCAAGCTTATTAACCAGAGAATTAAAGCAGTGGTACTGAATTCCTGCACATTATCCATGACCATGTCTAGTGATGTGAAAAACTAATTTATGTGACAAAATAATTTTCGTTGATCACTTCAAGCATTTGCATTAAGGATAAAGGAGGGAAAGTTCACGACTACCACTTTGCACCTTACCCTGAAGGTTAACCGCTGAAAATGTGCTTTGGAACAAAAAAGTACTAAAGTCAACACTACTCAGTGATGTTTAAGTTGCCAGATGCCAACAAGTCACCTTGTAAACTCAAAATGTTGTACGTCTTCTCCCCAGCCCCACCCACTGCCAAAGGCCCAGGGACAGGGAGATACCTGAGTATCTGAACAGCTTTAATGAAGAACTCAGCCCCAGTGCACCAGACAGGGGATCTGTGTCATGCAGGAACTCAAAAGCATCATGCAGCAAATGCCTTCAACACTGCCTTCCAACAACCCAATGAAATTACAACAGTCCCCCAAAACATGAAACATACCCTTCCTGCAAGGAGGCTGAGAGGGAAAAGAGGATAGCAACTAATGCCTCATTATCAAAGCAATTAGTTTAATAATGAGTCTTAAAAGCTTGTAGATGAACTGAAGCAACAGAGCAGAAACTGGCATGGAACTCATACCAAATAAGATCACTTTGACACATTGACATTTAGAAGTGCTGCCAAGTTCAAAGCACACGAGAAAAGTTGTGCTGCTAGAGGACTTTAAAATCTCAGTCAACTCCAAACAACTTCAGTCAGGGCTTCATCAAATAACACTGTAAGAAGGTTTTGTTCAGCACTGTTCTGTTCTTTGCCATCTGCTTTATGAAAGTCGGGGATCTAGAACGTGAGACTGAGCTGGCCTTGCCTGCTCTGATGAAAATGAAACTAAAAGATGATCCAGGAGCTTCCCACACTGCTGGAAAGAGAAATTACAAAAATGGAGTTAAATTTTCTTGATGGTGCCAGACAATAAAACTATGGGCAATGGTCCCAGACTGGAGTCTGGAAAGCTGATGCTGGATGTTCGGTTTTTAACAGAGCAGTGCAACACAGGAGGGCTCCCATATAGACTGTGTAATCTGTGTCTCTGAACGTTTATTATTGAAACAAGGCCACAGCTGACCCTAGCCAGGACTGGGCAAGGTTTCATTTCAAGCAAAAGGATGGAACCAAGACCTCGAGCAGTCTCTTTCAACCAGCCCTTCTGTGCTCATATAATGTTCCATTTGAGAATGATGTCTTGGCATCATTATGCTTCCTCATAATGAGGAACTCAAAAATTCACAGGTTAAGCTAATAAATTAATTTTATGAATGCAAATACACGTGTGGCATAAGAACGGCTGATGAGAAGATGCTGCCAAGTTTAGTTTGTGGTGTAGAGTGACATTTCAAGTGTCAAAAAAACATGAGTAAGTCTCTTTATATTATATACTATTATATATATGTATATATATTATTCTAAGTTACTTACAAAACTGCTTTAAATTAATTTACAAAGATCAATCCACTGTGAACTACTTACACCCACATGCATGAAGTATCAAATACATTAAGACAAATATATATAGGTATGATCCAATTAATTTCAAGAAATACTTATTTTTACTTAACATACTCTGTGCAGAGATCCACCTGCAGGGTTCAGACAAATATTTTTTCCAACCCCTGACATACTGTTTACAGAAATTAACTTTATTTTATGCAAGTCAAGCAACAATTTCGGGATTATGTTATGAACAACGCTCAGTCAACAGCAGGTGCTCAGTCATGCATTTTTAAACATTAAGAGTCTGCTTCCTTTAAGAATCTCTTGCTTTGTGTATTCCACCAAACCCTGGAGGGCTTAGAAGCAGTAAACTGCATATGCATGTCTTGGTAAACATTTATTAGATTGCCAATGCTCTCAGGAGTTAAATAATTAAAAGCAAAATCAACTACAAAATCACAAGAACAGAAATAAATGACACAAAGTACTAATTTCAGACCAAGATGCAATCAACCCTCACTGACAGTGTTAGAAAGTGGTATTTGAGAACAAGTGGCAACATTAGACTAAGAGGAAAGAAGCTTCTATAGGATCCACAGAGAAGGATTTACTGGACTTGCTCCACTCAAGCCCAAGAATAAGGACAAGGCTCTCCACTCAATTATTTTGCCATTACTGTTAAATGGATACTGCAGATCACCGAGCTGTGGATGCACAGAGGAACAGAAGCTTTGCACTGTGCCTTCAGCCTCTTGGTAAAGATAAACCCACTCTGCAGCTGGCTTGAGCCATGTGTGGAAATGAAGGAGAGAGAAAAATCCATGAAGACATAACTACAGTGGATTAAGTTGTTCTTTTATCAACTTGAGCCGTTTAGAGGGACTGTATAAATCACAGCATGTAAAAACAGTTTGTTCGCATTACACTGTCTATCCTACAGGAATTCACTTAGCCACAACATCTGCCTCTCTACAGATAAAACTCTCAGAAGTCAAAGAGTGCTCTTTTTACATTGAGTTCATCTTAGTCAAACATCTCAATAACCTCCTTTCCCCAGTCCCTCTCTCTTCTGCTGCATTTAAGGATTTTGCTAAGAAGGAAATATTTTTTCAGAAACAAGATTTCCACACAAAAAATACCACAGAATCTCAAAACTGTCCATTGTACTCCTACTCTGTCTGAAGACATCCCCCCCATCTCAACCTCCAAAGAAAATTTCAGCATTCTTAGAATGCTTGAAAACAGATGGGGCAATCTCAGCAGTCAGATGCTACCATTGCAGCTAACTTAGTTTTTGCCAAGGAGAAAAAAATAATCAAAATGAAGTGCCATATACAGCCCAAATATCAGAAACCATCACAAAGAAAACATCAAGGGAAGTGGAAAAGGAAGGGGAAAGACAGTGTTTTCAACTCAGGAATAAGTAAATTCTCCTATCAAGTCAAGTCCCCAGGGCTCAGGATTGGGTCCAGCTGTGTGTAATGTCTTTATCCATGATCTGGCCACGAGGATGGAGAGCACCCTCCATCAGTTTGCAGACAACAGCAAATTGGGTGAGAGAATTGACTCTCCCAGGGTATAATCGACAGGACAAGAGGAAATGGCCTTAAGTTACCCTAGAGCAGGTTTAGACTGGCTATTAGGAAACACCTCTTCATGAAAAGGGTTGTCAAGGAACAGGCTGCCCACAGAAGGGGTTCAGTCACCAGCCTCAGAGGTATTTAAAAATGTGCAGCTGTGGCATTTAGGGACAGGATTTAATGCCAGACTTGATTGTCTTAGAGGTCTTTTGCAACCTAAATTATTCCATGAAAGCTTGCTTTAAACCTCACTAAGTCTTTGTGTATACATAAAGATCACAGGTGGCATTTTTGTTTCTAATTTAGAATGCAAATACTTATTCTAATCAGCTTTCATGACTGTCAAAGGAATGTGAAATCTTCAGCCAGTGTAATTTGAACTATTTTTATATAATTTTCTTAAAGATCTAATGTTGTACTGAAAAGCTATACCTCTAGTTGTACCTGGGCCAGAAGACAGCAACAGCAGCATATTTGCTGAATCAAATTAAAAAAACCCAAAAAATCCACACCTCAATATCTCATACAGGTAGTAATTGGCAGCACAGGAATTCCTTTGAACATGGGTTAATTGACTGAATTTATGTCCAGAATTTCCCAAGAGGGAAGGAAAGTGGAAGATAAAGTTGTTTGCGGGTACTTAAATATCAGTGTAATGTGTTCTCATGCTTAGTGAAAATGGGGGAATGTACCTTTCTTAGGTTAAACACTCTTCAGCAGTTGCATGATTTTTTAACGCCATATAGACACCTTAAATCCTGCAAAGATATTGGACAGCTTGCTCATCAGTAAATTGAAAAATAGTTTTTGTAAATTACCTTTCATCTACATCCTGGAACAAACAGGTCGGAGTGTGTGTAGTTGTAAAAATCCTTTTGTCAGGAGGAATTCTGGGTGCTGAGAGAAAAATAAAAGCACATTAGCAACTGGGAGTTTTGCATATATAATACTTCAAGCTGCCAGTCCAAAATTCTGGCCGAGCACATAGGAAAGCAGCAAGGACAGAGAACAGAAACAATTCTCTTTCACTTTAATAAAGCTTGAACAGTTCTTTGTTTTAGGAAAGCAAACTAGTCTTTGAGAACTGAAGCATTACCTTCATAACCAGAATGGACTTTTTCTGCAAGCAACACACAGCAAAGCTGGTCTTCTGCTATTTCTGGATCTTGCACTTTGATAAGGTAAGGAGTCATCCGGAACGGGTGATAGCAAATCTCATTTTCACGCTCCTTTCCCGCACTAATAATTAAAGAGAGTTAATTATTTCAACAGATTCATCTTACACTAAATAAAATTTTAATTTGTCCATTGTATTTCCCCCATGACACAAGAACTGCATGTTAGCTATTAAAATAGCACCCCAGATATTAGCTTGAGGTTTTTTTGGTGGAAGAGAATCTAATTCTGATGGTATTCTTTGCATACCAGCTTCCATAAGGATTGTGCTGTTCTCTCTACTGCCTGAAACAAATATCCACAACAGTATTACATGGAAGTCTGATAGAAAAACCTAGCTCACACAACAGATTGTTACTCTGTTGTCCTTCAGAGGGATGAATTTACAGGGCTTTTTTATGAAGACTGCTGTATCCCCATAGTTAACACAAAGATCACCTTTTAATCAATATTTACTCCAGTTTAGATGGAGTGAAGACTCAGTATTTAATAACAGATGTTTGCTTAACCAGAATGCAAACATAGTAATGAAAATAACCATTTACACACTGACCAAAGAAGAATCAGTTGTAATAAGTTTGCAACAGCGGAGCTTAAATAAAAGTAAAGCTTTTGGAATTGTTAGTTGGACAAAAAATCTCCAGTAACACTAGCAGTACTTTTACAGTACATCCAATGCAACACTCTGGAGCACTGCATTACCTCCAATTCATTTCAAGTTTATTCATACCTCAATAATAAGTATTTACTTCAGAAGTAATCAAATAATTGGATCCACTATTTTTGTTCCAGGAATGCTGCCAGAGAGGCAGTAAGCATCAAGAAATCAAATTGCACATGAACTAAGTTGTTAGCTTTTCCTAAATTAAAAAATACCAAAAAACTAAAGAGGAGTGATTGGGGGCAGGAAAAGAAGGAAGAAAAGCAAACCACAGAATTGTGTCCTCTATTAACTGCAAAAGAGACAAGTTACCCTCGAGTATCTTCCTGGGGGATACTCGAGACAAATTTGAGACAATGGTTTTCTAGAATGAAGAAGACTCTGAAGCAGGTGCTGAACAATTTACATGAACCAGAGGCTTTCCAGAGCAAGAGGAGATCTGTACCACCTTCTTTTATGGCACAAAGGTCAACACTCACAGGGATTAACTTCCAAGATGGAACTTCCTGAAATCAGTTCAGTTTTCTCTGTTGCTGCTACAGTTAACTCAAGGCTGTGCATCTGTTTTGCTTTTTGATCACATTATGAAGAAGCATGAAATGTACATACCATATGGTTCTTATAAAAGTCAAATACTTATGTAAGGCTTGGTTTCATAACACAACACTAAGCTTTACAGTATTGTCTTACCTGATGCGACAGAAAAAAGATTTCTCTTCCATGCAATCCTGGGTGGAAGACTCTAGAAATATTAAGCATATTTCATAATGAGTTACAAATTACCAGAAGATTATGATATTTAGTATAAAAATTTTTCCTTAGATAACAAATGTTGAAATTTTTTAAAGTTTATGTTCCCTGAAGTTTTATATATATATTGGTTAAACAGTGTACATCATAAGCAACTAAATCTAACCATCACTCAGATTCTGAGGCTGGCATGTGAATCACAGCTACTTGTTTATCAAGTCTTTATCCTAAACACATCTTTTTCCTAAACATATCTAAAGAGTTGGAGCTGCTTACTCTTATCAACTCTTTCACAGTACTTTATACCAAGGACTGAAAATGTTTGATTACCTAGGACCCCAAAATGTGACCCTTTTCCTAGAAAAACACTAGGCCAGCTCGAACACCAAATACACTTCATAACACCCCTCTTCTCTTTTTTCCTGAAGACTCATGTTTTAAGCTTATTTCTCTCCTTTTCTAGAGGAGCCATACACTGATTTCCAAGGGAAGCTTCGGCATTTCAAAGGCCTCCAGTGAACAATATTTTGGATATTATGTAGTTTGGCAGCTGATATATGAGAGAATGTGCACATTTCTACTTACTGCATATCTTATATTTGAAGCTATACACAAACATAATAAAGCTACAGAAATTGTATCAAGAAAGCAATACCAAAAACCTCCTGCATCACTGAGTAATCAGGATTATATATCATTTACCTCAGACCCTGTTTTGAGCCAGAGGCCGCACTAGAGACATCACAAGGTCCCTTTTGACGTGCTTCACTTGTGCATTGCTTTGCATACATGCATATGTATTTATGCATGTTTATCACTAATTGTTTTTTCAGATTCAATATGGTTCACACCCCGGCTTTACTTCACAGATTTAGTAAGCAATGGATTGGAATTTCAACATTTAGAGGAGACGCTGAATTTCAAGTGTTTAGTTGAAATAGTTGGCAAATATTTCTCAATTACTAACAACTGTAGGTACATGAGTAAAACAATCCTACCACAAACATATATCAAGTGCCCTGAGACATCTGATCCTTCACCATTAATTACGTCTAATATAATCTTTCTAAGGCTAGAAAAAGAGAGCTGTGATTACACTTGGTGAGTGCGCAGTGATGACTGCTGAAACACCTTTTTCTACACCATAATCAAAGTGCCCAGTATTCAAATCATAGCCACTTTAAAAGGAGAGAGAGTATTGTCCCCTTTATACTTGAGAAAGGGAAAATGTGAAGAAAAATTGTTTTCAATTGCTGGTACAAGTGGAAAGTAAATTCACCATTCAGCATGAATTCCTACTTTGTTTTCATTCATCATCTGGCTGAAAAGGGAATGAAAACTGATAAATAATGACACTGAGAAGACTTTTAACCAACAGACAAGTCTTGTTGTTTTATAGAATAGATTTGTATACCTAGTGTTGTTCAGAGGTGTTCTAATAATGCACCCTCATGAAGTGATGGGGAAAGATGGGAGGACATTCAAAATCAGTGCAAGTATTTGCATTTGCATGACTGAAAGAAGGCCAAAGAAATACCTGCTGTTGAGACCACTCACCAGCTCTATTGCAAATGTTCCATGATGGTAATCTGTATGGGGTGGTAGAAGTATAGAACACACTGACATCCTGAGGTGCCAAAAACTCCACAAATTTGGCATTTTTAAAATAACCCCTCTTGCAGCGGAGAATAGAAGCAGCTTGATCAGAGATGTACAAAATTTTCCCAGTTATCAAAGAAACAGCTACAGCAAACATATCCTAAAAACAAAAATCTCAAATTATTTAGACAGTTGGAAACCTTCCTCAGTGCAGGATATATTTCTAAGAAAAACATTTAAGATAGAAAAACATTTGTAAGTTCACAATGAGAACAAAGGAAATTTAATTTTATTATAGATGTTGTTCAACACAACGAATCTGCTCATCAATTAGATATAGACACAAGATTTTTCAATTATGTAGTAAGAATAATACACCACCATTTACTAGGTTACAAACCCTAAATATTGTCTACAGTTCTATATGCAGAATGAATTTGCAAATTAAGAATTAATGACCTTCCAGCTATACAACTTCACATTTTCCCTGTGCTTGTTACAGACATGATTTACACTCATGAAATTAGGGTGTTTTTGAAAGGCTGTTTGTGTTAGCTGGTCCATCCACAAAAGGTGAAAAAAGGGCTCTAAACCACTTGGTAAAAAAATGAGTACACAGGTGGGAAGAAATCCCACACATTGGATTGTTTCTCTCCCTGCCACAGAGGAGCCTCCTGCACCAAAACCTTTAGTGCTCCATTTATAAACTCTGCACAGGAACTGGAGAGCTGTCAGCAGAACACTGCTTTTAAAAACGGATATTTACATTAATTGAAAAATGTAGATTATATTCGGCTGAATTTCTCAATTGTACTTTACATTTCCTATTTATTTCACCTTGTGGGCAGCCTTTACTACTCACAAAAACCACCTATTTCAAGCTATGGAACATACCCCACCATGCTTTTGTTTTAGAGCATTCAGACTTCATATATTCAAACAGAGGCTACAGTTCAAAAAAATAGTAGGAGGCAGTCTAATATATTTAGATGCCATTATTTTTTGAAGACTCCATAACTTATTCCTAAAATACTAGTAATATGGAAATAAATATAATTTTAAAAATCATTCAGGTTATCATTTAACAGCTAGAACTACAGTGATGGTCCTAGCTGTTCTTATCTCTATGAGAACACAGCATCACTGGACCCCACAGAAAGCCTGTACCAGTTGCAAAGACCAGAGAAATAACACAGAACAGGACAGTGATTCCAATACTTCTGTCACTCTTCAGTCACACTTACACAAAGAACTTGTGAAACATCAAATAGCTCCTTGTTATAAGAATAAGCTGAAGTGATTCACCATGTGCCTCGACTAAAATTCGGAAAAAGTTAACTCTCCAACTTTTGCAGCAAGTGCACTGAAATGAAAACTAATGATGTCTCTCAGTGCTTTGTATCACATGGACATAGAGATGTGTCACACCAGCCTCTCCAGGCACAAGGTACAATTCAGAGGATCAGGGAGCTCCAGACTAGTTATTTCCCACCTAACCGGAAACAAGTTTGCAAAGTCTGAAAAGGCTGAGTTTCTTAACATCTCCTGGAAGGCAAAAGGATGTTTTTTCAGCTTTGTGGCCTAGCTACCAACATTTCCCCTCTAAGAAGAAAACATGCTTGAGAATTCCAGTTCCAGGAAACATTTTCAATACACACTGAGATTCAAGGCACTGCACTCACCGCATTTTTCATGATGTATTCTGAGGTTATAGTCTCCACTTCTTCCACTGTGTAAGATGATACATTGAGACCAGCAGGTTGGGATTCATTAATCATCAACAACTGGTAATATTCCTCATTGGCTACATGAGAGCAACAAACAATTCATAATCAGGATTATCAATAAACACACTGCCCAGAAGAAGTAAATGGCAAAAATATTTTTTGGCATAAATGCAAAAGTTAGGAAGTTGGCAGTTGAGAAATCTAGGCACTATTCCCAATGCATCACTTTCCCTGGTAGAGCTTCCTCATCACTAACTCAAACAAATGTACACATCTAAATCAACCCATATATGAATGAACATGTATTTTAGTCTGACAGTTCAAACATTATGAAATGGCAAATTGTTTTCAAATCAATTTTCTAACAACCAAACAGCAGTAAAGTATCAAGCCTCTAGGGAGCTGCTTCAACTCCCAAAGGAACAAATTTTAAAGCCAGCAAAAAGGAACAACATGAAAATACCTGGTTAGAAAGGTTTTCAGCCATAATACAGTTCTGTGTGTAGAGCTATGTTTATTTAAATTCCTATTTTGAAAGTTTTGCTTTAGCCAGGTTGGCATTGTCTAGGCAGTATCACACTTTATTACCTTTAACTTGTTTAATGCTTTTAAGGGCATATTTCAACGTTGTTAGGACACTGGATTTGCCTTTGACTCTCTTCTCAGAAGGAAGGTGAGCTTTCAGCTCCTGCAGTGTTTTCAGCAATTCCTTTTGTGTTTTGGCTTTAGTGGACTGCTCACTACTGTAAGATGAAAAACAAAAAACACAACATCACTCAAATGCTTGAAGTGACCCGTTATCCTCAGAGAAGCTCAAATGTACTCTGGCACTTCTCCACATCCATCTGTACCACTAGCCTCATTAACTTTGCCAGTACTCAGTATCAGCTTCCAGAACTCAGGGAAATTCTTACATGACCATTGAAAATGAGATTTACCACCATCTGGAATGTGATTGTAAAATGTACTCTGGATGTGCAACAGTACATATGCCCAAGCATCAGAGAACTTTTTTTTTCTTTGCCACAATCTTCTCCCTCCCCTTTTAGTGGTATTTTCCATGGTTCCTTTCAAAATCGAACTCAGAAATGTTCATAGACTTCAAAGGAGAGAAGCAGGAGGTCCATTCAAGTCTTCACCTCCTGTTCAAGCAGGCTCTCTTAAGAAAGGTCCCTGAAAAGGGAATGGCAGTGGGGGAGCATCAAGTTAACAAAATAAATAGAGAAATCCTTTGAATAATATATCTCAGCTAGGCATGGCAATACATTAAGGAAATTTTTACTAAATCTGTAAGGAAAAGAATCAGAGGAGGCTGGAGACAGAGGCTGCATTCCCAGGTCTCAGGTGCATGTTCAGAAGGGCTGTCTCAGTGGAGAACAAACTACAGAGACTATCAGCACCAATATCAGAACGTTATCATCATCTTCTAGTTCTTGATATCTCTCCCCATCATTTAAGAGGTGCTGACACAATCACTAAGGAAGAGAAAAGGAGGCAAGGGAAGTGAGGGAGAGGGTAGCAAAGATGGATGGCAGATGCCTAGGAAGGAGTTAAAATGATAAACCACCTTGTCTTTTGCATTCGAGATTTTAAACATTCACAACAACCAAGTGGATTATAGAGCTGTTCTTAAATCTTCCTGATTTATTTTTTCCCTTCCAAAGGAAGCTCTTCTCTTACCACCTGATTGTCATGGCTGATAACCTGTAAGTTACCCTGGGCACTGCTGGAGAAACAACAGTCCTGCCAACTGCAGTGCATGACTGAAGCAGCCAGAAAAGTGGCTTCAGCTGTCAAGTAATTTTCAAGAGAATTTGTAAAAATTTTTCTGAGAAGTTTTAAGAGTTTGAAAAGGTAGATAAATCATCTGATAGGTGTTGGGTGTATTTTACCAAAAATGCTTGCAAAGTGACAAAGCTGTATTAGAGAACACACATTGTTCTTGCTTCCATCACAATGCACTGTGAGAAATGCAGCATTCATTTACTCACTGGTCATTTTGTACCAAGAAATAATGGCAAGCGATCAAACAAAAGGCTACAGTACCCTCTTGGGAAACATTATGTTCATGCTGTGTGTTAAAATCACCTGTACAACGTGGCTTGACAGTTTGGACTGCTGCAATCAAACAGGGCTTTGTTAACAGAGGTTCATAGAAGAGCCCTCCATGCTGCCAGTAGGGAAAAAGAGAGAGAGGAAAGATTCTGAAATAACTGAGCATACTACTGGTTTGTACTCTCAGAAAGCAGACTGCTTTATGAGCATGGTCTAACTTTTCTGCAAGGAAAAACAAACCTTTCCAAATTAGCCTGTGGCCGCAGCAAATACAGAAGACAGACATTATTGGAAAATAAGTTACACAACTCCAAAATGTTTTTCCAGAGAGCAGTAGCACCAGGCACAGCAGCCACAGGGAAGGTGTGACTTGCAGAGGACAGAATACGCAAGTTCTATAAAGAGATGAGATTTTCATTTTGGTTTATGTGGACAGCAAACTGGAAAGGTACCTACAGATACTAAACTAGAATTGTTGGTTGGCACTGATACTGAATGCAAACCCCAGCAGTCCGAATCAAAGATTAAGCCTACAAAGATAAGTAGTTTATCAGACTACTTAAGTCCTCTCTTTCAAGAGCATTCTCTAGATACCTTCAGTCTACCATTGCCAAATGATGATCAGATCCTCTAGCACTCTGTAACCCTCTAGCACTGTGCCTGATGGCTGGGGAGAACACTCTACCATCTGTAATCCTAATTATTTCTGAGCAGAGAGCTATTAATAAAATTTAAAATTGAAACACCAAAAAAACTATAGTAAATAACCCCCTCCAAAATCTCACAATTAAGAAAACAGAATCAATGGGAAACAAAGATGAAGAAATGCCTTTGGTTAACTCTTTCACACTAAGCAACAAACTCTAGATCACAATTTCCAGTTGAAAATACAGCATGGAAAAATATCTCAATGTGCCTGGCAAGGCAGATACAGAAGATATGTTGAGCAAGCACCAAATGGTGCATAGGAGTAATTTGAACTTGCGACTTTTCTAGGAACTGCATAAGGTAGAAACACATTCAGGTAGGCAGGTCTTAGATATGAGTCTTAACATCAGCATGTTCTAGCTAGATAGCCTCGATCTGCGCAGGACCAGGCTTTGATGTCTTGATCTGACTTCAAAATTGACTTTAAAGAAGCTGACTTAAAAAAACAAGTCCAGCAGGGCACTCTGAAGTGTCTAAATATGAGCTTTCAAGCTCCCAGGCTATCAGGGACAGAAGGAGAGTTCATACAGAGGGATTCATTCCTGCAGCTGGTGTTTGCATATCCTTTTACCTTACACCTTGGGGACTTAATCCCAGCAAATGGAACACAGGAGAGGTAGGTGATACAGCTGCTAAACACCAGGAATAAACCAGTTCAATGGTGAATTCTGACGTTAACACATGACCAGGTTTAGACTAAATTCCAAAGAGCAAAAAAATATTGTAAGCTAGAAAACTCCACTATAACTGAAGCAATAGTCAAAGAGACCAACAAAAAAAAACCAAAAAAAAACAAAAAAAGAAAACAAAAAAAAAAAACAACAAAAAAAAACCCAAACCAAACAGAGTTAAGCTACCCAATCAAAACAAAGTAACATGACTTAAAAGGTTAACACACAACTTGCATGGAACAGCAACAAAAAACTCTAATTTAATCAAGTGGTTAATATGACAGGCTACTGATTATGGACAGGAACAAATCAAAGACAGGATTTCTTGTGTAGTCATCCAGGCTGAGGCAAAACAAAACAAAAAACCAAAATACAGTATTATTTCGTTTTCAGCATTTAGCATACATGCAAATTACTGAAAAATATATGCTCATTAATTTACCTGCAGCCACTGCTGGACTGATTGTGTTCAGAGTTTGCAATCATCAGACTAAATGCATTTGAGCTTGTACTAGAGTAAGGAAAAGTGAAAAAGATTAATATTTGAAAACCTAACAAACAACTTTTAGTTCATTGTAGCTTTTTATTTTCCTATTAATGACTGGCTGCCTTAAAAACAAAGCCAACCAAACAAAAAACAAACAATTAAAAAACAAACAATCAATCAAGCCCACAAAACCCCCAAAACCTCAACCCCGAGTTTTAAAAGCTTCTGCATGCTACAACAAATGGACACCAAAGCTGTACATATTTATGTAAGCAGCATAGAACAGCTTGAGCTGGAAAGGACCCATAAGGATCACTGAGTCCCAACATCTGGTCCTCACAGCACTACTAGGGAGGTGGTTCTTAACATAGCTTTGCTCTGTCCAGTAAACTATTATTGAAAAGATTAAAATAGCATGGTTTCACCCTCACACACAAGAGTCAACTGACAGGCTTTGATATACAATTACAGAAGTTTTTTTACAAGAAAATTAATAAATAAGGCAAGTTAAACACACAATGATGAGAAGAAAGATGCAAATGATGCTGGCCATACAAACACCAGAGACTTTTTCTTTATGAATTATATTACATAATTTACATCACATAAGAATACAATTTAAGTAGCACACAGCCTCCATGCTGAAGAGGTTTTATACCTCATTTATTATTCAGAAATATTGATTCAAATTTAAAAAGTTTTCAGGGGCAAAAATAGAAGTGAAATATATCTAATAATAGCTACTACCTTTTATGACAATCTGAAGATTCCATAAGCATTGCTGAATCCTTCCCATTTTCATCAGATTCGTGACCATGAGAATCATGCCCACTTGAATAGTTTTCATTTGTGTCATTTCCACTGGAGTCATTCCCACTGGAGTCATTTCCACTGGAGCCACTGCTCATTTCAATATCTTCCTGCAGAACTTCATGAGAGTGTTCAGGCTTTGCTTGAATTTCTGAATCTTCAGCAATCATCTGGCTATGGCCACTTGGAAGTTCAGAATAATCACTCATCTTGAGCTGCTCTTTTAAGGAGAACGATGGAGAAATGTTTCCACTGATGCCAGGCTGCTGCTCAGGGTTCTGCTCCTCAGTGCTAGAGGAGAACCCCCAGAACTTGACAGAGTCCGTGGAACACTCATCAGAAACACTGCCAAGACCAAGAGCAATTCAAGCCATATTCAGAATTTTCTCTCTGTACAAATTGTGTACGGAAGTACAGATGCACAAATCTGAGGTGGAAGGGAAGGAAGAAAGTAAAATTATTTTCTTGTTTGCCATACTGACAAACTGGAATTTGCACTGACTGAAGAAAGTAAAAAACAACATGCATGGTTAATACAGTCACCATTTGAATGTGAAATGTTTCAATTAAATTGAAAATCTTAATGTTTTATCATGGAAAAGGTATTTATTTTGTAGTAAAAACTCATACATAAGAAAGAAAGTTGAATCATCATGGAGAAACTCCTGAAAAGTTCAATTATTCCCTTGTTTTCTATTTTCCTACTTAATACTTATCAGTATTGCTGCCTAGATTTGGAAAAACCTATTATGATTTACCTTGTTAAAGAAAAAACTCTATTCAGATATCAGAACACTGCTTATTTGGTTTGGAGGTAATTTGGTCTTCAGTTTTATATTTTGGGGTTTTGGTTTTTTTTAAGATCAGTTGGGAGGGAATACTACTGTACTCTTCATTTCTTTCTTTTGACCAAAGCTATGTAGATAGGCAGACAGAACACACAGCAGGAACAGAGAAACTAAACACACCTTATCACCACCACCAAAAATTCTAAGGTATAAATAACCCTGAGAATAGTTTTATCTACTGATTGTCACTAATTTGGGGGGCAGGGGGTTATGAAAAATGCTTGGAAAACTAAAGTTAAAATAAACAAACAAAAAACCCCCCATATTCCTGCTTGTACACCAAATTCTAATGCACCAGGCTCAAAAATCAGAGTGTATACAGAGGTGAATCAAGGACAGACCAATACTGAAGTACCATCAAAAGAGAAGTACTGGAGAGCAGTTCAACTTTATTGATAAAAAAATAATATTTAATCTCACTCATATCCTCATCCATTTCAGTAACTTAGAGACAACAACACTGTAAAACTATGAACTAAGACTCTCTGTTGAGAATCTGTTATTTTCAAGACAACAGAACAATGTGTGTTATTGCCTCTTTGTTCCTTTAAAATAGTCAAGATTACAATTATTAACTAATAAACCTCTGACTGGATTACCAGCCAATAAAAAATTCGCAACCAAGTTTTTTAATATTAACTATAGCAGTTTTGTCTTAAACACAAATAAATATTTATGTTTTTAAGAAAGACTCTAATGGAAAACATTCACAATAGTAATTTAAAACACACCATGATTCAACTCCCCCCCCCCCAAAGCAACACCACATGGAAGCTATTTTCTTACCCTCCTAATTGATGTTTTTCCAGATATTTTATATTTATTTGGCATTTTCCAGGAAACACTACTTGTCTCCTCATTTGATCAAAATAGTATGTGAGATATCTGCTTTCATTTAAAAATATAGTTTAAGGACATCCATTTCAGCTATCAGTAACAGTATAAAAATATAAATAATTTTTTCTTTATAAGTTTATTTATAAGTAGTTTATTGTAGTTAATAATAGAAAAATGCCTTTCAATAAAGCAAAGTACACTTTTTCCTTCTGCAGGTATTCACTTCAGGTACTTCAAAGCAGATAGAAGAGACCTCCTGTGATGCTGCTGTATTGAACACTATATCCAGGCACTGAATTATCCGTCAGGAGCTCTGACAGTTATTTTCTGGACTGAGGTTAACCACTTCTGTCTTGAAAATTACACAACCAAGAATGCGATAAAGGAGTATTTACTCTGAGATGGAACTGTAGGATTACATCACAATGCACATTCTCTGGTGGCCAATGATTAACTAGGCCAGACAGTTCATCTCTGGTTTATTCTCTGTGGCAGAACCAGCTGCCCCTTCCCTTGCCTTCCTCAGGACACTGAGTGAAGCTCTGTGGTTCTGGCCACGCGTTGCCCATGGCCAGGGCTGCAGGGCACAGCCTGAGCTCAGCCATGGGGGTGAGAGGCACTGAAACCACCCAGCAGAGCCAGGATGGAACGTGGCACAGGGCACACCTGTATGGACAAACCTCCTCCTGCTGCACAGGTGAGGAATGCTCTAGAAATGTGCTGATTCATGTGCTCCCAGGGGATGCTCTTCCCACTGCTGTGTAAATCAGAGGATATCTGCTTAAATAACTGCAGCCACGCCCAAAAGCCATTTCCCATGTGTCATTTATTCTATTCTTTCTCAGAGGACACCGAGGTTGTAAATCTCTATGGAGAGTTCTGAGAGTAAAGGTAATAAACCCCATCATTATTCAAATGAAGTTTTTTTAAAAAGGCACTCACAGCATCACCTTAAGAGGGGTCTGAGGTGTACAACTGGTAAGCTGTTGAGAAAGAGAAGGATTTGACAGGAAGGTCTCACAGATATGTATGTATAACAGAAAAATCTTTGAATGTAGAATCTGAAGAAGGAATAGAAATGATAGCAAGTTTTGATATAGAAGAATTGCTAAGCTAGTTTTACTGGGTAACTAAGAAAGCAAAGAGCAAGTGAGTTGGAAGGGGCTTTTATGACTCTGAGCAAAGGATAATTCCACCTCAAACCAAAGATGTTTTTACTAAGCAAAAAGATTTTCACAGACAAACGAGAAAATCAATCTTGCAAGTAGAAGAAAGATGTCAGAATTTTCCACTGCACGAAAACTAAAAAACAACATCTAGCTTAAACTGTAACATACTAACTTTTGGTGATTGGAATATAGTAATATGAACATGGTAATGTTAGGATAGGCTACAGGTAATAGTAAAGATGTTGATCGGTTTTTATGTAATAAGATACAGAGCAGAGAAATAAATATAATGTTCTGTAACATGAATAGAACAGAGTTTCAGAACACACAGCTTGCCTATAACCAGCAGCTAAAGGCCCACCCACGACCCACAACTGTTGGAACCTTGTCTATGCAATAAACAGCATTTTAAGAGCTGTCTGAAGTCTCCATCTCTGTCCAGCTCTTACATAAGCCAAGATCTAAAATTTCGTATCCTATATTCTGTACCCAAGGTTGGCGTTCGTTCCTGTTTTCCTGGCAAAATGCTACTTAGAAAGAGCTTTAGATACATGAGAAATAATACTGCCATGATCAAAACACTATTATCTGTTAGGAAACTGTGTTTTCTTTAGAGATATGGGAAGAAAGCTCTCACAAAATAAACTAAAAAAATAATTTTGGGCTGCTATATTTATTCCTATGAAGAAAGCTATATAAATCACCACTGATAGTTTATAAGCATGAACTAGCAAAGACAGACTCTCAGCGGAGTCCTAAATTCTCTGAAGGTAATTAGCCAAATATCACAGTAACGCAGTATTAGCAAAATTGTGCTATTTATAGGAAGAGCAATGATTGTGCCACAGCTTACCTACTCTGATGTAAATACTGTGTTTTAGTCTTTCAGCACAAGAAACCTCTTATCCTGAATTCTGATGCAAGAAAGTATTACACGTGCTATAATATTTCCAGCCATGAGAATTGTTCACAGACATTTTTTAGACACAATCTTTCCTTGGAAAATTATTTTCCTAAAGTCTTTTCTGTCATCTTTGGAAGTTTAAGAGGAAATGAAAATGTGCCATAGCTAGCATGTAGAGTCTTACAGTTTTAAATTCTGAGTTGTTAAACCACTGGTGAGTAATTTTTTCCACCTCCAAATATCATCTATTGTCTCGTCTCCTCCCTTCTTTCCCTGACACCCAGGCCAGCTTCTGCCAGCTATTTGTAGGAAACTTCATCAGTGTTTCCTTAGGTGGGAGAGACTTGTTCCCAATAAATAGATAAATAAGTTGACTGATTCAATGACAGTAAAGCTCTCAAGGTTTTAAAAAACATTTTTATTTTAAGCAATGAGCACAAATTAAAAAGAGTCAACAACAGAAAAGAAATAGCAACTGACCCTTAGGAGATACTATGTGAATTTTTCTCTTGAGACCTGGCAGAAATTTCTGTCAAGAATCAATTCAGTCCTGTTACTTCTGGCTCTAACTAACAATATGCCAGAACTTCTGCAGCTTTGTCCACACCTAGTAACTATAATTTGGATCCCAACAACAATCACACTAGGAAAAAAAAAAAAAGAAAAAAAAAAGAAAAAAAGTATTTGAGTAATGGAGAGAACACAAGCTTGTCATCTTTAAAAGTAGGTTTCAAAAAGAACTGGCTCAGCTTGAGCTGGAATGGGTTTCTTAGGCAAGACTGGAAGATTAACGTCACTGAAAATCAGTCTTGCACAAAATTTCTTCAGTTTCAAAATCTCCAAAGCCTCAGTGCCAGAGGCACATACCAGAGTAAGGAATACAGGAAAGTAAAGAGGAAGGAACAAGAAAAATATAATAAACTTGCAAGAGCTTCTGAAGATAAAGAGAAGCATTTCTAAAACTACTATAGGGGAATCTTGGTGCCGTTTTAATTTATAATGTGATGTTAATACATGCCCTAACTTTGGAGACATTTTCTTAGAAGAGATTGGAGTAACTGAAAAAAGCTCAATAACCTTTCACCACGCTCTGCAATTTAGATAACATGCAGCTGGCTAGACTTCACTCTCAGCAGAGAAAGACCTTTAAGTGGAACATCTGCATGCAGACACCAGCACTGTGCAAACACTTCAGGAGCACAGACGGTCAGACAGCACAAAGAGATTAATTTATCTTTGAAACTAATCTCAGGGAAAATGACATAATAAATTGCACATATTCATCCCACTCATATGCTTAAATAAATTCCCAATCACTAACCAAACAACACTGGAAGGCAAAAGCTTGCATGTTTTCCCAGTCTGAGGTGCTCTCCTGTTACCAGTGTGAGGAAGGTAATTACATCCTATACCAAGTTCAGTAAGCATCTGAACATGGAAACACAAAGAGCTCTTTTAGGTTTGATCTTGGAAGAAGACAGGTTTTATTTTATTTTTTATTTTCTTTATTTTCTGCTCCATCTTCTAAACTTTTAAGGGATTTTGTCTATTTTGACGCTGCAAATAGAAACTCTTTTAATATTAAATTTGCACCAGTTAAGCTTGATTTTAAGGCAACTGGCTCACAAAAAGCCATTCTGTTCCCTCTGGCAAAGACTAGAGCTCTTTAAGATCCATGAAGTGTGTGAAAGATACCATAATTCCACTGAGCACTAGGGACAAATGTAGGCATTGATTTGCCAGGTTAGATATGCAGCAAATGTCTTATGTTTACTCATTACCTACAGTTGCTCCTACATCCAACAGTAAGACAAAGGAAACAGCCTGAACTTCAACATTTCCAAAAAAACACACCAAAATATGTATGGACAAATGCTGAAAGAAATGAGCTTGTTTTTGAAAACCTCCCTTAAAGAAGGGTTGTAGAACACCAAGGGAGCAGATTTATTCTGAAATCATAACTTTAAACCCAAAAATTGTGTTTAAGCAGAGATCTGGTTATGTTCAGAGAACAGATTTTTTCCAGATTTCTTTTCACGCAAAAACTATCATGTTTAGTACTGGCATATAAAGGAGGAGAAACTAACAATCCAGAGTCAAAATTATCCAATTCAAGAACTGAGTAAGAGGCAAACATCTCATGATTTGAGTCTAAATTTGCAACTACTATAGATTTACCAATATTCCCACAAAGCAAGAGCCACACTACATTTTATGCCTATAGACATGTGAATATTCAGGTACTCTTAACTGCACTAGAACCAAAGGGAGATATTCCTAATGGTCAAAATTAAATTTGCCTGAAGATCTTGTCAACAAGAAGAGCTTCCAAATGTCCTCTGGATTTTTGCTTTGCAAAACAATAAACCGTTTTCTTATTCAGATGACAAATAACTAGCAAGAGTTTAGTCATATCATGCAATTCTAGATATGATTGAAAATTAAAATCTACAATGAATGCATTCCCTCTGTGCAATTAGACATAATTAAATGCTTGGGAGTTGAAAAACGTATGAGAAAATATTGGAAAACAAATAACAATCCAAGAAGTGACTTGCTCAGCTTCACCAACATTGAGAGCTTTGTCTTTTCCTGACAAGAACAATTAAAGGAATACCTTCACTGGGACTTTTCTAGGAAGGGGGGAAAGTAGAAGATGGCAATATTCTCAGATTATAGGAAACTATAATAAAGATGTTCAATAATTTCTTGTGACATTTTTTTACTTAAAAAAGGGAACTTTTTCACTAGATTACTTAACTCACTCCAAATAACCGTGAATAAGTTTTGATCTTTTTCTAAAAAAGCAGTGAGATGTCAATATCAATAAAATTATCAACATCTAGTATACCACAAATGTGCCCATAAAATCTGAATTTCACAGAACTCATTTCACAACCATTTGAAAAGGATTCGCCTTTCAGCTCAAGAAAATCCTGTGCACAAGACTCTTATTTAAGTAAGAGTTACTAATAGCCTTACAAGGGTCATCTTCATTAACCAGCTTTCAGCTGCCACTTTACAAAGAGAACTGATTAAGACACAGCCTTGTTCCAGAAGCATCCAAGTGCCACCCTGAATTTATAAGAGCACCTATACAGGAAGAAGTCAGCATCAGATCAGGGCCCTGGCACTCACAGTGAGGATGCTTCCAAATAGATTGCTTCCTCACTGAAGAAAGTCAAACCTGAATTTAAGAGTAAGTATGGTTTTAGGCTAAGAAAGGTTTTAGCTCCAAGTAAGGTAACTCCCAGTTTATAGCCAAAATATTGTTCTGAATACGTATATATGACTGAAACCCTAGTTTAAAGATAGCACAAACACAGAACAATGTATTTTCTGCATAAGCTCTAAAGGAGCAGGAGGGGAAGCATTTTTCTATTAGCATGAATCATAATAATTATGATTCTTACCTGTTTCTTCTATGAAAAGGTGGCAAAAGTGTTTATCAAGCTCCCTCCCAGCTAGCATCAAAAGCATGAGGTGCCTAGGTCCAGAGTTTCCCACATGCATTTAATTCTTGTCTCATCCTCTTCTACTGGAAATCTTTGACCATTACAGAGTCCGGACACCTCTATAACTATAAAATATAAAAGAAATACCTGGGCCCCCCAACAGTGTCCTCTTCAAACAGATACCAGAGAGATGCTCACAGCTATGTCACTCCTATGCAGATAAACGTTGGTTAAACATGAAACTGTCACACAGCACAACAAGACAAAAATTTACATTTTGAACACTTTTGCTTTTAAAAAAGATCTTAAAGAGTTTTAAAGTATAGCATGTTCTGCACAAGATAAAATAGCCCCTAGGATTCACAATCAGAGTGCTGTCACACTATGTACAATCAGCATGGGCTGACACAGCCACTGGGAACACAGGGTTGACATCCCCAGCAGGGCACAGAGCCAAATGTCTGATGTGGTCAGCAGGAGCTCCAAGTACTCATCAAGTTTGGTTCCAATATCATTTTTTCGGCTCTCTATCACAGTAGGATTGGTAAGAGCATTAAAGATTTTACCAGGCAGTTCTAAAATTTCAATTCACATAATGACTGAGATCAAAAGAGACTTCTAGAGGTACCTTGTCCAGCTCCCTGTTTAGGCAGTCACCTAAAAGCAGGCTGCTCAGGACCACCAACAGCTGACTCTTGGATATCTCCAGAAATGGATATTCCATAGTCTCTTTGGGCAATCTGTTCCAGTGCTTACTCACTCTCACAGTAAAAAAAATGTTTCTTAATGGTCAGATGTCTGTACTGATAAAATCCATCAACATTATTATTTTTCCTAATATAAATATTTTCTCGAGAGAGACACTGGGAATTTTGATGAAAAATAAAAAAAAGTTCTTCTAGCAAACCTGGAAAACCAAGTCTGTTGGTGCATGCCACTGCCATGTGGCACAAAGAAATGGTAGAATAAAAATGAGAAGTTCAGAAGACCAACATTTGTGTGGCAGACAATTACATCATTCTAAGTGCTTAATCTGAATATGCAGAAGAAATGTTTTGAACAGTGTTCAAATCCCAAGCTAACCACA
This sequence comes from Luscinia megarhynchos, assembly GCA_034336665.1. Classification (NCBI taxonomy): domain Eukaryota; kingdom Metazoa; phylum Chordata; class Aves; order Passeriformes; family Muscicapidae; genus Luscinia; species Luscinia megarhynchos. The sequence goes on along the minus strand of CM067572.1, from coordinate 19,831,457 downwards.
CTGGAAGACAGCCCCATGCTAACATGTCTTAATTTAACACGCTGCACGTCTACCAACTGTTGAAAGTACATTTGTGTTGGCCAGACTAAAGGAAGAATTTATCCACAACATTCCATCCTGCATGACATTGTGAAGCCAATACAAGTTCTAACATACTCATATTACAATATAAATCTGAATGCACTGGTTCTTAAGTATTTTGCTTCTGTTTTTATCATAAACTGGTAATACAATATTTAAATTATAGGCTTTATCTCTGACCACAAGAAGTATTAGAAATTGCCGTAGCCAGAACTACTTGCAGATTTCACAGTTTTTAGCCTGAACATTGAAAAAGTGGAACGTCTTTCAGCACCAGTTAAATCCTTGTTTAAAGACAGCTCTTGCAATTCCTTTACACTAACTCAACTCCCTGTAAAAATTTCAATTAAAAAAAGTAAAAAAGGCTTTCAAAAGTTTAAGTTTGAAGATATATTTGCAGTAGCAGCATGTACCATTTTAATTGTGTATCATATTGGTTTCATGTATTTAACACATTTAAAAAGACATTAAAACATTAAGAAAGACTAGTCCTTGTAAATTACTACTACATGATAAGCCTTTCTACAATTTAATGGAAAGTAAGACAAATCTACACCAAAATAATCTTTATCAGAAACAAAATGCCTGGTTTGAATGACTTGTATTTAAACAGTCTGAACAGAATTAGAGGTAGCCAAATCTACTTGTTTTCTATTATTTTTCAGAGGAAATGTAAGGTGATTGAGCATGCCCAAGCCCCAACTAAAAGAGTTCATCTACAGATGGCATCTCCAGTAAGGTGATTTCCACAGATGGAAGTCTAATTTGCTCAGTTTACAGAGAAGGCAGAACTTGTGATATTTCCTCATTTCCTTCCATACTGACATATATCTAAGCACAGAAGACTTCAAACATTATCAAGGAGTGAAAACTCTGCTGTAGGAACACACCTGTGATACAGGAGGTAAACCACGTTGAACCAGGTTCACTTCCTGCAGAGAACTGAAGTCAGACCTGCAGCATTGAAAAGAGTCAGCTTTTAGAATCTATTCAGATCACATTTTCCAGCCACAGAAAAACAGGTTTGTTTGGGTTTTTCTCAGTCATTTAGACTAAACAGACATTGTAGTGCTGATCCTCAAAACGTCCCTAACAATTCCATCTGTATTGCAATATTAAAGTACTATCCAGATCAGCTGTCTTTCCTGTCTGGGGCCAATGCTGTGGCATCATCAGATCACATTTAATGAAATCACATTACAAATTTTCTTTGCATCACAGATTACATTCCTCCACCATTCTCCTTTAATTATGTTTCCTTTTTTTTGCTCCAGTAGCAATCAACTTTTCTTCATTTTCAAAGCAGAGCACAAATGACTAAAAAATACTGTTGGAAGCTATGATCAACTTTTTAAAATCCAAGTTTAGAAGCATAATATTTTCCCTTTTCTTCCTGAGCTATCATCCTGATTATCTAAGTAACAGTAGGCACTTGTTTTCTGGACTCCAAAATTCTCCTCATAATTAAAAGTTCCTTAACACCTTTTGATTGCAAGAGCAATCAAAAAAATGGAAGCCATTAATAAACATCTGCACAGCAAACAATGCAGATGCAGCACTTGATAGTGACACTACATTAATCTACAGTTTCATAAAGATTTAGAGAAGCCACAGCATTTCCATGTACTTCATGATTTGTGCAACAGGTCTTTAGAAATGTAAAGCCCTGAAGATCTCTATTTTTGGACATTCCGACACTACATTTCAAAGGAAGTACATAAAAGAGCAACAACAAAATCACAGAGACACCTCCTATGCCCTCCCAAGCTCAGAGCCATTAAGAAAGATCTGGTATCGTAAATCGCTTTGTTGAGTACAGCATAACAAACTCACCTCAAAGAAAGTACTAATCATGACCTTCCCAAATCTCAAAGTGTCATCAATATATTCCTATAAAAAAGAAAACAAGAATATCAAGCTCTGTAAGCAAGGAAAAAATTTATTATAAAAGATAAATCAAGTCCATTTCATAATGCAATACAAGTCCAACCATGCAAAATACGTCTTTCACAGGGGAAGAACAATTATAAAGATTACAAATACAAGATGAGAGGAAATGCAAGAAATTTTACTAATAAAATATTTATTACTGTAACCTAAGTTCTAAATTGATTCTTTCAGCAATATACAGAATAACTACCCACAGAATTCTGTTCCCCTTATCAACATAAGAAATCCCCCCAAATTTTAATTTCTGCCAGACCAGAAATAAAATTTATTTTCCCCTTTCACGTAAGTATTCCTTGTGCTGTTAAACCCACCACCTAGGCTCAAGACCCCATAGTGGATCTGAACTGATCACCCCCAAGAGCAAATAGAAACTGTCTCTCAAATTTGTTCTTTCACCTTGAATAAGAGACTTGGCCCAGAGCCAAGTTTAATTGCCAACAGGTTGGGTATTTGCCATTATAAAAAAAAAAAAAAAAAAAAAAAAGGCAGCCTGAGTGCTGAGAAATCCTGTAAAGACACTAAACACCATGTCCTTCACATGCCCCATGCTAATTTCTAGGCAACCTTCTTTCCAGCTTCCAGTCTTAAAAAAAGGTGCCCTCTTAAAGGTACAAAAAATTACTTGCATGCAGTGCGAATTTTAAAAAACACCTTATTTTCTTTGTAACCAGAAAATGCTATTGTCTTCCCAAGTGGACCTGGAGAGACAATTAAGAACAACATCAATAGTCAGAACTCTAATTTTGCACATCAACTCTCACCCCTTTTGAAAAAAACTACAAAAATTATGCATTTGAGGTTGCCAAGTGCTGTCACAGAAAGGACGGAAAAATTATCATGTCCCATCATACAGTCATATATTTCACCATTATTAAAGGTGAAACTAATTTAAAAGTATCTCAATACCATGCATTAACTTTAGTATTTGCTCCCCACTAAGCATTATATTTGCATATCTACTACTCCTTTCCTTTAACAAAAAGGACATACTTTCATCACATTTACTGTAGATCCAGGCTAATGCTGCTCTTCAGACATTGCTGTGGTTCACACCCTGTTCAAATCTCAGTCAGAATCAAACTCCCCTTCTGGAAGACGCTGTGCCAATTAAATTCTTGTCCCGATTGCATCAATAATCCACTCCAACAAGAGCAGCAACCTAACAAACACCATGTACTTGTACTAGGAGTTGGATGTATTTAGTACTGAAATAAGAGCCCAAGTCACAGGAGAACCATGGCAGAGATGTAATTGAAATCAACTAAGTCCTTTATATACTGAAGATCTTCGTACAATTAAAGAAACTAAGCAGAAGCATAAAAGTACATCTAATAAGGTCAAGCACAAAAACTGTACTAAGATACAAAAGCTGCAAAGAATAAGGAGGATAATAAGCAAAACCAAGAAAAATGACAAGTACTAGACATCCTCACCACTTCATCTTGACTCTCTAAGCTTCAGTTACAATAAATTGCAGATGTTATTTAACAGCAAATTGCCTCTGTTTCAGGGCAGGATGGTAGAAAGGCAATGTAGCTTTGGTTCTACTTTTAAAAAGTCAGTTCTACTTTTAAAAAAAAAAATTCTATACACGGAAATCTCTGCCCATCTCTAACTATTCTACCTATAAGAAAAATCAAGTGTTAAGAAACACTATGGTATGCTCAAAAACAGGTGGAAGCAAAACTACAGTCTTTCCCAGACATTTTGGCATACAGATGAGGTTTCTTTCCCAGCATCAAATACTGTCAGGATCAGCACTGGTACTGCTTGTACTGAACTTCTGCAGCCTCCTCACACCATCTGCAGAATCTCCTCATTTTCTTGTCCCAAGAAATGCTTTCTGTGTATTTCAGTCCACTCATGTAAACAGCATGTTGTGTCACTACTCCTTCAGCATCCTCAATAAAATTTTCCTTCCTATTGGCAGAAAACCAAGGAAAAATAAAAACCATATTCCATGGTTATATATGTTGAGGAAGGTGAATTTAGCCTCACTTCTGATTGTGTTCTACAAGCAAAATTCCTTAAATCAGACTACCAAAAAACATCAGAGAACTCATAAGCCTCCTCTAGGACTACCACACACTACTTCAGCAGCAGATCACCAGTAGCTGAGAATACCTGTACAAAAACTTCTTGACCTTACAAAAGCTTTCACACACACAAATTCTCGTAACCTCCTTTTCACATGTGGATAAGCAGGAAAAACATGCACTTTAGAACCACTGCCTGGGCAACTCACACGAAACTCAGTACACTGCTGCCGTCCCTTGGTAACTCCTCAACAGGGCAGAGGACCAAGTAAGCGGTGCAAACCCAGGGCAGGCATTCAGACAAAGACCCATCTACAACTGAAGGCACCCCCAGAAATCCAAAGCAGAGGCACAGAAGGCTGCCCAGGTCCCTGCACTGCCGGCAGGCAGCGTATGAGCAGGCTGCACAAGTGTGCCTGGTGATGTGCTAAACCACTTAGCAGAGCAGCACATCTCGGCATGGACACCCGGGCATGTGCAGCCCCATGTGCTCGGTGCCTGCCTACTACACATGGTTGCTGGCTCCCAGCAGCGCGGACAGACCTGCTCACAGGAGCACTGCAGACATCGCCACTCGCCTTACAGAACTCCAACCATCCCACCCTCCTGCATTCTGGTCTTCTCTGCCATGCTATTTCACTAAAGCAGCTTGGGGCCACAAGAAAACCCAGTGACAGATAGCAAAATATCACCCTCCGAAGTGTGGTTTGCACTGCTACCTTCTCTTTTCCGAAGTCCTTTAAACATACTTCACAGAAAGAAGTCTAAAAAGAAACACCCTCCTCCCCTCACAAAAAAAGCTCTGTCAGAAGACAGAGTTCTACAAGCAAAGGCAATGGAGCTTTAGTTCTACTTTTAAGAAGTCAGCTCTACTTTAGAAAAGCCTTTACTAACCAACAATAACCAACAATGTTCCAGTCTGACCCCACAGCAGGGGTCAAGGCAGCAGTTAAGCAGTTAAAAGCAGATACTTTTTACACAGGACACAAAACAGCAGCAGCATTACTTTCAAGACCAACACTTTCTGCATCCGACTTCATCCATAACCAAAAGAACAAGTAAAAGCCCTTTTTAGTAATACAACAATATCACAAAGAATAATACAGGTATTAATTGACTCCTTTGCTGTTCAGTGCTTGACAAGCTAAGTTAACATAAGGAATATTTAAGCAGTTTAAAACCTGCACTACAAGGATATAACTGAGTGTGGAAAGTATGAATGCAGTAAGACAAGCCAGTTAAAGATCTCAATAATTCACCATCCTTATAGAGGAATTCTAGGCCATGCAATCAAAACTGGAGACAAAAATTCCTTTTCAGAAACACCTGATTACCTAGTAATGATGATGTGGTAACGTTATGAGTATAATATAGTGTCTACAGGACACTCATGCCAGCTATTGCATAAGGCCTTGCTAAGAACATGACGTTCCTTTTAGCATAGGCCAACCATAGCAACCCTATGGAAAACACTACAGCTGATCTAGACTAGTGATAATTTACTTGTTCTACTGGCTACTGGTAATCTTCTTGCTTTTAAACTACAACAAATATACCTCATCCCATGGTAACTAGCTCATTTCCTTATTCTTTGAGGGGTGAAAAAAAAATATTTTCTGCAGTAAAGCACATTCTAATACTCTAAAGATGTTAGAGAAATAAGGGTGTGGCAAGAACGCAGGAAAAAGAAAACGGTTTAACAGTCTGTATCTAAGCCAAACACTTCCTGGTCATAATAAACGTCTGAAGCAGAAGAAGCATCCAGAACTCTACTGCCAATCACTTTCCCCACTTCACTCTATTCTCATACCTTAAGACCAAACTCCATCAACATCTCAGTTTACTAAAAAAGCTCATTACTGTAAGAGTGTATTGTTTTGGGAGAGGTTCAAATAACTTTATCAAGTAAACGGTGTTGTTACATACTTTAATCTTATGACTGGAGGAAGAAAAAGTGGAGAAGGTATTATGCCAAGAATATGCTGCCTCTTTAATGTCCCTCTGTGGAAATCCAAAATTAGTAACAGTAAATGGTAAAAATGAAGATGACTTAGATTTTCACAGACAGAATTTGTTTGCTAAAACAAATATAGGAAGTCTATAATAAGTCCTACCAATGGAAAAATAAACAAAAATTCCAGCAAAACCATGCAGCCTTTGAATAAATGAAACCAAAAACACTTGTCAAATCTGAAGATGTGCACAAAAGCCAAAAACCTGATTTCCATGCCTTTGCCTTCTGAACTACATCAAGCCAAACCACTTCTTCACAGGACAGACCATACTCCTTCACTGAAGTGTTTGACATTTATGACACCCAACTAAAATATCTTCCTTCTACCTTGAAATACACACTTGAAATGGTCAAAACCTCACCAAAACATGAAGGGTATTACTTTTTTTCTTCTATTCCAGGCCAAAGGCCATCTCTTTTCTTCCATGTGCTACTAGTGAGGTAAGCAACCTCCACAGTCCAGAATCAGGACTCCACACCTCAGGACAATGTTGTCATCACAAGACTAACATCTAGCTTTGCATGGGAGCTAGGACACTCCAGTCCTCCAGTGAAACTTCCTCACTTTGCAGAAATAATATAAGTTTCAGAGGCAAAGGCGAAACAGAAACATCACAAAAGCACTCAAACACGTACAAGCATAAGCTAGAAGGAACTTGATGTGACAGTGCAACAATGTGCACTCTTTCTAACACCAGTCAATTGTGGCTGAATCAATACTGGCAACTTGGAAGGGTTTCTCACCATGCTAATCAGGTTTTCACTCTACTTTTGAGTTGAGAGATACTCTTACTGCTAGAATCATTGGAGAATTTCCACTTCTTTCCCTTTACTTGTGATAGCTATTCAAACTTGAGTGTCCAAGACACTACATCTCAGAGTCTTGCATTTGTAAAAGAAAGATGTGAGCTTTGGAGAAAGACTCCTTGTCAGAGCATGGAGTGACAGGATGAAAGGAAATGGTTTGAAACCACAGAGGGTAGATTTAGATTTGACATACAGATGAAACAGTCTGACTTAAGGATCTCAGAGGTCTTTTCCATACTTAATGATTCTGTTTCTCTGCATTGATCAGACTCAATGCACTGTCTCAGCCAAGTTACTTTTTCACTGGAGTCCACTTGCAACGCACTGTAGTTTCCCAAGTACCTGAGACCTCATAGCAACCTCTTGGGAGGCCTTCCTAAGCTCTTACGGTACACAGAGAAATGCTGCCCCTTATCCTACTCTATTATGAAAAGTCAGCCTGACTGTTACCATGCTAGTCATCTATTTGCATGAAACTACTTACATAAAGGGTTTTGTAATCATGCCTGTAATAGTAAGCACCTATTGTGAAGAGCAGCACAACCACACCGTCTCAAGGAACAGACTGTCCTTACAACTACAGGCACAACAAAAATAGGCACCTGTTGCCCATTCTACCTGTAGCTCACGCATCTCGGCGGCGCTGAGATTGTTACTCACTGCCACACAATTCCACACAATCCCGCCCAGCCGGTAGGACGCAGCCCGGTCCGGCAGGACACGCGTGCCCATCGCCGGCTGCCCCCGCTCCCCGCCCGGCGCTGCCCCGCCGCACAGACGCGGCCGCAGCCCGCGGCCAGCAGGGACGCCAGAGCGGAGCCCCGCCGGGAACTGGGCCCGGTCCGGCCCCGCCGCCACCGCTGCCCACCGCCCGCCGCCCCCGCTCCGGGCCAGGCCAGCGCCGCCCCCTCCGCGGCCGCCCCTCGGAGAGCGCAGCTCCCGTCACGGCCCCGCCGGGGGCGGGTGTGTCTATGTCTGCGACCCCACTCCCGGGCGCTGTCCCGGTCCGCGCTCAGCCCCGCACCCCGCCCCGGGCAGCGACTCACAGCCGGCCGCGCTTCCCCGGCTGCGGTTCCACGGGCAGCGGGGGAGGGGGGCGTGTCACGGCCGCCGCTCCGAGGGAGCCCCGCGCGCTCGCTCCGCGGCGGGCCAGGGGCGGCAGCGGGACGGACCCTGCGACACCGATCGTCCCGGTAACGGGAGAGCCCTGGTGCGAGCGTTACGTAACCTCGGCCCAGCGGGCGGGGGAGGAGAGAGAACCCCTCTGCTCCCCGCGGCCGCCGCCGGCCGCCCCTCTCGCCGCTCCCCAGGGCCCCCCAGCCCCTTCTGGCCGCGGGGAGCGCGCCCGGCGGGCCCCTACTCACCGCGCGCTGCACATCCCGCCGGCCCGGCGCGTCCAGGCTCGGGCTTCATACGGGCAGAAACGTGACCGGCCGCCGCGCGCCCGCCCCGCCCGCACTCCCATTGGTCGCGGCCGCGTGACGCCAGCGGGACGCGCGGGAGTGGGCGGGGCGTGCGCCGCTCCCATTGGCCGCGCGCGCCGCCGCTCACTTTACATAAGCCTCACGTGTGGCACCATGTTTCCACCGACGGCCGCGGCCGCCTCCCGTGCCAGCCCCACCGCCGGCCCGCCCCACCCCTCCCCCACGACGCCGCCGCAGCCGCCGCGCACTCACCGCCGGGCCCCGCGCCGCCTCCCGCCGAAGCCGCGGCAGCTCCGTTCGCCGCCCGCGCCAGCCACCCGCTACCGCTACGGGACCGCAGGGCCGGGGAGGATGGATGGGGGGGCAGGGGTCACGTGATGCCCACAGGGAGAGCGGCCCCGCCCCCGCCCGCTCGGAGCCGCTCGTGACGTGTCGTGCGCGCGCGCGGGCCCGGGCCGTTGGCGGCGGGGACGCGCGCCGGGCCTGGCCGGGCCCCTCAGCGCCGCCCGGGCCGTGCCGAGCCGTGATGGCGGCGGGAGAGCCCCGCTCCGGGACAGCGCCCGGCACCCTGCCGGCACCGCCGCCCTCCGCCGTCACCCTGCCGGCCTCGGCCCCCTTACATAAGGCAGCAGCGCCCGTATCCCGTTTCCTGGTGCTGCTGCCCGCGCTCGGTGCCCGCCCTGAAGTTTCGAAACTGCCCCAGAGTATTGTTCGGGAGGCGCCGGGTCACAAAGCAAAGGGCACCGCACGAGAGCGCAAGGCTTCAGTGTTCTCCCGCACCAGCCGGCACATCAGTCTGAATTACTGTAACAGTCATTAAACTAAGAATTTCCGAGCTCTTAAACGTGTGCCAGGGAGCAGTAGTTTCCCCATGCGGTAACCCGTTACCATACCATTGCTTTCCATTCCAACTGCTTAAAGAAGTTTTTCATATTTATCAAAAGAAAATTTCTCCCTTTTGTTCAAGCAGAACATTCAGAGACCGTTGACGTTTCCCATCGTACAGTAAGAAAGAATTTAATGAACTCTTGTACATCGGTCGCACAGGTTTTCGCTCAGTCCCCTGCGCCGTCCATCCCACGCTGGTCAGAGAACCCGAGCTCTGAATTGCTACAGTTCGGTGAGTAACTCTATTACCCATTGCTGAGCACTTCAGTTCTGTCCCGTCTCCACATCTTCCAAGGCTAAGCAGAGCAATCAGTAGCTGAGAAATTAATGTTACTTTATTCACATTTGGATCTTCCTCGTCTCCACTGTGGTGCATGGCTTTGCAAAGAAGGAGCAGAGGATGAGCCAATGCCACATCCAGGCTGATAGCAATTTACACTCACTGCATACAGTCAGTTGCTCCATAGGATAAAACACAGGACAGCCATCAAGGCTTCCACTGTTTATCTGCAAAATGAGGTTAATGCCACTTCCCTCCATCACTGTGGTGTTAAGCATAAGTCCATTAGGTACACATATATTTATGCCCTGACTGTTACAGAAACAGCCTCTGAGTAAAGGACTGTGGAGTATTTAACTGCTGGAGAGGAGAGGGGGTGGGTGGCGGAAGCATTAGGACCAGATTCTGCAACTGGATTTGTTGCAATGCACAAGTCAGCTTACCAGGATACCATTCTTAGTTTGTGCTCCTCTGAGAAGTCTAATTTTAACAATAATCCTAATTAGTCTTTGTGTAGTTTGGTCAACTCGTCATTGGTAGGTCTTCACATCCAGAATTTCATTGTCTTTTTATAAATCCTTTGCTTTAGGCTTAAAGGGATGTAGAATAATATTCTTGGTTTCCATGGGATGTTGTTTTGTTTGTGCTATGTGCCAAAATTATCCATCCCTGGCTGTGTGCTAAGGGCTGTATTCTCTTTACCACAGACTCAAACTAAGGCACTTTAACAAAAGCAAAGCCTCGATATCCACATTGTCCCCACCCCATCAGATTACAAGCATGAGAAGGATGGCAAACCATGGCACTGTGTTAGAGCTAAATGAGTTTCCACGACACACATTCCTCACTGCAGCAGGGCATGCCAGTCCTGGCAGAAGAGTTACCACTGCCACCACAAATAGCCAGTACCTTTCCTACCCAGGTAACTACCAGAGGCATTGCTTGAGTTCTGCTTACTTTAAAGGGATACTAATCAGTTGTTTCACTCAAGCTTATGGGAATAATTTTTAAGTTCTATTTATACCACCTTTTAGTAGTTACTGCTTTATGTTTAATGTACCAAAAACCAGGATAAGCTATGTTACTCAAAATGAGTTATGCACCCTGAATGAGTTCAGTCCAAATTCTGCAACTTCCAGAAAATTGGCACAAGACAGACCATGTGTCTTGATACAAATTATCCCAGACATCTCCAATTTGAAATGACAAGAGCGCAGGCACAGGGTTTCTAAAGGAGTAAGTATTGCTATTGACTCAATGGTTCATCTACTAAGGAACAAAGCAAAATAAAGTCGTTGCAAAATTTTATGGGTTCTTCAAGTTTGTTTTGTGGTGATGCTGCTTGGTAAGCAGATATAACATAAGAGTTTTTATAGCAGCAGGAGTAAAATATGTATATGTATATGCACACACAAATGGTTCTAAAGGACACAAAGATTGTAAGAAAAGCATTTAAATAGTCGAGGGCTTTTTCCCAGCTTTGTTTATTTTGTGTGTGTGTGTGTGTGTGTGTGTGTGTTCAGTTGTAACTCTTGGAGCATGGCGAGAACAAATCATTCCTATATTCAGCGAGCCCTTTCTGTCTGTGCCTCACACACCAGGTCCCACACTGGTGATGCCTAAAGAGGCTGGACAGTGTTAAAGGAATAAAGTAGGTATTTATTAAAAAGACTTTCAAAGGACACACCTTGGGCAGTGCAGGAGCCCAGCCCTGGCTCCACCCAAGATGGGCCCCAGGTCAGGAGTTTTCACACTTGTGTAACTTTTGGTCCATTTCCATATTGGGGCTCATTGTCCAATTCCAGCTCCAGGTTCTGCAGTCCCACCCTCCCAGATTCTCTCCTCAATTCACTGTTTGCATTTTTTGGGCTGAAGCTGCAGCGGTGTCCTTGGTTCTGGGGCTGGGAAAGGATTGTTTTGTCTGACTGAGCCGTGAAAACTTGCCAACACTTTATATGAAGTTCAGAGTTACACACTAATGCAGTGCAGAATCTGGACAGTATGAACGCCAAGCCTTAAGGCATCAGTGGCACTGCCCCAAGGCTGCCCTGCCCAGGCGAGCTGGGGCACAAATTCCAGCGCTGCCCGGCTCCCTCGTGCGGCCCCGCCAGGAAAATGCTGCTCTGCGTGGAGCTTTTTAATGGGATCCCGCTGCTTCTCACACTTGGATTTTTAGCCACACAACCAAATGCCAAACCTTTTCCCAGCATACATAAAAAGCAGAATTTTTGCTTCACTAAAGAAATTCAACCAGTTCTGATAAGCAGCAATGTATTGACAGTATCTACATTTTTAAAGGGGGAAAAAAAAACCAAGTCTTTCGATATGGAAAAATCATAATTTGAAACCACTTGAAAAACTACCTGAGGACTGCTTACTTGGATTTGCTGAGCAAATAAAGCTCCCTTTTTTGAATAACTGTGCTTCCCTATCCACTTGTAGAAGTTGCCTGCTCCAAGATATACTCCACAGCATTGACGGAACTGTATATTATTATTAAAAAAAACTGAAAAAATCAATGCTTTACAGCTGGAGCCCACGTCTAATTCTTCATTTCCTAGGTCTAATTACTCACCGTTTACAGTGACGCTGACAGTCATTGATTCTTGCAAAGATCCGGAAAGGCTTTTTTTGCTAATGAGCAAAAGTCGTCACTCTTACTCTCTGTACAGACAAAGGAGGAGGAAAGGAAAAAACCCACTTTCCTCATTACCAGTAAATATATGGACAGGTTTTCTAAAAGCATTGGAGAGTGTAGGAACAAACTGTAACAAATAGACAGCAATATCATACAGTTTTGAAAATACTTTAATCAAAGTGTAAAGGAATGTAAAAAACATGATAAAGAACTTCAACTCAAGCAGCAATTTCCTGAAATGTACTGCAGTTCAAAAGTCCTTTGCACAAGTGTCTGCTTGTCGTCAGACAGAAAATCCTTTGCTAACAACTTCTGGGAAATGTAGTTTTTCATTCTGTCCCTATTCTTACTGTTTTCTAACTATTCCTATTAAATTCAGTTTCTGTTGTCAAATGTAGTGTAATTTTATGTTCCAAATATCTTGAAAAGTGACACATGAAGGAGTCCTGGGTTGTTAATTTAGAAGGATACAAATGGAAGGGCTGTATCTCCCCATTGTATCTCCAAGTGATTATCCCCAAGCCCGTGAGCATGATCTTAGAAGCAAACAACTCAGAACACTCCAGTTCTGAGATCCTGCTGTTTAGTGGGTATTAGCAACTCATTTTCTGCAGTCAGCCTCACAGAAGACTGAATGAAGAGAGCTTGAAATTGAGTTCACAGTGCTGAAAAGGAGTTTAAAGCTTCCTGCATAACTCAGAGAGTGATAGTTTGTGATTTCATGGTCTACCTAAGGTGATCAAAGACCTTACACATCCACCAAAAGGAACAGTTCTACCACCTCCGAGTTAAAAATCAGTGGTTATGCAACTGTACTGTTAGTAAGGTTAAGAAATCAATTTGACTGAAAATATCCTGTGAAAGAAGTTTTAGGTTGTATTACATCACAGCTGTGGGAGCACAAAAGCCAAACCAAAACCGGATCAAAGAACATATTTTGAGCTGGAGCGAGGATCCAAGACCAAGAGGAACATCAAATTACAGAGTTAGGCACTTAAAATGAAATTTGCATGTCATTAGATTAGCATAAGAGAGCTAATAAGAGACGTAGGAAAGTGCATCCTTGCTCTTGCCTGATGTGTTGGACTTATACATCCTCCTCTGCCCTGAAAGAAAGTGATTACATCAGGTTGGGCTTCACCATTCAAAATCATCCAGACATTTCTGCCAAAGACAGCTTCCACAGCGTTTCTGAGCTGATCTAACATCTCACTTTCATCATGGGGTTGGCACCACTGCCACCAAGTACTCATGGCTGTGTGGTGTTAACTGTTCTTTTTCCCATTCTGCTGCTTTCTTGGCCCTCAGTGACCCAGTTCACTGAGTTTGTTTCCTGCCTGTAGGCTGCTGAATCTGATTCCTTGGTGAGAAAGCACGTTCCCACATCCAGCTATGGCATTGCAAAGCTCTTTTTAAAGGCAATGAGACAGCAGAAAGCATTTCCACAGCTTTTGATACCCGAGGTGCACTTCTTTCTGGATTAAATGTGCCCATATATAGCAGGTGGTCTTGAGACACCTAAATTCCTGAGCATCCAGGCCAGTGACATGGTGTGTATTCCAACCCTTGCCTCCCCGCTGGTTCCTAATGCACACTCTTTGTGTTAATTTAAACTCTGCGTTTGCTGACCAGAGTCAGCTTACTGCCCTCCATTGCATTTATGTTCTGCTTTTGGGCTCACTGCTGCAGAGTGAAATATTACCAATCTCTTATAGAGTGAAAGCCATACCTTTTAAGAACAGAGTAAGGGTAGAGAGACAATATCTGGGTACTGGCTTCCCCACCAGTGAGCATTTATGCAATTTTCATTAAATAATCATTACATAAAATGATGGATTAGGTCTTGGCATGGGATTGGAGCTGGACTCATTCACAGGTAAACTGACCATCACCCTGCAAGGGAGTCATGCTGCTGCTCTCAGCTACTGGGAATCAAGGCACCTTTCTTCCTGACTGGTTTCTTTTCATTTTTAAAGAATATGATAGCATTAACAGAAGCATTTGTAGGAAACTGGATGGTAAGTGGCAAAGGAGCTAGAATCTGTTCCAGCACACTGATTGCCCTCCCTGTCACAGTCACAGGCCTAACTCCAACCAGACACTCAGCCATTCCTTCCACTACAGTGCTAATTATAGACCGGTGATTTGCACTTGGTGAGGAAGGAAGAGCCAAATTTTAAATGGGAAAGAGTGTCTTTCTGTATTATACTGGAGAGTGTCTCTTAATTAAAAACACTTCATTTTCAGATTGAGTTTCCCATTACTCCTCTGTGTCAATTAATTTTCCGGCTTCAGTTCACACTTGAGCTGTTTTGAGCTGCTCGTTGCTGCTGCTGAAGCCAGCGGAAGCTTGGGCTTGTTTTCAGGAGAGGGTGTTTAGTGACTGGCTGAGTTTGCTTCAGGAAGGAAACCTGATGTACCTGGCCACACTACTGAAAACAAAGCAGGGATTTTAATAATCAGGCATTGCAGAAGTCCCTTGTACTAAGTCAATTTTAGAGACTTTAGTAAACAAAGTTTTACAGATGGTGTCAATAAGTAGAAGCTTCTAATAAGCAATCAAATTCTTTTGGTTTAATTCTAATAAATTAAAAGGAAAAGAGAAAGGACAGCCCACTTTGCACACTGTCATTGAAATATAGAACTGGGGGTGAAGGATTGATACAAAGTGTGTTTGGATAAATCCCTGTGACATAAACAGCTTTGGCAATTTGCTCAAGAGTGTAAGTAAACCAAAGACTGCAGAAATCTTTCCCATCTTTGTGGATTATCTGGTATTTAATTGGTATGAGCTTAACTACAGTCCTTTACTAAGTGCAGCTCTAGGGAGAAATTCCTCAGCTACCTTGTTCCCTAAGTGTAAAATTTCTTGAAAATTATGTGGCTGGAATATCCTTGGGATTTCTTCCTATCTGTCAGGAGCCAATAAATTTAAAATTACCATGTGAATGGGGAGAGGTAAACAAGCAGACAAAATGAAAACAATCACATGAGCCTTTTTTACACGGAAACCCACTAAAATATAGTATTCATTACCATAATGAAACATATTCTATCCGCTTGTTACATGTCATACTTCATTAGCAGTAGAAGAGCTCTGGAAATCAATGCTTCTGTTGTGTAACTTCACAATAAAAAAACCCCAAAAAACTAGTAGTTTAAGCCAGTGAATAGAAAAAAAACCACAAGACAAAGCAAACCCTTACATTTCTTAAAGGAGAATGGTTAAAGGACATAAAAAGAAAGCAGGAATTAGTGATCCTAAGACATATCAGCTAATTGTTGTTCCTCAGAGGAAAGGCTGTGCTACAGGAAAGCAAAGGAACTATATTTGAGGAAAATGGAGTAACTAGAACAAAACAGAAAGACAAAAGAAATCTTACCTTGCTAAAAAAGCTGAGCTCTGAGATATGCCTTCCATAGGCATCTATAAAAATGCTGTAGGGCTCATGGTTTTTTTGGGTCTGGATAGAGAACTAAGTGAGCATTGGGGTATCTTTTTTTCTAGAGTGTCTAACAAACATATCCAGCCACCTTTCATTCCTTTTATTGATATGGCTAATCTACAATCACCATTTTGTTTCCCCAGCCCTGCTCTCCTACTGTGCATTACCAACCAGCTGTTGTTGGTAACAATGCTGGTAGCTTTTGCTGCCTTCATTTAACACTGAAGGAAGCAGTGCTTAGTTAGGAGACTGACTCCTCTCATGCAGTGATAGAATTCTTGGTGTTTTTGAAGTAGACAGTGCAAGGAAAACTTGGGGCAGCCTTAGACTGCATCTGCATTGCAGTGGCAGGCCTGTGAAGCATATTCAAGCCATCTTTAAGTAGTAAAGTACTCCCTGGACAGTCACAGAGCTTAGTGGGTGGAAAGCCCACCCAAGGAACCCTGAGTCATTGAGCCTTGCTCCATATGGGGAGCACACAGCAGTGTGGGCAGGCTGGGCTCCACTGCAGCCCTTGCAGCTGCTGCCCCCTTCACTCCTCGTGCCCTAAAGTTTGCTGAAATGTTTCCTTATGTGCTCCTCCACTCATGGGACCGCTAGAAAGAGGAGAATTTTCCTCTGCAGAAATACTCTACACCCTCACTGTCTTGGTTTCCCTATATTCTGTCTGGGATTCCCTATCAAGGGCTACCTAACTCACTTTAAGAGGAGGGTTAAAAGCAGCAGCTGTTTTGACTAAACTTAACAGCTTGTATTTAAAGACTGGGCTAATCTACTTCAGCTGCCTTTTAGCCTAGTCGTAGTGAATACTGTCCTACTCTTCAAGGCACTTCAGAGGCAAAACCAAAAAGGGAATGTTTTTAAAATTACAGATTTTAGATTTCACTGGAACCTAATAACCAATGAATCAGCTGTTCTTGTCATACACTGACTACTGAGAAAAGATTTCCTCAAGTTGTAAAATGCAATTAAAGCACATTATGCCCTGTCTATAAGCTATAACCTCACTACAAACTTGATCATTAGAACTTGGACTCAGGTCCCTCATAAATAAAAATCAGTGCCCAAGACCACAGATGTGGCACTTCCCACATCAGGAGGCCCTTACACCACACCTCAAATCCTGAGATTTTGTACCTGTTGAGGAAGGAAGAGCCAAATTTTAAATGGGAAAAAGTGTCTTTCTGTATAGTTCTGTAGAGTTTCTTATCTAAAAACACTTCAATATCAGATTGAGTTTCCCAATCTTGCAATTCACACTGAGTTAATGTCAAATGTCAGTTACAGAAGCCAGATCTATTTGGATGAAGCTTTTCCCAGCCACATGTTGGATTACAGTACAATGAATTGTACAGGGAGATTATTAACAAAAGGTGCTTGAAAATTGCACTGAGCTCATCCAAGCACAGCCACTGTTACTGAAGTGAATGGATTCTATTGTTTCCAATTTGGGATGCCACAGCAATCCTGCAGTATCAGTCCACTACAATCAAACTGAAACAATAGGAGAAGAACTAGTCTGGTAATTGTAATTAATTAGTAATTATTAGCAATGGTATTGCTGTTGTTAGCATTGATATGTCCATATCTGCTGCTGGAGGTGGTTACAGTGTGAGAGCTGGGACACCACCAGAGAAGATGGAATTGTTGTGGAGCTCTTGTTTCAAACGTGCTCCTGCAGCACATCAAGGGGTGTGTGAGAACACTGTGCAGAGCTCACTGAGGAACTCTTTGTTCTCCCTTCAGTTCTACTTTTCTGACTTTGGAGAAACCAGTTATTAAAAAGGAAGGTAGAGAATGTTCTTAAATGAGTCATATTTGTTCCGTGGCTGTCAGATTGCATCAATAACTGGTTCAGTAGCTCCATTCAGTTGGTGAGGTCTTTCCCATGCAACACATGACACAGGGAGCCTTTGTACAGCTGCAGGCAACATGCTTCACATTGGCTCTCGACTTTGGAGATCAACAGGTATTTCTCCTGTTGATGCAGAGTTTTCTGATGCTTGCAAGAGCACAGGATAGGCCTAAAACACACAAGAAACTCACAGCCTTTCATTTGAAGACCAAGGTGCATTTATATTTTATACTAGTTTTTAAACAAGACTTGAAAGATTCTATTAATGACAAACAAGACAACATGATCAGTCAGCCTGAGCAGTGCCAAAGCAGAGAATGTCAATGTATAGGAAGCAGCCCTGGAAGCATCAGGATAATGCAAAGATGGCTTTGGCAAAGTGTGCAAACTTTTGTGGGTAGACGCAAATCATCTGATTTTTTTTTTCTTAGAGGAATTTAAGAGTTAATGAATGTACTTGAGAAGTAATAGCTATTGTAGACAAGAAGGAGAACAATATTTTGTTCAGCACCATGAAACAGAGAACAGGTGGGATGAAACAGAGAGGAAGAATGAGACAATGACAAACCCACAAAGAAGAGTGCAGTTATGTTTGAAAATACTTGAGAAATTCAAAGACTCAGTAAAGAAACCGATGGACAAGAGATGCAAAAGAGTTCTGAAAAACTAGAAAAACTATTAAAATGAATGCCAGTTACAGCAGAATGGCTAACCTAAGGGGTGGACAATGCAGTTTAATCCCATAGAGACATAATTTGACCAAATTTATTTTGCATTTGAGATTGAGTCTGACCCTCTTAGCTTATGTTGGCAGCATTTGTGAAATAAATTCGCTAGAGCAGTGAGCAGTGACTGACAGTGCCCCTGCTGTCACAGTGCTGTCACTGACTGCCCCTGTTTGACATTCCCAGGCTGGGCACCACAGGGTGGTTGTGGCTCTGCTCTCTGGGTGCCTCCTGACACCAGCTGAGTCACTTCAGGGAGCTCTGCAGGCAGGTGGCTGCACTGCTGGACAGCTGAAACAAAAAAAATGGGGCTTTTTGTTCTTTGGGATTTTTCCAAAAGAAAAAGAATTTCCATTTTATTTTAAAATCAACATTTTAAAATAAACATTTATTTTTAAATATTTACTTATTTATCTATGGGAAAAGAAAGTTTAAAAGACAATCTGCTTTCTATCATTGCAGCTATATAGTGATGTGCCCACCCTTGTCAGTGTATTTTGAGGGGCTGAGGTGGTTCTGCAAATCTCTACAGAAAGCTCCCAGAGGTTGTGCTGAGGACAGCAAAGAGAAAACAATCAGGAGTAGGAGCTGCTAGTTTGAGTGGATTGAATTTTGACTCCTCCCTTGTATCTGGGCCAAAGAGGAGCAGAGATTAAGTGCTGAAGAGGTCCTTTTTATGCTTATGTGCCTTTTGCTTCCTCTCTTTTCCAGGCTCACCATGATGTGTTGTACAAGGCTGAAGAAGTGTTCAGACTACACTGAACTGCGTATTAATGATCTACCCAAAGGCTGTTTTTAATCAAGTCCAGACACAGGGATATCTTGTGTTTATGGCATCAGATGACACTTCAATGTCCTAGGTGAGAGCTGAAAAATGTACATATAGGCAAAGGGAAGCCCATAATGGGCACAGCACCACTGCTTATAGTGCCAAGCTTGGCTTTCTCATTCCATTCAGTTTCAAATTCTAGGCTCAGCTGCAGAAGAAGATGTGGGCTGGCTATTTGTCTGTGGTAAAGCAGGCCTTGAGGATAGGTGTGCCAACAGCTATCCAAAGATGCCTTTTCTCCTTAAAAATACTGTTTTTTTCCATCTAGCTGCCAATCCTAGGCATCCCAAAATAATAGTATTTTCAACAGGCATTCAAAGAGAACAGAGATGCCTGAGTAGTCAAGAAATGTCTCAGCTGGTGAGTGCAGTATAGAAATTTTACATTTGGTATAAAAAACCTCTGGGGGGAGAAAAAGTCACTCAAACAGTTAGACTTCTGAGTAAAATGAAAGACTGAAGTGAAACTCTTAGGTGATTGATAGGCAGTGTCTCAGATCACCTGGCTGCCATCTGGCTGGGCACTGGATCTATCAACAGGATTTATTTTAGTGATAGAGGAAGGAGAATTTGGATCGAATTAATTGTTGAGGATATTGCTTACTATTGATTCAACAATGGTAATTTTGGTGGTCCTAAACAATAGAGGCAAGAAAAACAGATTTAAAACTCCAGCAGGTGTAACAGGATGATTAAGATGACTGCCATGGGGGTTGGAGGGTTAGGGCAGTTGTGAGAAATTCTAATATGGTAGTAAGATATTTCAGGTTTCTTCAATAGAGACACCAAAACATTTGTGCCACCACGTACAGCATTTGGCAAGCCTTTACTTGGAGCAGAGAACTGAGAACTGCAATGGTCAGAAGAGATGGAACTGGCAAGTGTGAATGGATGGACTGTCAGGATGCCTAAGGAGGACATGGGCCGCCAAACTGCAGAAAAACAGCAAACAAAAGAGTGAGAACTATACATTGTGCCCAGATTGTAAGCAGAGCAATAAAAAGAGGTTTTGAGCCAGCTCAGAAATGAAGCTCAGATCGAGCTTTCTAGAGGACTGAAGCATGCCAAAAGTGTGTGGTTATGAAATGATGACTGATAAGCAGGTAAAGGATGGCAAAACTAATCCAGACATTTCCTGGTGATAAAATGGTTGAACTTTGCCACTGGGACTTGTAGGTCTCTCCAGAGTGAGACATTAAAAGAAGATTAAAGTATTCTCTGCCAGGGCAATGTGTGCATTGTAATGACTGGTTTATATTCCCAGACCCTCAATCACTATTAACCCCAGTGTTCCTTGGGCATGACAGTTTCAGATACTTCCTTTCTACAAACTATTCAAAATTGAACTGACTCGCTGAACAGTCTGATCTGAGAAAAGGAATTCCTCCTTGTCTCCCTGGGTGTTTGACTCGGACTTGTGAGAATTTTTGATTTTCTCTCTTCTGTGCCTTTCTTAGATCATTAGAGAGGAAGTCTAACAAAACCTGGATTAGTGCAGGGCTGTATGGTGCTGGCAATACCCCTGATCTAGGCAGCTTTTTCAGTGCACTGTCTATATAGATTACTACAGATTATGTCACAATAATGCACTGGATGGTATGGGGGAGCCTTTCCAGCTCCTGCCGTATCTGAACTGTGGAGCAGGTGTTTTCTAGGCTGAGCCAGGGAAGGTGTAAATATCTTGATGTTGTATTGTACATTTTCTAGCAAAAAGAACAACCTGCCAGTCATCAGGTAAGTACTAGAAGTCAAATTATCAAAGCCCCTGACTACATTCTACAGAGTAAATCTGCATTGTGGCCAACAGGATGTAGAAACACCAGGCTTTACTTGTCTTTATAAAGCAGTCAGCCAACAGCTGTTAAATTGTAATTACACTGTTCAGATGATAAGGGAGGAGACAAGGATGTCATTTCTGGAGAATCGTTCTAAAAACTGCCTTAAAAGCATAATAACTCAGTGCCAGGAAACTCCCCTAGTAAAATGTGCTATTATGGTTACCATGGCGTGGCAAGAGCTTTTGATGATAGCTGCCCAACCACAAGCAGTGCTACAAGGTTATGTTTCTCCTAGAGCATAACTCCTGTTAGAAACTCCTGGGAAAGCAAAAAAAGCTGCCATGCTCTCTTTCATGTGAAATTAGAGCAGTTTACCAACTTTTCTTCTCAGATTGCAGTTTTGACCATCTTTAGTCACAAAACATTTTTAAAAAATTTTAAACTGTCAGGAACACTTGCAAGTACTCTTTCATTCACTTACCTTACAAAGCCAAGTCTATAGGCAGTCACTTCAAGGATTGTTTTGTCTTTGAACTGTCTTGTATTGACTTTCCAAAGCATGTGCGTGTCCCAAGAACTCATCACCCCACATATTACTACTATTACTACTACTACTACTACTACTACTACTACTACTACTAATAATAATAATAATAATAATAAAATCCTTAGGAAGCAGTCTTTCTGTTCCCTGAACTGCCATGAATGATGCAAATCTATCTGACTAGAATGAAAGATAGGTTTTTCATATCACCTTACTGATTCTTCCATATCCATCTAAATATCTCCATTATTTTAAACATAACTTCATTTTTGCTTGGTTTTATCATTTGCTGGAAAATTCTGTGTAAGATCAAAAGTCAGGAATTGGGATTTTTTTTTCAATAGAACTGAGCTAATTATGCAACCCTGTTGTAAGAGCTCTAGTGGAGCATCAGCCCATTGTGCTCCCTTAATGAGACTCACTTCGGCTCTGATCAGTTTCCTGTGTTCTTTAATATCAAGTTCACATGCACCAGTCAACATAATTCACTTTCTCACTTCATCCTTATCATTATCCTTATCCATTTCACATAGAGCATAATGTGCAAGGTATGAAACCAGTGATTGTTTTGTCTGCTTTTAGACTCAAAAGTGTCCCCAGTTTTTTGCCAGGTGCATTGGGTTGCCAAGGACAAATCTATAGTTTTGCTAATAAAGAGCCTTAATTTAAAAAGGCATCTTGACATTACCTGGGTTTAGGGTGTGCCTTTTATGTGTTCTGAGATCATTTGCAACAAAATTAAAGAAGTTGTTGAATAATGCCCCAATGCACTGAATGTGTGGAGCTACCTGGGAGTTACTGTGATACTTATGCAATTTAAAATTTAGGTGTAAAGGCTAGGAAGGGGAGAAAAGCAGCTTTCAACCCTTGTCCCTTCAAAGGGCTCATTAGGAATAACCATGGCAACAGTTGCCATGCCCCATTAATCCATCACACAAGTGGCAGCACCAGCTGCTTCAAGTTGAGGCAGGAGAGGACTCTGCAAGAGAGTCTGTATTCCCCTGACTGAAAATCCTTCTTTCTTCATCTAAAATCTGCCCAGCATACACCAAATTGGTGAACTATCAGTATTTCATAGCATTGAGTTCCCCAAGTTGACCGTGCTCTAATAAAAGGAAAACACACATTAACCATTAAGAAAATCAAGAAACTGGTCAAATGCACTAAATACATTTTCTCATCTGCTCCTATTCACCATTTGTTAATGTTTGCATATTTTTGTGCTGGGTTTATTATGCTGGGTTTATTACTGTTTATACAACAGGAGTGCTTTTTTTTCTTTTCTGTTACGCTGACCATGTAAAAACTCAGTGTGAATTAGAAAATCTTCATTTCTACAAGTCTCTAGTAGTTAACACAGAGGGAAAATTAATACTGAAGCTGTTTAACTGGCCTTAAACTGTGCATTGGGAACAGAATGATACAAACTCGAACTTCTTAAAACAAGATTTATTGGCACAAACATACATGTTACAAATGTCTACGATATTCTTGGGAAATATGTTCACCACTTCAAAAAAAAATCACTGTTCACAGAAAAGTACAGTAATATCAAACTTTGTAAGTCATCACAATTTCAGCATCAAAATACATGCATTTTATCATTTATAAATGAAATTCCACTGACCTCCAGGTAAAGCACTTTAAGAAATGTCCTGGTCTCTCACAACATTATTTTTTCCTCTCCAGATAGTTCCAATAAGGTGCAAATGGATTGTTTTCTGTAGAGGCACAAATCACAGCTCCTTGCTCAGTACAGCTGAGTCTGTGAGGTGAGACATGCTGTTTCCAGCACAGACTTTCAGGTCCTTTCTGAGTGTGTTACTACGGAGCTTAACACCACTGTGTGGCCTTTAAAAGAATGCAATTAGAGATTTGGTCTGCAGTTTGGGTTTTTAAAAGGGCAACTGAAAACTTATTTCTGATTATTCCCATTACAGGAAGTAAAGCTTGAAGAATTACAAGGAAAGAGGTAGAAGAAAGGTTTTTATTTTGCACTGCCATTCCATCAGCATTTGAAACAGGCTTGGCATTGCCAAGGATACTTGTGAGGAGTAATCTCAGTAAATCCTCTTCTTTCTTTGGTGCCAGTCTAGTAACTCAGTAGCCACTCAAGATTTTGTCACTGACCTCAGACAATACAGAGCAAGACTCCAGCAGATGTCCTGATTCTGATCCTATGCTTATTCCAGTTTCAGTGTCAGAGAAGCAGGATTCACACACACACAGGGGAAAGAATTCACTGATGTCCTCAGTATGAGCACATCTGCCTTAGTCCAATGACTTGATGCCAGTGGAAGTTCTTTAAAAAAAGGGGGGTGCACTTAGTTCCACCAGGTCTGAATTTTATTCTAATCAGATCAGTGCACAACAGAACAAAAAGGTACAGCCATAAACCACATGCACTTACAAAGGTGTTTCCTGCACTTTTATCAGCCTTGGTAGGGCATTGAACATACCCAATGACAGAATTTGTTGTGGAGCCATGGGCCTTGGAGGTTTTTAAGCCTCATCAGGGCAAAACCCATGCAACTTGCTGCAACCTCAAAGGCAGCCCTGCTCTGAGCAGGACATTGCACCAGGCACCCCCAGTGGTCCTTTTCTCCCTAATTCTTTCATCATTCAAAGGAAAGGTCTTTCCTCTTCTGAATTAGAGCATGGCACAGATCCCATGGCAGGCCTGCACCTAGCAGGGACAAATGAGGGTTTTTTTGTTGTGTTAAATAGAAAAGAGAAATTTCCCTGTATGCTTAGGCACGTGTTGAAGTCACTTCCAGACCAGGGCATGCCTTGCTCCTCCCTCCAGGCTGACGAGGGTGAGATGCTACAGAGGTGAATTGATTACACAAACACCTCCAGAGGCTGCTGTTCTGTGCTAAGACCCAAGCATAAGTCATTAAGGAAAATACTAATTAGCTGGCTGTGAACTCATTTCCTGCAATAAGCATAACAAGTTTATAATAAGAGTTCATATATTGCCACTTAGAGGACTTCTTATGCTGCAAAACAAACTAAAGGTTGCTCACAGTAGACAGTGGCTGTTTCATCTCTTTCACACTCGGAAGGAGAACTTCTCACCCAAATGGCAAAAGCCTGTCTACATTTATAAGCACTTCCTTTGGAAGCTCTAGACAGTTGGTGCTTCTCCCTCAGAATGTATTTTTGCAACAGACAAAGCATGTTTTTAAGCCCCACTCTTGAGTAAGAGGTGCTAATTTCTAATCTTTCAGTGATGCTGATAAACCTAATGTGAGCAATATTTTACCATGTTTGTGGTTTGGGGAGGGAGGATGTTTCATTTACTAAAATAATTATGTTTTTCATGACAATTAGTGGGCTATCTGTAACATTTTATTGTGCAGATCTGTGAGTGTGTCATAGCAATATTGGCATTTTGCTGTCTGGGGAAAAAGTGGGTGGAACATAGATTGAAGTTAGCTTTTCTAATGAGAAAAAATAATATTCTTTCCTCTATAGGTAAGCTTTGGAAATTAATTATTTGACTACTTTTATAGCTGCCAATTGCTTAAACAACACGTAAGTAAGTAATGGTTAAACTTTATACCATAAACTTTATACCATGTCTTTACCATACATTTCTACTTTTAATCAGAATATTTCTTCCTTTGGGTTTCATGAAAGGCTGAATTTGCATTATTTAGTAGCTTGCTAGTGGCATGGTAGTCACACTGAACATTGAATTTTCAGTTCCAGCCAAGACTACTTTCATTAAGAGAAATTTTAGCAAACTTTCAGATCAACACTATGAATCTTAATAGCCAAACTTCTGAAAAAATTATGCATTGTGCATCTATGAATTTGTAGATCCATTATATGCTCTATCTCAATCCTTCATCTTACAAAGAAAATAATTGCAGCTGCTATTATTTAGTTTTACTTTAAACAAACCTGCAATGTATCAGGGAGAGAAACTGATTTAATGCTTTTAAACTTGTCCTCACAAAAAGCTCAGGTCACCACCATGTGTTCACATATTTTTGACAGAAATGTAATGTATTCAACAAAGGGATTTTTTAATCCTCACCTTAGACCATTTACAGGTGGGCAAGGACAGGTACTGGAGTGGATCAAGAGTAAGAAAATAATCATGCTGTACCAAAAATATTCCCTCACCAACCCCAAACTGCTCCAGGACAAAGTGGACTTTCAGGCTGGATCTTTACTTCCCCAGGCACTCTGAAATTCTGATTTGACTAGCCCAGGTCTTGGGCTAGAACACCCCAAATGGTGCTGTCTACAAAGGATGCTGCACCATCCTGCCTGCATGGATCTCCTGCATTGTCCAGAAAAAACCCCACCATCTGTCATAGTTCATTTTAAGTATTTGAATTTAATAGACAAGTATATTAATTTTAATACAAAAAGGGGAGTCTTAGGTAGAGCCCCTTATAAAAAGAAGTTTACTGAATATTAGCAGTATTTGATTTGGACCATTTCCCGGTTTATGACATTGTGGTTACTACAATATCCTTATTTGCTGTTTCCTCTCTTTCCAACAAAATTACAGCTATAAGAACTGTTAAATAAATTAAATTACAAGTCCAATGTTACAATGTAAGGTAACGTAGCAAAAATGCTATTGTTTAGCCTTCTTTTGTATCACATGATTTCAAGCCAAATGAAGAGCCAGGAGAGAGTGGGGGTTTGAGGAGAGCTGGGCACTGTGGGGAGGGGGTTCTGCTGCAGCCAAGGCCTACCTGAGCTCTGGCTCAGGGCAGCACTGGCAGCGTGGCAGAAGGCAGGGAGTCAACCCAGAGGGCAGAACAGCCCCAACATCCTGTGTTCCAAATACTCTACACTCCAAAACCACAGCAGCTTTCTAAGAGAACAGAAAGAGACTTGAAGAACAATGGATAAGCCAGACACTGTGAGAAGAGCAGAAGAATGGAGAAGGTTTTCTTCATAACTGTCTTTGTTGTTCTCTATGATATTTTCTCTTTGATTACAAGTACTTTGCCCTGTTAAACTTCTAGTACATGGCTTCTTTGGTTGAATAGGGTGTTATGTGCGAGCCACGAGGCTGTATTCATGTTTGAAAGCCATGCAGGTTCTGGTTTTTGCTGTAGAGAGTTAGCAGATATGATACACTCATGACAGAATGAGGTTACTGCAGGAGTGACTCATTGTTGAATAATCAAGTGTTTACTCCACCAAAACTGCATGTAACCAGACTGCCACAGTTTTCTTGCTTTTTTCTAAGATGTAGCTTTTAAATGTCAGTGCACCAGGAAGAAAGGTAAACTCCTTGGGTGGCTCAGATCTCTTTTTATGCATGGGTTTAAAGGCAGAGAGTCTTACAGCTCTCAATGGAGAAGAAAAACTACTGAGCACATCAATTGAGGCATTAATCAACTGAAGAAGGGAAATTAACTGAAGAGGAAAACAAAGTCCTTTCCTGAAGTATTTCTGAAGTAGACCAGATGGA
Organism: Luscinia megarhynchos; assembly: GCA_034336665.1. NCBI lineage: Eukaryota > Metazoa > Chordata > Aves > Passeriformes > Muscicapidae > Luscinia > Luscinia megarhynchos. Next base: position 19,804,717 of record CM067572.1, on the reverse strand, counting down.
GAAAGAAAAACCGGTGTGAGGTTCTGGTTTGGTTGATTCAGGCATCCCAATCTAGAATCTCTCCTGACAATAATGTTACCATTTGAGAAACTTTCAGCCAATAATTTCTTTACAATTCACTTTTTTCAAACTACTTGCTTCAGCCTTTTAATTTTGCTTTTAAATAAACTAATTTGAGGGTGCTTTGTGCTTTCTCTGGCTCAAATGTATCTTGTCTAGCAACAGGGACCTAAATCAGGAGAGGAAGAGCTGGCTGGAAGAACATCTCAGTCTTTTGATGAGATAGAGGGCCAAAGGTTATGATCTGTTAAAGGTCTAAAGTTCAGGATGAAAATCCAGATCAAAGAGACTTTGGGGCCTTTCTCTAATACTCACTGTGTACATTGGGAGAGAGCCCAGTGCCTTATATGGCTGCTGGTTCAGCCCTCTTCCCTGTTTAAAGGGCAGGAGAAGCAGGGCTGGGATGGAAATCCTGGATTGTACCCAAGTGCTCCCTTAGGTTATTTGTGAAGGTCTCCCACCAACATGCAATCAAGGTGCTCTCTTAATAAAATAATACATCATGCATATTCCTTCTGTGTGGACAATCTCCCACAGAATAGAGAAAATTCACTCTGAAAAAGCATGAAAGAGCTGAAATCAAGCTTCTAAAAGTTCCTGAAGTTTGAGTCTCCCATGGTTGATGCCCTTCTGACAAGCAGACATCACCATTTTGCAGATATTCTCTAATATCGACATCAAGAACTTGCTCTTAAGAGCTAAAATCCATTGTATTCAGACAAGAAATAGTCCAGCTGCTCATAAATATTTAAGTTGGGTGAAGCCCTGTCAGAGGAGCAGTGACAGAAACTAGTAGAATATGATAGACAGAAATTAGTAGAATTCTAAAAGGTCTTGCTACTCAGACCAAAGCACAGCAGATTGAGGTTGTTCCAATTCACTCCTTGCACAGCCAATAATGTCCTCCTCTTCCATTACTGAGAGTTTAAGTCATTTATTGCAGATCACTGTCTAAAAAGAAAAAAGCCAAATATTTTATTTGCCTGAACTGTTCTCGGGGCTAACATCATGCAGGTTCCAACTGAGTGAAGAAATCCGACTGACTACATTTCTAAATCACCCCTTGTCTTACAGACCCTAGGTTGCATTGAGAACCTTTATCAGATTCTCCCATCCTCCTTCTAATAGTATTGGATTAGGTTTGACTCTGCTGGATTGACTGTGCTGTTATGTAATGCTGTCCAGTGAAAATCAGGTCAAGTACCTTGCTGGGGCTTCCACTCTAAGCTTTCCTGCCGAGTTCTGTGCAAGACTGGTTTTGGGTTTAAAGCTGTTACTTTGTTGTGTGTTACTACAACATGAGCTGAATTTGAGAGAAAGTGTAACGCCCAACAGAACCTCAGCAGCCTGCTGGCAGTGGGTGCAAGCAACACTTATTCAAGCTCAGAAGCTGATGTGGGATCATTTACAAGATCACTGAGAAGGGCGTGGCACAGGCTCTGACCAGCTGTTAACCCCTTCTGTTGTTGGATGCTGCTGGGAAGAAGCAGCCTTGAAGCCTTGCCTTTCTCAGCCCTTACAAGGACAAGAAATTATACCAATGATTATACACCTGCAGGGTGCGTGAGCACCATGTGAGTGTCTGATGTTTTGCAGAAAACATGTTTTCAAAGAGGTATTGCCTTCTTGGACCAATGAGTGACCAATGAGTGTTTTCTATTTTGTTTTTCATGTACTACCCTATATAAGTGTAGTGTTTCTTTAAATAAAGCTCTCTCTCTTTTGCTTCTCCATTGCACGAGGAACTATGTTGCATTATCCTTTTCACCACTCACCTACAGCCTAAAATGCAACACCCTTCCTTTCAGCTGTGCTGTGTGTGAAGGGCATCTCCTGCTGCACAGCCTCTGAGATGTACAGCTGTGCTCCAGAAAGCAGAGGAGGAGCTTCTTGTAAGGATGGAATATGCAGATATCAAACAATATCTAATTCTGGATAAAGCTATCCAAAGCATTGCTTCCAGCCAGAAGAGGCTGCAGTTTGTCCCCAAGGTGGCAGTCAGAAAGCAATGGCCTTGGAGTCCTCTGAGGGTTTGCCAAGGGGTCACTAAAAGGAAGCCTTGTGTGGTGTTCTACCAGCCCAATGGAAGGGTCAAGGCAGTGTTAGTGGGGCAGAGCAGGAGCTGAAATTCTCATTGGTGGTGACCCAACAAGAATGACTTCAGCTTTTCATGGGAAATTTGCAGTTGTACCTGCACAGACATTTCAAAAGTAGAAGCAGTGAGTGGAAAGCAATCAGTCCTGGTCCCAGCACAAGTAAGATCTCCAGCTGTGTGTACACAGATTGTGCCCTGCACCAGTCTGCACATACGTGATACTGCTGTACAGTCTGTGACCCTGAACAGTCCTATTTTACCATATCCTCCCTGCTGAAGGTGTAACCCTCTGCAAGAGCAGCTGAGCTCCGTGTGCACCAGGGAAAGATACACTTGTTCATGCTTCCTGGGCTGAATTAGAAAGGTTACATGGCTTATCTCACCAATTACAACCAACCACTACAGCACAATAGTAGTAAACATTGAGCATTCACGAGCACACTGTGGGCGAGCAACTTTGAAAAGTTAAACACATTAATTTGCCATATTTCATTACCACACAGAAGGAAATAGTCTCTTCACAAACATTCTACAACCCACTAGAAGGCAGGTTCCTTAACTGTTCCTTGCAAATTCTCACTTATATTTAGCAGTCATCCCCATTAGTTACAGTTTTGAGAGAGAAGGGATCCACATTCCCCGAAGAGCAGTTCCTATTCTCCACTCTCACCTAAAGGTATTATTTGATTATTAACTTGCTTGAACTACATTAGCTGGGAGGATGTGAGCTTTGTATCCTTGTAGCACTTCCACTGCAGTTTCACTTGGGAGCTTTGTGTGTTTGTAGCTAGAGGATTCAAACTCTTTAATGTGTATTTGCAGTCCTATCAGCTGAGTATCAGTTCAGCCTCCCGGAGGAGAAGGAACATCTGCATTAAGGCTCAGTATCAGCATTTCACCTTCCTGATTGCACCAGCTCCAGCAACAGCCATCCTCATCTCATGACTGTTCAGTAGAGAAGCCCTGTGAGGACACCAGGGTCAACAGGCATGTGGGTGGCAAGGTCTCACTCTTAGATAATTCCTCCATATCAGCTATCCAGTTATCTTAGCAGTTGGAAAAGGCTCCTGAAGTTGGATGGCTCATTCCTCTACCAGTGAAAGCTCATTTATACACAGCCCCCAGCTGTGTCACCTCATGGAGTCAGCCTTTCATCACTGCTACGATTTTTGTCCAGCCCATGAGGATTTCAGAATTGTTTGTGTTCTCACACAGCTGAAGGGCTGAAGTGATCAGGGCAAACCAGGGAGTATCACATCAGTAACTTTGAATATTCTGCTTCATTAGCACTGGGGCTACTTATGACTTAATGATATGAAGCAGTAAATGTGATTATAAAGTGATAAATCTTTAGGGAAAAATGCAACTTGACCTTTCAATTGATCATCATCATCTGCAAAATTCTACTTCAGCACAATTTATATACAGATTCACAGCAACAAACTGGTCAGGCTCTCCATTTTTTTAAATCTAAAACCTTGTCAAGAGAGATACTCCACAACGGGAATGTTTACACTACTATTATCACTGTTTCTATTCTCTAATTAAATTGCAGACAAAAACCCCCAACCCATCAAATTATTATTTTTTTAATTCCATGAATTCTTTTTCAAAATTTTGAGAGAGTTATCCTAAGAAGAGCCTTTTCTGAATTTCCTGACTCAAAATTTGATTAATTCATTTTTAGTTTGGTTAAGGATGATTAAACTATTCACTGTTTCAAAAAGAAAGAAACAAGAAATTCAAAAGAGCATACAGTAACTTCCTCTCAAGCCATAATATATAATTTCTTCTAATTACTAATTACATAAAATGCTAATTTAAATGCTAATTTAAATTAATTGAGTGCAATTGGTATCTTAGATGAGCACTTTACAAAGATGACACTATAGTTTATGAACTGTCCACATGCACAAATTAAAATATATATATTTTTTAAAGCGTATTAACACCACTATTTTGAACAGTGTTTCTGTTCCTGCCTCTTCTCCAGGAAAGCTTTGTTAGGCACCCTTCCCTTTCTCAGCCTCTCTCCCCTGTTCCCCCTCCCTTCTTCCTGATTTTTGAACCATCCTGGCAGTGGGGACCATTTCTACACGCTGCTGCAGAGGCAGCTTCCTCCAACAGAGCTGGGCAGCCACAGACATCACCAACACTGCCCATGGGCTTTAGGTCAGGGCCTAATAATTGGGAATTGGTATTCAAGAGATGTCCCATGAAACCTGACAAATGGTACACCTTGAGTTTTCAGCAGGAGACTGTACCTGAGTCATTGTGATGCTTGTATTACCACTTCTGCATTTCCCTTGGCTTTTTCAGGGCTGTGTTAACTAATGCTTTTTATCATACCATTTTTTTCTTTCTCGTGCCATATTGAGGCCATCTTGGTTATTCAGAACACCATGAGGTGTTTTCCTATATGGAAAAAAATTAAATGCATGAAAGATGATAACCCAGTCTTAATTTATTTTCTGCGGACAACGCTTTTAGACTTGGATTCTACATCTAATCTCAAAAAAGTCCATGTTTGGTTGGCTAAATTGAAATATGATATCTTACATGAATACTATAGGTAACATTCTCTTCAGTGGGAGTAACAGACACATCTGACAATGGATTTTGCCATCCAACTTCAGGAGCTCAGATTGAGAATTTTGGTCCTTTTATTTGCTGCAAACTTAGATTTGGGTCCAATCCACCTGACAGTGTCCCTTTAAACAGGAGCTTCCCCACAGCTGCATTCTCTGATTCTGAGATGTTTTAGGATACTTTTCATATACTACAGTTTCTGAAGGTCAGTGCATACACATTTTAAGACACGGTGATTAGACAGTGTATGGAACTACTTGGCAGTATTTAGCTGGTACAGTTTCTTGTGGAAACAACAGAATTCCAAAATACACCACACTGAATGCTTATGGGTTATTAGAAGCAAAAATCCCAAGACATCGGGAATTAAAAAGCGGAGTTCAACAAAGGAACACTGATATCGTCGGTTGATATGAACAAAGTTGTGCCAAGTCTTCCTTCTTTGCTTTTTCAAGTGGAGAAATAAACTGGGAAATGAAGCAGAAGGAAAGAAAAAACAATTTAAAAGACAAAAACTAGGAGTTATTAAGAGTTACTGTTGTGCTTTATCTTACAGCAGCCCCTGCAAAGCCGTGTGTTGTATTGCTTCCTCCAGCAACAGAAGCAGGCAGCTTGGGACATCTCAGCACCCATGGCAGCTTGTTGCTGTGAGGAATGGTTCAGTTTGTCTGCATCTACAGCCACCCCTCATGGAGGGCATGATCTTGCTCCCACTCCAGTCACAGACTGGAAAATCATGCAGGCCTTGTCTAACAGTACTTGGATGCTTGATGTCTATAGGATTTAAACATACACTTGAGAGCTACTGTAAATAAATACAGCATTGATTTAAATACACAAGGTCCTTCCTGAAGCTGCAGCCTTTAGGCACTTATCACAGAAAGATCAAATAGACTGGAAAAATAATTTGAACAACAGGTACACTCGAATCTCACTGAGCTGGTGCAAGATCTCACTGTGGTGAGCCACAGCCTGGGTTCAACAATGTGACACCCAAGTTGTGATTAAAAACATAACCCTAAACTCAACCTAACCCATGTCAAACCTGCACTGTCTTTTTTGGTTTTGTTTTTTAACTTACCAGGAAAGACATTCAGCATTTTAAACCAGGAGTGAAACAATGTTCTTACTTACATGTGTTTCAGCCTAAAATTCTGTGGAGGAGTTATGAGCTATCTTAACTACTTTCTACTTTCTTGTTAAGACTCACATAATGCTCAATGAGGAATGTATACCCAGCAATTAGTTCAATGGCTGCACATCTTCTTTTGCCTGGTTGCTGCACTAGACTGCAGAGCAAGGGCCAGTCTTCCTCCTACAGTTAATTAATATCTAACCATTTCCCACTCTTGCTGTATCAGTGTTACGAAACCCTGGAATTATTCTGGGTCACTCTGGTGCCAGCATTCATAAGGCTAATAAACTGTCACATGTATCTCATTCCATTTAGTCATGTTTACAGGTGATCCTGTAAGCCTTCTTTACAGCAGCAACAGAGGAAAATGGAAACATGCTGAATACCAGGCATGTAACTTGAGAGCTGGGAATTAACTCACATCCACAATCTGGCCTTCTGGTGAATCTCTTCTGGGTTACCACCTGCATTTTGTATCTGAAGAAATCTCCCTTTTAGGAGTTAATGCCATATTACAGTTATGTCACCTAACAGCTGTTGCTAACACAGGGTTACATAAATGAAATGTTCAGTTCCTGTCATTACAAGGTCCCTGAGTCCCAACCAGCATGACTGCTATTATTCATTCATAGCTAACTTCCCTGCAACAACAGTGTGGAATAAGATGATCTTTTGAGAAAATAAATCAGTGAGACTTTGGGCCATCTTTTAACAACATTTGGGCATTTGAGGTGCAAAAGGATTTTCAGAAACGCTGACATCTCAAATTCTAGCTGATATGGCAGAAATCAGGCACCTACACACTTTTAAAAAATTCATCAGATGCCTGTTTGACTGTGTGCCTTCATCCTCTTTTTATAGACATGAGGTATTTCAGGAACTTCTTAGTAGAAAACACCAGGACTGTGTCACTCATCATAATGAAAGGAAGATCTCTACATAGAAAGGGAGAGCTCTTAATCCTAGGGAAAGTTATGTAACATGCTAATGTAAAAAACATTAAATGTCAACAAATTCTGCCAATATGTGTCCAGGGAGTTTGCAGTAATTCTCACTATAAAAGCATAACACTGGAAGGGAAGTTTCACAAATTAATCAGTTTAAATATTTCATATCAATTTTTTTTGTTGCTTTGGTTTTTAATGTAACAGCCATTCTTAAGTCACAAGCTACTGAGATCATAAATAAAAGAGAAAATGAATTACTCACTTATAATTATAATGAGAATGACTGCGCATACTACACCAAGGATGATCATCATCTATGAAAAGAAAGTTATAAGAAAGAAAAAGAGAAAGTCAGGCTTTCGCACAAAAGGCATTAACTCCTCAATTTTTTTTGCTTTTACTTAGTGACTCATTTCTCATACTTTTAACTCTTGTAAAGACTCACAACAGACTTGTTAAGGCCCCAAATTTAGTGTTGGTTTTAAAATCAACAATGGACACGGCCTCTTATCAAAGCTGGCCAGTCCTTGCCTGTCAGCTAAAGATGCAGTGACCAACCTCAACCATTCCCAGCAGTAAAGAAAAACTCAATTTCCAAAGTAAAGCAACTCCAGTGGCTGGGTTCACACGTGGCCATTCACCCTTTTATTCCAGAGCCACCTCATCTCTTTTCCCAATGTTCCTGAAGTCAGTGAAGGGGCAGCTGGAGATGTCTAAACCCAGCAGCTCTTTGTGCTGCTCTGTGTGCTGGTGCTGCTGAGACAGGAAGCCCATGCTAGCCACAACAGTTGCCATACCAGTTGTTGCTATCAGGTTTTCCTGGAAACAGCTCAGGGCAAAGCAGGAGCTGCTTCCCCAGGCACAGAAGAGCAGAGGCAGCTGTGCCCAGCCCACACCTGCACAGAGCTGCCTCAGAGCCTCCACCTGGGCTCTGAAAAGGTGAAAGCTAATGAGCCCTCCAGGGATGCTGCAGGCCAGTTGCCACTATTACCCCAGTGGATAGAAAGAGTGAAAAACAACAAACATGGGCATGTCAAATCAAGGTCTTCATTCCTCCTAACATGAGGACAGAGCCAGCCATTGGTTTGCAGGAGATTTTTTTTTAAATTTCTTCCCTCAATTTCCAGAGTTTGGGAGTCAGAGGAAGGACAGGGAGATTGTTTGTCAGGGAAAGCAGGAAGGGAGAATGAGGAAAGGAGAATGAGGATGGATTTGAAGGTCTAGTGTAGTGCAGGTCACTGCTGTGACTGCAGCCACGTGCGGGAACCTAACTCAAAATATGTTTTATAGCCCCCAAAAGCCCTGCTTCCTGCACTTCTGGGCATATCAATTGGGCAACAGCTAAAAGAGGCCCAGAGGACCTGCTCAGATGAATTTCTAACCTAGATCCTCTTATTTCTGGAATGCTTGTACATGTAGTTTACCCAGAATATTTTGTCTTGCTTTACATTTCATAGTGCTGTGGATTGATGACAACAGTCTGGCAAGGGATACATGTGGGATTCTCCCTTGGGCACAGCTAGTTTTATATGGGTGGACACAAGCAGTCAGCAGGAAAGTGGTATTGGGAAATGGAAATGAAGCTGAACTTTTGGCACAGTGGTCGTGGTGGTGCATGAGTAAGAAGAAGCAAAGACATGAGTCTTAGAAGAAGAGTAAGAGGAGATGAAGTTTCTGGGTCCAAATTTCAAAAATACTGGAGGAGTTCTGAAAAACGAGAGTGAGATTCCCCCTGCTCTTGGGAAAGGATTAGACTTTGAAGGCAGCTGGTTGATGAAAGTCCTGCTTTATCCAAACCAGCCCCTCTTCATAAGAGACTGTAATTTCCTCCCTTCTCAAGCAGTTTGTGGAATCTAGTTTTGGGTATTTCTTTTATGGTTTACCCTCTTGAAGAAAAATCAAATCAATAATGATCCCCACAAGGAAAAACTTCTTTTCTCCCACTGCTAGAATTCACTGCACCTGATGAGGTTTTGTGGTTCCCACAGAGAACTGACATGAATTGACATTAAATGCTTTCCCATCCCTATTTGAAGGCACTAGGGAAAAGCCAAGAATTGCGTACAAGGGAAGCATCAAGAATTGTATCTACATTTTATATACTGCAGAATATATGGGTTCTGGTAAAGGTCAAAGTTGCTTGAGTTCTGGACCCTCAAGGTCAATGCACCTCTTTCTCACCTTGAGGAGAAGAGATGACTCAGAGGTGCCATCCTGCAGGCAAAGTCCCACTGAATGCAATGAAGCAATTCCCAGCAATGATTTCTATTCCTTACCTTGCAATTTTTCCACCAGTATTTCCTCTTCAGTTTGGCTGCACTAGTTTCAAACTGTGAGGCACCTGCTTGCAATGCATCTGCCCGGTTGTCCAGCTCTGACAGCTTCTGGTCCCTCTCCAGCACCTTGTCCACGTTCATCCTCATGATGTCCACCACCTGTGAAGGCACAGACACACCTGGTACTCCTCCCACGGGCAAGCTGAGGGACACCCACCTGGTCACACACTGGAATGTCACACCTCATCCTAAAGCCAGCCATGTTGTGTGATGGGATTCCCTGGGCAGTGCCCCAAAATCCCACTGTGGGAACACACTCAGTGAGCTACACTGTGTTGGATGCCCTTCAAGGTAGAAAGCAAAGAGACAGCATGAAATACCACAGTTTCATTGAAGTTCTTGACTTCTTCTAGGTTGCATTTTGGCTACAGGAGAGCGATGAAAAGGATAATGCAACATAGTTCCTCGTGCAATGGAGAAACAAGACAGAGTTTATTCGAAGAAACACTGCACTTATATAGGGTAGTAGGTGCAAAACAAAACAGAAAAGACTTATTGGTCCAAGAAGGCAACACCTCTTTGAAAACATGCTTTTTGCAAAACATGATGTAGGACGTGTACAGCTCTGTGATCAACAACAGGTGTTAATAATTGTTATAATTTCTTTCTCTTGAGCAGGTTGAAAAACCCAAGGCTTCAAGGCTGCTTTTTCCCTGATTCCCAGCAGTATCCAACAACACTTTTATAGTGATACAAAAACCTGATGAAGGTCTCCATACCACACTTTGAATGACATCACTAAAGACCAGCCATTATTTCCTTTGTACATGTAATACCTTCCTTACATGAGGCAGAGAAATCAGCCAAGTAAAGGCTGCTCTAAAGGGTACTGTGTGCATTTCCTTATCAAAGAATTTTCTCATTCTGCAGATCTTTTGGGCAAGATGACTCCTCAGCCATGATTTGAAGTTCTACTTGTAAATGAAGCAAGTTCAGCCTGAAGAGTGGCAGAGAGCTCATGGCTCCTTATTGCACAGCCAACACACAACAGGCAAGGGATGTTCATGCATGTGTTTTATACATTGGGTAAGGTGAAAATCCTCTTCTAGCAACCCAATAACTGAATGGAAATCCTGTAGAAATTCACCACTAATTCAAATGTCAGACAGCATCACAGTCTCAGTAAAGTTATGTCCAATTTTTCTAGCAGTGGGTGAGGCTGATTTCCTGTTAAATCTCACTCTCTATAATAAGGAATTCCATGTTATACATATTTAACAAAACTTAACTATTACCTGTATAAATCCAGAATTATTTAAAGGATACATTATTCAAATACAGTGAAATGAAATTGGTAGTGAAAGAATCTTTAGTAGGACTGGCAGAAGGTTTCAAAAAATTTGTTTCACTTGTCCCCCAAACTTAAACCAAAATTAAATATATTTTGGGCAATCTAAATTTTCTTACTTGCTTTTCCAAACCAAAACCTTCCAAGCACTTAACTTCATACAAAACAATAAAAACATTTTAAAGTATTGATTTCTCAGCTAGTATTTAGTTGAATTGTATCTACAATGATTTGTAGTGAAAATGCTGAACTATTTGAAAATGCTGAAACAAAATACTCCACTATTTCCTACCCATTCTCTTAGCTTTTTGGAATTTTGGTGGGGTTTTTTGTCATTTGTTTGTGGGGAGGTTGTTTGGTTTTTTGTTTGCTTGTGGGATTTTGGGTTGTTTGTTTCTTTTGGTTTTGTTTTGGTTTTTTTTTGTTTGTTTGTTTCTCCAGAACTACTCATTGAATCTAGCCTGGCGGCAGTGAACACTTTTCCAGGTGAGATTTCATTTTTGTCAAATAAATAAATGTTTGCCTGGGCTTTAGAAAATGAGCCCTACAACGTCTAGAGGAATCAGGTGGGAAAATCCAATAGAGGAATAGCTGAAATACTCTGTGGCCATTGGTGTAGCATTAAAAATATCGGCGATTTCGTGCAGACTAAAGGTTTCCTGCGCTGGCCAGGGCTCTGCTGCCACCTGCGGGTGATGTCCCCACCCGGCAGGGAAAGAAAATATCCGGGAAAGATTGGAGGGAAAGGGCAAAGGAATTTTAAAATTTTATTTTATTTTATTTTATTTTATTTTATTTTATTTTATTTTATTTTATTTTATTTTATTTTATTTTATTTTATTTTATTTTATTTTATTTTATTTTGTTTTATTTTATTTTATTTTATTTTATTTTATTTCATTTTATAATTTATATGTGTTTATATTCATTTCAATTTAATAAGTATCTTTATGGTACTGACGTCTTAGGATTTTAGCTTTCATATTTTTCAGATAATGTAGTGTTTCAGTGGGTAACTCTAAAACTCCATAACCTGCCAGCTTCTGCTCTCCCATTTTATTCAGACAATTCCTCTCTGGGTCTGAAACTCAAGGACACCTCACTGTCTCAGGCCCCTAAAAGTATAAACAAAAGTGATTTGGGGGGAGCAAACTGGGGGTAAATTACTTCATTACCTGAAGCTGTAATTGGAGGATTAACGCCCAATATGTAAAGAGACCAAACTTATATCTGTCTGAAAAACTCATGACCATTGTCCATTTGGGGTGTAGCCTCTGAGGCTTCTGACTGCCCAGGTGTATCTATTGAAGGCCTTTAATAAAAAGCTCCTTTGTTCTCTAACTCTATCTAGCCTCTGTTCCAGGTAGCCACTCCAAGGCATCAGTACAACAATTCATCAAGATGGGATGTCTGAAATGCACATCCAGGGTAGATCACATATATAAATTTGTAGACCTTGCAAATCAGTGTATCTAACAAAGATGCTTCGATGAGAGGCTTAAATGCATGGTGTGACATCTCCCTATTCTAAAGTACTCTCTCCAAATGAGCCTAATTTTAATTCGCAGATGTTTTAGATGTGGCAACTCAAGGCAGCATAAAGCTTTCTGGTCCCCTACTGTAAGGCTTTTAAGATGTCTGGTCTTCTGGCCTAGCAAAATATCAGCACTATGTAAAGATATTAAGTTTAAAAAATTACAAATATGCATGTTAAGGGTATTGAGAATACATAAAAGGTATATAAAAAGTAAAAAAATCATCATGGCATCACCACACTGGATTCCTCAGTGTTACAAACCACTGTCACCCCAGCGACCTCACAGTGCTGGAAGTGCCAGTTTGCCTCCCTTGGCTACCCTTATATCGTGATTTCCCTGTTAAAAAGGACCTGCTGACCACGTGCTGTCAACTCCAAACCCGTGAAATATTCTTCATTGGAAGAGTGATTGTGTGCTGGAATCCTCTGCCCAGGGAAGGGTGGAGTCACCTGGAGGTGTTTAAACAAAGCCTGGATGTGGCACTCAGTGCCATGGTTTGGCTGATGGGGAGGTGTTACGTCATAGGTTAGACTAGATGATCTCAAAAGGTCTTTTCCAATCTAGTTCATTATCTGTTTCTGTGTCAACTGCATTCTCTCTCTTAAATAAAAGGTAAAACCCCCACAAATCCTGAATTTCACCCACATAATCCTCAAATCCAAGCATTACTCATTGTCTACTCATACTGGACAAGATTATGTGGTCTCCCAAAAAAATCAGATTTTTGTGGGTCTCAGTGAAAGAAGTCAGAGTACAGAGTACCTTAAACACAAAGCTGGGGTTCACTATCCTCATTGATGCCATCTCTATTGATCTACTTGAAGAGCCCTATGTGTCTGACAGACATCACTCATTTTAACATAATAAAAGGCAATTATTATAATATTTTAGGGACAGTTACTTTTGCTGTCACTCACATAAACAATTACAGGACCACTGTGATACAACATGTTCAGGGTAAGAAGTTTATTTCATTATTCTGACCAAAGACAAAAGCTAACATGTAACATTCCTTTCCCCACTGGAAGAGGAAATAAAGAGACAGAGAGAGAACCTAGTCTAGACATTTCTGCAGGCGTTTCTGCAGCCAGAAGGATGTTGTGAACACATCTGAGCACCAACAATGGGGAGACCAGGAAGTCACTATTCCGGATTTTCAACAAAGAAAACCTTCTCAAAAAGATAAATCTCATTTTGACAGGTGTATTTAATTCATTTAAGAAATGCATTTGAGTTGCATATTTTGAGGTCTTCTCTACTATCTCTAAAGCATGCCCGAAGCTTTTGAAAACAGAGGCCTTTATGCATGTAAATATATATTTTCTAATGTGTATTTTATCAAATTGGCATTTAAGAATCACACAAGCTCTGTGCACTTCACCATAAAGAGTAAGCAATGAGTTACTTCAGTCTTTGGAGGGGTTTAACAATATTTTTTCCTTAATAGGGCACAAATGTGGACACTGCTGAAGGCTCAGGGAAAATTCCACCTCAGATTTCTCTCAGGCTGTTGGCTTTCTCAGCTCCAGCTCAGATCTTTCCCAGGCTGGAGACTTTCTCAGAAATAAACAAAAGAAGGAAGAAGAAATAACATAGACTAACACCTAGTGTTGATCACAGAGCAGTGTGTGTGCTACATGATGTTTTGCAGAAATCATGTTTTCAAGAAGTGTTGCCTTCTTGGACCAATGAGCCTTTTCTATTCTCTGTTGTACAATCTATCCTATATAAGTGCAGTGGCCTTTCAATGAACCACTTCTTTCTGCCTCAGAAGAAGTCGTGTGTGGGTGTGGGTGTGGGTGTGGGTGTGTGTGTGGGGGGGTGTGTGTGTGTGTATGTGTGTGTGTGTTGCTATATTTGCCGTTCCTAGTCTGATAGCAACATGCAAAGGCACACAGCAGGTGTGTAAGGATGCTGCAGCTGATTCTGCCCTCCTTCCATACTCAGGGGCTGCACCCATGAGCAGTGGGGTGCTCACTGTTCCCATTCCCAGAGCAGTTGGATGGGCACTGGCATTACAGCCAAGACAAGAATTTAAGGATCCAAGCTGGAACAGGCATATGGTTCTCCGAAAAGGAGTGGGGATTTTTTAAAGATGCTGTTATGACATCATGTGTGGTGCTTCTCTTTGGGAATGAATTGTGATGATCAATGGAGCTCTTGCTAATGAACACCGTCCTCAGGGCTCAATTCTGATGGCTTTAATCTATCCACGAGCAGCTGATGGCCTGTCTGTGAAACAGTCTGTGAAATCAGCATCTAACCTTTAGGAGTGCAGGAACACACTACAAGAGCTGCTTTCACTATGACATTTCCTCCTAAACAGACTGGGAGGAATTCCTGAATTGGCACCAGTGCACACATTTAATCTGCAGAACTGTTGCTGGTACAGGGATGTTTATATTCAGGATCTCTCTTGCACTGTCTGCCTCCTTTGATAAATCTCATTTCTCAGACCGCCTTCAGATGAGTAGGAGTTGCACACGGGAGGAAACTGCCCACAGCAGCACCCTTGTGCTGGAGCCACTTACCTCGTCCACCTGGGCTTGTGTCTGCTGCAGCCTCTTGTTGCTGGACACATTGGTGGCAGGAGGGGGCCCTGCAGCCCCTGCAGCAACGCTGGGACCCTGGGCAGAAGCTGGAACAGACCTAGAGTAAAACCAGAGAACCTATGTGACCAAAACCATCTTTACCTGTTCACTACCCCTTTTCTGGAACTGGTTAAAGGTACCTATCTTTTCAGAGAACTTCTGAAGTTTCAAAGCACCTTCTTCTTCTTCAGAGAACTTTTCCATTGTTTCTATCCATGTCTTCCATTCCTGGATCACAACCCTACCATTCCACTCCATTCCACTCCATTCCACTCCATTCCATTCCATTCCATTCCATTCCATTCCATTCCATTCCATTCCATTCCATTCCATTCCATTCCATTCCATTCCATTCCATCTTATATCACAATCAGTTTTCACACTATTTCTTGATGGGACTTAATCAAACTCTTCCACCTCCCCTGCTGCTTTTTTAAATAGCAAACAATTCAGATTACCTACCGTAAACTGATCACAGGCCTGACTAGGAGGGCAGAGCTTATGTTCCACTAAGGAAACACACTCTGCTCTGGGGACCTTGTGGTAATGCAGTAAGAGATGGGCTGCAACCCTGTCTTCCCTCTCAGTGCACTGAGTAAAGCACTGCCCTGCTCCTCTCTTTGGACTTCATCAAGCAAAGATAAACAGAAGGAAACAAATGGAAACAGGAGGAGATTACAGCCCTCACAAACAGAAGGAGCGGAGAAAGAAAGAGAAGAGGAAGTGGGGGTGAGAATTGCACACATATGGGGTCAGTCATCCCTGGCATCCAGCAATGCTGACCCTCCCCAGCCCTGGGCACCAAATGCCCCACTAGAGCAGCTTCAGTGAACAGAGCCCTGATCTTCTGCACAGCAGCTCTTAAGCTTCAACACTGGCTTTCTCCAGTTTGCCCTATAACCAAGGACAAACAAAGTGTCTGAAAAAATCCAACAACAGATCTGGTCTGTCTCAGAGTATGTGCTTATGCAGACAAATCACCCTCGAGCCTGAGCAAGGTCCCTGAACCTCAGGCAGCCATCCTTCACACCCACCCTCTAACCTGGGAAACCTCCTCTCTTCTTTCAAGGGACCCCTCTCACCCCTTCCCACAGGCAAATACAACCCTTCCTGAGGAAATCCCTGAGCATGTGAACTGAAAAATATGACAAATCCCACTCATGCATTACCAATGCCTTCCCACAGTGACAGACTGAGAGAACACAGTGTTTCTCTGTGAATCATTCCCTTCTATATCCTGGGGTCTGATTAATGCTGCTGGAATTACGGCCTCATTAATACACTGTCAAAACAGTGCCTGGGGCACTAAAGTTAGCTCCCCAAAGGTACCTTCAGCTGCAAAATTCAGTTTGACAGTTGTTTTGGGTTGCACTACAGGCTGTGGCCAGAAATGTGTATTCTATCACCATCTGTTGGAGCTGGGTGGGGCAGTGACCCTTATCTCCGTGGCACATATTATCTGCTAATGGGCCATCTTTAAAACCAGCTGGGGCAATCATCTTTATTTTTCCCACAATCCACCCTCCCTCCAGGAAGATATCATCTGCTGCTGGGCCATTGAGTCCCAGTGCATGACTGATAAAATTACATCATCCCACTGGGAGATGCTCCAGCCAGGGGGAGGAGACAAGCCTTTCCTACCTAGATAAAAACTGAGATTTGGACAGCAAGTTACCTTCTTTCCACTGGATTCCAGAGGAGAAGCCAGACCTTTCCACATCATTCCTGGACCTTCAGAGGAAAACTGCACCTTCTACAGGAGCACTGCTTCAGCTGAACCACATCTGCCCCTGCAGGAGGATGCAGCCACCATTTAATGGGACTGCTACCAACACCCTGACTGACTGACAGGGTGTCAGCTTGGATTCTGACTCTGTCAGGGTTAGGATTGTTCTCTGTAATACTGCATTTCTGTGTTAATTTTCCTAGTATAGAACTGTTATTCCTAATTCCCATATCTTTGCCCGAGAGCCCCTTAATTTCAAAATTATAACAATTTGGAGGGAGGGGATTTACATTCTCCATTTCAAAGAGAAGCTTCTGCCTTTCTTGGCAGACACCTGTCCTTGAAACCAGGAAAACAGTATTGCCTGAGGGCTGAGATCCCTGTGGATAGCACTGACCCTCAGAAGCTCCCAGAGGTGGAGCAGCTGTTTGCAGACCTGCTGTAGCTTACACTTCACTTTTTAACTGGGGCTGAGAATGTCATTAGCAAGCTTGAGCTGAAAGAGAAGGAATTGAGCCATGCACTACTTGCTCATCCTTTGAGGACCTCATGGCCACTATTAAAAACATAAAGAACAGATGCTGCTGCCACCTGCAAGAGAATCACTCCATCCACTGCCATGGGCCAGCATCCCAACAGGATTTATTTCGAGTTGTCACAAAGGAGAAAAGTCTGCCTATAATGTACATCACACGCAACACAAAATGAGATCTCCCTGGAGCATCAACAGCCTCAAAGGGTGATCCTGGTACAACAGAGCTAAAGTTGAAATAGTAGAATTTCTGTGCATTTAAGGAAGTAAATAGGCATTTTCCCAATCAACACAAGCAGACTTTTTCCTGTAGAAACACTGTGTCACTACTGCAAACATCAAGGGAGCTCCTCTCTCGAGTTATGCACTGTTAGAATCTCAGAGACTACAGAAAAGGAGTATGTGAGAAGAGGCTTTCCCTGCCACATGTTTTGCTGTAAGCAGAGCTTATAAATTCAGTGATGTTCTTGGTCAGAGCTATGAGAGAACTCCAAAGTTTGGAGCTCTGCCATGTACCTTTTCTGCCTAGTAATTCTCATATTTTTGCACCTCCCAAGCGCTCCTTAAAATGACTTGACATACAGTAGGCATTCTCAAGGCTGCTCTCTCCCAGCATTCTTACTGCCATCTAATTTGGTTTCAACTGCATTTTCTGGGGCTTTTCTGCTCCCTGCACAAGGGAGGAAATGATGGGAAGAATGGGTGTTTTTACAGTTGCCCTGATGATCCAGCAGGAGTTACTGCAACCACCAGAGAGATGACAATCTTTATGCTGAGGCACAGCAAGCTGGTAACATACCCATCTTAATTAATTACCAAAAATCTAATCCAAGTTTTCTGGTAAAGAAGGGAACTGAAGGCTTGCATCACTTGAAAGCATAGACATTCTCTGCAATATTATAGAGCAAAAACTCTAGAATTCAAGTTTAGCCTACAGTTACATAATTCTTCCTGCATTTATATAATTCTTCTATCATTGCCTCTGTACCATGTCATATCAGCTTATAATTTCTCAGAAGCATTATTCAAATAATTAATGCAAAAATATTAGCACTATGTTGTAGAAGCTTCCTTTTGAAATACATGAAGCATCAGAACTTTAAAGTATAATTTCTTATGGTCTGGCATGATTTTGGGGAGCTACAAAAGAATGCAAAATCCATAAAACCTCCATCACTAGGCCCCTAGCCATCAGACTTGTGTACTTTTTTTAGGAAAATAAATAAAATTGCTATTGGTGCTGAGACTTCCCATTCCCAAGAACAAGTCTAAGTAATTTTGAAGGAGGAACAAAATTCTGTTATTGTTGGTGAAAAAGGGTGTGGACCCCTAGCAAATACTCTTGAATGGCAACCACTCTGTGGCATCAGAGCACAGCCAGATTTGGATCAGTCAGCACATGAGCAACCCAACAGACTGACAGCAGGGCAGGCTCTGTGTTTGCAGAAGAAATGTTCAGGGACTTTCTGACTCAGCAGAATGGTCTCATTGCCTCAGACATCCTCAGTTCTTCCAGTTGGACCTGAAACTCGTAGGTCAAATTCATGACTAAGATATTTGTCATCTCTCTGAGATATTTGGGAAGCAACTTGCTGTTCAGATCTGACAGTCAAAGGCAGCTGCAACTCTTAATTAAAAGAGGATTGGAGATATCCAGTGGTACTGTTTTGCATTTCAGCACTGGCTAAAAAACACATTAAGGATGATTGTGCATCTGGGAAACCATCTGACACACCAGTATTCTGGGAAACCATCTGACACACACTTTCATTTTTGTTCATATGTGGGAGCTACGCAGCAGAATTTTTTCACTTAGGCTAGGGGAGGGAGATGCACGATGCAAACACCAGGAGGATGCCAGGCCACCAGTGTGCCTTGGTACAGTTTACATGAGCACCTCCAAGGCTGCTTTCAGCATCTTCTTTTATCCATCCAAAGTGCCTTTTAAAGCCTCCAACTCCAAGACCTAATCCCTTCAAAGTCTTCATCCTGACAACACTGCACTAAGCTAAGGAAAAGCTGTTATCCCTACATGTGGCTGCAAACAGGTGCAGGGAGATGAAGTGACTTCTCCAAGGAACAGATATTCTGTGGCAGGGCAGCCCAGCCCTATTCATTGCCCTCCTTCTGCTCCTCTCCAACTCTGACTCGAGTCAAAGCTCACAACCTATTTCTAACAACAGGAGTTATTTTCTACCCTTCAGACTTAAACAGTGAGAAACACAGCTAAAGCTGATAGCACAAGCAAAGTGAGAATCACATCACACAGCTTTAGGGGGTGTCAGCTGGCAAAGCCCAGGGGAGGGGCAGTGAATGTGCATCAATTAATGATCCCTATCAAAAATGAAACCAAGCAAGCAATTTTTAAAGAACCCCAGTCTGAGTCCTCTTTTCTCAAATTTTTTCCCTATTGTTCAAATAAAACAACTCTGCACTGTGTCTCTTGCCATTCATTTATATATTAATTAATTAATTTATTTATTTATTTCTGCTCAGATATTCTATTTGTGTAGTACGTATTTACTGTTGTAACTTACATATATTTAAGACACTTTTTCTATGTGGACCCTTTCAAAAGGCACCCACCCATTTGGGCTTCACTGTGGAATCAGAGTCTGACAGTCTGGGTTTCAAAGGCATTTGAAAAATACACCAAAAACACCCCTTTGTTTAACGGTAAAATAAATCAGAACACTTCCAAAGCTTTGTACTCTTGAGATTTAACTCTAAAACAATTATTAGATTTAGCTACAAATGCAAATTTATGCATTACTTTAGTGGCTATGCATGTCAGTGGAGATTCTGGCCCACCTCCCAATCCCTAGAGCAGAGAATGTTCATCTGTGAATTGAGATGCACTGGAAAGCTTTGAGGCACAAGGATCTCTAAGGAAATAAAGGAGCTCTATAGCCCTGGGGGTTTGCTCTAAGTTTTGGACTTGCTTTGTTCATTCCTATGCAGTAACAGCTAAACCAATTTTTCCACTGATTGTTTGCAGAGAGGGACTTTTACTGACAACACTTCAAGTCTTCTGCATTCTGGAGAAATTTACACGTTTCCAGCTTTGTGTTAATCAGATGCTACCACATGGGATTTTAATTTTGCACGAGGTCAGTTTAGCCAAGACTAGCTAAAAAAGCTTTCTTGCCAACGTGGCTGTGTGAGGTTTGACAGAACCCTAACGAAATCCAGTCTGATAAACAGAGCAGGCTGAAATTCTGTGCTTGTCTATTCATGTGCCACCTCTCAAATAAATTGATATTTAAGTTCCTTAAGATTTTGAGCCTTCCAGACTCAAATTCTCAACAACAGCATGGACCTACCACAGCTGTGGGTGGACAGTCATGCTTCTCTTTGTGTCCAGGAAAGAGATATCCATCCCAGCACCTCCTACCAATTTTTTTGGTTTTCCCATAGTGAAATTGGATAGTGGTCCTTTAAAAACCACAGAATAATTTTGTCAGGAGAGGTGCAGAGAAACTTCTAGTACCCCGACAAAATTAAATGCTTTTCAGGCTCTCATTCTTCTTCCAAGTAGGTAGGATGTTCTCTGCCTGTGGCGTGAGAGGACTCTCTAAAAGACAGCCCTGGCTAGAGACCATGACCTCCCACTTCTGAGATACTCTCAATGGGTTATTTGCTTTTCAGTTCAGCTGCCCACTAATTGTACATATTTCAGATTTCTAGCTCGTCTTTCCCCCTCCAGTTATTAACCAGTCTATTTTAGTAGGCTGGGTTTATCCTTGTTTTCATTCTACTAATCTCACTTCTGCAGGAGAACAAAACAAAGCTGCTCAATGGGAGTGAAGAAAGCCATGATATCACAAAACTGGTTAGGCTGAGGAGATGATTAGCTGATTGACAGAGGAGCATCACTGCTGGGCTAGTGGACATTTGCATACTGTGGCTGGAGGGATTGTCAGACTACAGAAAGATGTTTTCAGTCCTCTGAGGCCTCACAGAGGAAGCAGAATTAGCTCCCAACAAGAGCAAACAGGCTTCCTTCACTTACAAGGAAAGCAGCACTGCTTAACCAGAGATGTTGCTCTTCATTGTGCTTTTGTTCTGCCTGAGCCCTTCAGTATTCAGTAAAAATGTGACTATTGACAAGTAAATGGCTACAGACTTAAACTTAGATACTTCCATTCCAGGACTATCAAATTTCAAATTATTCCTCGTGCTGTTTGTAATAACTGTGTAATGAGTAATAATGAATCGGTGGTAGAACAAAACCCCACGTATAAAAGGAATTGGCATTTGAGATGTCTTCATTTTGTGAAGAAAGTTCTGCCTTTAAAAAAGCTCTGTTCTCAAATGTGCTTTTCATGTATTACCAACAATATTCTACAAGGACTCTCCCTTATTATCAAATATTTACTCTGATTACCAGCCGAAGGATAATACTGCATTTAACATCCCAGGAACACACTTAATTAAATATTCCCACTAGTTTATTATGACTGCATTAACCATCTGGTGTGCTAAATATGCACACAGAGGAAAAGGAAAGGAACCCTAAGACAACCTCTTTAATGTGATCAACATTTGTTAAGTTAGTAATGACCAGCTGATTTATCTTCTCCAGTATCTTCTATTCAAGCCAAATGAATGTTGCTTACCAACTTTAAGGATTAGAGGCAAATTTGATCTACAGTGATATTTTAAGAAAATTCTTTCATCATTTTAAGCCCTTGGATTTACAAACCTGCACCTTGAAAATCTTTTCATAAGCACTATTTACTATCTGTGTTATGACTGTGAGGTTCTTGCATTTCCTTTCCTACCAAGAACAGAGAAATATTTTCATTTGTCACATCTTCAATTTTAACATCTATAATGTCATATTAATTTAGAAACATTTCCATTTCTGGACACTTTACTGGTGGATACAATACTAAGGTAGATCTCAATCTCTGTCCACATTGTTCAGCTGCACGGAATTAATGCAGGTTGCTGATGGGGAACTTTAGGCCATGCCTTTAGATCCCACTTAACCATTCTCATCTCTACATCTGTAAATGTATATACTTAGATGCAGAGCACTGAAAAATACCCAAACCAGCTCTAAAGTTTGAAATAATTTCCACAGGCTGACCTGTGACTTCAGCCAATTTTAGTCCCACGCTATGTGTCTTTTCCTACAAAAGAGTTGCTGATAGTAAATGAATTGTAATCTTCATACTAAATGAGATGTATTTTCATTAGAGAAAGAAAGCAAATACAGTTGTAAGCAATAATAAAAAAACCTTTCTCTTAATATTTATACATATATTAACTTTATACTGTAAAAAGAGACAAATTTAATTTATTGTTTTCTACATTTTCTAGTTTAAATTCATAATTTGTGTAATTTGCATTAGGCTGCTTTCAGATAAAAATTAGTTTATTAAAAGATATGGAAAATCATTTATGTGATATGTTCATAATAGTTAATAACTAAAATCTATCTTCAGTGCAACGTCTACACAGAAAAATGCCAAAACACTGCATTGCACTAAAGTCAGTTTTCAGAAGGAAGTGTTACCTCTTGTTACTAGGTAGTATTGATTGCACCTTCTACTAATTCTTACAATGTTTCAGAACTGGCAGGTTTCAGATCCTTGTAATAATTTCTCTTATTCAGATAAAAGAACGCAAACTTTTTTCCCTTTTTAATTTTTTGATGCTTTTTATTTGGTTAACCTTGAGTTATGATGTGGGCTAAAGGCAATAAAACTGAACAAAGATCAGGTCTGTGATCTAATTTTCTCTCAAAATGGTTACTATTTCAAGCAAATTTAATATAGATAAAATCTAGTGTCTGTAAATGAACACACTGTTACAAAAAACCCAGAATTTTCTTTTACAAAAGTTTACTGTGCTCCATTAGCCCCACCAGTTCTTGTGTTAATGTGGTTCATTTGAGCTGAAGTGGTCCTGAAATCCTTGAGAGCCCTTGGTTTTGCAAGGTGCATTGGTAGCAACTTTGGTACTTCAGTACCTTCAGTTGTCTCAGCTCTGTCCTGCACATTGAGGTTACACACCTGGAGAAATAACACAAAGACTGACCATTACAGCAAGAGGTGCACTTTTCTCCCTAGAAAACTTTAGTAAAGGAATTTTAGTTTATAACAGGAAAGTGCTTTTACTGGGCATAAGATGACACAACCCCCCTCAGCTACAGTGACAAAACCCCAACAAACCAAAGCAAAGAGATTCAGCAGAGAAGTGAAATTCTGGATAAGACAAAGCCTTTATTTTTCTTGCCCTAAGTTACTGATATGAAATTAGGGAAAAAAAAAACTGATTTCAAACACACAGCACTGGATTAAAGCATAAATCAGAGTATAGCAGGCTGTGAGAGGAAGCCTAACAGTGCCTTGGTGAGATATATCTGAAACAAAGCAAGAACAAAACAATAAATGAGTCACTGTCATTGCTGCCATTTCTTATTGGAAACTAAGAAATGCAATCTGCCTTGATAACAACAAACTGTAAGGGCAAAGACATAAATAGCAAACATGTTGCTAGAGAAACGTTCCAAAAATCCAGGACTCTAAAGCTGGAGCAGATTTGAGGAAGCCCAGTGAGGTTAAACACCCTGGTCTGCCAGACATCCCAGGCTCACAAAGCTGGGAGGAGAAGCTCCAGGGTGATCCCTAAGGACACAGTTCAGTTCATGAAATCCCTATTTGTGAATAGATGATGATGTGCTGCCTCGTGGCTGGACATCCCCTGTGCTTCTCGTGCAGAGGAGAAAGAGCAGCCCCTGTTTGTGACTTTCTGCGTGGGATTTACCCTGAGCAGTAACCAGGCAGCAGCTGGGCAGGGAGTGGGAGGGAAGGAGCAGGGCAGAGTTTGACTCAGCCATCCCCTACCCTTGACTCATGTGCTGCTGCAGGGAATGCTGGTGTTTGCTGCTGGCTGTAGCCAGTGTAGTGCTTTTAGTTTACTAATTTGAAATTTACTCATTGTGAGATAGGATTAGGAGGAAGGTAAAACAGGTTCAACTTTAAATAGTACAAAGAGATAGAAACTATAAAAAAAAAAATCAGAATAAAACTTTAGACGACTTTTTCCCCCACACACACCCTTCTTCTCTTTCACACTAAAATCATACAGAAAACAACTCAATTTACCATCTCTAAAATAGTTTTTCATTAATTTACTTGGGAGAGAAGTCTTCCCTCTTTCATCAATGAAGACTTCATCTTTGAGAAGTCCTTGTCAAGTACAAAGGAGACTGCCCAGGTCTCAGCAAGTAAAAATTTTAGGAAACCTTTGTTGCATTTTAGGCATAGGTGAGAGGCCAAAAGGATAATCCAACATAGTTCCTCGTGCAATGAAGAAGCAAAAGAGAAAGTTTTATTTAAAGAAACACTACACTTATATAGGGTAGTATGTGAAAAACAGAAAAGGTTCATTGGTCCAAGAAGGCAACACCTCTTTGAAAACATGCTTTCTGCAAAATATCACAAGACACTCACAGGTTCTCACACACCCTGCAGGTGTGTAATCACTGTTATCATTTTTTGTCCTTGTGAAGCCTGAGAAACCCAAGGCTTCAAGGCTGCTTTTTCCCTGGCTCCCAGCAGCATCCAACGACAAACCTTCACAAACCACCACATTCAGTTAAAAGTTCCCTCTGACAGAGAAACAAGGAAGGCTCTCCGAGGAGTGGGAAGATTGATAAGCTTTCCTTGCTTTTAAGTAGTATTTACTTAAGGTTTTTCTGCCTGTTTTTAAGAGACTCAAATTAAAACCTAGGAGGCTTTGGGGTTTCCCATTCTCCTATACATCACTTCCCAGCATTGCTGATGCATTTCAGAAGTAAATCAACTCTTAACATGTTTTTTGTTTATTTGTTTTTAAAGTCCCAGAAACAACAAAACAGCTGAAAGAAAGCCACATTTCCATCAGCAGTGAAGAGTTTTTGTAGCCTGTCTATATATTTGCCACTGCTATTCAGTGCCAGTTTTATCACAGCTAAACTTAATTAAATAAATTAAATAAATAAATAAACTTTAATTATCAGGAGGCTTGTTAAGTTTAAATCATGTCTATCTACTTGGCCAAGAAAAATGCAGTGAATATTTCATCCTACCTATTCATTACTTAAATAGCAGTCTGTGCAGGTGTCAGAGAACAGCAAAGGGATCTGCACAGAAAGCCAAACTTTCACCTTTATTTCTCCCAAAATGTCACATTCAGTTCCTGAAGAGCTTCCATGAAGCACAGCTGCCATTTACCAGTGTCCTATCACAGGGTTCCACCTTCCCACAATGTTATGATTCACACACAATATCCCATCTTCCCAGTTTCAACATCCATCAATTCCTAGAACTGGATTCCATTTAACCAATAAAATACATCAAAGCAATAAAGGGAAACTTCTCATTGCAAGCTCTCATTGAATTTAAAAAACACCCTCCAATAACACAGAATATTTTGAATAAAACAAAACCAGAGTTTTGAAGACTTCTTTAAAAATATTTTTGAGATTATTTGGCCAAATAAATCACTTGGTAAACTAATGTGAATTCATTAAATACATCCTAACAGAAAATTATGTACTATATCAAAACTTAAAATGTCTGAAGTAAGATTGGTTTGTAACATTACAGCCACCTCTGCTGAATCTCCCCATCCTCATGGGACCCCCCAGAGCCTTGTGGTTCCTCCTTGGGCTAAGCTCCCACCTTTATTTTCCCATCTGTCTTTCCCTTAAACTCTGATTTTTTAATGATCTTCTTTGCTTTACACAGAGACCTATGTTTAAATCACATTTCCAGAACCCTGGTGTGACTCTGAAGCTCACAGCCATCCTCTGTGGCTCAATGTTGTGAACACCTGTACATTTGCAAAATGCTACAGTCCAGAAATGGAACTTCAATTTTGCTTTTCTTCCCTCAATAAATCTATAAACATCACCTGATTTAGCAAAGACCAGTTTACTCTGGTTGTATCTTTCAGTTTTGTTGCATTCAAGACACTGCCTTTTGCTATTTGTGAAAATGTCTAAACATTTTCATGCCTGAAAATCTCCAGTGAGCTGCATAAGCATCCCTTGGGGTTCTCTGGGTGAAAGGAAAGTGTCTCCTCCCTTGTGCTGAAGGAGTATTTCTACTTTGCTTTCCATTCATCTGAAACTTGGAAGTTAGTTATTTTTACAACACTCCAAAATTAATCACTTGTTTCTCATATCCTTCTTTGGAAATAAAAAGCCCTTGGGATTGAGAAGCAACATTTGAGTTTAAATTTATGCTCTAAAAGTCAAAAACTTAATAAAAATTTGAATCATTCACATGTTATTCAAGTGACAAGAAGAATTGGTGGCAAACATACTTGAGACAAAACAACACATTTACAATCAACTATAAACTCCAGTTTATACAAACAAAGAGCAGCCAGATGACTGAAGCATTTCCTGCCCTCAAAGCAACTCCTCAAGCTCTCAGTCCTTCCACCTGTAACATCCCTTGAAGGGCAAAGTATTCTCTCCTGCCACTACAGTTCTGACAGAGATACAGACCTCAAAATAAATGTTTTTCATACATTTTATTTCCATAAAAATTAAACTACTTTCTACTGCTATCCCAACTAAATATTTAGAATTACATCCTCCTGTCCACAACACATTCAGCCTACCTACAGCAAGATTCAATGCACTGATAGAGCTCTTACTTTTTTATTACTATTCCTTTTTGGCCTCTGTGTCCTTGTGCAGTGGAATCAGCACTCTGGGGCTTTGCTGGGAGCCCTGTGGATGTGATGCCTTAGGATTTTAGCCTTAATATTTTTCAGATCCTGTACTGCATCAGTGCATACCTCTAAACTTCATGCAGAGTATGAGTTACTGTCCTCACATTTTGGCCAGAAAAATTCCTCTGGCCCTGGAACCCAAGGACACCCTACAGCTTCGGGCCCCAGAAGTATAAACAAAAGTGAATTGGCGGGGGGGGGGCAAACTGGGAGTAAATGACTTAATTACCTGAAGCTGTAATTGAAGTATTAACACCCAATATGTAAATACACCAAACTTGTATCTGTCTGGAAAAACTCGTGACCATTGTCTATTTTGGGTGTAGCCTCTGAGGCTTCTGACTACTCCAGGTGTATCTATTGAAGGCCATTAATAAATCCCCACTTTATTCTCTTAACCTTGCCTAGTCCCTGCTCTAGGGAGCCACTCCAAGGCATCAGTTGCACACCTGATGAAAGGCAGAGGAAGGAACGTGCACGGCTGGAGCCAGTTCCCAAGGTAACCAAGAGATGTGTTAAAAGGGAAAGTGGTGGTAGGTAAATAAATGCACACAATAAAGGCCCACACACGACTAGCTTTCCTAGAAACCACAGACAATAGAGAAGCAGAACATGGAAATTCATGGATCTTGCATCTTTGAGGAAACAGACAAATTTCTCCCAGTGAGATGGTTAAATAATACCTTCATTCACAAGTTCCTTGTGATACCTTAGAGTGGCTCCCTAAAGCAGAGGGTGGACAAGGTTAAGACAATAAAGTGGGGATTTATTAAAGGCCTTCAATAGATACACCTGGGGCAGTCAGAAGCCTCAAAGGCTACACCCCAAATGGACAACGGTCACAAGTTTTTCAGACAGATGTAAGTTTGGTCTATTTGCATATCAGGGGTTAATCCTCCAATTACAGCTTCAGGTAATGAAGTCATTTACCCCCAGTCTGCTTCCCCCAATTCAGTTTTTTTTTATACTTTTTGGGACCTGAGGGCTGTTGGGTGTCCTTGGCTCTCAGGCCCAGAGGAATTGCTTTGTCTGACCGAAGTGTGAAAACAGTAGTTAACACTAGTTTACAGCTATGCCCTAATGCAGTACAGGATTTGAAAAATATAAAAGCTGAAGTCCTAAGGTGTTGCATTTTGGCTGTAGGAGTGGTGGAAAGGATAATGCAACATTGTTCTTCGTGTAATGGAGAAGCAAAAGAGAGCTTTATTTAAAGAAACACGACAGTTACATAGGGTTGTTAGTGCAAAACAGAACAGAAAAGACTCATTGGTCCAAGAAGGCAACACCTCTTTGAAAACATGCTTTCTGCGAAATAGCATGTCTTCAGCAGGTGTTTAATCTTTGTTATAATTTCTTGTCCTTGGGCAGCCTGAGAAACCCAAGGCTCAAGGCTGCTTTTTCCCTGCTCCCAGCAGCATCCAGCGCCACTGAGGCATCCCTTGCAGGCAGCCAGGAGCACTGTGCCCTTTCCCTCTTCCCTCACCGTGACTTTCCCAACTCTCACATCACAAACAGCTCCTAAGCAACAGGAGGTTGCAGAGCATGAGTCACTCTGATGTTCTGATGCAGGATGGAGATCAGTCACCTGTTAGAGCACAGCCCAGTGCTTCCAGCAAGCCAGCAGGGGCACTGAATGCAGCAAAACTCAAGAACTGAGACGTGCTTTAAAAGGTTACAGTTGTAAGCCACACCTCAAACTCTCACGAAGAGGTAGGTGGTGCTGGCCTAGGAAGGAGACTGCTCCACGCTAGAGGCACAGTTGACACGTGGCAGTAAGAATCTCATACCAATAAGGCAACTTAGAGTTAATTAAACAATAATGAAATGAGATTTTAGATGGCAAGAGGAAATCATTAGGCTTTAGACTGATAGCAAAAATTCTGGGAGCTAACCACACAAGGTCAGTCAGTTCCCAATGTAAGCAACTGATTTTGACATAACTGGGAGTGTTTCTGGCAGAACATTTCCTTCTGAAAGAGGTCTTAATTTTTTATTTTCTTTCTTCTCCCCCCCCCCAAGACAACAATGGAAAAGAGAAAATTTATATGAAATAGGACTCAAGAGATCATCCTGACCACCCCCTTATCTCCAGGGATGACTGAGTGGTACTTCAGACCTGCCCCAGTCCTCTCCCCAGCAGGATTTGTATTGGACATTTTGGGGCTCATTGAGCACTTTTAACTCACCCAAGCTCCTGAGGTACCAGACACATTAACTCTTGCAAGGATGCTTTGCAGTGCTTAGGGCTACAGCCCCCACTGAGGGTGCCCAAAATGCATCTGCATCACAGGCCCTGCAATCATTAACCAGCTGAGATACCACAGCACTCGGAAAAGAAAGAATTGTGACTTGTGAATACAGTGAAATCTTGGTGCCTGCACGAAAACCTTAAAACCAAGCTCTTTATTTTATCCATGAAGCCCTAGAGTAGCTGAGTATCCATAGAGGAATTCAGAAGAGAAATGAATAGAAGTAATTTTCCTTGC
Organism: Luscinia megarhynchos; assembly: GCA_034336665.1. Taxonomy (NCBI): domain Eukaryota; kingdom Metazoa; phylum Chordata; class Aves; order Passeriformes; family Muscicapidae; genus Luscinia; species Luscinia megarhynchos. Next base: position 19,775,653 of record CM067572.1, on the reverse strand, counting down.
TAGAATTTCCTTGCTATAATATTCTCTGGATAAAGTTGTACCTTGAAACCACACCTATTCTGGAAAAGCGTCTATGAAATCATTGGCAAAGTAGATTTTAACCTGTTCTATGCCTCCTGTCTTTATAACTGGGTTGATTCAATTCCCTAGTCTTAATTAAAACTAGCTTGTTAAAAATAATTTAATAATATACTCATAAAAATTTTGAGATTTGCAGTCTGACCTGGTGCCTGTGAATATTTAAATTATTTAACCGAGGAAAGTATTATTAGAAAGACAAACTATAGTGTTTTTGGGAAAACAGATTTTGAAGTCAGATTCCAGCATTCAAATGGAAGAGAAAATAACAGAACTAGTCCAGCCTAAATGAACAGAACACATCTCTATTTTTAAAATGAGATTTTAAATAAAAATGGCCAACAGCTTGTGAGTAATCCACTGAGTAGAAGTTCTCAGAGATTACTTACAAATTATTTTTTAAAAAAAATAAATTATCAGACTTCTCTTAGGCAATTCTGAACTGAAAAGTTAAATAATAAACTGTGAAGTATTGATTCCCTCCAAAGTCATGGAAGTTACTAGCAAAAACAAGAGTTTGTTATGCTCTTTAAGAAGCTGAAGTAATTCCACAAATATATAAGCATGAATACATGTGCATGTGTATCTCAAAACCAGTAACCAACAGAGCTCAGTGAGATGTCAGACGTTACATTATTCTCCAATACAGCAAACAAAACCATAATGATCCAGAATTAGTGGGTTATCAATTTAAATGGTTAAATGAAGGCTAAATTCCAATTTTAAAAACTTGAACATCAACACGCTCCTCCCTCCTGTAATTCAAAAAACTTGTAGTGGCTTAAAAAACTAAACTGTGAAAAAAATCTATCTACACAACACAATAAATTAGGGTTTAATGGATTTTGGCCTTAGTCTGTGTTCCAAACTGCACTTCATTTGAAAAAAAAAATCAATTTCTAGCTGAATTAATTTGATTTTTATCCATAGCTGCTAAATGAAATTCAGACAAAGTATATATTGGATGATTATGCTAATCCCTCCACACTGCTGCATCCAGGTTATTCATTATATAATCTGTTGCTTGCAGAGAAAAAAAATTGCTAACAAGCTCATCTTCTTGGATTGTTTTTGATTTTAAAGGTTTTATTTTGCTAATATACTGTTTATTCAGTCACTAAACACTAAAAGATTCTAAAATCCTTTAGGAGTGAAAAGAACAGCATTCAGTTTCCAGTAATGAGCCAATAATTCCCACAGTCTCACCAACATCACCCAACCAAATAGGGTTAAAGCAAGTTATGTTTTACTCTGTGCTCACAGAGGGGGACACACATGATGAAAAATTTGATCCAACTTTTTTTTTTTATCATGGTGCAACTCTGCAGTTTGTTACTCCTCTCTCACATTCTGCTATAACCTTCTCTGGATAAAGTTGTACCAAATTTCCACTTTCACTCCCATCAGTTTCCTGAGGAATCAGGATCTCACAAATATTAGAATATCTAAGTGATTGCATAGCACCATAGCTTTTTAAAAACAAATGCAAGTTCTCTCTCGTTGCAGCTACTTCGTTGCACACACATGCACCCCAGCAGCCACCAGATGTAATGCAGCCCTGTGCCCACGTAGATTAATAGCAATAATTCCAGGAGCTCCAAATTACATAGAAGAACAGTTTGGAAGTGGATATTGATATTTTGACACCCCATAAACCACCTTTTATGGCAACTTTCCAGAGAACCTGCAGCTTACTTCCATATACAGCCTTCCTGAACAGCACCAGGACAATAAAAAACCTTCTAACACCTTTAGCTAAACATTTTTTTACTAACATTTAACTAACATTTTTTGACTAGCATTTCATAGGATTTGAAGGGCCTAGATTTCTGATACTCATTTTCAGAAGTTTGTAATACCACTTTGTACTGGGTTTTTTTGTTGCTGTTTTGGGGGTTGGGTTTGGTTTTGGGGATTTTTTTTTTGTTTTAAGTTTTTCTGGCTTTTTTTTTGTTGTTGTTGTTGTTGTTTTCTGGTTTTTTTTGTTTTTTTTTGTTAAGAAGTTCAACTCATCCGTCAATCTTGAACATGCAGACTTTTACATTTGGGATTAATTACAGGTGTTATGTAAATCCCCACCTGATGGTTGGGGCAGGTAGTTCAGAGATTTAGCTGGAATTCAGTAAGATTACTGTCCTACCACCGTGGAGGAAAAGGGGCTAATCTGACACAGGCATTTTCCTGGTGAGAAATGCCTTGATGAATTGCTTTTAATCTGAAGAACTTTCTAATCATGTAAATTCAGAGCATTCTGCCAGTGAGTAGGTCTGAATCACACATCTTTGGTTTAACTCATACAGAAAAAGTGACAGCAGCTTCAGCACCCTGTCATCTCCTCGAGAAAGCAATTACAGTAAAATATTCCTGTCACAACTCCACAGTGCATCAGCCATTTCTGCCATTTTTTGTGGTTAGGGTCACCTAGGAGTTGTTACTGATACTGAGCCTTATCCTTCTGCTGGTCTAGAACACCAACACTGTTCAGAATTACTCCATTTATTCCCTGCTTTATGATGTTATAATTGTCAGCAAAGAGCAACCTTTGCAGGCTGTATTATGAACTGTTCCACGAGGAACTAAGCCAATAAAGCCTGGCTTCATATCCAAAACAGCCCTCCCCAGTCCCAAAATACCATCTTGCAAATCTTGCTAACTTGCAATTCTTCCAGTTCCTGCCTCATCCACCAGCTCTGCTCCAGCCTCTCCCTCCAGGGAGCATCAGTTGGTGAGGTGAGGTGCCAGCACACAGCAAGGAAAGGCTCCTGAGCTTTTGCTCACCTCCCCAAGGCTGGCAGCAGTACCTGGGGCCTCACCTCCACCTGCCTGCTGATTTTCCACAGCCTTTAGGAATCTGCATCTGTGGGGTCTTTACCACTCCATCAAGTTTAGCAGGATGGTAAAAGGTTTGTAATCACACAAACGATTTCCTTGGAAGGGCTGGCCAAAGCCAGCACCATTTAAAAGCCTTGCATGCATCTCTTCTCAGCCTCTGCTGCTGCTTTTGTTACTCAGTTTTACATCAGTGGCTGTCCATTGTAGGACACTGGTCATTTTATGTAGAAGTGATATAAGACATGAGCAGGCAATCATTCAGCTTCTAGAGAATGGTGTTTTGCTTTTCTTCTGCATTCAGTCACTCAGTTGCTCTGAATGAAACAACAACATGAAAAATGTGATGTGTTTTGAAAGTACAAATAAAAGAATCCACCACAAATGTTCATATTGATTTCAGTTCAGAAGAAAATTAAAAACGCTTGCCTGGAAATCCAGATGTATGGCCACTGAATACGCTGTCCAAGCACATTTCCATTAAGAAAAATCCTACTGGAAAAGCATGATGGAACAATTCAATTCTAAATACTCCAAGTACTTTGAATATTTTTATAGAAGTCAATGCCAACCATTCCATTATCACCACAGACCCACACAGTAAAACAGTAGCCAAAGCACGTTTATTGGTTAATATGTGGACAAGTACATGCTCTTGTTACCAGTTTAATGATAGGTTTTAAGGATTTAATTTTGAATTAACTTTCTTACAACTCTTTCAAAATCATACATTTGGAGGTACACATGAAAATATGTACAGAGACCAACTGATTAACATGATTGATGTTTAGTTTCTGTAACTTAGAATTAACAAGCCACTGATCACTTATTGTCTCCCAGCCTTAGGCACATCAGTCCCTGCTGTACTTGTTTCCTTTGGTTTTCAAAATTTTTTAAGCATTTTAAAAACCCTAGGGAGAAAATAAGTGGGTAGCTCATACACAAGAAATCTTTAATTAGATAAAAAGAAAAGTTGGGGCTTCAGAGTCACTTCTCTTTGAAGACCTGCCTCAGAATTTATACAGCAAAAATACCAATCTTCAAGCATTGTTATGAAGAGCCTTGCAATCTCTTTAAGAGCTTGTAATGGGTGAAAGATAAGTAACACGTGCCTTTTGCAACAAGTTTAGAGGTTTACAGACAAGTAAGTTAGCTTAAAAAGATCAGCTTGGGATTTCCTTTAAATTTTATCTATTACTGCCTGTTTGAGTTTTTTGGCTGAATAGAACAAATACTTCTGAGTTATTGCAAAGAGTATTGGCTATGAAATCCGCCCCTTATTCAGTGCTTGAGTATTTCATACACTGCATTTTCTCTTGTCACATTCATGATACATACAGCCCAAATGTATTTCAACATTTCATCCATTTGTTATAAGGGGAAAACCCTCACCCTCAGGCTTGTACCTTACACTTTTTAACTTGTGAATGTCTACTTCTCAACAAGATCTACCAGGGAGTAAATGTGCTCCTGCAATAAGTTATTTATAGTGACATTTACATAGAGATTCCCAGTATTGCTTCATTTGTAATCTTTGGAATGACTTAATTCCCATCCATTTAGGCAGAAGCTCTGAACAATGAGCCACCCTGACTCACAGTATCTAGAATGCAGATAAGTATCTCTTGTTTGTTTAGCTCCTTAACTTGTTAGGGACAGGGAGCATCTCCTCAGTATTTGTACATGATCAAGGAGAGCAGAGACTCTGAGCTCTCCTGTTATACCGAACAATAACAGTTTTAACTTTAAAGCAAATATGGAAATTAAAGGAGCACCCAAAGCTCTAGCTCAGCCACACTAATCTTGTGAAAGCAGTGACTCATCTACTAATGGCTTTCCATAAATTAGGCAGCTATAAATGGGTAGGAAGCATGAAACCATTAACAGTTCCCGTGGTGTAAATTCTCTCACTGCATGTGAAGAAAATCCATGGCAGTAAAAATAAGAGATGAAGGTGTTAGCACCCGTCATGTTTAGATATGCTGTTAATAATTCAAATCTTCCTCCCTTGGAGAGGATGGCTTCAGAATGAATCACTGTATTTCCTTTCTCAAATGAAAACTGAGGTTGTGTTGCTTACTAATCCCAGATGTTTTCTTCCCAACTATGGAAAGAGAAGAAGTCAAGGTGGCCAATTGCACTGTTCCACAATGGAGCCCTCCTGCAGCAGCACTGTCTGTGCTGTCACCTTCCCTCCCTCCACACTCATGGAAATGGCTGATGGCAAAAGTGACAAAACCCAAAAGAAAAGCCACTCAGAGCTGTGCGAAACAGGAGGAGATGGAGGAGGAGGAGTCACTGCATCTTTGGGAGTAGCACTCCATTTTACCAGTTGCTCTGGGCCTGGCAGGAACAGTGTGCCAAAGGCTGCCACTGTGACTGCTGCTTTGGACATGTGCACCATTGTAAAACAAGGGCTGAAAACTGAAATTTTAGGACCAGTATCAAAACTTAGCTGCTGAACTAAGATAGCATGGTGTCCTAGGTTACAATATGCCCAAAAGTGTGTATTCTATCACCATCTGCTGAAGCCAAGTGGGGCAGTGATTCTTCTCTCTGTGGGAGATATCCTCTGCTAATGGGCCAGATGTTAAAAACCAGGTGGGGCAGTGTTCTTTATATTTTCCATGATCCATCCCTCCTCCAGAAAGATATCTTCTGTTAATGGTCATTGAGTCCCATTGTATGACTGATAAAATTACATCATCCCATTGGGAGATGCTCCCCCCAGGGGGAGGAGTCAAGCATTTCCTACCTAGATAAAAACTGAGATTTGGAACCCCAGAGCAGCCTTCTTCCACTGGATTCCAGAGGACAAGAGCTACCAGGATCACTGCTTCAACAAGACCACTTCACCTGGACTGCTACCACCACACTAACTAGCGGGGTGTCAGGTTGTATTCTGATTCTGACAGTGTTTATTTCTTTTGTACTATTGCATGTATTTTATATATTTTTTGTCCCTATTAAATTGTATTTCTGACTTGGAGTCTTTCACTGGTTTTGCTTTCAAAACCATCACATACGGTTATACAAAAAGAACAAAACCCCAAAACCACAACCAAAAAAAACCCCAAAGTGGTGCCAGACGTAACAAAGTGCAGCATTTTCTCATTACACAGAAAGGACCATAACAGAACCTCTTAGAAAAGGTGGGAACAGCATGGCCTTGTACTGAGAGCTGGCAAAGGCCTCAATTCTATAACAGTTCTGACATACTGCCTCAGTCACTCTGTGGCACCTGTCCAATTACTCCTTTGAAATTCTGTTGGCATCCTACTATCAAGAATTCTGAATATCAAACATTCAGCTCAAGGTCTCTTCTCATTTCCAGAGTAATAACATTTCTCATCAAAACCATTTTTTCTATGAAACCCAGGCTTGTTGCATCTATTTCCCACAAATTCTTGGGTTTTGTTCATACTTCACCAAACTCAACAAGATCTGAAGACAATAGAAGATAGCAGTGCTTTGCTATTAATAGCTGAATTTTACACTTATGTTGCTCCATTCCTTCTGGACCATGCACCTACTGAGATCTACTCCTTTATGTAATTCCTTTTTATCATAGGGATAGATGAGAGATTGCTCTTGCAGTTGCTCTTGCTTTAAAATAAGGGAAAATTCCTAGTTTAAAGTAAAACTGTCTAACAAAAAGAATGGCTTAGAATTTTATTTTTAATTTAGTTGTTTGCTTTTTTTTATTTTTCATTCAAAGTTGCCTGTGAGCTGGAAGCAACAAATCCCAGTCAGTTTAGCTACTTCTTAGAAGAGCAGAGGAGCACCCACAAAGCACAGGCAGTTCTAAAGAGGAGCAAGGAGAGGGCTGGGGGACCAGGATTTCCTAGGGTCTCAATCTCCCTCTCCCCATCTGGCAACAACACCCCTCCCACAGCACATGGCCACAGGCAAAACACTAAATGGGATCTGCTGATGAAGGGTATTGTTATTTATATAAATGAACTTTTCTTCCTTACAGTCACTATGCAAATCTGCTGCCTTTATCAAAATAAACTCCTGGAGACGGAAAGACAAGAGAGACAGGTGGTTTCTTGAAAACTGAAAAGGCAAATGAGACACTGACCCAAGACAGAGAGCAAGCAGGTGTTGCTGAGAAGCAGTTGTCATAATTGATAAAACATTTGTGTTAATCATAAAAGTATTGGGGTTTGTATAAACCAGAATACTAATGTCTGAAGTGAAGCATGAACACTAGATAGAAGACAATATATTAAATCATTATGTTTTAAATCTCCTTGTTATGAATATTATGTTTTCTAAATAAGTTGCATCTACTACCAGTTTGCAAAATCAGACTTTCCAATAGTCCGATAGATTTTGCAAGCTCAGACTTCCTGCCTTTGTTTGATCAATGCTGCCTATCTATAAAGACCAGACTTCCCAATTTTCACCAGTTTTTATCTACCAGGACCAGGTGGTTATCTGTGAGACTGACTATCGCCCAGAGACTTTACACTTGACCACCACTGCTTACCTGGCAAAATTATGACAGCAAAAAACCAAAAATTATTGATGACAATGAGAGACCATACTATAAGAAGAGGCTGCAAACCAAGGTTCGATGGAGCTTGGAGTGGGTGGTGACCCCTCACATTCCCCAGTGCTGCTTGCTCCATCTATATAAAATAAAGCAATCTAAATTTTGCTGAATATCAAGACAGTGAATGTTGTTTAGGCAGCACTGTCAGTAAAGGAAGCAATCAGCAGATTCGTGAAGATGCAACTGCTCAAATATTTGGAGCAATAAAGCAGAGGGGTGAGCAGCAGCACCTACAGATGGCTGAGTGTCTCTCAGTAGATCCAGCACTCTGTATTTAGTACAGGAGAACCTCCTCATTCAGATAAACACTGGCACAAACCCTGGGACTTGTGCCTCGTGGTAAGATCAGGGAAGGATGGGATACAAATGGGAGAAGTGGGGCCACCCCAGCCTTGGACAAAGTCACTTGATCTCAGCCTCTGGAAGCTTTTCAAAGACCTGATTCCCACTGATGTGCCACTGAGAGGGAGATCCTGGAGGATCTGTCATTGCTGTGCCCCTGAGAGGGAGATCCTGGTGGATGTGTCTTTGTTGCTCAGCTTTAGCTCCTGTTTCTGTGTGCCTGTGAGCCATGAATGCTGCAGGATGAACAGGGCCCACAGACACCTCCAGCAGCACAGATGATCTTTGCTAACAACAACATGAACAAAAGTTTTTTTCCAGAGCTCTTCACCCATGAACATTTCCTAGCTCACCAGATAGGTTTCTGCCCTTTTTTCTGTGATAATCTCAATGTATTTTTCACCCTAGCAGACCTGCTCAGACTATTAAAGTGACTTTAAGAGTTATTATAATAATGTCAGTCTCTGGTCAGTCTGACAGGACCTGTTTGCATTGCAGGGTGCATTAGGCTGCAGGCACCAGCAAAGAGCACTGCAACAGAGCAGGAATTTAGGACTGCTGCTCCAGGGCTACCTTGAGACCACAGAAGTGGAGGCTGCACCAGACAGCAAAAACATCCCTATTCCCACTAATAACCCTTTAGCTACAACATATAATCTCAAGTACTTAGCCAGCCCCCTAACTACCCTTGATCTCCAACAAAAACCCCTACCCCCTCCTATTCCCCTTTTATGTTTCAACTAACTGTTTTCTCCAGGTGCTTTTTTACCTTGTCATTATCCATTACCTTCATATGCTTTGATTCTTCCATAGGGAATTTATTTTCTCTCTTCAAAGATCTTTTCTAGTCAGAAGATATTTTCCCCAGTTCACAGGCTCTGTTCCATTCAGATGTTACAGCATGATGCTTTTTTCCCCCCTCTTGCCTTATATATATATATATATGTTTGTGTGTCTGTGTATGTATGTGTGTGTGTATATATATATATGTATATGTATATAATTTATGAACATTTAAGAAATCAAATTTCAAATTAGAACCAAGCCAGGCAAATTTATTCCTGATGACACAGGATGTGGCCGCTGACAAAAAGTCTAAAAGACACATACTGTGTACAGACTGCTGGAGCAAATTCACTCCACAGGTTTTGTGAGGCGAAATAGTTACAGGAGAGCAAAGATATTCAAAGGTCAGCCTTAGATCAGCTGTTGCTACTCTGAAGGAAAATAAGCCATAAATGTATTCTATATAGCTATAATCGCCCTAGTTTTCCAAGGAGATTTTAATTCTTTGGTTCATTTGTCAATGTTTGTATTGTGCAAATCTGTGCAGTTCTGAGGTTGTTCCAAGAATCAATTTGCTTTACTTACATATATATTACAGACTGGGGACAAGAAGGAAAGAGAAAGATGCTGGATGCATCCTCATTTACCTAGAATGGAATCACACAGCCCATGATTTTCTTCTTTCATGAGCAGGGCCAGTTCCTCTGCAGTCAGTGGCCACCCCCTGTCCTTCTGTGAAATAAACTCTGTTTCTCTGATGCTGCAGACACAACCTTGAAATAATTGTTCCTGCTCTGTTGCCATCAAAATTGCTGCAAATGGCACCTCCACATGGAGAGGGTGAGCACCAGCAGCACATCCTGGGAAAAGCAAAGTTCCCCTGGCAAGAAACAAAGACTCTTCACAGCCAGATTCCCAAACTGGGACAGGAGCCACCCCAGTGGACTGGGGATGAGGCCCCCCCAAAAAAAGATGTTGAATTCCAGCATTTAAATTTGTCAAGCAACTTCTCCATTTTGGATATTCTGAGCAACAAACAAAACAAATGGCCTATCCCAAAACAAGCCATCTAATGCACACACATAGAAAAAAATACCAGCCTCTCAGGGCTTTATTTCTAAAGACAGAACAAAACACTGAATTGTCAAACACAACATGCTTCAAGTCATAATGCTCACATGTAAAATAGCTCTGGCACAGCATCATGGAAACTTCTGAACCGAGCTTTCTTTATGCTCATTTGCACAAAGCAAGTGTCTTTATAAAGAGCAGCAATTTGAAAAAAAAAAGTCTGCATGTTCCTGGGCAGAGGTGTTTGTTCCTGTGCTGAATATCTTCTCACCTAAAATCTCACATTTCTTGTGAAGAATTAACATCTCCCCTAACCCTTGTAAGGTCAACTTGTCTTTTTGATCTCTGAGTTACACACCCTGAGTATCTGGACATGCCTAAGAGCAAGTTCTGTGTAAAATCTATGTTTAAAAGATAATTACATTGATATTTAGAAATACAAAATACACAAGTAAAGGGAAATAAAGGCTTCTCAAGAAGAGCCCTGCTTTGGTTATGGCAGTAGCTATAAGGAGTTCCCAGCTCCAAACAAGCCCCCGCTACTTGGGCAATGGTTTAATAATTGAAGATAACCAAAGTCCTTGAGTCTTCTTTTTTTTTTTTTCTCCTTCCCTTTGTTCTGCTCTGCAGACAGAAGGCCAGAGACAGCAGTAATTACAAGCTCTGCACACCAGAGAGGCAGAGTGATGTGCAGTGTCACAGTGGGTTGGGCAGTCAGTCTGTCCTTTTGTCCTCCTCACCCAGTCTCCCTGAAGCTGCAGGGAGAAAAGCAGCAGTAATCTCCTCTATCCAAAAATCCCATGACCCCAACTCAGCCCTGCTGCAGGGACACTGCTCATTTTATGTGAACATAAAGGGCTGATGGGCAGACATGGAGCAGCAGCAGAAGCAGAGGTATTGCCCAGGTGAAGTTCCTGCACACAGAGATTTCTCTTGTGCTGCATCTTCAGCAGAGCAGAATTCCTGTTTCTTCTCACTGCACGAGCTCAGTGCAGACACAGCCTTTGTTGAAAAGCTCTCTGAATAGAGAGGATGGCTCCACATGGCCACCCCTCTGCCTCTGCACATACAGAGCAAGGATATTTAGAGTCCTAGATGCTCATTAGAGGAGTTGGAGAGAGTTAAGCTTTGCCCAAATTGTCAAGTCTCCATTCTGAGCAAGAATTGTGCTGCAAGGCTTGCTGAGAGGTCACAGCATCTCTCATGTGCCTCATACAAATACAGAGGCACATATGGTGCTCTCCTTTGAGATGTGAGGTTAAAGTAGAAGAAGCCTTGTCCATCATGACAATTCTCAGTTTTCTGTGCTGCTCCCAAAAAAAGGATTTACCAGGTTGGAGCTCGGCAGCACAGAAAATGCAAAGGCTTTTCAGAAATTCAAAAGTTCTTTAAGAAAGAGTCAAGGCCCTCACCTCAAACCCTCACATATTCTAAATTAATTTTCTTCTGACCCCAGCCCACATCCAGTCTGTTCTGTTATGAAAGAATGAGCAGAGTTTGCCTAGTTTATTTTCTCAAAGAGACAGCCAAGAAGAATAAATGCAGATTATTCTACTTTGACCAAATTAAAGGGAATTGTAGCTCACAGCAGAGGGATTCCCTTTGTTTATCTGACAACACAAAGGAATTACTGCAATCCTGCCTCCTGTCACTGCTGACAGACTGTTGGATGTGTTTCTGTTGCTACTTCTTCATCATTTACGTGCAAAATCCCATCAGCAACCTGCACAATCAGTCTCAAAGCAACACAAAGACAACAGAAATAAATGTAAGCCATTGAGAAAAATCCTTTCCACTAGAGGAGTTTTACAAATGGCTACATGTACCCAAACAGCACAAATACTCTGCTCCACTTTGAGGAAACAGCTGCCTTTGCTGTAAATAGACAAGAAGTACTAGAACAGACCTAGAAACAAGCACCAGAACCAAAGCACAAAAAGAAAATTTAAAAAAGGAAGTGAAGTTTTAAATTATATGAACATTTGGCTAGCCACTGTTTAGGTTTTGTTAAATGTTTAATATTTTGCAATATTTGGGGATTTTTCACATTCACTCAGCAAAGTAAGTAATTCTTAATTCATTGGGAGTTACCTTCTGAACTATTATTTGCTACTTTTTAAAATTTGTTTTTTAATTTCATTTTATGCAATGCTACTGCAGCATTCTAGTATACTGGAGCTACTCAGAGTGAAAGCAGCTTGTACAGAATGATTTAGCTCTGAGCTGAGCCTGATCCTGAGTCAGTAGCCATGTTGCTTCTGAGGATTTTGGATTTAACTTCCCACAAAGACCTGATCTTCTGGACCTCTTTTCCCTTTCCTGCGCAGCACTTCATCTCCTAAGGGACTTCAGTAGTTTCAACTACTCAGTGCTACCAAATGTAGGATTTCTGGAGTTCTTTCACTTGATACAAGACCTGCAGATTCCTCCAAGACTACAGAGAGCTGCTGAGAAATCCTGGGGCCCCTTGCTCACTGCCACCGCACAAGAACCTTCTCCAAGGTGCAGGCATTCTCTTGATTCTTATACACAAACATTCAGATACTTATACACAAACAACACAATTTCTGCCCAAATATTTGGTGTTTGACTCTAATTGTTACATTTTACCCCAGGTGCCTTCTTTCTGCATGACAAGTTTCACCATGGAAAAGGAGGGGCTGGGAGGGGCAGATCAGGACTGAACAGGCTTTATTTCCAAAGCTGGGCTGCTGAAGGAGCCCTTGAGCAAACAGCTCTCTGGGAGTCAGCAACAAGAAAAATACCCATTTGCATAGTGCATTACTGGCTCTGCCAGGTGGGGGTTAAACAAGAAAAGCACCTGTCAGCTGTGATTTCTGTTAGGAGATCATTCTGCTTTACTGCTAAGACATCTCAGTCTGCACAGAACTTAATCAAATCTGCTCATTCTCCCCCAGAGTAAAGTGCATAAAGCTGATTGTCACTGCAAGGGCAGTGAACATGCTGATGGAAAGGTCTTCGCTTTAACATTGCTGCTGCTGAAGCCAGGTACCCGTCACAAAGATGAAATACAAGAGACAACATCGCTTCATGTACAAGAAGCAAAGGAGACTGATGTGAAAAATGTGATCCCTGTCAGCATGCCAAGACGTGTGGGGTATATTCTGCCTTTCCATTCCCTCCCCCCGTCTCCCTAAAATGTTCAAAGCTAAGAAAAAAGCATCGAGGTGTTAAGTGACTTGAAATATTTTTGTACTTGTATCATCTAGTAAACAAAGTTGCTGAAAAATGTCATTGTGTGATCTTCACATGTGTGTGGGAGACAGAATCTCACCTGTCAGGGAATGACTGTACAGCTCCCTGCTGGAAAGAAGAAGTCAAACATTTCACAAAGCAGACTTTTGTAGCCTGGTGGGATCTCTGCTGAGCACTTGGGATATCCAGGCTGTCAGCTGCTCCCAGGAAGATTCCTGCTGATTCATCCTGGCAGTACCCATCCCAAGTGAGATGTCCCCAGATGCCAATCAGCAGAAAGGCTCCAACCACAGCTCTGACACCAGCTCAGCAAATTCTGCCTCCAAATCCTCGGGTGAGCCAGAGGGATAGAAGTCATCATCAAACCCCAGCCACCTTTTGATGTGCAGGAAACAACCCAATACCCAAAGCCACTCAGTGCACTCGGGATGTTTTTGTTGATACTGATTAAAGCTCTTTGTTCCTTTGCTCATCTCCTCCTTCCCCCCCTGAATTGTCACCGTGGATGACAGGTGCTGTCCCTGTGCACACACTGGAATTGGATACTGCTGGAGATATGTGAAGGGAAGAGAAGGGGGAGCCGTGCTCTGTCAGAGCTATCAGCAAACCCAGCCGCAGCTCATAAAGCTTTTCCACAAGTCAGCCTAAAAGAGTGGGGGGGGGAGAGGGGATGAGAGAATTTTGTCTCTTCTTTTAGTGTTGCTCAGGATCACGTACAGGTTTAGAATCCCCCTCTAAACTCCAAAATAATGTACAAAACACACACCCATGCACTGGTCTGTGCTGCCAGCAGACAGGTGTGTTTTCCAGCAGCAGTGCCCTTCGCCTTGCTGCAGCACGTTGTAATTAAGGTCCTGCACAGGGCCAGTCATTAGCACTATAAAGAGGAGCTGTTTTTGTATGTGAATTTAAATGAACAAATGCAATTTCTAACCATTAACCTCCTGAAGTAAGCTTTACCAGCATCCTGATATTTCTGAAATGCTGATACACTGCATGGTCTGAGACGTCAGTGTATAAAAAGCAACGAGTACATCACACCACTCCCAGCTGCCAGAGCCAGCACCCCGGCTTTGTGCGTGCAGGGGAGATGCTGAGAACCAGGGCAGCCAATTCCCAAGACCTTTCCTTCATGGATGCACACTTGCTCTTACATAGGCTCCATGCTTCAGCAGAGCTCAGGACTTTAGGTGGATCACTCACTGCGAAGGTTCAGAGTGATTCCAGAGAGAAAAGCCGTTTGCATGGGAAACTCACTGCTCACCTCTCCTCCACAGGTACACAAGATCTAGTATGAGGAAGGAGATCTTGAGAGGCAGGGAAGGTGCTGGGATAGGGAACCATCCAGCTCCTGATGATGCCTTAAGTTTTTCGCTTTCATACTTTTCAGATCCTGTACTGAACTAATGCATAACTCTGAACTCCAGAGTGTTGCTGTCTTCACTCTTTGGTCAGACAAAACAATCCTTCAAGCCTGAGAGCCAAGGACACCCTACAGCCTCAGGCCCTGAAAAGTATAAACAAAAGTGAATTGGGGGAAGCAGACTGGGGGTAAATTACTTGATTACCTAAAGCTGTAATTGGAGGATTAACCCCCAATATGTAAATGGACCAAACATATATCTGTCTGAAAAACTCATGACTATTGTCCATTCTGGGTGTAGCCTCTGAGGCTTCTGACTTGACTGCCCCAGGTGTATCTGTTGAAGGCCTTTAATAAATCCCCACTTTATTGTCTTAACCTTGTCCAGCCTCTGTTCTAGGGAGCCACTCCAAGCATCACCTCCTGCCTTGGCCAGCACACCACTCCTCTCTTGTGCTGCACGTGGCAGGGAGATTTCTCCTCTGCTATGGATCTGAACACTCTCACTTGGTACAAGCACATATAGATTTTTATTAAATTGATTACTCTGCTCTGCTGAGGCAGCATTTACAGGGGAACAGCACAATGGCTTTTTCCAGACTCCCAGGATCTGGTGAAACACGATGTAGAGAGCTGGGAGCTGACACCAAGCTGGAGAAGACTGCATTGAGGATGGAAGTGAGAAAGCTCACTTGCACAGAGTCTGGGTTTTGTTCTCCATGGGAAGAACATGAATTTTTGCATTCAAGCCAAATTTAATAATGCGTTCCAGTGATCTGCATTTTCCTAAGCTCCTACCTTTCCTCCCTTGCTGAATACCATAGGTTTCCCATTCTATCAGAGGTGGCATCCACTGCCAATGGGTTGAAAATCAAAGTTATCATGGATGAAACATTAAGATCTTGAATGTTTGGGAAACAGCCAAATGTTAGTTTAATTAACTCGAACATATTCAATTTTGATTGACCTTTTCAAACAGAATCAGGGAAGCACTGAGGCTGGAAGCAACCTCTGGAGATCATCTAGTGCAACCATCTGTTCAAAGCAGAGCCCATCAGATGGACTGGCTCAGGACACCATTATCTCCCAAAACAATTTTCAAAACATCTCTCCTCAACACAGGCAATCTTCAGTCCTTCAAGAAGTTACTTCAAACCAAATTTTGCAACTTCAATTCCTAGAATGCAAAGAAGTCTTTTGACAATTTTATAGCAACACATTTTCCAGAATAGGAAATAAGAAAGACACTTTTGCTAGAGTGAGTGCATCTTTAATACCATTTGCTTTTCAAATCTCAATTACCAATGAAAAATTTAAAATTCCCATATGTAAATTCCCATCTGGATCTTGTGTAAGCATCTTAAAAGAAAGCACAAAGAAGAATTCAAGGCAACACTTATTACTGTGGGTTTCTTCTCTTCAACTCCTTTCTAGACCACGTAAGGAGTTTTGGAAGATCTCTGGATACTTTTTTGCCTACTCAGACTCCAGCACATGGAGACCATTGGGTGAGACAGGACACATAAGAGCCTCTCCCACCACCCAGCAGCTCTGGTTCTGTCTCCAGCTGCTTGCAAAGGCTGTTGTGGTTTCAACAGATTCCAAAACAATGAAACCTCCAGTGAAGGTCACAGCACAGACTCCTCACCAACACAAACTTTCTGCTCCCTGGTGTTTCCAAATATGCCATGAGCACATATTGGAAACCATTGCAATACGTTGCAATGCATCTACTGGTTTACACTGCAAGAGATGACAATGTACTTAAAAAAAAAAATAAACAGAAACAAACCAAAATAAGCAAAACACAACTCCTGAAACGTTATGGTGTTTATCTTCTAAAAGGTGATCATAGGAGATTCTCTACTTTCCAGAAGAGTTCTGTGATACTGAGTCCAGGTGTAAGATAAAACATATGATAAATTAATTTTTTCACTGGTTTATTCTATTAATTATGTCTACTATTAATAATACTTTTATTTTTCTTATTAATTTTTTCATCTGAAAAGATCAAGGGACTGGACCACTTAATTCAGATAATTTGATCAGAAACTTCCATTCTAATTATATCACCCAGTACAGAAGCAGCAATATAACTGCAACCAACAAAACACTTGCAAAGGTACAGACAACTCTATTTCAACAAGTTACTTACTAATTTACACTGAAAAAACACAAGGTTGTAATAGCTGAGCAGTTAAACCCCACCTTGCAATCATTTGATGGTTCTTCAGTGCATAATGGAAAAGGGTTTGGAGTGCTCAACAGAAAGAAAGGAATTGCACCATTATAGAAACCCAGGCTGGTTAATTGCAGGTAATGGCTGAGAATAATGACAGCAGAGAGTGCTGAATGACGTAGGAGAGAGAATATTCTATCTGTGAGTTGTAATTGCTTAACACAAACAGTTTGGTCAATCTGAAATTACTTGTGGCTGTCTGTGTCTGTAAACATTTGGCTGAAGTTGGCAGGGAACAGCTTCCTTGGGTTCTGCATCCCACAGAGGGTGACAGAGGAGCACGTTGGTTTACAGTATTTCTGATTTCTTTGTCTGGCTGTTAGCGACTGGAATGCACAGAACTGATAGTTTGCTGGACTGGTCACTCTCTTCTTTTTCCCTGGACATCGCTACTTGGTAGAAAGTCCAGCAGCAGTCAAGGAGAGGGAGAACATTGAATCCATTCCTCTCCTTCCCTCAGCCCTGCCGGTCCATGCCCCCCCCCCAGGAATGTTCTGTACAACCTGCATACAAACATGGCTTTACCTGGTGCTCTACAGCTTGATCACTGACTCTTCAGGAAGACATTAATTATGGAAATAACTCCAAAAAAAGAGAAGTGTTCCTTTGCCAGACCAATTAATCTTCTGCTGCAGCCACTCTCAGTGACCTGTGAGTCACTCCACAGCTGGAACTATCTGCGAAAAATGCCTGGGAGTAGAGGGAGCAAGCTGTGGCTGATGCACAGCAGAAAGAGGGAGAGCTAAGTCACAGGGAAAGGGACCACCAAACTGCATGTATTTGGGTTTCATCTACTTAATATTAACCTGTTTGGAAGAAAGTTTATTAGGATACATAATCTTTGCCTGTACTTGTCACATATCATTCCTAGTAGCTCCCTGAGATTACTTTCTTGGCTGAGGCCCTCAAGACACCACACAGTTTGAACTCTACACCTTCAAACACTCATCACTCAAATATCCAAAAGATTTATGACCTACTTGGGCCACCCTTACTTCAAATGGCAGGTTGAGTGTATTAGGAATAACACTTCACGTGAGCTGGAAGCATTTATTTCTATTGCAATTCAAGAAGTTGATCTGTGTCTGCATGGTGACACAAGAGAGCAAGTGGAGGGAAGCAAACAATGAATAAAACACATGAATCCCTCTGGTGATGTCTCCAGGCAGCAGATTAAACAGCAGCTCCTATTCTTACACCCTTACTTCAAGCTCTCAGAGCTGTGAGCCTCAGAACCAGCACACAAGTCAGAAGAGGACTGTGCTGAAAATGGGGTGCTTTCCACTTCTCACATCCTCTTCTCATGCACACAGCCCTGCTGCTCTGAGAACAGCCTGGTTATTTTCACTACAAGCTCCATGTCATCCCTTAGATGAGAAGAGCAGCGCACCCCTCCACAGCCATGGCTGTGTGAAGAGTCTCAAACCATCACTCCCTCTGGCTTGGCTGCAGGGAGGAGGGAGAATGCTAGAAAATGTCACTCCTGACCTTGGCCTGCCTGGGTTTGAGGCAGCTGGCCACAGGTGTAAAACCCTGAGAGCTCCAGGGGACTCACATTCTTCCTACACAAAGGATTTATGGAGCTCTTATGGAACATCTCCAAGGGAACACAGGCACAGCATGGAACAGCTGCACCACTCAGAACGTGTATCCCTCCATTTCATGCTGGCTGGACTTTGTTAGGACATGTACTGGCAGTATGCACTTTTGTAAGGCACTGAACTCCCTGAAAACAGTGGATCAGGACTGAGAAGAGGATTATACTAAATTGTTTGCCTCTTCTGATCAGCACGAGAGAAGGGCAGGGAGATTTTGACAAGTTCTATAAAATCATGCCCACAAAAGCAGAGCTAAGTACTGCTCCACAAAAAACAGGAGACAATGGTCATGACATTCTTCTCAGAGAAACTGAATAAGACATTCAACCAGAACAGACTCATTGCTACTGCTGCAACCATTTTAATTCCACCCATCCCTTCCTTGCTGCTCTGAAGCAGGCAGAAGGATTTTTTTTTTTTAGGAAACACTAACTGCTACCCTAGGAGTGAGATGCAGTTTTGCCCTGGGGAGAGCCAGGTGCTTTGCTTTGCTGCTTGTCTCACAGAAGTTGTCCCCTGCAATGGGGACATTTGTGCTGGATCAGTGCAGTCACAGGGACCCTGCTGCCTGGTCACCGACCTGGCTGCACACAGCAGATGACACTGTGCCTTGAGCTGCTGCTGTACAGTTACCCACTGGGTTGTGACCATTGTAAATGAAACAAAACCATCACTTCACCTGCTGCTGTTGGCCTGTTTTCCAGCAAGGAACAAAGCTTAGAAGCACCTCAACTTTGAGCACCATTTTGTCCTTCACTGCTTCTCACATCTCCTCCAAATGAGTTTGTGTGCTCTTCCTCACACCTGGAACAATTTTCCCAGCTGTACTGGCAGCTGTTACTGCCAGTAAAAGGTTAGCTGCACTAACCTTTCTCTGTTCTTGCTTTAAAACCTTTTTATGTCCTTCTCCTTTCATTCAACCTTTTGATGTTACAGCTTCCTCTCCCCTGCCTGTGTAAATGTGAAAGTTACCTGAATGGATCTCACATACCCTGAGCTGTGCTCACTGTGAGAGGCCACAGGGACAGAGTCCCACCTGATGTGAATCATGCAGCTCTGCTGGGGTGATACACAACCCTGGATCACAGAAAACATGGTGAATAAGGAACACAAGCATGAGGTCAAGCAGAGTCTGCTTCCTGTCAGCTCCAAACCAACAGGAAGCTACTTCCACACACTGTGAGGTCTAACTGCAGAGCTCCTTACCCCAGAACACTACAAACTGAGCAACTGGGCACCTCACTGAAAGAACAAAACTCACTGGGAGCCATGAAACACAAAGAACTCTGCCCAGGCTCAGACACTCTCTGAGCTGGAAGCAAGGAAAGAACTCTGGGAACACCTGGGCACACCCAGTGCACCCTTCCTGAGCAAACCCTGCTCACACTGGGCTGGGTGGGGCTGGCACCTGGCCCAGGGCAGAGTTCCTTATCCCAGCAGTGAGGTCACAGCACCGTGAGTGTCTGTGCTGGTCTGGGCAGGCACAGGGAAGCCCAGTGCTCCCACAGCTGGAACAGCAGCAGAAGGGACCTCTGAGTGTTTGTTTGGTGCTCAGCAGCAAGTGGCTCTGACAGCCAGACAGCCACAGATGCTGCTGCAAGTTACCAATCCACACTCACCTTCTGTTGTTCAACACAACTCAGCAGTCACTGGGACATGCCATTCATGGAGACGTTCAAGGGAAAGGTTCCATCACAATAGCTGGCAGTGAAACAGAAGCCAACTGACATTGCCAATGACAAGCTGCTTGTTTATCTTGGTTTCCTTTTGCTTATCAAGCTGAAAATCCATTTGGCCAAATTAGACAAAAACTGCTTTCCTGTTTTCCTCTATTTTTTGTCAGAAGTCTGATGTAAAGTCCCTACAGAGTATGACCAAGTTATATCAGTATCACTCTTTCTACTTCATTTACAAATGCTCCCATAAAAACCTACATACACCAAGACTGAAACACACACAGGTTACATTAAACACTACCTGATTGTTGCTTAGTGTCAGAACAGCTCAGACTGTATAAAACTGCAGCAGCAAACTCATATATTAATCATTGAAGAACAGCTCACACACAAATAGAACTGTTTGATGTCATAATCTGGCTCAATAGAAACACAGCTAGGCAACAGGATGCTACAGTGGACTGGCTTTAACTGACAGACTTCAGTGTTTGCATAAGGAATCTTCTATTAGGAAGTTACTTTTTGGAGTTCCTTGCTTTGGAAACATTTTGGACAACATGAAGAAAAGCTTCTTGTCTGAAATATTATATAGGAAACAACATTAAAGACAAAAGCTAACATTTCAGAATATATGATTGTAGACACTATTTTGAAAATGCCTCCTGAAGAACAGTTGGTTATTGGAACTATTTCAGGAGTAATTTAATCACAGACTTCCTAGACAGTCTGAACTCCTCATGTTCTCTGAATCAACCAAGCTTCAGTTCTTACAAGATGACCCAGTACCAGCACAAATGACTGTTTGTTTGAGACATCTTGGGTTCTCCCTTAAGGGTCACTGGGAATGAGTGGTGAATTGAAGCCACAGTAAAACGATGCATTCAACTGCCTGAATCCTTTTGTGAATGAAGAAGGGTCTGATCAATTCCTATTTACCTCAGCACACTTCTGATTTCAGAATGGACTCGGGGATTTAATCATCGCCTAGCAGAGAACTTTAATGCTTCCCTTAATGCTCCATGTGAAAACTTGGAGTAGATATTTGGAGAGATGGGAACAAGAAGGAAGAGATTACTATCAAGCACTGCTGACAGGAAGCCATTGGCACTGGAGAAGGTGAGGCTGGGCTGATCAGACAGAACCGTCTGGGAGGGAGCATTTCATTGAGCACTGAGCACAGCCAGAGCCGCTCGCTGTGGAGCAGCAGTGCTCAGTGACTCATGCTATTGAACAACCCTGACTCGGACCTGTTGAGGATCTTGGCCCAGCCTTCCCTTTTCAGCATGAATCCCACTAGAAACGTGTCAGTAACGGCCTGGGCCGCTGGATAAACACAGAGGGAGCCCAGGTGCGCTCAGGTGCAGCCCAGCAGCAGCGGCAGCAGAGCAGCAGCAGCAGCATCGGGTCAGACGGGCGGTGCTGCTGCAGCTCCAAGCGCGGCACCTGCCAAGCCCCGCGCCCTAGGAGCCGAATCCATCCCCTTGTGTGTGTCCATCCCCTGCCCGTGCCCATCCCTAGGAGCCGTGTCTGTTCCCCACCCCCTGCCCGTGTCCATCTCCCCCTGCCCATGTCCATCCCCGGCCCGTGCCCCTCCCCACCCCCTGTCCATGTCCCTCCCCACCCGTGCCCGTGTCCGTGCCCGTGCCCGCCCGTGTCCCGCGGAGGCAGCAGCAGATACCGGGTCAGTTCGGCGCTCCGGGCCGGTACTCACATGGCGAGGGGCGGGCGGGCTGCGCTGCTCCCTCTCCAGAAAGATGGCTTTCGGCTCCGCGCCTGCTGCCAGCCGGCTCTACTGTTGTAGGCTCTGTTGTCGGGAGAGGAGGGGTAGGCACCGGCTACTGAGCATGCCTGCGGCTCGCATCACAGGGTGGGGAGCAGGGGCGAGGCTCGGGGTGCCCGCACACCCGCTGCCGGCGGAGCGCTCGCGGAGCGGGGGCCCCGCACAGGGCGGGCACGGCGCTGGGTGTGGCCCGGCAGAGGGGCTGCATGAAAACCAACCGCTGTTTCTCTAACCACCTTCTTTCTGCCTCTCCTCGCCAGGCAGAAACGTTTTTTAAAAGGAGGAGAATGACGGAAAGTGCTGCCGTTCAATCCCCGCTGTCGTGGGTGAGGGCTTGTGGATGAAAACCCGCAGAGCAAATCCAGAGACAGATAAACCACCAGACCAAGCACTGATTCTGGGAAGGTTGTGTCTCAGATGAGGTACAGCCCTCGCTTCTGGCTTAGACATCACCTCACACTCAATCCGGGCATCCTACCCCACCCTCCAAGAACATCCTTTCCTTGCATGCCCCATCCCCCTGTGCAGAACAAAACTTACTCTGAAAAAGCACATGTTCCTCTGAATTCAAACCAAGGCCTTCACACATAAACAGAGGTGAAGGAATAAGAAAGTCTGCATGGTTTCTCAACAAGTGGCATTTAACACTGCTGTCCCAATGATACCTTGTTCACTTGTAAAAAGTTGCTTCACCTGTCCCTGACTTCACTAATTCTTCATGGGCAGCCAGCACTGCCATTCAAACCAGCTTCCACTTTGGGTAAGGCAAGTAGCTTTTCTAAGCATCTAAACCTCAAATCTCGGGGTGCTCGATGGGAATAAAGTGTAACAGCATCATCAGATCAAATCTGTTTCCTGATGTAGAAATCTAGAAGAAGGTGAATTGTTCCTTAGAACAAGAGGCAAAGACACAAAGTTACTAGGGGTGAGCAAGGCATCAATCCCAATTTCTTAACCAGCAGAGTATTTTCACCAAGAATGTAGCCAGGGAACGTGACCGCACCCACAGCCCAGACATCAGGACACTCAGCTCCTGCCCAAACCCTGGCTCAGGTGTTATCACAGCCGACTCAGGTGGGAGCAGTAGGCTGTCAGCTCGGAAGGGATCCAGCTCCTTGGGGAGCTATGGAACTCCTCAGAGTGACTGTCAGAGGAGCCTCTCTCCCTTCTCCTCTGCTGCCTGAGAGCTTCCCCACTGCATTGAAGTGGTACCTACTGCCACTGGAGGGTGAGCCTGTCTCTTGTGCTGGAGCCAATCACCTGCATGAATTAATAAATGTCCCTTTGGGCAGCACTTCGAGCCTTCATTTTTTGGCTCACATATCATACTATAGGAGCCTGGTCCTTAGAAACTTTTCCTGATGGAAGTGGAAAACACTTCAAACTATTTTCTCTGTGTAAGGATGGAGTTTCAGCTGACTGTTACACCCTGATGAGAATCAGGAGATTCCCAGCTACCTTTAAGCTTTATCCACCCACAGATTACTTAGCTCAGCTTCTTATCTGGGATTCCTCCATAACTCTTCCCTCCTGAGGAGAGTTTACTTTTCAGATATCCTAGACAAAGATACATTCATATGATATAATATATATATATGATCATTTATATGATACATTTATATAATTATTTATGTCATGCCACATCATCACCCACATTTAGGCTTGCATGAAACACAAGCGCAAGCTGATACCAGGGACATTCTCACCTTCACATTCAAACCCAAGCCACATCTGAAGGTTGAGAAAGCGACAAGTCATGCATGGCTTGTGAGGCCAGGAGCTTCTGGGTCAGAGAGACCTTGCCCCAGACCTTTCTGCCCTTTCTGTGGTCTCACTTCCAGTCACTACTTCAACTACATGCAGGGCGCAATAATTACTGATGCTAGGCCAAAGCTCACAAGACTCAAAACACCCAAACAAAGAAAAAAAAAACAACCAATCAACCAAACAGCAACAACAACAACAAAACAAAAACAAAAACACACACACAAAAAAACCCTGGAAGGCTCCAAACCCAACATACTGAAATGTTTTATTATACAAACTATCAAGAGCAGAAGATACAGTGTTTGTGCTGACCCCATGCCAGCTTTATTCTGCTAGAAGGGGAGCAGAAAATAATCCTCACAAGCATAAAGGTGAAATGGCAGTCAGGAAAATTAGAAATCAGGAATTAGCAGAAGCATTACAATACAGGGAAAATACCTCAGACCTTGTGAGCACAGTGCAGAATGAGCTGAAACTACACCCATGCCCCACATCATATGGCCATGGCTCCCTCCAGAGTGGTACCAGAGAGTTCTCAAAACCAAATTAAACAGCATCATTGCACTGCAGCTGCTAAAAAAAGAGAACTTCCTACCAGCTAATGAAGGCATCACCATTCCAATCCAAGAACGCTCATGGTCCTGAGGAAAATCCACATCTAATATAGGGGATGTGTCCTTTAGCCCTGCATTCCCTGAAGCTTGCAGACTGCCATTAAAGGCCACCAAAGCCTTTGGTGTTAGAAGAGATGCAGAGACACCCTGTGGTGGTAAAAATAATAAGACCAGGATTTGTTCAAACAGCTTAAAATTCATTTAAGTCACAGAACTGAATCAGAAAATCTCTATCCTGGGGACACAGAGAAATTGTCTCCCAGTTGCTATTCAGGTACTTTCATCCCTCCAGACCTCCTTTCCTGTCTGGCATCTGTTTGCACTGCCACAGAGATTTTCCCTCTTATTCTATTAGGTATAATACTAACAGCAGGATCAGGACTGGTGCAATTGGAGGCATGTCTGTGGAAATGCTCCACTTTCAGATAATAACTTTCCTGCCCCTCTTGGGGCAGGAAACAATCAGTCTGCTTTGTAAACTACTGTTTTTTTACTCCATCCATAGTTTGTATTTTGTCCTGAAGCAAAATTTTGTCTATGAAGGCAGTTTCAGCGCCACCAACAGACTGCTGAGGTTGTTCAAGAATGAAAGCCACCAATAACCATCATCAGTGGAAATCAGTTCTGGCATCTGGAGTCTTGCAGGTGCTAGATCTTGCTCATAATTATCTAGGGACAACCTGGAGATAGAGCACTGAGGCTCCTGGAAATGCTCTGTACTGCTGTTACATGATTTTCTCACAGATCTGCAAGCAGGATCCCCATTCAGGAGAGTCATCATGTAGTCTATAGGTTTATGGTTTGCCTATAGTAGAGTAAATCTCAGGGCCAGCCACAGTAACACTGGTATTGGTCCCTTTGGCTCACAAAACAAAACACCATTAGTGCTAAATAAGAAAGCTGAGAGCAGTTAATTGGTTTATAGGAAACAATGGTAATTAAGTTTCACAAGGTTTAAGCAGAAAAGAAAAGCAAGGCAAATAAATCAATTATTCAAATTTTCAAATCTTCTGATCTGGCAATGCATTTAAACAAAGTACAGAAGGAATTCCCTCTAAATCATCAGAACTTATGACACTGAAACTCAGCGTAGCCAGACCAATTCCTCTTCAAAAGAGAAATTAAATAATATATGTGTCCAAAGTACAATTTTTCAAAAAAATATTGTCTAAAAGGATTAAGAAAATACCTATTCTAAATATCTTCAATCCTTTGTCACCAAGTTTTAAGTGTTTATCTTCAATGTCTAGTTTTCTTCTCTTGACTTTTTAGGCAAGTGGAATTGGTACTGAATGACCCAGGCTTTGCTTACTTCTCAGAAGTGAGGCCGATTCCTGCCAGCCCAGCTGCTGAATTTATTAGCTGCAGCTGGTCTGTTCTGCAGAGCTTCACCTCAACATCATTGCTTGCCTAAAATGGGTCTAGAATTTGCAGATTTTTTTTGTCACAAATTAAAACCCCAAGTCTGTAGTTTTGGTGTGTGCAATTTTCTTTCACTCACAACTTCTATTCATTCCTTCACAGCATATTAGTGCTTTAGTAATAGTTTCCTTTTACAAGTCAGTGCAGTGTTTATAATTCCTTTCATAAACTGTCTTTTCTGCCCTTTCTGTGAGAGATCCAGGTTCTCTTACCTGGGTCCTGTTAACACTCTGGGTGGCTCATTACCAAGCCTGAGTAGCAAGGTGTGACTCCTTGTGACCCTGTGCTCCTTCAAGGTATTTGCAGTTCCTTGCTAATGGGTATTAATGGATAATTCTGAAAACTTTGCAGGTGTGATCCTGCCAAGTGTTTGCACAGTGAAGCCCAGTCCCTCCTGCCTGTGTGTGTCCCTATGGTGAAAACTGGGTACAGAAAACTCTGCTTAAAAGTCTGGAAGGGGCTGAGGAGGGAGGAGGAGTAGAAGAAGAAAAGTTTAAAGTGGTTGCAAATTTTGGTTTTGTAAGGTTTTTTTTGTAGAAGATTTGTAGCAGGCAGGAACAAGACAGCAGACAGAGGAGGAGGGGAGGACATGACCCTCCAAGTCAAGCAACCAAAAGTTAACACAATTTCCAAATATCAAATGTGTAGCAGAGGGACTAATTCGATCAGAGAGGCCAAAGGGATAATTCTTGGAGACAAAGCCTTGCAACACGGAAATGCAGGCTAATCAACTCCTTTATCAGAAGAAAAAGGAAACAATTTCCAAGCCTTAACTAAAATCCCCAGTTGGTTCTTCATCTTTTCAGGGGTCTGGTTTTTGCCTAGCAGGGTTTGTTTCATCTCACATTTATTTCACTGCTTCTGTTCCCTGCACAAAGCTGTTTCCCTGGCTCCTGGCTCTTGGCTGTGTCAAACAAGCTGCCTCTACTCTGGGTTTAAAGAACTTCTCAATCATGAAAGAGAGCAAGCAGAGGGAAATATTCATTATATTTAATGTCCAAGCCTACTTTCCATAATTGTGTGGAGCAGAGCAAGGCTATCCAGAGTCCCTTTGTGCCTGCAGGATTTTGCAGAGCAGGTATTTGCTTCATCTGATGGCAAGTGGCTGCTCAGTGATCTCCACTGAGCTCCTGCCTGACCCGGACCCTCTCAGGTACAGCCCAGCAAAGCAGAGCTTTTCAGACTCAGACTTCAGTTTCCAGCTAAGCAGGTGCTGTTGTTACGACAGATAAAATGAACTGGCACAAAGGGAAGAAGGAGCTCACAGAAGAAAGCACAGGAGATGGGAAGCATGGCCGAAAAAGGCGAGAGCGGCTATTCAAGAAGAGATTTTCTCGACTGAGCCTCTTCTCTGGGTCTCCCAAGAATAAATTGTAAGTACATCCAAGATTATATTTTGCATACATTTTCAAACAATAAATTTTGTGAGCATTTCCAGAGCAGCTTTGGAAGAGCCACAGACACCTTTTTACCTCTGCTGGATTACAGTTTCACAAATGAAGAAACAGAGGCTAACTAAACAATTTGAGCTAAAAAACAGTAAGTCACTGGCAGCACTAGAGATGAAATTAACTCCTCCAAGTCTTGTGTTTCTGTGTGTTTATCTTAAATCCATTTCCCTATGCTTCCAGCAAGAGATTAGCAGGAGAGGCATCTGTGTTTCTCTAGGTACACACCAGCACTGCCGCTGTTAACAGCAGAAACTCTGCTGCAGTTTTGATGCACCAGATCTGTAACTCTAGAGTGCAATGGAAAATGTCAATGCATGGGCAGCAGCAAAAATCACTGCTCAACAAAGTTAATGATACTAAGTTTCTTAAAATTCATAATTAATGCTTGTGTTCTTGCAATAGTTCTGGTGTACTTACTCTTTTCATTTAGAAAAAGGAAAACAAAACAAAAAGACAAACAAAAAATAACTATTCATTTTTTTAACCAAAGTAAGCAGAGGCAAAAATGGTTTTGAGCTGACTGCTTTGTGAAGGTATAAATTTTGAGTTATTGTAATCATTCTTATGGGATTTGAAATTCTCTTCTTGGGTCTTTCTGCCTGGTATAATTCTTCCTTAACATGAAGTAAACTGAATGTAGGCTAATATCAGGAGGGCTTTCCAAAAAGTGTTTTTTCTTATCCAAGAGCTATTTTCCCTACAGATCTCCTAAAAGGAGTCTGTTTTTGGTAATTATCATGAAATTACCGTCTTAGCAGGAAGTGCACGCAAGTCTCCACAATTACTCAGCTAACTGCATTAGGCTTGATAGCCACAGCAGCTGGTTGCAGGCTCCACAGAAGATTAAAATACACTACCAAGAAATGAACCTGAGAGCCAGATTTTTCCCCCAGGCTGATCTAATTGCAGCACAACTAATACCAAAGGCTTGGTTTTGGGATTTTTCTTGCTGCACTGCTGAGGAAGCGAACTAGAAACATCCAAGAAGTGAATTCCTGCTGCAAATGTTCTCTGTTGTTGGTAATTTCACTGAAGAGTGCATTCAGGAGGCAGACGAATACAAATGAAACAATAAAATCATGTTTTCTGAACACTTATCCTTATTTGTAGGTGATAAATATGAGCTTTCCCCAGTTTGAGCTAAAAGGAAAAAAAAATTAAATATTGATAAGCAATCTAGTAACCTCCCAAGGTAGTCCCACATAAATGGAGAGAGTCAGCCTTTGGATTTCGGTGGATCTATTCCTACAGGCACTGCAGGGCAGGGGTTTAAAATGCATTTGAGCCATCAGGGTTCACAGAACTTTCACAGTGGTGTAGCCAAACCAGATCATCTCTACAGTGAGCACTGATTCATGGGCTCTGTAAGGGACTGTGTAGGTAAAACAGAAGAGTCTGTTCGATCTAATTTAAACAGATGATCTTTCTTTTCATCTCTTCCCCCTCTGGTCAAGGCCAGTACAATACTGATCAGTGCTGGATTTACTGGCCAGCATTGGTGTGCATTGCTGGCGCCCACATGTTGGACAAGAACCTTTGTGATGTAGGGTCAGACACACAGAGCTCTGTGGAGTTTGTCTTTATGCAAACACACGAGGCTCGTACCACAACCATGCAGAGAAGAGCTGTATATTGAAGCTCCTACCCTGTTAGCTGATGCCACTCTCTCATGGCTCTGTTTAATGATGAAAATACTGTAATAATTCTGTGCTCTGAAACTAATGGCTTGTCACTGCCACCACAGCACCAGAGCTAGACTCCCCTTTTTGCTTCCATCCCTGTTTTTTCAGGTGGCCATACCCAGCACCCACTCCTAGCATGTCACAGGTAGAGCCTCTGGAAGGGTTCACAAAGCACTCATTAATTGCTGCCCTCATCCAACCAGGAGTGCGCAGGCTGAGCTTGTCACCCCTCTCTGTGCCTGTTCCAGCCTGTCACCTCTCTCTGTGTCTGTCACCTCTTTCTGTGCCTGTCACCCCTTTCTGTGCCTGTCACCACTCTCTGTGTCTGTCACCTCTCTGTATCCCTTCCAGCCTGTTGCCTCCCTGTCACCCCCTCTGTGCTTGTCACTTCTCTCTGTGCCTGTTCCAGCCTGTCACCTCTCTCTGTGTCTGTCACCTCTCTCTGTGCCTATTCCAGCCTGTCACCCCTCTCTGTGTCTGTCACCTCTCTCTGTGCCTATTCTAGCCTGTTACCCCTCTCTGTGCCTGTCACCTCTCTCTGTGCCTGTTCCAGCCTGTCTCCCCTTTCTGTGCCTGTCACCTCTCTCTGTGCCTGTTCCAGCCTGTCACCACTCTCTGTCACCTCTCTGTATCCCTTCCAACCTGTTGCCTCCCTGTCACCCCCTCTGTGCTTGTCACCTCTCTCTGTGCCTGTTCCAGCCTATCACCCCTCTCTGTGTCTGTCACCTCTCACTGTCTGTCACCTCTCTCTATCCCTGTCACCCCTCTCTTTGTTCCCCTTCCAGCCTGTCACCTTTCTCTGTCCCTGTCACCCCTCTCTGTGCCTATCACCTTTCTCTCTGTCCTGTCATCTCTGTGCTCCTTACAGCCCGTCACCTGTCTCCGTGCCTGTCACCCGTCTGTGTCTGTCACCTGTCCCTGTTCTAGCCTGTCACCTGTCACTCTGTCCCTCTCACCCCTCTCTGTGCCTGTCACCTGTCACCCTTCTCTATCCCTGTCACTGTCTCTGTGCCTGTCCAGCCCCCAGGGAAGGAGCCAGCCCGCTGAGGACCCGGGGAGGTGCTTGCCCAGGAAAGACTGCCGGCGGCCGAAGGCGGCCCGGGAGGAGCCGTGCTCGCTGCGGCAGCTTGGGCAGCGCTCCGGGAAGATGTGTCCGAGCTGCGAGATCCTGCTGTGCCGGCGCTGCGGGACCCTGCACTGGCAGCGTGGCTTCATCGCTCACAGCCTGCTCGACCACTACGACTCCGCAGCCCTGCCCTGCTGACCGCCCCTCTGGGCGGGATGGGAGCTTTAGGAGCCAAGCACATCCCAACCCCAAAGCTGGGATCCACCGGGATGAGGGATCCTGGCCTGGCCCCGGCCCCGCGCAGCTCAGCCACCGCAGCCGCTCCGCAGCTCAGTCTGTACGCAGCAGATGCGCCCATTTAACCAGCAGAAACTCGGCAAACAGAGCTATAACCTAAACAGTTCTCCTCTGTTGAGGACAGGGAATTGTTTCAGAAATATTCTCCAGAGCTTTCCCTTTCCTCTCAAGGAAACAAAGATTATCCCATTGAGCTGCAAAAGCAAGTGTGACTACTATATGCAGAGCCACTTGCAATGCCTTTGTTTGCTTCAGTGTTGTTTGTGGTCTGGAATATTAAACATTTTATTTTTTAATTAACTGTCTCAGAGATGTAACGTTATGGGGGAAAGGGGCTTCTAGCCACAAGGATTGTAATTCACAGGCCAACTCCCTCCTAGACTTTCCAAACTTGCACAGGCTTTCAACATCTCACTTGTGGTCCTGCACTGTGTATTAAAAGGAGCAACAATCCCAACTCACAAAGTATTTAAGCCTTATTTGAGTTCTTAAACCCAGATCTGTGGGTTATTAGGCTGGAAAGGCACCCAAGTAGCTGCAGTGTTAAACCCAGCTCATTGAGGAGAGCAGCTCTCTCTGGTCCCCAGTGAGTGTGCAGCTGTGGGCTGTGCTGCCTGAAGGACAGCTGGCATGGTGACTGGCGTGGATGAATCCATGCTCCTGGCAGAAGCACCTCCCTCTCCTCCATCAGCCATGAAGTCATGTTTGGGGAGAGCAACTACAGCGTTTTTGTTATGCACTGAGCAGCACCAACATTTTTGTACTTGGTTTCTCAGCAGCTGGTGAATTACTGCACCTTTCCTGCAGTGGCTACCAAACCCTGCTGCAGAGATCTGCCTGTTGCTGTGTTTGCTCCTACCCACAGCCAGGTTAATGTGCCATTGAGGTCAGGCAACAGAACCACCCTTGAGCTGAGCCTGGCTTTTCTCTAGTCAGCCACGCCACAGTGAGGCCCTTTTGTCTTCAAAATCCCCAGAGTTCCATCCAAACAATGAGGCCCAACAGCACCAGGGCACTGTCCCCTCATATGGCAGCACCTACTGACACTTGTGCACCAGAACAGCTCTGCTCCCTCAGCTCTTGGAGTGTCATTCTAGACAAGCCATTTTTTAAATTATTATATCTTAGCAGAGGATTTCAGGCTTAGATTTTAAAGCTGGCTCAGACACATAATTACACTAATACACCATATTGTGAAAGAATAATAATAGAAATACTGATTACACATTTAAAAATTTAGGCTTGAAACCACCCTACAGGATAAAGCTATGATATAGCCTGACATATCAATTATTAAGAGCCTCTACTATTTAATTATCTGATTTCAATAGCTCTGGGAGATTAAAGAGGAATATTGGATTCTTTTGTATTAAATAAAAGAATGAGGTCTGTCCAAGGCATTCACTGGAATGTGAGTGACTTGACAACAAACAACACCCACTGTCAAAACAACCAATACAAGCACAAGAGGGAAAGGAAGAAGCTTCACAGCTGAGGGACAAATCCATAGGAGTTCTTTCCCTGGAAATCCAACACATGACAAGCAGGAGTGTAAAAGCAGCAGTTGTCACTGTTTGTTGTTATAGACTGAGAATGAAAACCGAATTAAGTCAGTCCAAATCAATTAGAGTTTATTAGCAAGCGGCAGTAAGCAAAACAGCGCTGGGCGGCTGGGAGGCACTGCTCCACAAACAGCACGCAATTTCCCTCTCCCCCCATGGTCTTTTTATGCAGTTCTAATTCAGCTGACGTGTCCTTCCTTGGAGTACTCTGCATCTGCGAGGCCCGTTGCTGGGGGGGGGGTCGTAATCTTGTCTTCTGGTGGTCTCAGCAGGGGAGAGGCGCCGGGTGCTTTTCTTGTTTATTCCTCCTAGCCTAGGGGAAAATCCTTAAAAACTGGTTAAACAACCCAGCCGCTAGTTTTAGCATAAATTATGCATACCATGGTCTGTGATTTGAAGCTATGTGGTCAAAGTCTATACCCCTCTCACCACCGGCTGAAATTCACTACTCCTTACTAGGAGTTTTAATGAATAAAGTGCTTATACTGTATCACATTCGTCACAAAATAAATGATTCAAGGTAGAAAGCAAAGCCATCAAGTAATCATGCAATCAGTAATAAACATCATTTATATACTGCATATACCCAATTTCAGCTGTGGTTTGAAAGCCCAAGCCAGCTTTCACCTCTGCCAGATACAATGAAGGCCTTGAGGAGGAAAAGTCATTCTTCCAGTGCACATATATAAAGAAAGGTAATTCACATGAGACCACAGGAACTGAAGGTTCAGCACAAAATCCTTAAATTTTCTTATTGTAATCTAACCACTTGATGACTTCTGAGTTCAGAAACTGGTCCAAAATACTATGTTCCAAATCAGCCCAAATTAACTTACCAATTTAGTATTAGAGCTGGATATTTGGAGAAAGGTACAGAAATAATCCATGGATTGATGCGCCAAAATCCAGTCTTGGATGACAAACAGTAAGAGGACATTGTCTCTCCTTTGACTTTTCACAAAGCAGTTAATTTTTCTGTTTGTTTGTTTTCTGAATGAAAGTCTATATGCCACGGGCTGGAACAAGTATGCTGAAAACCAGGAAAAGTGGTGATGTATTTACTAACACAATTCAGCAAAGCAGAACTCTGCTCAAAACTTAACATGAAGGTATCACAGAACCAGCTTTGGTGACCTGGTAAATGCTGCTTCCTGCCAGGTTCAGCCCTGAGACATCAGCACTCCTGTGAGATGGGATCTCATCTCAGCTATTTGAAGATCAATTCACAGGAGGAAAACGCCTCATTGTCTTTGCTGCCAAACACGAAATAGACCATTTAACTCGGCTCTAACTTTCTTTCCCCATTCTTGTTAATTAAATGCCAAGAGTAAACAGAGAGAAGTTAAAGACAACCAAACACAACACAGCCATTGACGAGCTAACCAACACAAACACTGAGCAGAAGCAGCATTTCCTAATCACCCCTAAATATTCCTCAAGGAACAGAGCCAGTGGGGCTTTCTCACCATCTCTAATGCTTTTATAACCTGCATTAAAGCCGCATCCAAAATCCCCTCAACCACCACAAGAACTCTTTTGTCAGTGCAGTACCCGCGGTGGTGTGGGAGGCAGGGAAGGTGTTCCTGCAGCTGGAGGTGACAGCTCGAGGGGAGCCTGAGGCTCCCTGAACCACCTGTCGGAGTGCGGGAGTGGGACATGGAACCCAGCTGCCCTCGGAGTATGGAAATAAAGGAAATAAAGATGGCACTGTGCTCCCTCCTGGCACAGCCCTTGCTCAGCAGCCCCACGCAGCCAAGCTGCTCTCGCCAACTTCATCTCAAAGTTTTGGAAAAGCTGATGTGTCCCTCAAAAAGACCAGAGATGTCCAAGTGCTCTGTCTCACAGAAAAACAGAACGTGTCCAGGAACAGTTCCTTATGCAAATTCACATGCTGTGAATTACCTGAGGATGAGACTACTTTTTTCAGAGCTGTCACCTGTGAAGTAGCTTTTTAACTTTCCTGCCATCTGCTGTAGAAATAATTTTTTTAAAAAGGACCTGGCACAATTTAAATGCTACTATATTGTATATAAAAGAACCAGCCCTAAACCAAACAAAACCAACACACATACCTCTTGTTACTTTTAGAATATTCTACAAGCAGAAGTCTTTTCAGACAGATAAGCTCATAGGTTGAGGACAAGAGAATTAATGCCCCATCCTGACTCCAGGTAAGTTCTTAACCTCTAAAATAAACGAGGAAACCCCAAACCAACAAAAATAAAACACTCTCAACAAAGTAAAACCAACTTTAATTAAATTTCTACATCATCCAACATTTCTATGCAGAACAACTGTTTAGTCAAAAAGTAAATACATATGTTTAATTCTCTTTCAAATGTCCAGAAGAATCAAGAGTTACCAGTGTTCCTTGGAGAACAAGCAGTAGCTAAACCTCTCTTGCTGATGTTCAGGAACAGTTTGTTACATCTTTTAACCAGCAGTTCCCTATTGCACGTAACAAATTTGCTCTCCATTTAAGCACCTAAAACCTGGTACCTCGCTAAATAACTTAAAACAAATCCAGTTTCTTCAGCAACCATCTTCAACATATATATCTTGGTAAAGCAACATTACTGCAAGCTTTTAATAAATACAGAGAGATCAGTGACTGCAGTGGTGCTCTTTGGAATGATCTTTTCCCATAAACTCTTGCTTCTCCAACCTGTTGGGGTTTTTGGTATGCATGCTCTAAAAATCACTTTGTGTAGTATATTTAATGAAAACATCCCTTACATACGTCAGTACATCTCGCAGGGAAGTACTGATCTGAGATAAGAATTTCAGTGTAAGGCTGGAAGGAGCTTCTTGCTGGAGCCAAACCAAATTGTGCCTCCCTGGAACTGAAGGCAAAGCCCTAGAGGCTGAGTGGGAGGGAGACTGTAACCAACGAGGGATTCTCAGGCTCGTCTGGAATTGGCC
This sequence comes from Luscinia megarhynchos, assembly GCA_034336665.1. Lineage (NCBI taxonomy): Eukaryota > Metazoa > Chordata > Aves > Passeriformes > Muscicapidae > Luscinia > Luscinia megarhynchos. Next base: position 19,741,331 of record CM067572.1, on the reverse strand, counting down.
TAACCTTCCTCATTCTGAAGAGCTTCTTTTGTGTGTTAAGTCAGAGGAACAAAATTGTGCAACCCTGAACATCTGGATGCTGCATCACATCTGTCAGAGGTCTCCCCCACCCTCCACATACCCACCCTTCCTTAGGCAGCAGCACAGACATGAAGCAGGTCCCTGCAGTATAGTGATACCATGGCTGCTACTTACAGTAGAATTAATGCATGTGAAAAATAGACACAATACGCTCTTTTTTTTAGCCAGATTAGGATATTAAAAAAAAAATTTACTCTTCAAGTCCTAACTTTAAACAAAGAACAGTTCTGTCAGAGGTCCTCAAACGTCCCAAGGATATGTTAGAGCACATTACCCTAACGTATAAAAACAAATATTTACACCTCCATAAAGTACCAAAGAATTTTTAAAAATGCCTAGTAGTTCTCAGCGTGCAAAGTCAGCAGAACTGATTATCCAGGATGTTCACTAACTGTAGAGACAGTCATGGAATCAAGCATTCAGAAGCAGAGTGCAAAAGACTCAAGAATTATTTCAGTCCATTTGTTTTTGCTGTTGTTTCCTTTCTTGTTTTGGATCAGTTCATAGAATCCCAGAATGTGCTGAGCTGGAAAGGACCCATCAGGACCAGAGTCCAACTGCTGGCCCTGTGTGGGGCTCTCCATGAACCACCTTGTGCCTCAGAGCATTGTCCCAGAGCTTCCTCAGGTTTTGTTGGTCCATACCACAGAAACCCTTCACAAACACTCATCAAGGTAACCTTCAGCTTAGTGCAAATGCCAGAATCTCCTAGGACCTGTAATCTTTTCTGACAGTGTGAGCCATCCAGTTCACTTTAGTAGTCCAACTTTCCCGAAGAGCTTCATCAAACTTTTGCTTGAACTGTTTTAATGCTTCTTCCTCACTCTTCCCTAAGGCAAGGGAGTCCTAAGGCAACAAGGGAAACAAGGACTGTTAGGAATTTTTAAAAGCACAGTTAGAACCTCCTTAACCTTTGAACACAAGCCACAGTGTGTTTTGTTCTCCTCTGACACTTTTTCACTTACTATTCATTGAGCAATACATCAGTTGTTTTAAGTGATACATCTTCCTGGGTTTAAAGATAAAACTGAAAGAGAATGAAGCAAATAATTTTCACCTTTACAGGTCTATGCTTGTGCATGAGCCAAGATCTAAAATACTCCTGAGATGACTCCATTTAGGATGTACAGATCCTGAACTCATCCTTTGGGCACTAGGACTGACTACAGACCTTGCTCTATAGATCTAAAAAAGAAAACTTCCAGAACTGTGTGGCAATCTTGACAGAAACAAAAACCAACAAAAATGTATTAATCTTGGAATCAAAAAATGACAGCCTGGGAAAATGCAGAGTCCTGCTGAGCTGTAGCTCTTACTCTACCTTGAGATACTGGATGTCCTTGATAGAGGTGAGCTCTGGCAGGCCTGCAGTCAGCATCAGTGCAAAGAGGGTAATAAATAGGTTGCCGTGCTTACGCAGGATCAGGTAGGCTTCCTCACAGTACTGCCGGAACCTGTCGAGCCAGGCACATGCAAGGAGCACAACAGGGAGAGTTACACACATGGAAACCAGCATCTGTCATGTGGTCTGACAAATACAGACTGTGGAACACAGCACAGAGAGGACAGAGGTGCCTGCAGAACTCCCAGTGCATTCACACAAACATGTCCCATGCCTCCCCAGTGAGCCCTCAGTACAAAACACCACCAGCTGTTCTTCAGAAAGAACATAAGTGCCAGAGGTCATGGTCCCATCCCCCTGAGAAGTTGTTAAATGGAATGCCCTGATTATCCTATAGCGTGGGCTACAGTGGAAAAGCCAAAGTTCTATTGCAATCCCTCTAATCTCTGTTATTTCTAACTCCTTCCATGGTCAAAACTGAACCAGCTGCCAAGGCTGATGGATCATGAGCATGTGGCTCCTCATGGCCAAGCATCCAAGCAAGGCCAGCATGGGACAGCACAATGAACATGCCCTGATGGACAGAAAAGAACCTGCTCCTAAGGGCAGTACTTGAACAACAGTCTGGAAGCTCTGCCTGGAACCCAAAGCTGCTGCAGGCAGAGCTGAGCCCAGCAGAACCTGTCTCCTCCTGCTGCGGGAGATCAAAAGCCACTGCAGAGCTGCAGCTTCTGGTTCTGAAGTAATCTTTGGACATTCCAGCTCAGGGAGAGCAGCAGACAAGCCTGTAAATGCATGTTGGCACACGTCCACATAAGTGCAAATGAGCAAACCAACCCCAAGTAGACTCTGGTATGCTGGAAATTATCATCTCAACTACAAATAGATCCAAGTAACACTTACCGGCCAAATTTTTCAGTGTTCCCTGTTTTTCCTTGTTGAATAACATGAATGAAATCATAGGTGAGTATGAAAGGTACCCGTTCCCTTTTAATTCCAAACTTGGACTTAAAGTTTCCAAGAATATGCCCAAAATCTATGTGAAAGAGCTAAAAAAAGGAAAAAAAAGTGAAAATTAATTTCTCCAGTGAAATATGTCCCTTTTCTTATACCTCTACAGGATGCTGGTATCAAGAACAGTTAACTCCTAATATGACTCTCTAAAACCTGTAGTTTCAACCCTTTGGGAGTATGTGGTTCCAAAACACTTCAAGATTTAAAGTAGTAATAATATCCATGCACTTACGAGTGATCACTGCAGCAAAAGATTCGCTCAGGTTTAAGCTGTTGCTGCCATGAAACATCTTGGTGGCAGTATCAGACAAAAATGAGCCCAAGGATGAGACCATGAGGCTCAACATCATCACATCCAAGGCCTTCCCCCACAAGGACAGAGACAAAGGGAGCAGAGCTGAGTTAATCTGAAGGACCCTGTGGCAGCTCCCTGTGTCAGAATCGAGGATAAGGGCACTCCAGCTTTCTTCAAGGAAATACAAACTTAAAAGAATACTGCAAATGTCTGCGAAAGTCCCAATTTTATAACCCTTGCTGGTTTCCCAAGCAGAACAATTTCAATTAAATCAGACAAGTTCCATTACAGAGTAACAATTAAGAAAGAACATGTCTAGGAGCTCCCCCAGGATCTGAGTACACAGCATTGTGCTGGTGCTGGATTCCACACAGAGTATTTCTGCAGGGCTGAGCTGCACAGCAGACTCACTTCAGGGAAACCACACTGCTCCAAAATGCAATTGATGGATTTTTAAGGGCAGTCTTCTGCAAGATACCCTAAGACCACTTTTATTCAATGAATCTGAACCACTAAAAGGCTTCTTGGATGTTCTGTAACAGCTCTACAGTACAGCCTCTCTCCATACAGAATTGCTGATGGACCAGGCTTTGCTCTGTCCTTCTCCCACTATTACATTTCCTTTTCTTGAAGCTCTCTCCAACCCTCAGTGAACCACAGACATAAGTTCTAACCATGTGGGGCTTTCCTCTTGCAAATCAAAGATAAAGGCATTCTGCCTACAGAAGGGATTTTTACCTGCCCATTTTTCCTGACCATGATATTGTCACTGTGTCTGTCACCAATTCCCAGTACATATGTAGCTACACAGTAGCCAGCACAAGACAGAGTAAATTCTTCAATGGCTCGATCCAAGTCCTCTCTGTAACCACAGAGAAAATGGTGTTAGTGCACACTATTGGAATTCATGTCATGCCTTGGCCTCAAAAAGGATTTTTGCTTGTTTAAACCAGAAGTCCATTAGGATGCTGTAAAACCAGAATTACTTGAGAAAAAATACTGTAACAGTAGCTATGGAGAACAAGTAATATGGAAGACAACATCAAGGCTTGAGACCATGTAGTCTTCTTGGGTTTGTCTGTGCTGCCAAATCTGATCTAACTTACTCAACAGCACACAGCCAAAATGCTGCAAATGCCAGGCCCAAGGGTACCATGAGTGTCAGGCAGCATTTGACACGCTAGAAAAACAATTAGCAAGAAACCACACCTTCCTCAACACTGAAAGAGAAACTTCAAAGGAATTTTGAAGCTTATGCTATAGCTGAGAGAATAAGTGCAGAAATTACCCTAAATTGTATTCCTTCAGCCAGTTCAAGAGCGCATCCTTGTTGAAGGCAGCAGCTGCAGCAACGTTGCTGCTGTTTAACTGAATGTCAGCAATGGTTTCTGAACTAGAAACAGCCTCAATGAGGCCAGAGTGATCTCCAGTTGCTAAACAGCCATAGGGCAATATCCTGCAAGGAAACATAGAATCATGTCAGAACCTCAAACAGCAAAGTGTTCCTTTAGTGCACTCAGTTTCTGGAGATGGCTGAATACTCATTTGAAACTCTCCAAGACTAACATTCAGGAATTGCTTCTAAAGGTAAAAAAACCAGCAATACATTTAAAATGTTCATCTTTCCTATTATGCAGATAGATGCAAAAAAGAGACACATTTTTAAAAGCCTAATTTTTCCTTTTTACTAGAACCCAGTTTCTTGTAACTCCCCAGGACTTGCCACAGAGGGAGCCTTGTGCCTGTATTTGTGAATTCCTGCCCGGACAGACCCTGAGCCACTCCAGTTCATTTCCAGCAAATTATTGTCGGAAATGCAAAAGAGGATCTTATGCTTTTCCACCTTCTTCCTACTTCAAAGGAAAAGTCTAGAAATCCTTCTAAATATTAACATAATGTTTTCCAGCTCCTACTAAACTGAAGCATAAAAACCAAATGGAAAACAGGAACACATCTCTTGACTGGCTTGGTATCTCAGAACACATCTGTGCATTTCCACTCTGTGACCAGTGAAAATACCTCTTACCGTGTCACTGCATTCTGAGACACAGTAAAGATGGAAATCAAGGAGAGATGGGCATAAATAGGTAAGTGTATTTTTTTCCAGTACATTTCCTCCCTGTTTAGCTTAAAAAGCTAAACAGAATGGCAACACCCCATGGAGCTCAGCATGTGCAATGGAAACTTCAAGTACACTTTTCAAAGGCAATGCATCACAAATTGAGGTGTCTGCTCTTGTGCCAGGCAGCTCAGGCCAAGAATATTATCTCAATTGTGGTCAAGGTCCATGGGTAAGAGAATGGATACCAACAAAAATCTGCACTGCAGCACATAAGGTATAGACTAGCACTCACTGACTTACAGAGCCGCATAAAACAATTGCAGGACATATTAAAATTGATGTGTGTGCCTTCAGACATACATATACATACATATATATATATATATAAAGAAAAAATACTGCTGTGAAGCTGTCATTAGTGTTTATATATAAACTATATAATTATATATATGTGTATATATATAATTCCTTACAAAATTAAACACAACTTTTTTGCCTTATAGCTATCAGGGAACTGAGCAGTTTCTCCACCAAAGGGACAACACAACTGAAGTGGTGCAAGTAGTGATGCCTTGGAGTGGCTCCCTAGAACCGAGGCTGGACAAGGTTAAGACAAAGTGGAGATTTATTAAAGGCCATCAATAGATACACCTGGGGCAGTCAGAAGCCTCAGAGGCTACACCTAAAATGGACAATGGTCACGAGTTTTTCAGACAGATATATGTTTGGTCCATTTACATACTGGTGGTTAATCCTCCAATTACAGCTTTATATAATAAAGTAATTTACCCCCAGTTTGCTCCTCCCAAAATTCACTTTTGTTTATACTTTCCAGGGCCTGAGGCAGTGAGGTGTCCTTGGAAGTCAGGCCCAGAGGAATTGTTTCGTCTGACCAAAGTGTGAAGAAAGTAACTGACACTCTGTATGGAGTTTTGGACTTATACACTAAAGTACAGGATTTGAAAAATATAAAAGCTAAAATCCTAAGGCATCAGAAGCAGTAACAATATAGGCTAGGATTCTTCCTTACTGACAATGAAGTGCACTGAAAACCAGATTCAAGTGGGTATTTCAAGAGCACTCAACTCCAACAGCAGAAGTGCAGGCTTGGAATGTTCTTCCTGTTTCTGTTGGGAGCCCTGCCCAGTCCCAGGAGCAGCGGCTCTCCAGGAGCAGGAGGGTGGCTGGGATTGCCCCTGGGCACAGGGAAGCTCTGCCCATCCTTATCATCACACCACAAATGGGAGTCCAAGCTGGCCAGGTTAAAGTGCACGCTGGCCTCCTTCCATGGCACTGCAACCCACCCCGCTCGCAGCTGAACCAGGCACACGGCCAAGAACTTCCCCTTCAAAAGCCAGCAATGATGAAAGCCTCCAGCCCCTGGAGGGCTGTGTGCTTACAACTGCAGGAAAAAAACATCCTTGTCAGAGAGACAGTTTGACAGGAGTCAAGTTAGGGACAAATCCTCTGGGCCCTTTCCATCCCATCCTGGTCTTTCTGACTTCAGCATCTGTCAGCAGGATACGCTCCCTGCTTTTTAAAGACAGCAAAAGCCATGGACAGATCAATAGTGAAATCCTGGGTAGGACAGAAAACTCTTTTCACTCATTTAAAACTATTCTTTATTTCAAGTGTTTAATTCACCAAAGCAGCGCCCTTCCAAACACACAGGAAATACTGGTGATTTATCAACATGTTCTCAGTAACTTCAGGTCCAACAGTTTAAAAATGATGACATGTTTAAGAGTTGTAACAAATACATTTTTCAGTATGTGTGTGAGCCCTGATTTCACTCATATACAGCCACGTAACCTTAGATCTCACACATGTAAGGGAAAACCTTACACACTAAAACAAAAACCTACAATGGACAGACACTGAAACAAAAAAAAATGTTTTGGAGAACGTCCTGGTCGAAAAGTAACCAAGTATTAAATATTTTTATGACAATTTACCACAGCAAAGGTGATGTGGCATAGATCAAACTCCTCAAATTCATTATTTTCCATTGCTGTTACTTTACTTGTTTCTCCACAAACGCATCTTTGATGCTATAATAGAGGTAAAGCAGCTCAAACACTCTGTAACACAAGGATTTTCCTGAGAGGTGCAGCACCACAGACCTCACAGCATCCTTGGGAAGACAGATGTTGTGCTCCTCTGCTGTGACATGTATTGTAATAGGCCATCTGCATGCATCAGGCATTTCCTGCTCAGTGTTCAGGTGCAAGTTTGTTTTCGAAATTAAAGCGTGGGGATTAACTAGAAAATACATTTTTTGCTTCGTTCATTTCTCTCTGCTACTTGGATGGTGTTTGAGGTGAATTGACCCAAGGCAGTCTGCTCTTAGAGTCAGTGTCAGTATTTGTCTGGGTGCTGATCCTTTTCTGGAAAGCAGATCCATCCTACACCCCAGGCTGTGCACATGCAGGGAGAGCTCAGGATGAAGGACCTACAGCAGCACATGGTGCCATCCTCCTGCACACAAGTGTCCCCTCTGACACACCCTCTGCCCTGCTTGTCACCCATGAGACAAATCAGTTGGCAGCTAAACATGCAAACATTTCTCCTCCTTCAGCTCTCAAAATCAACATATATTTGGTGTTCCTCTCTAGAGCTGAGAAATCCCACTGGGAATATCATGCTGGCTTTAGACAGACTGAGCTAAGGTTTCATTTTCAATCACTGCTAGAGAACTGAGTGTGGATTGTGGTGCAATTAGAAGGGAACTAATCCTGACCCCAGCTCAGTGGTGCATTGGCTGCCATGTGATCCATGCCTCATGGAAGCTGGACAATCTGCTTGTGGCAAAACATGACTGATGGATAGAGGCAGCAGCAAGAGCTGCTCTGACACTGACTCTGACATGAATGAGAAGCCCTGCTTTTACTTGGATGTAGTCACCAGACCCTCTGCAGTGGAAAAAAGTTGAAAAGTGCAAAATCAATTGTGCATCCACAAATGGAAATAACCTCATGGAAACTAAGGATAATACAGGCCAAGAAGTAAAGACTGCACTCATTAGTATGGGCATATGACAGTATTTTTCAGGAAACCAGCTCTTTGACACCACTTTTTCAACTGAGACCATGCCTCTCACTCAAGCAAAATGTAACCCCTGAGCCTTGACTCATGAACATGGCAAAGAACTCATCTCCACCACTGCTGGCTCATAGATTTTAGAGTCATCTCTCCTGGAGAGATGCAGGCTGTAAACACGGAGATGCCAAAGCCTCACCCTCATGGCTGTGCCCTTATGCTCTGGGTGTTCTGAGTGCTGTTTTGTACAATTCTGTTCCCAAGGAAGGTCATTTCAGAGCCTTCTCTTGGCAAGTGCCTGATTAATCTCTTGGACAGACACTGAACTGTAATCCTGCCTCAATTCCAGGATCCTATTTCATAATGGTAACTACAACAGGATGAATGAAAGGAAGATGCTCCCAGTTAAGCAAACAAATTGAAGAGGCCAAATATAGAACTTCAATTCTCACTAGGAACTTCCCCTTTCTACTTTTTTTTCCTTCACAGAGTTTTAAGAAAAATCTTGGACATCGGAGCTACATTTTGGTTTTCCTTTGTCGCATTTAAAAAAAAAAAAGCCTTAGTCAGGAAAAGCATATTTGATGACTCTAATCACTGTTCCTCTTTGCTAGGCACAGTGTGTGGCCCAGGCTGGAACCGCAAACTGCTTCTGGGAAGGCAGCTACTGAGGAATGCCTCATCTGGGATTCCACAGCTGCCAGAGGCTGCCCTTGCCCCCAAATGCTGGATCAGCCTCCTCACAGTCAATTTATAATGACATAAATGACCTAAGGTTTCCTCAAGTCAGCGTTCAACTTCATACACACTCAACTATCTCACTGCAAATGTACCTTCCCAGAAACAAATTGTAATTCACATTCCCAACTTTCCTTAAGCATTCTAAATAACAAGTTGATAATTTTACTTACCTGTGCTGATGTTACATGCCTTATGTAGTTCCCACTAGTATATCTGAACCATAAAAAATTTGAAAAGAGCTCCAATAACCTAAATAAAGTATTTCAGGCAATATTTAAATATAAGTACTTCTAGACTTGTAAACAACAATTAAGCAGAGGATTACAGCTCTTGCACAGGCATACAAAATTTAACTTATGGCGAAAAATGGTGTCTAATAATGTGACACCCAGTACTTTCTTTAGGACTACTTTCCTAAAGTGCAACCAAATTTGTGAACTATATTAACTAAAACTGGTTCATAAATTTGGGTGGGAAAGCTTCCCTTGTACTAGAGGGTTGTGTGGCAACAATGACTGATACTCTTGCTGTTGTTCTTAGGAATACTCCAGTATTTGTTCAAAGAAGTTATGTTTACTTTATCAAGCATAGGAAAGCAAGAAAGCTGCTTTGCAAGCAACTTTGGAAGATAAAAAGGTATTTCCAGTCAGAAAAATGCACTCTGGCATCCAAACAGTGTTTTAGCAACAAGAGAAATGACTTCACAGTTGCAGATGTTCCCAGTGGCTGTAAGTGCTGGTGTGAGCAGCAATGAGAGCTCTGCTCACAGCAGGAAGGAGAGGAGCTAACACTTCTCACCTTGGCCATGACAGCTGAAACCTCTGGGTATCCCAACAGATGCGCAGAAAGAGGACAGTGGGGAAGATGCTAAAAACAGGAAAGCTTCATTTCTAAAAGCAGACCCTCCATCCAAACAAGGTAGCCCTTGGGAGACCCTTACCGGAGATCCAGGCCAGCCTCTTTCCACAGAATGTCCATCAGGCGCAGAATCTGGAGTGTCAGCATGTCCTGCCGGAGATCTGCAACCAAAGGGGACACTACTGCTTCAATTCCTCACAAACTTCCTCAAGTTTCCAAGGCCTTCATAAAAAGGCATCTAAAAATACTCACCCAGCCTATGGGTTAAAGTGGTATTAATCATAAATACATCACCCTGACTGGCAGTATCTGTGCTTTGAAACTCAGTCAGGAGATGCTTAATTTGTTCACTTATGTCAGAATAATACAGCTCAAGTGCAAACATGCCAATGAAGAAGGAAAAATTGAAAGTTTCTAGCACTGCTTACCGTCACCATTTTTGAAGATGATCCCTACAAGATCTCCTCCAAACATTTTGTTGTTGTACACTATCCAGAGAGGCTTCATTTTAGAATCCATATATCTACACTTCTCAACACTAGAAGAAAACACGACAGAGGTTTTAGTGAAATAGGAATAATTCACCTTTAAAGATCTAAACATGGTTCAGAAAATGAGAATATGAAGACTTGCAGTCTGGAATTACTTAAATGTTCTCTCTGCTTTCATTCTGTTGCTATGCCACTCACCAAGCTATGAACACATTCGTTACACGTGGAATGTATTTGATACTGACTGGTGAATGTATCTCTACTGCTTAAATCAAACATCCTCATTTTCAGAGAAAATTATTTTATATATATCCTTTCTCGTCAATTTTTAGACTTTACATTTAAGTGCTGTGAAAAGTTTTAGTGGTCTTTGTGCTTATTGTTAAAAACAGGAGCTAGGAATGCAGTCAAATTCAGTTTTAGGCTTTCATTTAAATATGTTTAGCCATGGTAATGCATTGACTAAGACAGTATTAAGTTCATGGTGGATCACAAAAATTTTTTAATTTAACTGATATCTTAACCTCAGAAGATGCTCAGCAGAGCTTCTGTCACTACAGGAGAAGTTCTCTGTGGCAGCATGTGCTGAACAATGCAGCCAGAGGAAGTTCAGGCACATGGTGTTTCCATGCAAAGCTACAGTGAAATTGTGCTCATTCTTTACTTACTGCAGTTCTGAGAGTATAACAGAAGGATTCAAAGGAGACTGGAGGTCAGAAAGTGCTTCTCTGTAAGCATTTTGTTTCAAACATGTATGCATTGCATCTTTGCCTTTTGCTTTGCTTTGCTTCATGGCATTCAGCTTAATTAGACTATTTAAAGTCTTCATTTTATTGAGGGCTTCCACCTGAAAGAGATGTTTTATCATTAAGAGTTATTGCTCTGATTTGAGATGTAACATAATGTGAAATGTCCCATTTCACAACAAAACCAAGTATTAAATAATTCTACAGCATTTAAAAAATGGAAATAATGGATGGAAATTAAGTCACTCATGTTTCAGAAATATCATTTTCATAATTACTAGAGACACTGATTAAATTGAAGCTCCTAAGCTGTGGGTCACTTTTAAAAGCATGACTCAGCATTCCCGAAAAAATGAACGAGGCATTTTAATGTATGACACATTAACACAAATTCCTTCTTCAAAGTACAACTTTAGTTCCCTGTTTCAACAAAGCGCATAATATAGGTGCCCCTAGGCATACTGAAGTAACAGAAATACTGATTATTTCATACTCTAACAAACGGAGACATTATTTGAGATGAGCTGTGGATGCAGATACTTCATTGTTCACATTAAGTTGCATCCAAAAAGGCACAGCCACGTGACCACCTGCAGACAATTTTCACACAGCAAACTCTTAAATGTGTGTCATTAAAATCCTGCTGAAATCAGGCAGAACACAAAAGCTTTAATTGGCTAAGGTGTTTGAAATAACAGCATCTCAATTAAGCAAAGTTTTTACCTTAAAAATGTATAAAAAGTCAAGGCAATTCTTTGCAATAATACAAGTGGGTTTAACTCCTTTTTCCCCGTTTTGCTAAGTTTTTTACTGTTCCAAAATTTCTAAGTAAACTGGTGATGTAAATTTCTAAAACTGACAGAGCAAAGCCCTTTGACAAACCTAGATAGTACACAGAGCAAATACAACTTCTACACCTAAACAACTTTTGAACCAAATAGTTCTAACAATCAGCTGTGTTTGCACCAGGAAGGTGCAGAGCAATACACAGATTCCCTATGAAAGCTCTTTTCTGTACAAGGAAGTTCAGCCAGACTTACAAGGTGCTGAGTCAAAATTCACCCCTCCCACAGCCTGAACCCTGCCAGGCAGGATGCTATGGAAATTGTATGGAGTTTGATTATAAAACTGGGCAGTGGAGAGCTGCCAGGTCAGCCATCTGTCAAAACCAAAAGCGCTCTGCTTTTCCACTATTCTAGAAGCTGTACAAACATCAGTGACAAGGAAACAAAATGGAACCTGTGTTGTACAAACAGGAACTTTTTGAAGTATTTCTACTTTGAATTTCTTCCGTGTTTGCACAGTTGGGAATTTTTTTGCCCCTTCTTTGATTGTACTGACATTTGCTTCCTGTAAAGTGCACAAAAACTTTACTGACCTTACATCTATTGCTTAAAGCGTTTCACCACCTACTCTTTTCATGATTTTGACAATGCTAATGAGCACACATGGAAGAGATGGTCTTTTCCATGTCCTGTGAGCTGCAGCAACAAGGAGCACAACAGAAATCCGTTCCACATGCTCCCAAAGCAGTTTCAATGCAGACAAACACCACCATCAGTTACTCATCCACTGAGAGAATCTCTGTGGCCTGACAGAGTAAATACTTTAACTGCAAACAGAGACCATATTTCAAATATTTTTAAGATCATAATCTAAATTAACTCACTAAAACCGCATTAGAGACTTCAAACATGATTTGCGAGTGTCTTTTAATGATCTGCTGATACAATTATTAGTGCTTTCAAAAGCAAAACCTCTTGTGCTTATTAGGGTACTTAAAAGCAAACATATCTCTCCTTTGTCCTCTTTCTCTGTGTGTATGTGTGTGTGTATATGTGAAGGACAGACTTATATTATCACTACAATGAGTCTTTGGGTGATTTGCAATACCTTTTAACAAAAGGTAAAAGCTGCAGGAAGTAGTCCTTGAGTAATCTAGGTAAAATTTAGAACAAGCTACCCTTACAGTGAGAAAAACTTGAAATGCACAGAAGCCCTTCTTCAGTTAATCCAGAGTCCCTGCTGTGTCCAGAATACACAGACAGTGCTGAAGGTGTCTCACAGGTCTTAGAGCACTGTAAAACCAGCTCCCTGAGGCCCCACAACCCTGGTCACTTTCTGTGCCATGGAGGCTGCTCCATCACTCACAGCCCTTTTAATTGCCTGTGCCACTCACACCTCCTTCTTCTCTGCACTGCCCAACTTGGTCAAGGCAGCCAATACCCCCCCCAGGAGCAATGGAATAAGGATGGGCTCTCCAGGCTTGCATAAGTCAGGAAGACAGGAAAGGGAAGTCCCTACCTGTTTAGCCAGCACCTTCATATGAGCCACGCTGCCCCTGCAATAAGCCTCCAGTATCAAACCAAACTGCACTGACACGGCGGGGATGTGAACCTCTGACCTGCAAGTAAAAAGCTGCTGATCAGAGCACAGCACTTACCCAACTGCATCATTGCAGCCATTCCAAAACCCAAAACAAACACAAACCCCCAAAACAAGCATTAGAACACCTTGTGGTCACATCAAACATTAGAACACCTCGTGGTCACGTAGCTGAAACAAAAAGACTGATTTCTCAGGAAATGCTACAACCCCTCTGTGCAGGAGACGATGAGGACGGGCCAGTTAGGATGCAGGATCCTTGTTTCAAGGCCCAGGGACTGCTCTGGAGGCAGCAGTCTCCATGCCAAGAGGTGGTGACTCAATACCTGCTTCAGGACCCCCTTTTATTGAGAGCAGCACTGAAGGGCTGACTTTAAACCACACTTTGTCCAACCCCTGTAAGGGAAAAGCCCAATTTGCCTGAAGGAGAACACTTTGAAACAAACCACTGAACTTTGTATCAGGGCCAATTATCCTCCAAAAGATTTTTATGTAACACTTGCTCTTTTTAGCTAGAAATATTAAAACTAATTTTGTCCTAAAGACAGAATCAACTTATCCAATCTCTTCCAGTTCATTCTGCAAGGCTTCTGTTCATCAAAAATAGCAAGAACACACAGAACAGCTTTTATTTTCTGTTCGACTTACAACAATAACTTTTTTTCCCAACTGTGAGGTATAAATATCCCGGTTTTACTGCACCCCACTATCGAACTCATCAGGTAGAGCTGAATGCAGTTTGGAATACTTTCATCCAAGGGTAGATTACAGACCTCTCTAATTTATTTTTAATGAGAGGTCTGATCTATAGATGCCAACAATAAAGAAACAAAGGAGAGTTGTGGGGCACTATGATAATGGCTCATTTAGAAAAACCCTCAAGAAATCATATTTGAAAGCCTAATCAAGCTCAATAGTTTCAGAAAGATGAAAGGAAAATCTCCTACCTCAGGTGCCAGAACAACATCTGTCCTATTCTCCTATTGCCCAGTGCTCTTTCCAGGAGAAACCTGGAGAGTGCACAATCCAAAAAAGGCTCATACTTCAGGACTTGCACAAGTTGGAGAAGATACTGAGAGAGCTCTTCATCACTAGAACGAGGTACATAAACGCAGTTAGTAAGAAAGTAGCTAGATTAGAGATACTCCAAAAATTCAGGTGCATGAGACAAAACCAAACGTGACAGGATTTGGTTCAATACCAAGTGTCTCCCAATTTTTCCATCACACAGAGAAGGACAACACATAACTTAGTGCAACTTCCAGATGGAAATAATACCAGATGCATTGTTAGGATAGCCCAGCAGCCAAATTCCTTGTTTGGATTGGAAAGAAGTCAAAATAATTTATTTTTTTTACCCCAAAAGTCTATCCTTGACCATTAAAAATTAATCACTAAACTATTCACCACAGAGAATTCAGAATTCAAGGACAGGAAATGTGCAGTAATGACAATGTTACACAAGTCCTGCCCTAGGTTACAGTAGAAAGCAAATGAAATGCAATAAGGAAAGAACTGCAGAGAACAAAGGCTCCTGTGAATCAAAACCAAATCAGTAATTCTCTCATTATTTATTACATGCTGCAGCTCACATTGCTATTAAATGGTACAGCCAGAGTGGAGGTGGCTGTGTGCCAGGTGTTACAGCATTTGACTCCAGGAATATTTCTCCCTCTGTTATTCAAATGTTTCTCTCAGAGTTTCTTGCCCTCTTTTGCCAAAGAAAGGCTGAACACCCAGTCCCCTCTGGGACAAAGGTGCCCTGGTTCTCCTTGCAACACAGAAAACAATCATCATTTTCTACAAGGTGTCAGAATAAGGTGGTTTTATTTAGCTGCCAGTGAGCCTATCCAGATATCAGACTACTTTATTTGGCCACGTATTCATTGCAGGCAGTGTGTTCAGCTCTGTCCTCTTGGGGTTGTTTCCTCCTGTGAGCAAACAGAATGAAGTTTGGCACCCCAGAAAGCCTCACCTACCTCATCTGCCTCAAACACCCCACTGCATACTCCCTGACGTACTGGTCGGGGTAATTGAAATCCAGCAGCTCCAAAGCCTCCCTGGGCAGCAGCTTGGGCCAGATCTGCAGGAGGGCCTGAAGCTGTTCCAAAAAAAAGGTGACAGGTAAGGACACAGGTGAGTCTCACTGATCATAAAGGCACTCAAACAGAAGAGAGTGACCAGTGGCCATGGGGGGGCTGTGGGAGGGTGGGTAGAAAGGAGAGAAATAATTTGGGGTAACTGGGCCCACTTCTGATTAAGTTTCTCACTCTTTAAAATCATGCAGATTATTTTTAGGCTGAAAAACCTGTTTCTTCACACAGAGACACAATGCATAGTAAACAAAAATTAGGTAATGCTAGATATGCATGGTTTAAACACAGATATTCAATAAAAATAAGATATTTTGTAAGTGCTCTCATAAATTTTGGTAACAGTGAAAGCTTTCTACTAAGGATAAAAGAAAGGTTTTTCTTGAGAGAGACTCTTCTTTATCAAAAATATTTGTCCACCTCAGCTGATGAAGCCTTTTTGCACATTCACTGTGAACAGTAATGAGTTTAAATTGAAAGGGGGTGCAAGGAGTCAGGTTAGATAGTAAAGCAAATAAAGAACCCCTAGACTGATGACAATAATGTTCTGGAAAAAAAATACAGAATACAGTGATGCATATTTTTGGACTACCAAAAAGAACAACATTTAGAGGTCTCACAAAATAAATTATTTTATTGCATTGTTATGAAGCTCACAGCTACCTGCTGAGAGCAATACATATGGAGTTGTAGCACTGAAACGGTGCACTATAAATACAAATAAACACTTTAATGCACATTAATATAAATGCATATTAGTACACATGCAGTGTATCAACAGCATAAGACGTTTCTTTCTGAAGGAACAAGTCATGATAATAATACCACTCCCTATAAATTAGATAATACAGGTTATTTCATATTTCAATAGCAACTTATAAAGTCTGAATAATTAAGAAGATCTTGTTTTTCTCCTGATCTCATAATGACTTTACAATAGAGAAAACCTTTATTTCTACTCTGTCACACATCAACTCCTGCTTCCAGTTCCTGTATGACAAATATGAGTTCACATTCTCAGCCCACATAGGCATGTTCTTAACACCATTTATCCACCTTGGAGGCAGATTCTGAATTGAGTAATCATTTTTGTGAAATCCAGAAGGCAAGAAATGGGCATGAATGACAGCCCAGAGCCACGGCTGTGCTGCAGCTCCAGAAGTGGAGGAAAAGATCAGCTCAATTGTTCCCAAGGGCAAATACAGGTATGGACACATGCACAATTCCTAATGATGTAAAGTAAAACTAAAGGTGTTTTAAACACAGATACCACATTCCCACAGAAAAATCCACTCCAAAAACCACTCCAAAATCTACTGACCCAGCAAGGCTCAGTCAATGATGCCAGTCCTTGATGTCAAGGACTGCAGCCACCAACATTTCCATAGCAGGCACACTGGCACTGAAAGTCTGCAGGAAATACTAACCCTGATCACATATTTAATACACAAGGCAGACACTGAAAATGCAAACAGAAGCTCTGCTTGTCAGACAGCCACAGACTCCAAAACAAAACTATCAGAATTTCTACACTATCTACTGTAAATCAGGTGCAGAACCAGCAAAAATATAGAGACATTTTATTAATACTGAATGATTGAAATGGAGAACCTGAAATAGTCTGCAAAAATGAGCTTAAGTGGCCCCACATGCCTCATACATCAGGCAGTGAAAGTCATGGTCCACAGCATGCACATTTACTGGGAAGATGATTTGAAAACACAGACCTCCTCCCTGTGCTGAAATCATTGCACAGGTGGTTACAATGAGAATGAACAACGTATGTTTCAGACAAAGCTTGAATTTGGCCTTGGTGTATCAATACTTTCTTCTATAAAGAAATAACCACAAGTTCTTCCTCAACAAGACTCTAGGAGACAATGCAATTAAGCACTGGCCAGTATTCTCATTCCAATTATTTCAAGTAGTTCAGTTGTCCCTTCTCTACTTCTCATTATTAATGGCATCACTTCACTGAAAGCAAGTGCATTTTTTAAAAATATATATTTTAAATTTTTTTAAAATTCTGCTTTGAGAATAAATAGTGCCTGTGAACTCTCCTAACAAGTTCTGCCACCCTGCTACTCTGCTGAGCAGAGAGGTTATGGTAGCAGTAAGGGCAACTCCTTCTGTGCAACCATTCTACTAAAATCCTGCAAATTCAATGAGGGCTTGGTAAATAATGGTAAATAATTCAGGAAAGATGCTTGACTCCACTGGACATAACTTCACGGAGCACTGAAATAACAGATTAAAGACAGTCTACAACCAAATATGAGAGAGTCCATTTCTAAAAGAGCACTACTCTTTTTAAGCTGCATTAATAAAAACAGGAATAGTGTTATTAAGTCCACTTGCTTACAAACAGCTGGTGCTTGATTGCTTTTTCTTATAAACAGCTGATATTTGATTGCTTCTTTGGGTTTTGTTGTATTGTGTGTGGGGTTTTTAAACTTCTTACTTGAAGTGTCAAGACTTTTACTGAAATGCATCTAAAAATGGGCATTAAAACAACTTTTGGTATGACAGCATGCACACTGTAGCAGGCACTACAGCTAGTACAGCAAATATTTCATTTTAATGGGAAGTAAATTATGAATCCTAATAATTTTGGAATTCCTAAAATTCATGAGCCTGTCTTGCCTTACCTGAAAAAGTAAATCATTAGGAATACTGATATGTCTATGTACTACAGAAATATCCAGCACGTTTAAGGTAAGATCTCATCTTTCAGAGACTCTCCACACATAAACTGCGTTATTGACTATAGATAAGCAAACATAAATACCACATTCATTCCAGAAAGTACACAGTAACAAGACAACAACATTTTCAGCCATTTAAATAAAAATGTTTATGCATATGTAATATTTAATGTTTCCAAATGTAAAGGACTTTGAGTTCTCATCTAATATCCCTACTTCAAATAACTTTTCATAACTGCCACCAAGCACCATATTTCAAAGCCCCCGCACCCAGAATGCCTTTTCCTTCACATCCTTTAAGGAGCAAACAAGTGCCTGCTTGTATTTCTACAGTTTTGATTTCCAGGTAATTTTTAATAAAGAACAATAAATTCAGAAGTAATGGAACTACTAAGGAAAAGGATTCTTGCACATGAAAGAACACAAGTGAGCAAGGAATGTGTAGGTGCTTCATTTTGTTAGTCTAGCGTTCATGGCACAGACAAAAAGCTGGGATGAAATTCCATTTATTTTTAGAAGATCACAGAACATACACTCCTAGCTGGTGATGAAGCAGAAAATGAATTCTCCGCTGGAGCAAAATAAGAGTCTGACTGACTGGATAATTATAAAAATCATATAATGGATAGACAAAAGATGGATTTTCATGGAGTGGCTGCCTTTTCTTTCAAGAAAAGGTAGCTTGTAACAGGTGAAGTTCAGAATACTAAGGCCCAATAGAATCTTATACCATCAGTCACAATCCTTCATAGCAAATGCTTTTTAGCTCTAAGTTTATAAAAAAAAAAACCAAAAAAGGTACTTGAAAATTATTAAGATGAGAGTCAGGGAAAGACAAACATTATCTCAGTGTAGTGGTCTGCAAGAAGCTGAGCATCACTAATATCTGAATTCTGTCAGGAAGACCAGAACAATGCTTGGCTCCACCCCTTGGAGTAAGTGTTGTGCTTGGTAACTTTGCCAGACTTTTTAGTTTGATCCAAACTTTACTGTACACAGCCTGACTAAAACATTTCAGTGCCAATCCATAAACCTGTTATTTTATTACTTTTAAAATCAGTCTATCAAACAGGGAGTGTCTTACTATGAGCTTGTACAATTTTTCTTGTATCAAAGTTCAACCGATTCCCAAAAAGTGTCCCAAGAGTTGGATTCTATTTGGGTAAATACAGCAGCAAAAAGTAGCAACACCAGCTTTTTACAGAGTACTGAAATAACCTTGGACAACTGTGGAGACCCAAAAGAAGTTTTCCCAGCTAAGAACTGCAACCCCTGTTCTGTTCCCTAAGCCTCTCACTGTCCGTTAACCCTTAAGTCACTCCCACCCTAATTCCCTGTTGGTCTTTTACCCTAGCCCACCCCTCTAGCACCCTGTGTAATTTAGTAATTGGTCCCTGGAGTTTTCCCCGCCATGCTTATCCCATGTACTTTAGCCTGGACCCTCCGAGCTTCTGGGCCTTTGTTCCCTGAAACCCAAACCATGCGTGGCTGAAATAAACATCTTGGGAAACCCTGCAAAGGCCTTCCAGCTCTTTCACCCCAAGCAACATCTTAAAAGCATCAGACATCTGTGCAACAAACATATGAAACAATTTTACTGAAAATGCACCTTTTATCAAAACACCAGCCTCACATCCTTAGAAGTTAGTTTACAGAGACCCTATTTGGTCAGAGGCAGGATGAGAATGATGTGTTTTGTAGCACTGGTGGGTCTCACAGCTCTCTGTCTGCCTCAGTGAGGTTTAATTACCCAGTCTGAGATGTGGATTTTATAGTATTTGAGCAGTTTAACAATTATCACAAGAAGTTTTATTTCAGATCTTGATTTACAAACTTTTTTTTAGAACAGTCTTATAAAAAACATTCTTGCTGTGAGGGTGGTCAAACACTGGACTTTGTTGTCCAGAGCCTGTGGAGTCTGCACTGGTGGAGATACTCCCACCCCAGCTGGACACAGCCCAGCTCAGGCTGAAGGTGCTGGTGCTGCACTGGATGAGTCTTTGTAATTCTTGCTTTTAACATCAAATCTGAGCACAAGGTTTTAAATTAGTCTGTATAAATATCCACTGTGCTTTTCTCATCATTCAGAGGACCTCTGAAATGCAATTTGGTCTTGGCTTATAGGGTTTTTTTTGAGAGTAAATTCTTATTTACATGTCCAAGCTGCAGAAGTCAGACACTGAACTCCAGTTTGCACAATAGCACCATTTCAAACTGGCTACACTTGGGAAAGAAATCCTATTTACTGATGATTTAACTGAAGCTTTTTTTCCCCACCATCGTTGTCTTTTCCCTTACCTGAGCAACATCTTCAAGTTTGTTCCACTTTAAAGAGAGCAGCAGTTTTGGCAACGATTGTGGGAAATTTTCACGACAGTCATATCTCAACGTCCAAATGAGATCCATTTCATTTTCACAAAGCTGAGATAAAGGATCTCTTTCCATTATATCTTTTAGCACAACATAAAACTTCTTACCACCTCGACCCTAGGAAATGAGAAATGTATGTGATAAATTCAGTAAGATTCTTGTATGGTAGCTCAAATACAACCCTAACAACCCTAGAGCAGAAAGAACATCAAATACAAACTCATGAAACACAGGGAAATGACTACTGTGCCTTTCTTTCACATTCCTTACTGTAGGCACAAATCCAGTGTGCAGAACTTTCTGAAAAGATAACTTCAGAGTTAAGAACACTAGATGGCAATATTTCTGTTTTCCAACTCCAACATGGAACACTCTCATCTAGGATGCATATACTTTCTTCTTCTATTTTTCAAATGAGCAAATTTAGATACATGGATAATTATTTCTTTTCATTAGAAACAAAAAAATACTTTTTCAACAATCAAAAGAAGAGACAGTTGCCAATTAGAGAGACAGTACTTTTGGTCTTCTAGTCCTAAATTGTTTTCCAGATCTAGCACAAATCTTAGCTGTCTTCCAAATCCAGAGTAAGTATAGCTTTTTAACAAAATATAGACAAGTCCAAATTTATTGGGAAAAGCAGGTATATATCTGAATTTTAAAGCAGTTCATCAAAGTGAATTATATAAGAAGACAGAGCCAGTAGAATTGCTATTTGAGCAGACTTATTTATTTCTAGACTGATGTGGAAGACAAGAACCAAAAACCCCCCAAAAATAATTTTGAAATAGTCTTTAGATGATGCTCACCGCCATTGCAGCATTGTCACTGTTTCTTGCAATCTCAGCTGCCTTTTCAAGTATCTGCAAGAAGTAAGTTTTAAATACATCAGATTTAACCTCAAATTTGACTGCATTCCTAAAATAAGCATTACAGAAAGGAAGCAGATAAGAAAATGTTGCTATCTTTAGGGCAGTTTTGTATATCCAGTGGTATAAATGGACCTATGCGCAGTGTCCGTTTTCTCATTTGCAGGACTAGGGAGACCAGGAACAGCAGTACTCATGATGAACTCAATTATTTGCTTTTTCATCACTCTTGGGCTAAATTAAACAGGCTTCCTGATGACATCATGCTTTCTGTTTCTGCATTTCCTCCTTATTTTTCACCACAACAAACCAATTCCTCAACTCTAAGTTATCCTTTGCTTTCTCACCTCTACTTGTGCAGTTTCCAAGGGCACTGTTTCCATGCCCATGGATCCATGCCTCCAGCCCTCAATCCCAGTAAGAATCCACAAGCCCAATCCTTTCACCATGCTCTCAGACTGCCCATATGATATCAATCAGTGTCCAGGTACTTCCCTAGATCTTGGATCTCCCCTCCTTTTCTTTTTCCTTTTGAACATTTTATGTGGCTTTTGAAGCTCACGCAATAGCCTATAATGGAGAATTAAGTCTAGAAGTAAACACAGTTCTTCAAAGTGCATTCTGAACATTACTGCAACCAAGCCAGGTGTTACAATGCTGAACTGGCAGGTATGCTTATGTACAGGTGCTGCTGCTTCAAGGAACAAATCACAAAATAAAATCTCAATAAAGAAAAAAGTCTAAGGAACTCCAGCATCTTCTTTCCCTGAGAGCTTTGCCTCTCCCATCACCCAGGAATACAACAGCACCCCCAGGTCCAGCAAGACTTGTGTTGCCTTTACTCAGACAACATGAGAAACAACAAAAGACTGCAATAATCAGAGCATAAATACCCAGCAGCTAAAATTCTTAGAAAGGCATCCCAACTTGTTTTATTTATTTTCTCTGTATGAAACTCTCATTAATATCATGTATTACATCTGCTGCTTGGCTACAAAGCTGATTTACATTCTGTGTGTAAAAACATGCATAAATAAAACCACAGTGTCCTAATTCTGTGTTGGAGTCTTGCCTCCCTGTGCTTTGCAGAGCTACTCTGTTTGCAAATAAACTTTCAAAGTCTTTGCAAGTCCAGCTTTGTTTGAGTGAACCCTGAGCCCCATGATGTGCCTGCGGCACTGGCCATGGACCAGTCTCACACATGGCTCCTGTCTCAGGCAAGTTTCTTTTCCATGGTCCAGGCACTTCTGCTCCCTCAGCCTCAAACAGTTCCTCGCTGTGCAAGCAGCTTGATGAGATGATTGAAAAGATTAATCTATTTTTGCACATTATGGTTCTCAAAACAAAAATCTGGCATCTCATTCTTTGTTTTCTTGGCAGAAACCAGCAATACCACTAGGAAAATAAGAAGCAGCCATAGAGCAAGCAAGTCTCAGCTGGAGCACTGTGAGAGACAATCTCTGGTTGATGTAATTCCAGCAGCTGCAATGTCACTCCTCATTCTACAGAACCTTCACCAAGAGAATCTTTAGGAGATTGAGCTGAATGAAGTTGGAAGTTACAAGGGATGAAGACCACCAGGCCCTGCCTTAATGTCACTACACTCCCTGTCTCACTCAGTAAAATCTACTGGCTGCATCCAGCCCAGGGTTTTAACTTCCTGTGAACTTGGTATTGCAGGGACAAAGAAAAGAAACATCAGAGCCAGAAAAAATACGTGATCACTAAAGAGACACATTTTTACTTAGCCTGTCTGTAATATGTACATAATTTTTTTTCTTTAGGAATTCAATACATATAAATACATTAAATACATATAAGTAAAATGAGCAAAAAACATAAAGCATTACAAATAAAGCAATACCAAAACTGAATAAAATATATCCACTATGAAGCGTTAATGGGTCAGCCATAAATAAGGCAGTAATTGGCCAGTACTGGTTTAGCTCTTACTGTATTTCCATTGGTGCTTGAATGAAAGAAAAAGTACTGTTCTGACAAGGAGGGGGAAACACTATCAACCCATACTGAAACAAAGAAACCCTGATTTCATTTTTATGAACCTTAAATCTCAAGTCTACCCTTGAAAAAGATTATAAAACTCAGTAATGCCCCCCAAAGGTGTAAAATCCTAAAACAAACAAACAAAAAAGGCAATTTCTCTAGGTTGTTACTGACTTTCCCCAAATCAAAATTCAGACTAACATGTATGAGTCAAGCCTGACTTTTATAATGTATCGTTAGCAGTCTGTTTTAAGACTTTCTTCATTACTTGTTTCCAGGTCTTAGATTTTTTTACTTGTTTCTGAACAATTTCCATCTATCCTTTACACTACAGAAATAACCACATGTATTCCAAATATACACTTCCTTTCTAGACAGATTCTTATCTTCATCTATAGAAGACTGCAGGGCCACTTCAGCAGATTTAGTCCAAGAGCAGACCTTCAGATATCCCTTTGCACACAATGTTAAGAGTTCATTTATCCTTTAAAGGACTTGAGCTCACAGGGCAGTGTCCCAAAGAGTGCGTAACACACATTTGTACCAAGAAAGAACAGATCTTTATAGATCACAGGCAAGCATAGTTTGAAGGTTTCCAGAACAGCAGATAAATTTAGCTTTTTGTAAGATCATTCAGATGGGAAACTGATTTCCTTTTGACCTTCCAAAGACCATGTACAGACCACTTTTAGAAGTGTACATCTTCAACACAGACCCTGAAGTCAAGCACTGCCACTCATGTGGTGCAAGTTTAACAAACTGCAGTATGGTGACTAAATGGCAGAAAGAGGGGAATTCACTGGAAAAGGCAGTGTTGAAAGGAAAGAATAAACAGCTAGTTCCACATAAATATTCAGGACTGCTCTTTAGGTCATCCCTTACCTTATCAAAGGGAGGGTAATTAATAGGCTGTTTTGAATATTCCTGAAATCTAATGTGCAAAGCTGTTGCATTTTCAGTGTAAGGGTTGGTCTGGACGGTTCCCATAGGATTCAACATTTCCTCAAGTTCATCTGAAATACAGGCTGAACAGTTAATATTACAGGCCAGGCATGCAGTAAGAAATTACTTCCTTATAAAATGGACAGAGCTCGTTTTGCTGCACAGCACTTTTAGTGCAATGCTCTGTATGTCCAGCATAAAATGCCTCCTACATTCCCAAATACTGGATTATCACCCCATGAGAAACTGATTTCCTTAAATACACATAATAGTCCAGGGAAGCTGAGCTATCCCCACACTGAAACAAATCCCAGTGAAATCTGCAGCTTCTGCAAAACAGAAGACACCCTCTGGATCAAATGGAGAGCAGAGCTTCAGGCCAGCCAAGCTGGGACAACATTCCTCAGGATGGGATCAACAGTGACATGGAGGCTCCAGGCACTCCCACTAACTGATCTCATTATCAGAGAAAAAGGCAAAATTCTAACTCACAATTTTTGCTAATGCAAATATTATCCCTTACATTAGAACTGATCTATTCAATTTGGGGTGCATGGCAGAGGGACCAAATGAAGCCTAAACTGTACCCTAAAAGCAAGGATATAAGCGTGCATTTATTTTATGTGGTTTTCCCTCCATAACAGATGAAACTTTTAGAACACTACTTCCAAGCAGGCTCTTGCTCTTCCTCTTTCCTGCTAAACAATACTTTCAGGAAAGAGATTAAAATGTTGTATATTTATCCACATAAAGACTACAAGTAATAAAGAGATTATTACAAGAGAACTGAACATGCACACAGTAAACATTCCACTATTGGATCCAACGCTCTCCCACACCTAAAGTCCAAATCTGAAAAGCTGAGGTTTACCAGGAAATGATGACCAGCTGTGCAGTACCAGTTCTCCACTCCTCAAGTGTCCTTTATAATCAAACACCATGGTATTTACCCAGGCAACAGGATAATGCTGCCAAAGGAAACAATTGTTACATGGAAAAGAAGATGCCAGCAAATGTTACTACACAGAAAACACTGCAATAGACATAAAATTGAGAGGGTGCCTTGGGGTTTTTTTCAAATTTTTTCCAATGGTGATACCTTTCAGAAAAGCAATTAATCAATGACAAGTATCAAAAGTTTTCATATCAAGATGTATGATTCTTAATACATATGCTCTTTTTAATACCTTTACACTCTGCATTCTTGAACACTGAAGTGAGGACAAGGAAAGATTTCAGGATGCTCATTTTGATATAATTAGGAGGTCACTCAAGAAAAACAAATAATTACCACTTTTCCTGCTTTCCTAATGGTTTGGTATTTGGAAGGATTCATTGCCTTGGTGGACTTTTTAGTTTTCATCTTATCCATGACAGCATAAATAGCAAAGCAGAGCCTTGCCATCCTTGGCAGATCACAGACATTGATTTCAAACTCCAGCACTTCATTCCAAACGTGGTCACTTCTCCCAGATATTTCTGTGCTTACAATCGTTTTACAAAGGAGCTCTGTGCCATGGAAAAGACCAGCTCTAACATGAACCTGCCATAAAGAAATGAGCGATTTTAAGCTTGTCATAGAACCTATAGAATTCTGCATAGAATAATATACAGAACATACATACACATGAATTTCATCAAACAAACAACTAAGCAGAATGAAGAAGCTGGCTATTTTTTTGATCACAAAATCTCCAGGTAGAATCAATTTGGGCTTCTAAACAAGAAATGTTTGGGGGTTTTTTCAGCTTAAGAAAAAACTGACTTTTTATCTAAACTATTTCTAAAAATGTATAGAGGAAACACTGCTGACCATAACATCAGGAGTCACCTGTAATAATGATGACAATGTATGTCCAGTGTTAGTTTTGTCTTTAGGACCAAGAAACCAGTAATACAAGGTATCTTGAACAATGAAAGTAAGGATCAGGAAAGGAGAATGACAACTAGACAGAGAAACTGGAGTTACTGGCACTGAAACCAAACCCATTACAGGTCAATGCTAAGATGTTTTTCTGTTCTTTCTTCATTTTTCTGTTTCATTTCTACATTTCTGTCAATAACATATATACACAGAAAACTGCAGAGTGAAATGTGCCAGCTTCTTTCAGGTGGCCTACCAAAATACCAGTGTGTAAGAGAGAGAGACACACAGGGAGAAAAATCCACAAATGTAATCTTTTTTGGTCAACACCAAAAAGAAGTTCTCAATGATAAATGTTAAATGTGTAAAAGTGATCTGATGTTTCAGGTTCCCTCTGCTCCTGAATCAACCTTCCCCACATTCCCTTTAAGCTATTATGTTAATACTGAGCACTGCAAAGAAGAGATATTAAATTTGATAGTGGTTTTGGGTAAAAAAAAAATTCACCTCTCTAATTCTATGACTTCTGATCCCGTTAATGTAAGAGATTGGAACCCATTTTTTTTCTTTTATTCTAACATGCCCCTTCTACAAATGAAATGGTGTATACTGATGGGGTAGCCATAGACAAGACCAAAGCAATTTCAATATCATGTATTTGGAAAATGGGTGTTGGACTGCTGGGTGAGGTCACTCATGCCCTAGGTGGATGTTCCCAGCCCAGCTCACTCTGCGGCACTGCTACCCAGCTGACAAATGTTTTGTTCCCCACTACAAACACTGCATTTGTGAACCTTGGTGGTGGTGGTTTCAGCAGAAATGGATGAATATTGGTTTATCCACAGTACAGTGGGGCTAAAGGAACAATGGCAGCGAATTAAATAGCCTTAGAATCAGGACTGGAAAACAAATGCATTCTCAATAGTGACAATTTTGTAACATGTAGACAGACAAGGCAGGGAAACATGCACAGGTTTGCAGGGTCACTGCATTCATTCTTGATCTAGGTTACCCACAGGACTTTTAATTTTTCAAGACCAAAAAGCATTCAAAATACTAAATAACATTTAGATGGTGCCCAGAGGTGCCAGTACAAAAGAACTGCCTGTTTTTCCTGTTTCTTCTTAAGTTTAGAAAATACTTCTATTGTTTTTCCCCTAAAAGCTTACTGAAATTAACCAAAAGTCACTTTTCTAAGCATGATAAAAACACCTTAGAAACTCCTGATAGCTATGTTGCTTCCAGAATCCACAAGTTCTTTTCTCTTTCCTTTTAAAAACTTAAGAGTCTACAGAACAGAGTTAAGAAAATATTTGGACTAGCTAAATAATGGTTTAGATAAAGAAGAGGGAAACATCTGGTTTTGCAGCCATGTATTTCCACAATCAGCGTCTCAGGTATTAAAATGTAACTATGGTCCATTTATCTGTAATGTTGAACTTCTTTATGGTGTTGACCAAAATGTAGGATTGCTAATTTACAAGGAGGTTGTAACAACAGTTTTGAATGAAAAAAATGCACCAAGTATCCTGAATAAAGCATGAGAACAGCAAGTATCAATGGTTAACCTGGGTATTTTCCTTATCTACAGGAGTGGCTAAACAATTTACTGATTTCTAAAAGAAATAAAGGAGTCTAATTTTGTTCTACCTCACAGCCAAGTGTTTTGTAAGGCATTAAAGTAGCTGTGCATTAAATTCCCACGTGTTAACAACTTGTGGTCTGTACAGCAGTCAGTAGCCCAGTCATGTATATTTTTACAGGAAATGATACTCCAGAATTGTGTTCCTCATGTGCAGAAAATAAAAGACAGATTGTAAAGAAGCACACAGTCCAAGTTTAGACATACAGAATAAATTCATGGCTACAAAAATACCATGTTGCACTTTAAAACATTTAATATTTAATTCACTCGTGTCAGGTGTTTATGACATTCTATTTTAAATAAGCTCATTTCACACCATTATCTGCACTTTAGAGAAACCGTGTTTTAAAAAAATCGAATACCAATGAACACTTATGTCATACTGCCACAATGACTGCAATGTTCCAATGCACATAGCCATCTTCAGGCAGTAAAAGAATATTTTAGCAATAAAGCCAGATTTTGACCAATACTACAACTGGGAATTGGCAATTGGGAATAAATAAAAATGCTGACATCTGTATGATTTTGAGTTCACTTAGCATTGAAAATCATTAAAATGATGAACAGAATGTCTTCTGATACCAGACACAGTTACTTACTTTGGCATTTTCTTCTGTGTTTAGTTTATTACCCTTTAGTAGAATAATCTTGAAAGGGTTGGAAATATCCCACACACTCTGAGAAGAGAAACAAAGATACAAGTTCATTCTTCAACACTGTAACATTGAGACCTATTTTGTAAGCTAAGCATTTTTAGTAAAAATGTCAAATACAAACCAAAAAATGCAATTAAAAATATAAATTTGAAATCTTCAAAGATAAATTGGTTATCATAGCTGCAAGAGGAGACAAAGTAAAAACTCAGCTGGAGGAGAGCTGGGAGTGAGAACATACATCATGTACTACATCCTGACAATTCAAAATTTATTGTTCATCCTGCACAACTCCAGAGTGCGTAACAGACCAAAGACCTGCCCACACTTCTGTTTCTGAGGTAAATCTCCCAAACAACAGGAGGTTCTGAGTGGATACAGGTGACCTACACTGGAACTCGGAGGTCACAGCACAAATCCCAGGCACTGCGATTTATATCCCACAAGTCACTGTTCCCTTTGGGTCTCAGGCATTCTCCCCATGAACTTACAATTGTTGCTCTTGTTTTTTTTGGTGGCAGAGGAAGAGGAAGGTTGGAGGATTTTCGGTTTATGGCAGCTTCTATGGCAATCATCTCCTGCTCACACATCATCTTTATGGTGCAGCACTCCACCAGGGTCAGCTGGGGAAGGGTCCTGCTCATCACACAGTTGCGGATATACTGCAAGCCCAGGGCAAACAGCTGTTAGCAGCTAGCACACTATTTTTACAGCAACTTCCAAACCAAAGAAGCAAAGAATTCCATATAGACATACAAAGGGAATGGTGCTCATGTGTTTCACAACTTCAGAGAGCTGCAGACACGAGGAGGGAGATGTTCAGTAATGGCATGGAAGGAAGCACCTTTGGCCAAGGCAGTAGGGAATTGTTACATCAGGTTCCAAAAAGCTCTGTGTACCTGGAACTGAATTAATGGGTGATCACCAAAGACATATTCCAGCCTTCCACTAACTTGCAGCACGTAATCAGCAGGATCAACTTCCTCATCTTCTTTTCCATGGATAGTCAAACGTTTTCGGATTGCCAGCTCATTCAGCTTGATGGGATTCATGTTAGGAGACACCTGGAAACTAAATACATCCTAACAAAACACAAGCAGGAGTACTGAAGGTCAAACTTGTCATAGGTAGACACACAAGGTTAAAATTGTAGCACACATAATAAAACAGGTAGAAAGAATAACTTTTAAATCCAGACTATTTTAACAGTTAAAGTCTGTATGTTTAGGGCAATCAAAATAATAGACACCCTAAAAGCTATAAGATGTTCATTCCCAAACTTATACTATCAAAAATACTTTTAAAAACATAGGTCTTTGTTTGATTTAGCAGTGATTTGAAGATTCTAGGGCAACATATTGATCTAGAAGGCTGTATTTTGGAATGCTGAATGAGGGAGACAATAAATCATGATGCATTTCAAAGTATTTAGCAGCTCTAAATGTGTTAATTTTTCATCTTTCTGGCCACTAGCAAGTGATCCTCTAAGTACCACTGAACTCAGGAAAAAAGCTTCAAGTAAGACAGTAGAAGAAACTGTGAATGTGATTTATGCAGAAAACCATCACCACTTTGAGAGGAGAGTAGAACAGAGAAGTAGCAGCCAACACCAGTAGTATTCTGAACACAACATGGAAAGACTGCATCTTTTAAGAAAAATTTTTATTAAAACCCTTAGGGGCTATCAACCTATTTCCAAAGTATCCCTAATTCTAATGTGTTCTAGAAAAGATGAAGGCAGGAAGCTGCTCTCTTTTGTAAATTAAAAAGAAGGTTTAAATTAATTTCAAGTTCCTAAAGTACAAGATCTTCTGTGAAATCTTTCATCTCCCTTTATCTACCACATTATGATTTATACAGGTTTATTTGCAAAAGTTGATTCAGGAGGTCCTGGGGTTTTGTTGTTTTATTTTTTTCAATAAAAACCACGCCCACTTCTGAAGATGCGTGCATCCTAAACCCAGTTGTTGACAAATGTGAAGTGTTATCTGCTTAGATTATTTTGAACTTGTGCTTTATTTATATAGACTGGTAAGAAGCCCCAATGGAACAAGGAAACTCTGCAGAGGTACACTAAATTAATTAAATTAATTCTGTGTTTTCTCAGTTTCTGCCTGGTTCACAACAGCTTCCCCCTTTCAGAAGGCTGCCACAGTGTGAAGGCTTTTTTCTCCTGCCTTAACTGCTAGTGGTAGACAGGGAATAACACTTTTTCTTCCCAGGAAGCTGGTGCTCTCTGACAGCTGCCCTGCTCTGCAGATGATTCCAAGAGACATGTCCCAGAGATGGGGAGCAGTCTCTCCTGCTCCAGAGACAGCCACAGAGCCCTTACAGCTTACCCATACCTTCCAGACAAAAAAGTACATTAATGATTTCCTTCTCTCAATCTTGCGGCTGCAAAAATTGACAGAACAGTCCCCACACCTTCCTTTTTCATTCTCCTGGGATGACTGCAGTGCTCAGTGCAAGGAGTAAAGTCTGGAACAGAGTTTACTGCTCTAAAAAGCAGCACAGATTTGAACTGTCAATAGCTATGAAGGTCAGAGCTGGCAGCAGAAGCATTTGAAACATTTGAAATGTCAGCAGCCTAAGCTATTATAGTGGCAGGCAAATACATTCTGCACCAGAAAGAACTTTTGCACTGCTTTTGTCCTGTCAGCATATGCATATAGATGCAGTATTTAATCAAGGGCTGAAGATAATCTCACTCCTGAACAACATAAGTTCTCTGCTAAGCCAAAGAGGAATGGAAAATGTTTTGTCATAAAATACCTGTGCATCCAACATCAGCTGGGGTTACTGCTGACCAAATTTAGTTTTCACCTCTACATTTAATGTAGAGGCAGATGTGTATACCATTTAAACCTTTAAAGTTTAAAAGGATAGTGCTAGAAATAATACAGCTTTGTCACTAAAATCATCTGAATCATTAGAAAATCAGCCCCTTGGACCTGGGTCAAAAAGGACACCAAATCTAGCCTGATGTATTTACACACTTGTAAGATTTTTAAGGTTTCAATGCTGATCATTCATGGTAAACCAAAAGAACAGAGTGCAATAAATGGTAATGGGAGTACTGGACACAAGAAGAGTCATAGCAACTTCAACATCATAAAAAACTGATGCTAAAACTTTTCAGGTTTTCCTGGTAGAAACTAAAGGGGGTTTTATTTTAAAAATAAACGATGGCTTTGTTAGCCTAAATGAAAAACTAACTCTAGGTCTCAGTGTTTTAGCTTTTCTATGTGCATATCTGGTAAAGGGAATTATTTTTTTTTAATAATTACTTCTCAACCTAATTAGCAGATCAACCCCAAAGATGTTCAGTGAGTCACACACAGAAACAAGTGTGTTGAATATAGTGCCTCTCAACTACCAGTAATCTCTGATGAATTGAGCTTAAAACTGAATCTAAATGAAGCAATACAGGAAGAGTTGGCCAAAAAAAGGCCTGACAACTTTGAATCACATTTTATACTTAAACAAATGTGAAATAATATAGAAGATACAAGGTGTACATTTCACTTTTAGAAGCTGAACTCTAATTAGACTTTAGAAGTTCAATTAACCATAGGATCACATCCTCACTTTCTTTCAAGAGTCAACGATCCTGGTGAAAGACTTTGCATTTTAAAGCAAACACCATAATGTAAGTGTTCTATTTCATTTATACCCCTGAGCAATCCATGTCAATTCAGACCTGGATCAAGAAGAGTTCATGAAACATGATGAACAACCATTCCTACCTGGCAGTTATCAAAATGAACAGCCACTACAAGGTTTCCACTGTAGAGCTTGTCTTGGAAGCTCTCTGGGATAACAGGATCCTGCTCTGGTGGGTAAGTGTGCTTCAACCAGTCCATCCAGGAGAGACCCACAAGTGACTGAATCTTTTCCTCACTGATTCTCCTCATTTTAGCTCGGAAGTCATTCACCTCAGGATCTTGTAAGGCATCAAACTCATGGAGACCTAAAAGAATTCAAGGAAGCAAAAGGATACACAGCTGTACAAAAACTGCCCATCCCATTTAAACCATTACTAACTTTAAGTTAGGGTGGCATAAGCTTCCTTCAGACATCCCATCCAAAATGGGTGCTCACAGCTGAGCTGGGTTCTGCATTGTCCTGGGCATCAGTGGACTTCCAAAGTTACTTGCATAATTCCCAGACAACCTGGCATGAGTGTTTATTTTAAACAAGAACCAATGTATCTCTTAGGTACTACGAAGTGGAAAATCCAACTTTACTCTGAGTTTAAGGTAGTTTGGAAAGTTTCAAGTGTCTCCTCACAAGAGAAAATTATTAAAAAGCATAGTAAATGCACCATAAAGACCACAGAGCAGAAGTGCTTGCAAGCTACAGAGTTGTCAGAAAAATGACATCATCCTTTTAAATTCTGCTTAAAAGTCAAAAAAGAAAATCTTTTACTCAAGTCAAAATTACATGACTGAAATTTCTACCAATCCAAGACCAGTAAATTCCTTTTCCAAAGCATGTAAAGAAAGAATACACAGGATAAGTCCTGCCTGACCAACTTGGTGGCCTTCTGTGATTGAGTGACATCAGTGGACAAGAGGATGGCTGTGGATGTCACCTACATGGACATCTGTAAGGCCTTGGACGCGGGCCCCATGATATCCTTGTCTCTAAATTGGAAAGAGATGTATTTGACGGTGGACTGTTCAGTGGGTGTGAAATTGGTTGGATGGTCACATCCAGAGGGTCACGGTCAACATCCTGGAGTCCCAGTGGACATGAGTGACAAGTGGTGACCCCCCAGGGAATACTGGGACCAGTGTTATTAAACAACTTCATTAATGACATGGACAGAAGGACTGAGGGTACCCTCAGCAGAGCTGCAGATGACACCAAGCTGAGTGGCATGGTGACACACCCAAAGGATGAGATGCCAGTCAGAAGAACCTGCACGATGTGGGCACATGGGAACCCCACTGAGGTTCAACAAGACCAAAGGTAAGGTCCTACACTTGGGTCATGGCAACCCCCAGTATCAACACGGGCTGGGGGATGAGCAGAAGGGGAGCAGCCCTGCCCAGAAGGATTTGGGGGTGCTGATGGATGAGCAGGACATGACCTAGCCATGAGCACTCAGAGCCCTGGAAGCCAAACGTGTCCTGGGCTGCAGCACAAGCAGTGAGGGCAGGTGGGCAGGGGAGGGGATTCTGTCCCTCTCCTGCTCTGCTAAAGCTCACCTGCAGTGCTGCACCCAGCTCTGGGGCCCCCAGCATAAGGGGGACAGGGGCCTTCAGGAGAAACTCCAGAGGAGGCCACAATGAGGCTCAGAGGGCTGGAGCACTTCTGCAATGAAGATGGGCTGAGAGAGCCTGGAGAAAAGAAAGTTCTGGGGAGTTTTAAAACTAAAAGAGGGTAGATTTAGATTCGATGCAAAGAAGAAATTTTTTACAAGGAGAGTGGTGAGGCACTGGAATCAGCTGTCCAGAGAGGTGGTGGATGCCCCATCCTGGACATGGTCAAGGTCGGATTGAACAGGGCTCTGAGCAGCCTGGTCTGGTTGAACATGTCCCTGCCCACGGCAGGGGGGTTGGAAGAGATGACCTTTAAAAAGGTCCCTTTCAACCCCCACCATCCCATGTTCCTGTGATACAATGGAAAGCTGAACTTTTTGATACTTCAGGGCGTGTAGGGCCTGCAAGTGTCTTTATCTCTACTCGTGAACTTTGAAGGACATTGTACAAATCACACAAAGCACCCAGCACCTTTTGAGAACAAAGCACTAAGTTTAGAAGCTTAGACAAGAACACATTTTTTTCTCTGCTAAGGCACAGAATAGGGGCTGCATAAGGCAGGGTTTCACACAGCTCTGATAAACCAAATATTCAATCACAGAATGTGAATCTCTGTGAATCTGTCAGGATCTGTCTGAATGGTTAAACTGACCAACTGTTCCCATTGTCAGCTCTAACAAATAGGCAGACAGCGTACTGCTGAAATCTAAACAAAACCTGCAGTCTTTATAAGAGACCTAACAATGGCTCATTGTTTTAAAACAAGAGGTATGACCTCATATGACCCTGTCAATCTTGATTGTATAACCAAGCAGAGTAGATTCGAAAGCTGAAAATTCTGAAATAACATCAAGAACAAGTTACTGTGAAACCTTTAAAAATAGCTTTTCATTGTTCAATGAAAATCAGTGTCACAATTGAGAGTAAAAGCAAGAATCATTGTCAACCAACTCAACACCACATAGAATAAATTCTAGTTCCTTCTGAGTATCCAGTTTGCTGGTAGGTTATTTATGATAACACTGCTCAATGATTATACTGTTCTTTACTTAGTAATAATAAAATATATTTTCTCCTCATCTACAAAATAAAATTTGTTTCTGATTGATGTAGCAATATAACACTGAAATGCAATACAGAAAGTAGCTTTAAACAACTTTCATGTGCTTCATCCTGAGCATTTAAATTCTTTCCAACTGTACCAGTATTTGTTTGACAAAGGGAAATACTGATATTTTTTTTAATAATCCACTCCTACCTGCCCAGTTAAGACCCTCATACACAACAAAGTTTAACCTCATTTAAAAAAAAATTAAATGGAAATACCTTTGCCTATAAGGACACCTATTTTGGAATCCAACTTTTCTCCTGGATCACAGTTCCTTGTCACTAGTTTAAGGACTGGAAGAAAGGGTCTAACATCACAAAGTCTCCGTGTTTCATCCTCTAATTCTTCATGTACAGCAGTCTGATTCACACATGAGAACATGTAAGAGTCAATCTCCATGAGGAGATGAAAGAGTGGGTAGGAATGTGCCTGCTTCCATAACAGCTGCAATGAAAACAAAGAAATATATTTTTTAAAATCTCTAGAAAACAAAGGACATATCTTAAGGCACTGAAAGTAACATTCATTTCCATTTATGCTCCCAAAACATATCTGCTAACTTGGTTAATTTTTATCACTATATATCATTATATATTTATTTGTCTCACTTTTAGTCTCTACCTTGATTGATTTCCAGGATAGACCTCTGTAGTTAGCATCAGCATTCCTTTTCTTTGGAAAACAGCTAAATATCAACAGTGCATGCTTATGGCATGTCAAGCTTCCACATGCCACGAGTAGCAAGAAAACCAGACAGCTTAGTTCAAATGCGTTACTGCTGTCACTTACACATTTGTTTTTAAATTCTTTATCACTTGAAATCACTTATTATATTAGGAGTAGGTTAGTTGTAATTCATTCACTGCCTCATTCCTCAGTAACTTTTCCCAATGTCCTCACATGGTCATTATCTAATCAAAGGACAGTAGATTGTTTTTTAGTATCTGTGGTCATTTCATTACGTTCTCCCCTTCCTTTCATTTGGATATTCCCTCACATTTTAAGTGATGCTCCAATTTGTACAAAACCTTTAAGAGGAGGCAGACGTAGTTTTTAAAGCAATTATCTTTGGTGCCAATCAACCGAAGCAGGAGCCCAATTTGTCACTTCTGCACTAAAAATCTAATCAGAGAAATGTTAGATGAGCAAACAACAGACTACCAATGTGTTAGAAAAAGGTTCAGAGTAGCCATACAGCATAAATATAGAGCTGTTAGAATAATCTCTGCTGAACTGCAACTTCCCAAACCTTGCCCTCTGCCCAACCCCCTCCACTTCTTTATCAGTCAATCTGCGGGGCACGTGCTTTCAGTACCTCATTTCTATGCCTGCTAAAATTCATAACTTGATTTGCCAGAGGGCATGTCAAAATCAGAACCAGCCCTCATTCCAAACCTAAGTGAACTGCCCCTCTGCTGTTACCTGTTTAATCTGAGATATGGTGGCATCTCGAGGGACATCCAGGTTGATGTAGATTCCAGTGGGCAACAGGAAGTCCACAGATATTGAGCCATCAGCACCAATCTGTGAATCCACTGCCCAGATGTCAAGGCTGTCTGTCACGGCAGGAGGCATTATGGAATCTCAATAATACCATAACCACATGGCCCTGAGGGAAAAAAGCCCTAAAATTCAATATACTTAACCCCCTATAATTAGACACACATTTTAAAGTCTTTGGAAGGTTTACATAAGCCTGCTTTGTACAGCTCAGCTTACAAGTCTGAGGTCTCTAATGCCAGTATTGCAAATACATAAGCATAGTTTTATTCATTAATGTTATTTAATATAATAAAAGTATTTGCCTGGCAAAGCACTAATGTTGAGATGCTTATACCATTAAAACTAAGCAATAAGAGAAAAAACTAATTAGAAATTAGCTGAAACAAAGTTAGAAATTAATTTCAAGTTCTCTCTAAAATTTTACCTGTGGGAAAAAAACACAACCAAAATAAACTTCTGGGATGAAGAATGTCAATATTTCATATGAAAACTCATTATCAGTTTCATTATTTTATTTTTTTGCAAATTTCCTGTTTGTTTTCCATGAATGTGGTCAGTGACATTCAACTTTAAAACCTGTCTTAAAAACAGGAAAAAATTCTTCAACTCTTCTAGAAAGTGCCCTTCTCCTCTAAAGACATTTATCTCAATTTGTTTTCACCCTTAGAGAATGATCACTGAACTCCACCCACTGTGGGAACTGCATCCACTGCAGGGTAGGAGGAAACCCTCCCTGTAATATCCTTCAGCTCACTCCTCTGCCCCCGACTGTTTGTCCTCTATATTTCAGCACATTTTTATTTACTCCTAATGCAACCACCAGATTTTCTGACCTTCCAATCTTCTTTTTTGATTACCACTCTCGAAAGCCAAGCTTTCCCTTCAGCCATGGCTCACTGAATCATTTACCTTCCTCGGCATCCAGACAATGCTCTCCAGCTGCCAAAGGGATGGAAAGCATTGCAAAACACTATTATAAAGCCCTTTAACAGACAAGTTATTCCTACATCTTTTGAATTCTTGTTGGACAGCACAAGATGTGTGAAATCACCCTTTGTAACAGAAAATGTCAGAATGGTCAACTCCACTCGCAGCTTTCCAATATTTCAATTAGTCCTTCCCTTCCCCACAACAGATAATAGATGATGCCAGCAGCAAAAAATCAACTTGCCAGTTCAAAGCTGCCTCGGGTATTTGACAACAAACTCCATCCCACCTCTAACTGCCACATAAATACACTGAATAACAAGACCCAAATCATTCCAACACCTTTCCATCTGGCCTTAGCAAAGCTGTGAGGACCAGTACAAGTTGCCAACACATCTTGTAACCACACTAATGCATGGATCATTTCAAATTTTGTTTGTACTAGATAAAAATATGGCAGAGTTTTTATTAATGCCAAATAAAACACCTTTAAATTTCAGAGAGCATAAGTATACAAGGAAAAATATTTTTTCTCAATAGAAGCAATAATTAGGGAGCTCCTACCATCATCACTATCAAATAATAGTTTTACCACCATTATGTCCACATTTTCCCCCAAAAAAGTCCACTACACTGAGCAGATTGAATTAAAGCAAAAATAATTGGATGTGATGGTGTGGTAAAAATAACAAATCAGATAGGAAGGTATTTGATATGAATTACCACAGTTTACAAATCCATCCATTCATCAAGTTCAGCACGGTGTGTGAGCTCTAAGCTGTCTAAAGGAAAGAAATAAAATGTTTCCCCATCATTGCATCCACTACAGACTTCATT
Organism: Luscinia megarhynchos; assembly: GCA_034336665.1. Taxonomy (NCBI): domain Eukaryota; kingdom Metazoa; phylum Chordata; class Aves; order Passeriformes; family Muscicapidae; genus Luscinia; species Luscinia megarhynchos. The sequence goes on along the minus strand of CM067572.1, from coordinate 19,703,487 downwards.
ATTGGAATAACACAGCATCTATCAAAAAAACTAACTCAGACAAAATGTGTAATTCCTCATTACCAATCAGTTACCAGTGTATTTTCCACAAGCTACTACGTTATTTGGATACTATTTATTTTCCTCCATCCAGTTACTTGTATACATAAAATGCTGGCTGCAATTCTGTTCTAACTGTAATTAGCACTCAGCAAAAAATAATAATACTATATATTTTTCATGTTTGGATGCACATATTTGCAGTTATTTTCTGTGATCATGAGGGTAAAATAAAGAGGCATTTCCATTGCAAAGCATTATTTGGACAGGTACAGCAGCAAGGAAATCTGTTTTATGTAGTTATTTTGTATACAGTTCATTCCTGCTTTTATCCATTGTATCTTTACTATTTTCATCCTCTTTCAGATGTTTTTCACAATTGCAGTTGTTGAAACCACTTTAGTGCATCAACAGGAGTTTAAAATATTCAAAGAAACAAGACTTAAAAATGCTGCTCCATTTCCTGGAGCCCAGACACCACAACAAAGAGTTACAAAGTTCTTGTACTAGGTTATAATTACAGATTTCCAGCACAGACACCAGAATCTTTTAAAATTCCATTTGCATTTCCAATTAAAAAGGGAAGAGAAGCCATCTCGCCAATCTGAGCATGCCGAGGAGCTATTCTTGCTTTCAGGCACTTACTTAATACTTCCTTCCTCAAAGAAACAGGTCAGTGTGCTTTGCAGCCATTGCCCTGTTTCTGCCCCAAGAGCTGACATCACAGGGGGAGATAGAACCAGATTTGATCCTGAGAAACACAAGACTGCCAACCCACAGCAGCTCTGGGGATGAGTCATGGCCCCAACTGGGACATGTGTGGTGGCACTGGTGACTAACTAACAATATCACATCTAGGAACTGAAACAAAGGCAAAAAGCCATCTGGATTGGGAGCAACAGCACCAGAGACATTTTAAACAACTTCCAGCTAAAGGAAAAAAACAACAATTCAAATAATAATAAAAAGCTATTTCAGGCTGTTAACCTCATTGCTATTCCTACCCACTGCCACATCAACAACAACCTCACTTACAAAAGAAGGAAGTAATTAAACCAGCACTTAACCTTGGCTCCTCAAGTGTCTAATCAATGATTTAGAATTTCACAGGAGTAAAGCCCAAAACAAAACGCCTTTCTAAGGCACAGGTAGTACTGACAGACAACACTCAAACCTTCCCATGTAAAGTGTAAGTTTTCTCTAAGCTTTAACCTGCAAATTCCAGATTCATATAAATGTGTATGTGCCCACACACGCACCCTCCTTATAAATTTGTATTTTAATATTCAGTGGTTCTGCCAAAGCTGCTTATACTAATGGAAAGAAATGGAACACAAATCAGTAAAACACCTGCAGAAAACAGAAATTTATCACTCATCTTCGCATTTATATACATAATGTACACAAAGAAGCCCTGAAAGAGGATTTCTTACTTGGATGTTGCTGTTGTGGTTTTTAAAGGACTTGCCATCTCTAGGCAGACAAAAGAATTTGCTGTGGTGCTAACAGCCTCATTCCAGAAGCCAGCAGACCTTACAGCTTTCCCCTCACCTCCCAGCAAAGGTACATCTCATCATTTAATGAAAGGGACAACTTGAAAAGAAAAAAGGAAAAAACACAGAAATATAACGGCTACCAGAGGCAGGCTGCTTCTTCATTGATTTCTAAAATAGTTTAAGGACAGACACAGCCAAAAGTAACCTGCACATATTTTTACGTGAATTGCAGCCCACTCATGTTTGCCCCTAACCAAAACAGAACTAAAGTCATAAGTCTTGGTTAACAAAACCCAGGCATTCAGAAAATCCCCAGGAGTTCCACACTTATTCTTTAGGCTAAAGGATCAGTAGGATTTCAGAAGCTGTGGTTACACGTTGGGGCTATGTTCTCTTTCTAAATTACCCAGACATTTTCCTGAAGGTAGGCAAGACTATCTTGTGCCAAGCTCAAATCCATCCTGACTCCTTCAGGACATTGCTGAGAGCCCAGGACCACCCAGTTGCAAAGGCTTCCCATCACTGCAGCCAGAGCTGGTGAAATCAATTTTACCTGTGCTGGGCAGTTAACTTGCACATGTACAGGAATTCAATCCAGGAGGTGCAAATACCTGATATCAAACAGCAGCAATCAAGGAGATACAAAGGATAAGCATGGGAGGGAGTTTGTAAGGTTATCCTGAAATTAAGAGCTGGCCAAGAACATGTTCAGAGAGAGCCTGTGTGGAGCACTGCAAGGAACGAGATATGGAGCAACAATGCAAAGAACTCTCCTTTGAAAGTAATTTATCATATCAGCAAAAGACTTAGACATTAAAAAGCACCAAATCCACTTGAATTGTCAACACTCAGCATTTATCTGCGTCAGGTAAGTTCTTATAAAATCAGCTTTTTGAAGAATGCAGCAATTATGCAAACTCACAGTGTCATTAAATCCTTTACTTCTGAACTCACCACAAATCCCCTATCACTCATCCTCTGAGATCTGTTTTTTGTTGTTAAAAGAACACCAACATAAAATCCAATGCAACGTTCAGTGTTTTATCTTGAACTATAATCCAGAAGAATACTAATAAAACACAAGTAAAAGTAGCTGCAAAGAAGGTAGTAATTACAAATGCACATATAATGCAGTGTCAGTGGAAAATTTTGATATCCTGTTATCTTCCATAGCATTTATTTTCCTGAGAACCAAGTCTTTGGAAAAGTCTTTAGAAGAGCTACCTCACATCTGAAATTACATCACCCACCCCTGAAATGTGGTCAGTTCTTTCACAATGAAATCAGTATGCTATCATCCCAAACAGATGGCAAAAATCTGGAGGGGAGGATCATTTATATATTACAAGTAATTTTCCTTAAGAAGTAATTTTTGTTTAACTACCTCTTCTAAACACAGGTGCATTTTAAGTGCATGTAAATATCTACAGCTCAAGTTAAATCTAAAGCTGGATTAAATCTTTTTACTAAACCCATGAATATTTACATAAAGGACAAATATCAGTAGCTAATTTATTTTGGATATGCAAAAACTAAGGGCGCACTGCTTATCCAGATTTTTTGTTTTATGCAGTAAGTTGTTACAACTGTTTAGCACCACATCCAAGACAATCATCACTGTGATCAATACGGCTCTTTATCTACTGCTTGCTCTGCCATGTGGCAGTCAAGGGGCTAAAAAAACCCAAAAGTCTTGCAGTAGTGAAAAGGGCCGCCCCATCCAGACACACAAGAGCAGTGTTTAAACAGTATCTTACTGTCCAGAACAGATGAGATGACAATCTAACCACAGTCATTTTCTAGGAAACAGCAGCAGCACATCACGTAGTCTAAGTAGGAGAAACACTAAGAACATACACAATAAAATTATTGTAATCGTTTTTCTAACCATATAAACATCTAGTACTATAAAAAGATGAGCAACTCATAAATTAAATATTTCAGAAGAAACAAGAGAAAAGAACCTAGTAGAAAGATGGAAAATGAGTCTGAATATAAGTATTAGATCAGGGCCAGTTCACAGCTCTGTAGCACTACATCCTCTTCTGTTCCTCAATCTGTACCAAATTCCCGGGAGCCCAGGAGTGTCTGAGAGCTGCCTGGGATTGCCACAGGCTGTGACAGGGGCAATTCGGGCACCAGCTCAACCCTCTCCCCTCACCATTCCTGTCCCATCCCCTCATCACCCCTGTTCCATTCCCTCTCCTCATCACCCCCGTTCCACTCCCTCATCGCTCCTGACTCATTCCATCCCCTCATCACCCCTGTTCCCTCTCCTCATTGCTCCCATCCCACCCCATCTCCTCATCAGTCCCATTCCATCCCCTCATCATTCCCACCCCATCCCCTCTCCTCATCGCTCCCACTCCTTCTCCTCATCACCTTGTTCCATCCCCTCATCGCTCCCGTTTCATTCACCTGCCCTCAGGGCAGCGCTCTCTCTCTCTCCCCCCCCTCAGGGCGGCTCTCTCTCTCTCTCTCCGAGGGCAGCTCACAGCCAGAGCAGCACTGTTCAGCTTTTCCCCTTCCCGGCCGTCCCTCCCATCCCGCGGCAGGCACACAATGGAAATCACGGGGAACAAACACGTCCAGTTTGCACGGGCCCGGGAGCAGCCTCACGCTAAGAGCAGCGGGCCCGCACGGAGCGGGGTGTGGTAACACACGGCCTCACCCTACACAGCGGGCACAGGGCGGCACTGGGCTTAACGAGGAATCACACTTTGGGAGAGACATTGGAGATCATCGAGTCCAACCCGTTCCCTAAAACCTCAACTAAGCCATGGCACCAAGTGTCACATCCAGGCTTTTTTTAAACACATCCAGGGATGGTGACTCCACCACCTCCTCGGGGCAGACTATTCCAGTACTTTATCACTCTTTCAGTAAAAACTTTTTCCTAACATCTGTCACCTGGAAGAGAGACCAACCCTCACCTGAGTACAACCACCTTTCAGGGAGTCGTAGAGAGCGAATGCAGCCGAGGTTTGGTAACAAAAATGTGGTCTGTGTGCCACTGCAGACCATGGAAACCCCTGCAGACTGTGCCATGACAATTCTCATTTAGCCCTAAAGTGTGAACCCACTTAAGATTCTTGCCTTCTACAGCTGCAGGGTGAATTTCTATCCAAACTGCTTCCAAATCTTAAAGTACAATCAATTTGGTGATAAATACAAATGCGTAAATCAGCAAAGTGGAGATCTTTCCACTCCACAAATGTCATGGGTATCTATCCACAATAGCAAAGATTTTAAGAGCTCAAGACATGTACAAAGTAGACTGGAAAGTTACTGTTAAAGATCATGTGGTACTATAAACATTTCCCAGCAGTTTAGTTCAACTGCCACATGAGCTGGCCCTATGGAATGGAAAATTAAATGTCCGTTTAGTCAGGGTTCCTCCAGAAATCAGAATAAAAATATCATCATTTAGTTTTCTAAAAATATCTATAGAAAACATGAAAGGCCTTTTTCAAAGGCCTCCTTCCCTCACAGTGCTCACACTGGCACCAAGAGTGGTCTTTCAGCCGTCAAGTCTAAATTCTCTCATTCTCCTCATGAAATACAGCTAATTTTTCACAAAGATTATTTTATTAGGGTTTTTTTATCCCAGATCCTTGATTATTTTGCCTGTTATTCTCCTGTAGCTTTATTTCTCTGGTGTGCCCACAGCATTATGCACCAGGTTTTAAAATCTGAAGTCAGAATTTTAAACCCACTGTGAATGTAGTTTCCACTCAGATATTAATGCCTCTAAATAAAAGTGGCCCAGTTTTCAAGAAATGCTGAGCTCCTGAATTTGCAATTGACTTACACAGGACTTAGAGATATGAAAAAAAATGCAGACATGTTAACTGGTTACAAATTAAAATTTAATTTAATTTTAAGTAACTTCATTTGAACAGATGGTTAGGTTTTAAGAAAATTGTCCTACAGTTCAGTGAAAGTAGAATTTAAAAACTAGCTGTGAATGAGATTGTCTTCAGAATTTTCTTCCTGGAAAACAAGTCTACATATAGAAAACAACACTACTAAAATGGTATTCCAGACTCAAAAGAACTTACAGACTTGACTTGAACAATGAGGATAGAAGGAAAATTTTACTTCCTGTTACTTTATACTCAGGCAAATACACACATCTGCTGCTCCCTCTAAAGAATACTCATGATGAACTGAACAAATGAAGAAAACTTAAGTCCCAGGCTTCTGACAATTCACTGGCAACATGTAATTCATGATGAGCACAAAACCAGCTTCTCACGGCCAATTCACAGCCATCCTCTGCTCTACCTTGAAATCACTGCATAGAGACATTAAAATATAGAGTTTCAGGCCATCCTTTTGAATGGTTCAAGTAAAGTGGGTTGCAGAGAGAAGAAAAACTCCTTTCACATTTCAATATTGCTGTGTGAAATTGTCTTTGGAAGCATCCAGTCACTGGATCATACTGAAGCTGGGGCACTATGATAAAACATTCCCTTTCAACTGGCTGGAATGCAGTTCTGCATGGTTGAGGAAGAAGGACAAGAAAGGAAGAGAAGAAAACAGCAGATTAGAAAAGCACTGTCATATGAGTAACGGCTCATTTGACACCCAGACCAAGAGAGACAGGGAGAGAAAAAGGAGAAAAGCTCAAAGGAAAAAAAGCCAAGGCCAGTTATTCAGTATTTTATTTCAAGAGGGCTATGAGAAAACATCTGGTAGAAATACCTTTAAGCATCTCTAAACAGCTCTCTTAGATATTTCGGAAAACTTTCAATAGCAGCAGACAGAGTGGACCCTGACACAAGGGGCAATGCATTTGTATAGCCCACTCCAGGACAGAAAGATGAGACTGAAGATTTGGGAAAAGATTTGAGCTGGTGAGTTCACAACCCAGGTAACTCCCTTTTGACCCTGCACAGCACTGTGGATACTTCATGAACTAGAGGGAGTGTTACCTTTTTCCCAACTCGGAAATTAAACTTGAGATAATTTTAGTAAAGGAGGTAATATAAGAGCAGATCTTTATTTGAAGGTCTTCAGGGACAGTTATGGAAAGATCATGTTTAAAAAAAAGAAAAAAAGCAAAAACCATCAGGAGGCCAGCATGAAATGTTAGGGTATGTTGAGTTCCAAGAACAGACTATAAACATTGAAATGATGGCACAGCTCACTTGGATATTTTAAACAAACAAACAAAACCCAGCTTAATAAAACAGGAGGGGACACAAGGGAAGGAGGAGGACTGGACAGTCAGACTGAATGGGAAAGGAGGAGAAGGAGCTGAAGGAGAAAAAAGATGTCATTTGAACCCAGGTGAGTCAGGTGTTTCCATAAAGCTGCACCAGTGCTTGTGCCAGCACAGTGAGAAGCAAGAGGAGTGGCACAGGGACAGCCCCTCGCAGTCTCAGGGCTGCCTGGCCATTTGACAACTCGCAAGATCATTTAAAAAAAAGTAGACAAAACTACAGCCTAAAGGCCTGATTTTCTAACATTCCAAGCTATTATCAGAACTCCTATGCAATGTCTCTATCCAGACTCTGAAAAGATGTATTAACAATCTGTGCTTTTATTAATTTATTGTACTAAGTAAACTGTAGGGGCCTTGTCCTCCCACTGCTAAACAAGAATTGTACCTGACTTCTTAACAGCCTGACAACAAAACTAGGAAATAATAAACCAGGATTAGTTCTGCTCTCTGGGATTTCCTTGCCTGTTCTACCACTCAAAATAATTTTTTTATTCCACTGTAAATACAAAGGAAACATTCCACTTATAATACATTTAAATACATAAATAGTTAATATTTCCTCTCCTTTGGAATTGTACAAATGGACCTAGACAATCAAATCTCACCAGCAGCTGCTATATCTAGATAACACTCTACTATTAAAAAAAGTTAAAAACAGAAATTGAGGTTTTCCTATAAGTAGATACCACTTCATACTGGGACCAAAAGATTCACATTTTAATTATTTCTAGTATTTTGATCAAAACCTCTAGGAAAGGGGATTATTCTCCAGCAGACAGAGTGCAGGCATCTGCAGAGGGAGGTGAACCAGCAAAATAATTAAAACCTGTTGAATATCAATGAGGAGCAAAATTTTCAACTACAAGGAGGGTACACAGACCAAAACACAGAAGCAGACCGTGCTTAACTCTCCTACAGAGGTGCCATGGATCCTGAAAAGTAGAAAGATACCCTTTAATGTGCAAAAAAAAAAAAATTTTACATGTTTCATGAGGCCAGGCATTGTTTCTGATAGGGTCTATTTCTTACATAATCTGGTCTGGATTTTTGCAGTTACCTTTCTTCCAATGCTTCAATGCCCCCATCACACAGATTCAGAGGTGGCTGCTCACAGCCATTTGTTACAGGGACAGGACTGGTCAAGGACTCACAAAACACTGAAGGAAATCCAACAACTCAACTCTAATGCAAATATTTAGAGGTATTTCATACATCTTTTTCATGAAACTTATTTATAAAGACAAGTTGAAATACAATGCCATTCATTAGAAAAACACATTCCTAAAAACCTCTTTTGTCATGAAGTTAAAGGTAATAAAGCCAAAAGTAGCCCTGGCCATTCATCACAAGGACAAAAAGAATTTAAGATTATGTAGGAATTACAGACAATTTAGCCTGGAAGGGGCCTCTGGGAGTCAGCTGGTCCCAAACTCAGCTCCAACACTGAAGTTAAAGCTTAGGAGTCTGCACTTAATTTTGCAAGTCTCCATGGATGGAGGCTCCACAGTGTCCTAGAAATGCAGCAACCCTTGGAGCCTTCAGCATCCCTTCAGCAGGGCCTGACTGCTCCTGGGGTTACTTTTCTCCAGTATCTGCTTCCCAGACTTCACAAGAACTTCACCTGGCTTTTTAACTGTGAATAGAGATGCTGCTTAGATGTTATTTTAATGCTCCTAGTACTTTAATTTAAAAATTCCAATTGCAAAATACCTTGTGATGCTCAAAAGACACACAAGTACACACAAATGTCCAACTAAAACCAAACAGGCGCACAACATTTCCCCAAAAAGGAAAAATCTGAATTAATTTTAAGTTGTAACAATGGAATTCTCTGAGTCTCTTAAAAACAAAAAAGATAAGGGGGGGGGGGGGCAAAGAAAGAAAGTTTACTGACAGCTGAAGACCAGAGCAAGTTTTGTGTCAGACATAAGCCTAAATACAATTATTTAAAATGACTAAAGCTGTCTCCAGCAGATGTTCTTAATTTTTATTTGTTTGGGGAGTTCAATTGCAACTTTATTGTTTATGTTTTAGTAATTTGATTACCAGAGTCAAGAATTAACTTGCCAAACTAAGTGTGCAGACAGCAAATAGGTTGGTTTGTTTGTTTGTAGTGGGACACTGTGAACACGTGCCTATATTTCTACTGTGTAATCTAATAAGGCAGTAAAAGACAAATAACTCCACATAACACTGCTCCTGAAAACTTCAGGGGTCTGAATTCGGAATCAGGTGCCACAAGAATGTTGCACATGAGTCATTTGACATTTGGCCTAGATCAGGGAACTGATGCAAATTTAAATATGCTGACTAAAAATTGTAGCATTTCTTCCAAGTACTTTAGAGAATTTCTTTAAATCCACATTGATTGATTTCCTGCCTTAAAAGAAAAAAAACCTATAAAATTTTCAATCTAATCTAAACATATTATTCTGCCAGTTAGAAGCCCTTTGTTAAAAACACCGAGTATGAAAAGCTTTTTTGTCTGATTAGGTTCCTCAGACATTTTTCTACCCAAATTATGACACTCTCTACACATCCGTGTTTAAAGAAGAAGCTAAGAGGAATCATTTCCTCTTGCTAAAAGAGCAATATGCCAAAATATACTTCTTGTAAACTAAAATGACTTCTCATCCCTTTCAGTTCTAATGACCAGATCTTTTTCATTCCCAGCCAGGCATTCAGGAGTATTTCCAGACACTCATGCAGAATTACATTCACACAACCACACACAGTATGAGTAAAATGTATCAGACATAAGTAGTTTTTTTCCCAGTTTCTGAGGAGAATATGTTTAAACAGCTGACAATCCAATGCAAAGTGGCAGAAAAATGATTACATTTCTCAACTCAAGCACAAGAAGTATGCAGAAATTAAGAATTACACTATATCAGGATATAAATGTTTATTTATCTGGTAGCAAAAACTGTAATCCACGGTATCTGCATTAGGTAGAGAGGCTTCTTTTATGAGAAATGAGGCACATGTGTGTCAGCCCAGAATTCACAAAAGCTGGAAATGAACTACAAATAGTGAAGGAAAGATGCATTTGACATTGATAAACTGAAAACCTAAGCAAGTTTGATGAATGATGGAACTACGATATAGGACAAGTAATAGTGACAACAAAAATATTAAAGTCAGAGTCATGACTGGAGAATTACAGACAAAAAAAAACCCACAAAAAAAAAAGTATTTTCAAATTCCCTGGAAAATACAAGCAGTGCTTTAACTTTTTCCAGTAAATAGGGGCTTATATGTAATCATATCTATACCAGACAACTTCCTGCTCAAAACCATAGCCAGCACACAAAAAGCAGCCAAGAGAAAAACCTGAAACCCCTCTCTATTTCACAAGATACAACTCCTTCCAGGAGGGCAGATGGTTCAGTGAGGATCCATGAATCCATTACCAGCTGATCAACTGAAATGAGTACAGAATCACCCATTTATATTTGCAATATAACGAAGTTAAATGCAATAAAATCCTAATAACCATGCTGACTTTACAAGCAAAAGATAACAGAAAACAACCCCAAAAAATCCCAGCCCTGTAATACTTACTCCAATGAACCTTTCTTGTTTCAGTTTGACTGTGTAGCACAGATACTTTTATTAAACATTTTCTTCCTATTACTCTTGTTTTTTCAAAAGATTTCACAAGATGACCTCAATGTGATCTAAAAAAAGCAAAACACAACATAATGTAATTGGCCAAATGAGAAAAATCAGCAAATTGTATTTGGTTTAAAAGCTGCACCAACTTTCTGTGCAGAAATACCTAAATAATCACTATATTTTACTGCCTCCAAATACTACAGCATCACATTCCATTACACAATGTGATTAATCTAACAGTTAAATGAATGTCAAATCCACAAACACTCTCCTACGAGAAAGGAAAAAAAGGAAGTAATAATTTGAATATGCCATTTATTCTAATAAATCTTATGATCACGAATTAGTCAAAAACATTCCTAGCTGCTACAAATATTTTCAAATGTTTGTGCACTCAATTTGAATCAGACCAGCAGATGTCCATTGCAGTTAAAGCCAAAAAAAAAAAAGAGACAGAATTGCCTTCATTATCTTAAGCACATTTTCTCTTTTCCCTCTGGGATGCAAGCTGATTTTGGTGGAGGTTTTTTGTTTGTTTGGTGTTTTGGGGCTTTTTTAAGAGTGTAATATCATCTGTAGTTCTACTATGGAGAAGCTGAGTTGATGACACAAGTGATCCCGTATTCCTATTCATAGTTCAACATGTGAAAGGTTCAGAAGGTCTCTGAGCAACAAACACCCTGCAGATGTACAAGGCAAGACATCAGCACAGAGTCAAGACATCCTCCTTAGCTCTATCCTGCAAATCAAGCTCTCAACAAACAGAATACACACAAACTACTTCAGTCGCCCCTGAGCACAAGCAGTGCTGTCATTTTGCCCTGATGTTATCTCCAGGTTTGTAGGCTAAGCCACAGAGCACAAGTCGTGTAACTACACTGCACTTCCCATAAACAATTGTTTTTTCTAAACCACACCAAGTAGGTCCCACTGTGCTCGTGAGAACTCAACATAATATGGTGCCCATGAGGGAGGGAGGGCTCTTACTGCCCCATCCCATTCAGAGCAGAATTTCTCTAGAAATTGGCATGGGGAGACCTCTGAAGCAACTCAGGCTCTTCAGTGGCTTTGACGGATAAATACTTACTGCCCCATATAGTTAAGTCTAAAAAAGAGTTGTTACCACTCCATGTACAACCTTTTGGTGTATAAAGGTGTTGTCCCAAAATGGAATTTCACCTGGTGCGCAATAAGCCAACCCACACACATTGAGTTATTTGATTTATTTACAGAGGCAAACACTTCTCATAATTAATGTCTAGGAGCCCACAGCAGGTAAGACACACAAGAAAAAAAAAAAAAAAGACTAGAGAAAAACGAAAACAGTATTATATGATTAGGAAATTGCAAGGACAAAGCAACAGTGCCATCTCACAGAACCAAGGCTGAACTACCAGCCTGGAGTTCATGTTTTACAGCCATGTCAATATTTGTGCTTACAGAATCAAAAAAATCCAAATCAAAAGTGACTGGCCAGCAGGCAGGATCTTAGGAGGGGGTGTGAAATGCATCCTACTATAGCTAACAGGCATGAGAACAGAATTCCACCCAAGGAAGAAACCCTGCATGACCCATGGCCCCTCAAACAAGGGGCACAGTGTGTGACTGAACCATACCCTGTGGCAGGAGCAGGATACTCTTTGACTAAAAGCTGGATATCCCAAATTTCTAGAGGTCAATGGCTAACTAGACACATGATGACAAATTAGATGGTGAGTGCCAAGAAATTACCCAGGGTCTGTAAATTGCACAGCTTAAACAAACCACTGCATTGTGAATGGCTCCTGTCACAGTGCCTGTGTTCACCCCGGTCTCTCACTTCACCACAGCTCCCTGTCCTGCTTCCCCTCTTTTCTCACAGCACTTTATATCTCTGCAGGCTGGTCCTCTACAACCAACTGTGGGGGATCAGCCAGACCCTTGAGACCTTAAAGCACTTCTAATGTACACAAACGAAGCACCCATTGCAATATTCAAGCATGAGAAACAAAGTGTTCATAGAGGATGAGGGTGTGAAGCCTTTTTTTATTCACCAACCAACCTTTCACATTTTTCAGAGCAGCAGAGCAGGGCTTAAGAGAGGTGGTATGGATGGGCTGCAGATCACACCATGGGCAGCCAGGACACTTTCCACCTTCACACCCCAAGTGGTGAACTTTCCAAAGGCTGGTTACACCCAACCGACAGGGCACAAACTCTGCTGGCCTTTTACCGACCACAAACAGCCCCCAAGCACTCCAACTATGTAACAAACATGCCAGCATCATCTTTGGGAGCTCCATCAAGATCAGAAAGACTTGAAGGAACTGCCTCCCAAACTGGACTCTTTAGAGAGGACATCCCTTTTCCCCACTGCACCTCTCTGGGGAACATGGGAAAAACAGAGCTGGCAGCTGGACATTACAAACAGAGCCTCTCTTGTGGGTCTGTTGGGTGTGGCTGCCAAAAACACCACACTCATATGATTTCTGACAGTACCCACCAGGGATCCAACAGAAATCCTTTTCCATTCCAGCTTGCAACTTCTGCACGAGAAGTTGCATTTGGCAAAATAATCATTCTCATGAATCTTTTAATTACACCCTCATTACACAGATAATGATTTTATGTAAATTGTAACTTGTTTTTTCTAAAATATTAACAATCTTATGAGGAAATTCAGCAATCATTAAACTGTGTGGTGGCAATCAAAACGCCTGTAACTATACAGTAAAACTTTTTACAGTTCCTCACCAAGATTCCCTATGTCCAAAGAAACATTTATGAATGCATGACCAAAAAAAATTTATATCACAAGGAAAGAAAGGAGGAAGAGCTATAAGAAACTTTTGCCTAAAACTCCTCTGTAGCATAATGTTCAAGATAAACAATTACAAGCCAAGGAAATAGGCCACTCACAAAGACAGAGAAAAGAAAGTGGAAGAGAGAAAAAAAAATATCATTCATAAGCAACAATGTAAGATGCCACATAGAAATTACTGAGCTAATTGTGGCTCTATTGTCTTCTGCTTTATAACAATTTCATCAGACAAGCTGCTGCTCTGTCAATTCTTCCAGAGTACACAAAAAATACATCTGTTGGAGAGGATGCTCAAGGCATACTTCAGGATAAGGAATTCTGAGTGGGTTGAATGACATAATATAGCAGTTTCTTGGGTATCTTCTCTGTAATTAAACCTCTTACTCTGGAAGAAAGCACGGAGGCAGACATCAGGAGAGCACTAGCAGATGTTTAGGACAGTGATACACAGCTGGGTATTTTAGAGCTTTTGGTTCACAGCTTTGGTCACCTCAAAGCTGCCTTGAGCATTTCATGCTCCCAATAGTGCTGAAGATTGGGCAAGTGAATATCTCACTACATTAGCTGTTGTAGCAATGAAGAAATTCACCATTTCACCAAGTCAGAGAAAAAAAAAAAAGTAAATACGAAGCATCACTAAACCAAGCATCTTGAACTTAAAAAAAACACTCAAACATATAAAGCAACCCAGTCTTAAGTTCAAACAATAACAGACATGTTATATATGTGATTTGTGCTAATTAAATTGTAACAATATTGGCAAATTGTTGCATTATAATTAATCAAAAATTGTATTTAATTGCTATAACGCAAAAAGAGATAAAGGAAATGGTTAAACAAAGCAGAAAAAAACTCACCCTCCAGATGTTAGGTGGGAGGCAGGATAGGAAGGGTATATGTCTAAGAACAAGTGTCTAAAAATAGGTTTTTGACCTTGAACTAGGCCAAATTGCGATGATTCCAAAGAGTTGGTCACTGGACTGAGGCCTCTTGTGGGAATATATATTTATTATATAACTCAAGCTCAGTGCACCTGCGCTACCTGAGAGGTCACACAGCGAACACTGAGGAAGACCCAGAGCCTTCATCGGAAACAAGAGCCCCGAAAGGAGGAGAGACCCCTGACCACTGGTGACGCATGCGCAACACAACACAGTGACATAGATTTTGGGAATCGAAGCTAGAAGGAGCTCTCTAGAACATTCTGTATTAATATGCATTAGTGAACAGTATATGAGTGAGATTTTTAGCTTGACTGATTTGGTACGGTGTGAGAGGAATGGCCCTTCCCGTACCCCCGGTTGGGGTATCCCCCGGTCGGTTTTGCTTATGCTTTATTCAACCGAACCATTGGACCTCTATTATACTGAAATTGTTGCTAAATTTTGTATTTACTCCAATTTATATAATTCATATATTTTGATCGCATTCACTTATATACAATTGCTATTATTATTAATAAATTACTGCAAAATTTAACTTTGTAGTTTGATTAATTGGACAAAATCGAACATATCTGATATCCATTTATAACAGACATAAAATTCTTCACAAGCATTCACTGTCAGTAATTAAGCCATCACAACTCAAGTCCAGGAACTACAACAGTGAGCAGAAGAGAAGCAGCAGTGCACATCTGTCTAAATGACAGCAACTTTCAGCTTCTACAAACTGCACACTTGAGTGCACAGGCTGAAAATGCAGGTTAAAGTCTAGATCTGAAAGAAGTATTTTATCTATTACCTAGTGCTGTGTGCCAGTTGATCCAGACAGCAGAGCTCTACACAAGCACTGTCCTAACAATGCAGTGCCCAGGGTTTCTTCAGCAGCACAAACCAGTTTTAACATTTTAAAGGTGGCACTTATTGCTGCAGTAGCATCAAGAGACAAAATACCATCCTGACAATGGACAGCACACTGTTGCACACAGGACAGCATTCTTCTTTGTGTTCTACTTTCTCAGGTTTTTGTTCTTGGTCAGAAACCAGTAATATCCTTTAAAAAGCCTAAGATTTCTCAGAAATGTGAAACCCACCTATCTTGTACAAAATCTTTTAACCAAAACTGAACAGGAATAGAGCTACAAGTTCCCATTGCACAAGAACAGCCACAGAAAAAGAACAAAAAGGCAGAGACAGAAATTGCAGAACACCAAATGAGTTCAAAACAGACATCCATGTCAGAACTGTAAGTCAGTTTACATCCTTTCTTATTCCTGAAGATAGGCAAAATACAGACCACTTAGCATTTTCCAGTATTATTCTTTAAGTTAAACAGATAACAGTTAAGAAGATGATATGAAGCCAGATTCAGTTACACCTTCATCAAGAAGAACTTGATACCATAATTACATTTTTCCAGTGGGTGGCTGAGGGCAGGAGCCCTGTCTCTCACCACAATGAATCACAGTGTGAGGAAGCCTTGTTCACTCTTCCCAGAGCACTGCCTCACTGAGCCCTGGCTCACCTCTGAAATCCCCTGCAGTGCCCAACAGGCCGGGTTAAAACAGACTTGTACTCACACAAGCACAGACTAATACACTTTGCAATGAATAATTTTTTTTTACTTGGTTACACATGCTGCTGAGCTCCCTTTCAGTCTAGAACTGCAAGATAATATCAAAACAATCTTGCAATTTTTCACCAAGTCTATATTTTGAACACAGTGATTTTCTAACAAGGTGTCAGTTACTGACATTTGAATTTATCTGGGAGGAGGTGAGAGTGTGTCCCTCCTTCATAGTGATGTATCCTGCCTGATGGTGCTCAAGGTTCAGCAACCCAGTAACCCCCCTACTAATTGTATCTTAGAACTCAAGCTGATTGAAGTTGTGAGGCAAATAATCTTTCTGCCTTACAATAAAGTCAAACGTAAGGGCAAAAGGCTGTTGGCACTTACTGGCACTAGAAAATGAAGGACTTTTCATTAAAGCAGAAAGGAATGAGAAGGAATCACCTGCACTATTTAGGATCAACACACAGAAGCCTAAGCAAAAATAATACATTTTTATTTTGCCAGAATGCCTAAATTGTCTTTTGTCCTGCTCTGTCACCTTCAAAAGAAATGCCTCTGGGCAAAGCAGAAGGGGAACACATCACTGTTAAGGAAGCTTAACAAAAAGACACATTTTCCTCCTACAGTCTGCCAGGCAGCCAGTCATTCCCTGACCCGAGGGTAGTGAGCTGAGATGGAGACTGGCAAAGTCTGTCCTAAGGGAGACCCGGCAATCCCTCAGCACTCCAGGGCTGGCTGCCAGTGCTGGGCCCTTCTGATGACAAGGGCAGAATGAGAAAACATCCTAGGAGAGATCTGTGCTGGAGGATGTACTCTGCTGCTACTCCACGGTTCAAAAAGCACCAAGTTCAAGGCAGTGTGTGAACATTTTAGAAAAACAGCAGTGTTTTTGTGATTTCAGATGACTCACAAACAAATGCTTAGATCTGCTTTATCCTGCTCCACAAACACAGTCAAGCAAGCAATGCTTTCCAGCTCATCTCCAGCTTCCATCCAGCACAGGGCGCAAGTGATCACCCAGCTGGCTTCTGGGACAAAGAACTGAGCAGGTCACACTGAACACACTCAGCCATGCCAAGATGTCACTGCTCCCAGGGCCTACACAACACCTGCACCTCCATGCCAGGGCTGCAGCTTTTTGCTTCACGACAGCGGTGAAGAACTGGAAGCTGTGGTCACAGAGCAGTGCTCCTCTTCCCAGAAATCCTCACCTACACATGCATGTGTGTGAGAAATGGGTTTTATTCTCTAACATTTTTAAAAGTTCAATAAGGGATAAAAGGGATAGTTACAGTGTTGGGTGTGTAGCTGTAGTTAGAGGTACATTGGTTAATTGCAATAAATTTTTTATTGTATTAGTTAAATGTATATTTATTACGATTATATACAGCTAAACATTTTTAAAATTTGTTTATATGCTTTGGGAATTCTCTAGTTTGGTTTGATTTTTGATTGGTACATGTTTTGAGGGCTGTGCGTTATTTTTTTATAACAGCTTCTTGTTTTGTGGATTTAGTAAGAGACAGTTATTGATAGTTGAGGGGCTAGAAGACTTTTTCATATTTGTTTTTCTAATGTTACTTGATTATGTTGATGGCTTTAATTATTATTATTATTATGCTCTATTGGCTTTTGCAAATTATTATTAACAACTTTTATATAGTACAGTTTGTAATCACTTTTAACTGCTTTTGATATAGTATAATTTGTCAACTTTTTATGGCCAATGCCCTGGCCCCTGCATTGCTTGTATGTTTTAGTGTGATAAACATATATCATAGTTTAGGCTTTTGCAAAATATTAAAATGGATGGTATGTGTTAACTTCTCCAATGTGCAAGAAATCCTCACTGACATATGAAGCGTGAGACCCAAAGGCTTGAGCTCAGCCAGCCTAACCACTGAGCAGCAGTTTAGGCAGGTGCAGACAAACCCAGCACGCTGCACTACCCTTGTGACACCTACAGAGATGTTTGCAGAAGTCAGCAAAGCCCAACCAGCCTGTCTGCCATCCCTGCACACTCCCAGCAGCCCTGCCACCCAAATTCAGCTTTCCACATCCTAAAACAGGCTGCAGGCAATAATAAAATATTTGATTCTGCATGGATTTTCATTACATCCAAAGCAGTATTTGAGGACAGAAGTCTCAGGGGCAAGGGCAGGGGCATTAATTGCCAGCAGCACAGCAATTCCTGTACCTGTTCCTTTGGTCTTCTATCCAACACAATTGCATCTCATACTTGTGGTTTTTAAGCTGCTCCTGAATCTAGAGTTAATTACTGGGCAGAACACAAGCACTTGTCCTCGAAGAAAATTACCCCCACACCATCACTTCTAATAAATCTTATATTCATTCAGTGAGACGTTTTCAGCCATTCTAAACTTTATGATGTCCTTTTTCATGATTTCTCTCTGATTGCCTTAAACTCTGAAAGGCTCAAAGTGTAAAAGGACTGACAAAGCATTTCCTCTGAATTCAGGAACACCTGACATAGCCCTTATTGCTGATGCATTTTCTACTCACTAGTGTGTCATAGATATAAAAACACTGAAAAACCCCAACTGGTTCCACCAGAAGTTACTACATGAATAATTATTTACCTTCAGTTTAAACAGAGAAATAAAGCAGTGAGTCTTCATCCTGTTTCTGTGAAGATCCCATCACGATGACTGAGTTACCTGAAATGTTAGTAGCACTACTTCTGTTTCTTGTGATCTGCATAGTCTATTTTTTTCATTATTTTCATGTCCTCATGTTTCACTTCCCAATTACATTCTCTGAAATGCCTAATAAGGTGAAACTATGTAAATTTACTTCTAATTCGTTCCCAAATTCTGCTTTTTGTTGTCCTCATATTTGAAGTCATATAAATGAGAACACAGAATTAAAAAGCAAGACTGAACAATTAATTATTATGAGCCATTTTGTGAAGGTACTGCCCACCCTGCTCCAGGTATCACTTGAAAAGCTTTCTTCTTTATGATTAAAATAAACTCCTAAGTGTGGATTGCAAGAGACTATGAACCTACACAGAAATACCTAAGTGTATTTTACTGACATGCTGCTGCAGTCTAACTTGTTGTTTCATTCCAAATATTACCATACAATAAATAATAACAGCATTCCTTTACTAACAACATGCATACAGTAAATACCACCTGAAACTAGAAGTAATCACTAAGAATAGTTTCAGTGTGGAAGAAGGAAAAGTACAAGCACCTAATAAATGCAGTTTACCTCCAGCTATATTCAACACTCAAAAGCAAATTTATAAAGCTCTTTTAGATAATAAAAGTGCGCATTTTAATCTGCTCTTGCTCTTCACTCCTTCCTCTTTCAGGTACTGAGGCCTCATAGAAAAAATATTTAAAACATGCAGCATAATTTCAGCATGACAATTTATAATACAACATAATTTAAGAAGTCCAAATCTGAACTAATCCCAGGCTAAAAGCAAGGGAGTGCTCGGTTTCAAAAGCAAAATCAAAACAAATAAACAAAGCCCTAAACCCACCAAAACACACCACAAAAAAAACAAACACAAAAGATAATCCTCCTGTCATCAAACCAACAGTTTAAGTCTGAGTTTGGATCCAAAAGTCAGATTTGAATAGTACTCACATATTTTACACTGTCTTTGGACATAGCACCTAAAACTACAGAATACTTGATGTAAGCACAAATCGACCAACCAAACCCTTCTGTTTTCCTCAGCTGCAGTGCTCAGCTCAGCCATTTACACCACACTGCATTTTCTGGCTTCTTTCATTAATGAAAGGCTTCAGTCCATTCACCAGCTACCTGTTCCAGAGACCTATTTCTGAGAGAAGCAAAAGTGATTTGTGGTGTCAGGAGCTCTTCAGAGAGAAATTCGCTTCCCTGTTCTGAGAAGGAGCAGAGCCTGAGCAGTGCTGGAGGCTCTGACTTGCCCCAAGAAATGACCATCTCTGACATTTTCAGATGCAAGGAAGGATGCGGAAGGATGGAGGAGAGGCAGCAGATACACTATGGCAAATGCATTTATCCTCCTGCTGTCACTCAGTTATGACACCAGTACTTACACCACCTTCTGGCAACAGGCATCTAAAACCCACCCTCTCCCTGATAAATGAACATTTATCATATATTATATATATATAATATCATATATATCATATTAACATAAATGAAGAGCTCCTTCTCCCAGAGCTGATCACTGGAGACTTTCTTTTCACAACTTCACTGCATTCTGCACCCCAGCCTTCAGCTGGTTGTTTCAGCTCCCAACTGCAGGAGCAGTAGGACACAAGGGATGTAAACCTGAGCACACTAAACAGCTGGTGCTGCAGCAGCATATGTATTTAAGAAAGCAATTATTAAAATATGACAAAAATCAGACACCAGAAAAGTGAGCCTTGCTACTGAAAGCAAAGGCTTTTCAGTTGTCACACAAACAGTGATGGCTTGACCAAGACAGAAATTTCTCAATACCATACTTGACAGCAGAAGAGTGATTTTTCAAGGAAAAGCTCAAAAAATATTTCCCTAAACTCCTTACAAATTTTCTTCCAAGATATGTGAGAAAGAAAACAAAGCCCCTCTAAAATCCTCTTTTACTTCTCATCAGTGTGTTGCAAGAAAAAAGTACATCACAGAACAACAGAAAGTTTAACAACAAATCATTTCATTTGCCACCACACTCCAATAAATCTTTCTTCAGCTTAACTAGGTCTGTTAATCACCAAAATGCTTGAGCCAAAGATTTCAGGAATGCTGCTATTTATGAAAAACCCTTCTTGTATAAGGGGTCTAACCACTGCCTCTTTTTCAAGAAAATTGTCATTACATAGGTAGAAACCCTTGATTACTGCACAAATAGAGCCAAAATCCACCCAAAGAGTAGCATGCTACTTTCCTGGCCAACAGGTCCCAGTTAAATCAACAATGAAGAAGCAGCTTAGGGCATCAAAAGAGTGGAAAACTTGCACAGAAATTGGTGTATCTTGTCTGGTTCCTTCATGCTTTATCAGCATAGCACACAGAGCTGGCATCTCTCATTCCCCTGAGGCAACACCCCCAGGAATTCACCTCTAAGCAGTCACATACCAGGATTTGAAAAACTGGCAAGTAGTGATGGGAAGACAAAAGGAGCCACCAAATGCTGAAGGCCTCTCTAAATCCTGTAGTTGCACACAATAAAAGTTGACAAGTTATCAAACTACAAATAAATCTGAAAATTTAGCCGTGGTTTGTGAAATTCACATTAAAAAGAAAGTAACTTGAGGATACTAAAATGATGAGCTGCAGAGATAGACTAAGGCAAGAATTGCTCTGCCTTCTCATAAAATTTACCTGGAAGTTAACTGGAACAGAAATAATTCAGAGAAAACAGCTATAAATAGAAAGGGGTTAATCATTCAAATTTCTATTCCCGTGATAAGAATACACTAAAGACTCTAACTTTTTAATCTTATGATACAATGCTTTAAAAATACTTTAGCTGCTTCACTACAATCTGTCTCTACCTACTTTTTAAGAATAATTTCTCCTTTATTTTTTTAAATGCAATAAAGAAGATTTTCTTTCGACAAAAACACTTTCACTGACAGCCCTCAAAGCAAGCCTGTGTAACAGCTGGAACAACTATATGTGGTCACTTACACGGATCTTTTTTTAATGGGGCCATTAAAAAATACGTTTACCTTTTCTCCATCCTAATATAAAGCACAGAAAACTTATTTGTCATCGATTCCAACCACGAGAGCTGCTACAAAGTATTTTTCAATTAAGTGCTTGCATTTATCCTAAAGCAGCAGAGAAACTCAGAATAATTAAGGTTGGAAAAGGTCTCTGAGATGATGGAGTCCAACTGTTCTCCCAGCACTGCCAAGCCCACCACTAAGCCCTGTCCCCAAGTGTCACATCCATCATATTTGTTCAGGGATATTAACTGAAGTTTACCATAAAAAGACACCAAAGAAAGAAAACTGCCTCAACATCCACAACGCACAGATAAAAACACACCAAGATAACCCAATGTCTCTGAACTCACACAGAGCCTGTGACACACTTGGAAATAGAATCTAATTATTACAAACCCCCAGCCAGTGCTTCACTCACAGTATTTCTCACCCAAGTAAATGAAAGTTGGAGCTTTTAAGTTAAACCAAATGGAGTATACACAGAGAGAAATTATTTATTCAAAACGTGGAAACAGATAAGGACTTGTGTCATTTTGTGGTGCCCAGCAAGCTGACTATAAAGGGAGCTGTAATACAGAATATTTGCAGTGACAGAAATCAGGACAGCACCCAAGATACATATTCAGCTTCGAAAGATACAGAGCTGCTGCAGATCTCCACTGACTACTCATTACAAGAAATTGTGAGCAAAAAGTTTGAATTGTGATTTTAGCATTACATCCAACTCTTTAAGTTACATCCTCACATTCTTGCCAAGCTTGCTTTTACTGAAGAACTTGACTACAGCCCTTCCCTTTTATGCAGAACTTTTCTGCTCTTCCCTCTCACTGCAACTCTTCATGCACCAGATTTATTTACAGCACCCAGAGGAAACAGAAGCTCCCAGTTATCAAAACAGACTGCAGAATGCAAATAAACAACTGTTATGTATTTATGTTAGCTGGACTCTAATTTGTACAGAATGACACTGAGTATAAAAGAAATGGTACCCTAACAGTTAAAGCAACAATTCCATAAACAAAATGCTGCTGTTGATATTATTACTCAGATAAAAACAGTTAGGTCATTATTTTGAGCTTACTAAAGTTTTCAACATAGCTAGAGGTCACCTAATTCAAGTGTAAATAAACATTTTTATTTAAAAAAAAATTAACTCCCTACATTACTACCATTTGTAGCAAAAGTTAAAAAGAACCTCCAAAGCACTGGGGAAGTAAAACTGGCCTAGCATGAAGACTCTCAGTATTCTACACATCTGAAGAGTGATATCTCTATCTTTAAACACATGGGAAATTTTGCAATTGTTTGCACACAGTTTATAAAAAGCTTACAAGCTCAATAAAATGATTTCAAGTTAGATATGTAATTGGATGCAGATTATCAGTATATTATAAAGTGTTTTTTAATTTTTTAATGAAATATAAAAGGACTTTTGTCAACAGCATTGTATCTGTCTTACACAGATATTAAAAAGAAGCATAACAGTATTAGCTACCAAGTAGATAATCAGTCCCTCCTAATTTTTATTATTAACAACAGAAAGGAAAGTCTCTTTCTGCTAGCAAGTTTTGTGCCAAAAATTAATGTACCATTTGCTGCTGACAATCTGCCAGACTAATGATGTTTTCCTTCACTCCAGAGGGTTCAGAAACTACTACTCACTTTCCATCAGCATTCATCACAGATTCCTGCCCTGAAAAGAAAAACAAGACAGCTCTTCTACAGACAGATACACACCTCAGTCATTACTACAAGTAAATAATTCAAAACACTTCAGAAGTACACAAGTGTTCTTCACCTCGTGCTGTTGTGGCTCAATCCACAATTCCTGGCATAAAACAGAGTAAAACCATAGAATCATTTAGGTTGGAAAAGACCCTTAACAGTAAGTTTAACCTAAACTGGTGCTGCCAAGCCCAGCACTAAACCTTCCCCTGAGTGCCACATCTGCACACCTTTTAAATACATCCAGGGATGGTGAGTGCACCACTTCCCTGGGCAGCCCATTTCAATGCTAGTTAACTCTTTTGGTGAAGAAATTTTTCATAATATCCAACCTAAACCTCCCCTGGTGCAGTTGAGGCAGTTTCCTCTCATCCTATTACTTGGTGCTTGGGAAAAGGCTGACCTTCACCTGACTGTAACCTCCTTTCAGGTTGTTGTAAAGCTGCACTAGTGTAAAATTGTAAAGAAAGTTGGGGCTACCCCATTCCTGAAGTGTCCAAGGATTTGGATTGTGCCAGGCTTGACTGGGCTTGGAGCAACCTGGGATAGTAGATGTCCCTGCCCATGGCAGGGGAGTACAACTGGGTGATCTTTAACTTTCCCACCCAAATCATTTTAGGATTATACATTTCAATTTTTATTTCCTACTATGTCTAGACTTGTTTTTGGGGATTCAGTCTTGTCCATTCCATTAATTAGTAACAGGACTAACTCTACTGTGTCTGTTCACATTCTAATGCTGCCATTGCCCGTGCCCATATGGACAGCACACACACACATGCCCTCTCTTTCACTGCTGTCTTTACACCAAGCACTAACTCTTCTTTGTTTAGAGGATTCCTGGTTAGGACTTGGACAATCCTCGTTAAATATCTTATGTCTTGAACTGCATCCTTAGCAGGGCATAACCAAATAGTAAATTCAGAATAATCAGATAGCCAAATAGTAAATTCAGAAAATCTTTCTTTTCTTTAAGTAAGATGCTCAGCACTAAAGGTCAGAAATACAAATACTCCAAGCCCATGTGATTTTCAAACACCAATACATAATGTGTGCAGTGGTATGAAAATCCCAAAGGCCTTGCCTTCCTCAGCAACACCTATTTAAATCAAAAAGGGAACTGGGGGGGGAAAAAAAACCAAACAAACCACAAAAATCCCCAAACACCAAAAACATCCCAACACCAACAAAGAGTAAATAACATTGTCACATATGGTTAACACACAAATTTTTGGGGGGTTGGGAGGGAGATAATGGAGGGGAGAAGAACTAGCCCAAGAGTAGTAAATGTAGTGCCACACTGTACAAATTAAAAAAAAAACAGTTAAAAAACTGGGAATACTGAAAGGCAGATGAAGTGGAAAAAAGCACAGGCAAAAGAACCAAAGTACTCTTCAAAATCAGAAAAGGAATCTGAGACATGAAGCCAAGCAGAAAGGGGATTCAGTGTCCAGTGCAATTTTCAAGTAAAATGTTATGTGCTTCCTTCTACCCAGTCAACTTTGTACTTAGCTTGAGTTTCTGCTGGCCTTTGTTTGCCTGGTTCTCCCCTGTAGCTGTGTCTGTACCGATGGTTTGTACACACAAACTACACACCAACCTGCAGCCTCCCGGAGGACTAAACAGCAATGCTCACACCACTGACTGAAAACCATTCTTCTGCAGGACTCCAAAGCAGTTTTTTGGCTGTTATTTGTAGTCACACGAATGTAATCAGTTTTTTAAATCACCTAGGCTTCATATTCTTCTGTTGTGAACATTCTATACTCATAAACATCAAATTGTTAACTGAAAATAACAGCACATTTCAAAATGTTACCTTTGCTTGTTAGAAAATAAAATGATGCAACAATATAAAAATACATCTCTCAAGCATCGTGTTTACCAAAGATAAAAAAGGTATTGCTCAAGAGTTGGCTCCCATAAGATCCTCAAGCACTAAAAAAATGCTACCAGTTATTCTATTTTCTAGAAATTTTGTACAATGTTCTCCAAACTACCTACCTACTTTGATTTTTAAACTGCTTCTGATACTCTGCAGCTGCAGACAAGCACAGGTCTTCCACATTAAATCTCAATTAAGTCACAAAATCTCAAGTCACAAAACCACTTGACAGCAGGACTCTGGGCCTCTTACAGTGTCAGGTTAATGGTACAGACCACCAGCTATTGCACAGTCCACATAACAGCTTCCATAAACAACTGGTTATCCTTATGCTTCTTTTTAAATTTTTTCATTGCCCTGATACGTTCTGCGCACACAAAGGACTTTCAGAAACACCAAGAATTAGCAAACACTTCATAGCAATGCTGCACCATAAAACTAAAGGCACAGCAATATTTTTACAAATTCTTATTAACAGACATCTTTCACCACAGAGCCTAACATGACTTCCACAGAACTCTTTATCTACCTCTGCCAGCCACACGAGCTCATGCCCACATTCTGCCAGCTGATGCCAACTCCAAACTTACATCCTCCAATCCATCTCTGAATTTTCTCCCAGAGCTTTTTTTAAACCCAGTGGATATATGGTGCCTGAGGACAAGGAGAGGACAGGAATGATCTGAAGTGAGAACAAGCAGTGCAAGCCTCTGATGGACTTAGTTCCAAATTAATGTCTCTGCTTTCTGTTTTGCATACAGAAAATACGGGGGGGAAAGCCCCAGAAGAACACTGTGAAAAGAAATTTAAAATCAACCTAAACCATTAGCAGCACCTAAATGTGATCCCAAAAAGACAGCAATGAGAATGCACTGATTACTTGTGTCTCATAAGAAGAAATTAGAAATAACAGTGCTGTCACTGTTCCTCCCCTTACAAGTGAATTCATGCAAAGACAAAACATCATATACCAGCACAAAAATTAAACCCCCAATCCCTACTTTACTCCCAATCATCACAGCTTCTGGAAAACAGGAATAAAAATTGTATTTATACAGCCAGTAGTGAAGTGAAGTACTAGACGGTTATTTATCAACCTAATGTGGGAAGCAAAACCATTCAGCTTTACAGCAGCATATAAAGCTGAGCTGCACAAGCATAAAAGTAGACATCAATACCTCTGATAGAGTTCCTTTAAGATATTTTTATGAGGCTATTTTGATGAATTCACAAAGCTGTTCTAAAAAAACCAGAGTAACTACTATCGAAAACAAAAGCAGGATATTCTAGAAAAAGAAAAGCACCCTTTACAATTCAATTTCATACCAAAAAATTGGATGCAACACTACTTATGAAAAATCCATATTTAACAAGCCTGAAAAAATACAAAAGGATGCCACGAGTAGCAATTTTATGTATTTTGTCTCAGAGGGAATTACAGTACTCCTTATTTTTATGCTCTTTTAAAACTAAATACAAAACATACTTCTATGCATGTAGCTCCAAAGACAAAATTACTCCCGAGTTCAATTAATTCACAATTTTAAGTCAAGAGCACCTAAAGTAAGAAACTGATACAACTGCCCTTCTCCCTTTTTAATGAACCGAAACGGGTTTGGCTGAAAGCCAAAGCCGGGAGGGGGCAAAGGTAGGCGAGGACAGCCCGGATCTTCTGTTCATGTACAACCAGTTTCTGAAAGTCTGTGCCCTGTGGCAGGCTAGAATTAAACTTTGGCTGCCTAAAAGAAGCCAGAATCAAACAATGTAACATGCACACACACACAGATTATCAGTGGGGAAGTAGAACTGCCCAAATCCCACTTCTCAAAGGAAGCTGGTTTTGACATCTCGGTGTCATTCTTTGTCTCTTTAATCTTCTGAAGCCAGTATGTAAATTCAATTATGTTGGTACCTACATATCCACAAGCATTTGCACAGGAGGGCCTCCTCTGCAGCTCCTAATGTATGCAAATGAAACCACATTCCTGAATTTCTTTCCACCAAAGGCTGAGATAAAAGGATTTACCCATGTAAATCTGATGCACTAACACAGATTGGTCGATGTTGCTTTACCAAGTACCTGATACTCCAGGCGTTATCCAGATCCATGCAACCTTCACCTTGAAGGTTCCCCGAATTGTGATTATTTCAAAGGTTACCTGCCATTAATTCTGGATTGTAAGTACACACCTTACCAACCCAAAGCACAACTGCTTGCATTTAGTTACTACTAAAATAAATTATGTAAAAGGGTTAAATTTCTAACACAAGATGATCTTTGCCCTCAGATCTGATTTAATTATCAAAACAAAACACACTGAAACTTTCACAGGTTAATGACTAGAAGGACTAGCAGTAGCACTGCCGCAAAACAAATTGTTTCATGCACTCAGGCAATAGTACTGAATCTCTGGCCCCCATGATTCCAAGTCCCCATACTTTGAGGCAAACGATTTGATATGTAGTGTGTAACACCATGCATGTCAGCCCAAGAGTACTGGTTTGAGGAAAACACACATTCACTAAAAAACAAAAAAACAAAAAAACAAAAAAACAAAAAAACAAAAAAACAAAAAAACAAAAAAACAAAAAAACAAAAAAACAAAAAAACAAAAAAACAAAAAAACAAAAAAACAAAAAAACAAAAAAACCATCAAAACGAACAAGCAACCTTTTCTATGCAAGTGTGTGAATGATGCTTATTTCAGATTTTCCTGTCCTGGACTGCTTCCACAGAAACTACCAGTTCAGAAAAGGAGCAAACTTCCTATTTTAATGGTCTGCTGCTCCCAAGAGTGGCAAGTCAGCAAGTCCAGCTAGTCCAGCTAAACCAAAGCAATCCTGTGGCCTTTGGATAAATACAGCGCCACATTCTACAGCCTAACAAGCCCTGCATTTATTTTCAGGTAAATTAACTGATGGCAACCTTTAAAGAATCAAGGGCAACTCTTCTACGTGTATCTTTAGATCTGTGAAACTGCCTGAACTGTGTGTCCTGGTCACTGAAACGTAACAGCAGCTTTCTAGCTAAACAGCCAAAACACCAGCCTGCATTTCCACACAACTTGTAAAAAACAACATTCCTTCTTCTGCACCCTGCTCGTATATAAAACATTCTAACAGCTTGGATTTTTACTGGATTTTGAGATTAAATTATTTGCAAAAATAGAGCATATAACAGACATATGCAAACTTTAAAGGGAAAGAAATAGTGGAACAGGACATGTTCTCTCTTCACTACATCACAAAAGTCAAAGAAAGATTTTTTTTTTTTTTTTTTTTTAAGAAGGCTTTCCTACACTAGAATTTGGAGCTCTGCCAAAAGTCCATAGACAATTGGAGAACCAGTGAATTCATGACATCAGATATTCCAAGGAAGTGAAACCTGGCTGAACAGAAGTGAGTTTTGCTAAAGAAAAATAGATACTTAAATAGACAAACAACAAAAATATTTTAAGACCATGTATAAAGGAGGTCTCTTTTATTTAAAGAAAAAAAAACCCACAAAAAAACCAAACCGCCCAAAACATTTAATCGATGTTAAAAACTCCACTCAAGCATGTTTCCAAGGCAATACACATCAAAACATTCTTGATGCCACCAATATCCCCAATATTCTTTTTAAGAAGGCCAGTAAATCAGTTGCCAAAGAATATTTGTTCAGTAATCCTTTCCTGAATTCCCACTCTCCTGAAAAGCACTGCTTGCTGGCATGGAACTCCCAAAGCCTGGAAACCACCATCAGTCTGAACTGAAGCTTTCCAGAACAAAGTTTCCAGATAACCTGGTGATTGATTCCCCAGCCTCCTTCATACATTCCACTAGGCTTCACAACCCTTTGCTAAGCATACGGGGATGTTCAATATTCCTTTATATGCAATTTTCCTAAAAGCAAGCATGCCCTGAAGTTTTACTCCACCTTTTAATTAATCTTTGAAGGCATACAGCTGTGGGAGTCTCTAGCTGATACTGCGAAACACAGGCCAATCAAATTTCTCCAACATCCTCCATGCATTCATCTCACTTCAAACCCTGAACTACAGTCCTGAAAATATAAATCCTATGTTGCTGGGGTTTCCAGCTTCAGGAACTTACTAAGCCTGAATGAAGGTCAATATATCAAGAGAATAACGGCAGGATGGACTTAGTACCTAATATTTACAATTATGGCTACACTCGTCAATTCCAAGTGAACAAAAGTTGCCAGTGTACCTAGTGACAATAAAAGCCTGTAACTGCATAAAGTTCGGGGGAAAAAATAAACATCACAATCAAAACAAACAAAAAAGCCTCTCTACACCCCAATAAAAACTCATCTTTCCGGATTTTGTAAAGCGTCCAGCATGGGTCTAAGCACACATGTGCTGGAGCGAGACAAACCAGCGAGTCTGGCATGAAAAGTCTCCGTTTCTCTTTCAGGAACTCTTTGGGACTTATGAAGATTTATTTCCCCCTACACAGAGGCAGTGTGCGCTCGAGCACTCCTCGCCTGTGGAAGTTTGGCTGTTCAGGAGAGCGCACGATGACAGGGCTCCCAAAGCCACGGCTCTGTGCGCCGCCTGCACAGCGCGCGGGCAGCTGACTGCGAACACATTTCCCAACCACTGCTTTGCCATACAAATTCCTACGGTTCGAAGGAAAACAACGCACAGAAACCCAGCCTAAAACAACCGAGAGTATAGAGTAATAGAAACGCTACTTAAAATTCACAGAGCAATCACCGACGGTTTCTCAGCTGAGAGAAAAAAAAAAGTAAAAAAATACCAGGCATAGCGCAAAGCTTGTCCGGCGAACGCTCGGGGGGAGCAGGCGCCGCGCCCCGGGACCATGCAGCCTCTCCCGAGCCCGGGCAGCGGAAGGGGCCGGGGCTGCGCCGCTCGCCCGCGGCAGGAAGGCTCACCCGGCCCGGCCCAGGCACTTGTTGCGTGGCCGCTCTCGGCGTGGTCCGCACCAAGGCGCCCGCCCGGAGCACCGAGCCCAGCCCAGTCCAGCCCAGCCCCGGGCCCCTTTCCTGCCGAGCGGCCGCGTCCCGCCGAAACCTTCCCGGCGCGGGCGGCGCGCTCGGCCGCCCGCGCAGTTGAGCAACCGCGGTGTCGCAAGCGCAGCCCGAGGCTGGGAGGCACCGCCGGCAGCGCGCTGGAGGCCGAGGGCAGCCCCGCCGAGCCACGTCCCATCCCGTCCCGCTCGGAGCGCAGCCAGGCACGGCCGGCCCCGCGCACCCACCTGTCTGGGCAGCAGCAGCCGCCGTGTCCGCGCCGCCCCAGCCAGCGCGGCGGCGCTGACGCTAGCGGGGAGCGCTCCTTCGGCCGCCCCAGCCAGCGGCGCGGCGCTGCGCTCGCCGGGGTTACCAAGGCGATGGCTTCGCCCTCGGGCCGCCGCCACCTACCCGGGCCCGGCTTTCGCTATCAGAGCGCGGCGGGCGGCCAATGGCGCGGCGCGTCCCGCCCCTGCGGGCGCTTCCCTTCCCCGGGCGGGCCGCGCTCGGCCGCGCCTCCAGTCGGCGCTGCGGGGCGGGGGTCGGCCCCGCCCCGGGGCGGGCCGGGCTGCGGGGCCCCTGGAGCCACCCCTGGAGAGACCCCCCTATAAACACCCCCCGGTGAGACCCGCAGGCGCTCCGGGACTGGTGGATAGAAGCGCAGTTCCAGCCCCGGAAAGCCGCTCCCGCAGCCCCAGGCAGCCTCGGACTGCGGGCAGGGGCAGCCGCCCGTGGGCACGCTGGAAAGGCTCAGCCCAGAGCACCTTTCCCGAAACGCCTTTTGGAAATCAGCAGGGTAGAACTCGCTACAGCAGCCTATTGCCTTGCCGGTGAATTCCCTGATACGTCCTCGTTTCAAGGGTCTTGGTGCTGAGCGGTCAGGAATAATTGCGTGGAAACTGCTAGCTATAAAAGGGGCTTTTCTGAAGCTTGAAACAAGCAATCAAAGGAAGACAAGGTAGAAAGTAACCGGTAACGAAACAACTTTTTAATGCAGCGGGCCTGTCCCCACCCACTGAAATCAGCAGCAACATTCCTGCCGCCTTAAATGAACGCAGGGCGAGGCGTAACACCTCCTTGTCCGCAAAGAGTATGATCATATTATGCATATTTTAACATCCCTATGCTAATAATCATGCTGTATCATTAAGCTTGTCTATTTCAGTCTGTTCATTTTTCCAGTTATTCCAGTTCTGAAAATGGATGGATGGACAGATTTACTTCCTCAACTTCACTTGCCGATTCTCAAGGCACTAAAAATCCATTAAATTTGGATTAGGAAACATCTAGGAAATGCTTTGTTGTTTTTCCCTAACCACCCAACCAACCACAACATGGATTAACTGGAAATCTCTGAGAAGAACTATGATGTCCCCTATTACTTCAGCAAATGGGATTTTTGCATGAATGATGATCAAGCAATGCTACCTCTAGGCAAGTCTCAGTGGAAGGGCAGAAGTTAATGAGAAATCTTGCCTACCGTGTGTCAGTTGCCTTCACAGCCTGTCTGTCGTGTATCAATTAACAGCTCCCTTTCCTGCTTTTAACCAGTTCCTTAAGTCTGCTCAGTACCACAGGCATTGCTCCTGAACACCATGCTGCTACTTCACACCACAGATTGTAGTAACTTCGCCTGACTTCCCTTCTTCCTGGGCAAAAAAAAAAAAAAAAAGCCACTAGAGTTCAAATGAAACTGGTTTATCAGGCAAATATGCAGCTCATACAAATAGATCATGTTCTGCATTACAAAGTTTAGTTCAGCATGTTGAGCCACTTGTTTGTTCTGTTTAAAGTTTACATTGCAATTGAAATATATTTCTGAAGAAATAAGTTATTAATGAAATCCAGTAGTCTAAAAAGTCCCAGATACGCAGTTTTTCAAATCATTATGATACTTGTGGTTTTAACATTAAATATTCCAGATAGTCTTGGCTTAGATACTGAAACCTTGGCTCAGTAGTTGGCCTCACTGGTGACTGGAAAGGCTTGATAACTTTTTTTTAAAAGAGCTATTTACTCTGGATCTTGTGACATTAGATGGTTGTTCTACAGGATCCAGTGCGGTCTTTGCAAAGCATAAGCCGAGTATGATGTGAGTAACTTACTGGACTGAGCAGAGGGCTACAATCCAGAAGCTTAAAAATCTGTTTACTGTATGGCCATCTTTTTATTTGAATAATGATGATGAAGGGTCTATCATACATAAAGCCCTAGGAACTTTAAAATTGTCTTATGTAGACAATTTCTGTGAATAGACTTCAATGAAACTTGACCACACCGAGTTTTTTTCCAGGGCTGTAATCCCCGATTTCAAATTTCCTTTCCATTTTCTGTTTTATGCCTCGGAATACAATATCAGTATTTAGCAGGGGGAATAAAGAGATCTCAATCAGTAGTTATTAACATATTTCAGATTATAGTTGATCAGCTTGCATGATATTCATGTTCTTGTCACACATGGAGTTGTTACAGACAGTGTGTGCGGTATGGATAAGGAACTTGCCTTGAAACATCTTAAAGAAACACTTTTATATCCTGTGTGGCATGGAAAAAAAAACAAAAAAAAAACCCACCAGACTTCAAATATAATTTTAATTTTCAATTTCCTTATCTTTGAATTCCCTTCCCACCCCCCTTCACAAAACAACAAATGTTCTATTATTCTGCCCCCCAGGCTATTGTTACATGTGTTCTCAGTATAACGAAAGGGTTTTGTCTAAAGAGGCTGGATCTGAGTCATGTCTTTGCATGTGAAACAGCTGTACACCTAGGGCACATTCTTTGTTGCTTGAAAATGTGTAATTTTCAGGTTTTTGTGTTAACACTCTTTGAATCCTGTGTCATTTGCAGCAATCAGAAGAAACTAAGTTGTCTCTGTATTTGCAAACATCACAGAACCATGGCAGCAGACAGACATTAGAAAAGGGCAAGTGGAAATGCCATAGTAAGGATGTTTGGCCTGAAGCAGAAAAAGCCATTCTGAAAAAAGTATTGAAGTTATTAAATCTAAAGGACCATAATACTGAACACAACGAAATACTGGGCGGCAGATGCTTTGAAAGAACGAATTAGAAAATTTTAACACTTAGAGCAACTTGCTACCCTCTGATACTCTGATACAATGGCAACATCTACAAACCAAATGAGCTTCAGGCAGTTAATACACAGAAATGGTTTCTGGTGAATACAGAACAACACAAGAATCTTTCATCAGTAATTATTTTCATTAAAAAAAACTAAAAAAAAATTTAAAAGCTATATTCAAAACTGTGTGAGCAATACTGGAGAGAATAATGGGCACTTTACACTGCATGGTCATCCCTTTGTCAGCTTTCTGCCTACTGCTGTCCAAATAAAAGGCTTTAGAACATCTTGTATATGACAAATAACATGTCACTCTCCTCAGTAACCACTAGAGGAAAGCCAGTTTGCTTTATAACATTCAAAAAATAGCTTATCTATTAACAAAACTTTCATCTCCCCTTTGAAGGCCCTCCTTCATCTAGACTAGAAAAAAAAAAAGGCTCCTGTTGCCTAAAGTTAGCAGGTTGTTACCATTTGGAAGACAGAATCACTAGTAACTGAAATCTAAAAAGTGTTAATAAACAAGTGAAGAATAGTAGTTGTGACAATTTCAAGCCACGTGTTTAGTACAATAGATCCCAAGAATCAGGTTTAACTGTCAAAGTCTATATTTAGTCTCCTGCAGGGAAACACTAAGAGATTCCCAATACATTATTTCATGCCCTAAGTGAAAGTAGTGCAGCACATATAAATGGTATGACAGAGTGGATAAGGTATGTGGGTAGCACAGTCCTCTACTAGATATATAAGGAACAAAACAGAGTACAATGGAACTGGTAAAGGGGCCTGGTATCTTAGGCCTGATCGAGCAGAAACAGTGGGAGAGACAGACACAGATAAATGCTCTCTGGGCAAGAAGTGACCAAGAAAGGTGTTGTGAAACTTTGTGATAAGACAATGTTACCTAATGTCATGAAGAATGTGTAACCAATGGGAAATTGTTTCCAAAATTAGAGCCCTGTATAAGTGCCATCCATGTAAAACCCTATACAAGCACCCTGTATGCTCAATAAAATCAGCTTCTGATCCAAACTGGGATGTTCCCCTCTCTCCATCACCAACAAGCTGATCAGTAGAGGTTGCCTCCTGGACCTCGAAGTTAGACAGCCCAGTGTGTGAAATCCAAACTGGCCGCTGCCAGCAGGGCTTCTCAGTGAGCATGGAGAAGAGCTAATGGCACAGTGAAGGACATCGTGTGACATCCTCCTCCATGCTGTGAGCAGGCAGACCCCGAGGTGCTCTGGGCAGTGCTCTGCTCCCTGTGCTGGCTCCAGCAGACCCCCAGAGGTGCTCTGGGCAGTGCTCTGCTCCCTGTGCTGGCTCCAGCAGACCCCCAGAGGTGCTCTGGTCCCTGTGCCTGGGCTGGCTCCAGCCTGGGTGTGTAGAACCCAGAGCTGCCCTTTGTGTCTCATGCTGGCTGTGGCACAGGGCAGGCAGCAGCAGCAGCAGCAGCAGCAGCAGCCTCGAGTGATGTTCAGTACCAGACTGCAAATGCACACAAATGCTGAGTTTGGCTATGAAGCAACAGCCTGCAGCAAGAATAAGCAGCTTTTAACAGTGCTTTGCTAAATCAAGTTATTTAACACGAGTAAGATTCAGTAGGAAAGTTCTCTGAGAACCTAGAGCATATGTACAGGAACCAGAGAGACAAACCCAGCTACAGCAGCCTCTCAAATCCGGCTGCCGTAGCCCAGGCACCATCCTGGCACTTCATTGTTCTGTTCCCCCCACTGAATTCCATGTCTGAAGCTTCTAATTTTAAAATTTTAAACCTACCTTAAATGACACAGAGCCACTTGAGATACAGGGCATCTTCCTCAACCTCCCTGACCTCCAAGGCTGCTGTGCCACACCAGAATCACCAGCACGTCAACTGATGCACCCATCAGGGCAGACACAGCCCTGCTGTGAATGCCTGGGCTCAGCTCTTTCTGCTTTTCCCCACTCAGAGAAGCTGTGGGAGCAGGTGAGCAGCAGCAGGTCCGAGCTGGAGGGAGGCCTGACCACACTAAGGCTCTCCTTCTGGAGCACTGGCTGCACTGGTGATCCCACAGAGCTTCCCTGAGGCTCTCCAAACCTGGGCCCTGGCTGGGGAACTGCAGAGTCTCTCTGCACTGAGGCTGCAGCTGTTCCAGGGAGGGCTGGGAGCTGAACCCCCCACCCCACCAAGGAAATCCACAGCCAGAAGGCTCATGGTCCTACTGCTTCCAAAGCAATGACACCCTCTGGGCAGGAGCTCCTAGGCAGGTACTTTCAAATGGTGCTATTTCTGTCAGTTCACGCAAATTCTATTGCAATAAAGCAGCAAATTTTTCATAGTAGTGATCTGCAGACAAACTGACTGAAAATACTTATTGTCACTAATTCCATACCATAGCCAAATCTTCTTCTGATCTGTTCTGGTTTCTAGGTATGGTCACACTTTACAAGACAGCTTTTCCTGAGGTATGTGGACCTCCATCTGTATCAGCAAGTGGAGATATATAAAAAACAAAACAAAACAAAACAAACAAACAAAAAACCCACCAACAACAACAAACCAAAAAACTACTCAGACGTAGGAAGAATAAGGCCCTTACAGCAATCAACAGAATTCTGAAGTGGCCAACTGACTTTCCTGCTATATTCTCACTTTATATTGAAATAACTCTAAGTAGTCTTTCATTTTTCCAGTTTACTAACACAGACTTTGTAAAAATAGTTCCATCAATACAAAACAAATTCTTTCATCCAAAAAGCCAGTGCCTACTAGAACAGGACTTCTGTCGGCATGTAACCTTACATCCCACACAGGCAAGTCTCCCACCAGCTATCATTTCCTCTTGCATACTTTATGGGCCTGAACTCATAACCAATATTAACATTTTATTAGCACAGCTGGATTGTTAGAAATGTCAGTTTTTAAATGAGGCACCGAGTTCCCTTGTGTTATTTCTACCAACTTTTCTAATCAAATACAAAGATCCCATAACACATTTTGATAAAAAGTAGGGCACAGCCAGCTTATTTATTCTTTTACTAAAAATAGGTTTCAATGTCCAGCAAGTTGTAATGTGTGAGACAGCACTTCAAGTGTAACAGCTGCTCCTCCTGCCTCGATACATCTGTGTTACCAGCCCCTCTTTGTAATCTGCTAATTACCAAAATCAAACATCAGCCTCCACAAGGAGTTTACCCTTTTGCTGAAATGCTTACTATGATTAGGCCAACCACAATTGGAAAAGCAATAAAATATCTTCTCATCCTTACAGGAGGAGTTTCTGACACCCTTCCAAGCACAGCACAGCATGTTTTACATCTCTTGGGTTAATGGCATATTACTATTCTCAGCCAGAGGCAAAGACTAGAGAGAGATTCATTACAGGAAATCCGTCTCTGTTTCAGCCTCTTAGGATATTTATTTTCTAGCTGGCCTTTTTGTTAAGGCAATTCTGATAACAGAGCAGATGTGACAACTGTGAAAACCAGTAATGATCAGGAATTCTATTTAGGCTGTCACACTTTTTAATGACTGTGGATATGAAACACTGTATAATTTCAGAATTTCACCTTGAGGAGACTTTCAACTGATGTTTTGTCAAGTTTTCTGAGAGGAGATCATTGTCCAGCCACAATGGTGTAAGTCACAGTTAGTGAGACTGTTTTGACAGAACTGCCACAACAGAGAAAACAGAGTCTGTATCCCTCCAAGTACACAGATGTATTATCCTTTGGGTCAAACACATTTCCTGACCTGCAGTGCACAGTGGGCATCACCTCAGAATTTGGCCATGTGACTTTGCAAACCATGAAAATCTTGCTCCAACCCAAATCTTTCTTTATCTCACACAAGTTACACATGATGTGCATACCAAAGAAAGAGATAAAAGCAAATGTGATATACTGCTGCTACCATAAAACACAGGTACTGCATTAACATTTCACTAGCCCATGGAAAACATGGTCAAAACAATAATTTCATTGCTTACCACCACAATACCTACATAGCAGGGCAAACTAAAAATGTTGTCATGAAACTTAAAAAATCCATTAGCACTAGAAAAATGACAAATACTACATGTATCATCATTCCTCAAAAATACCAGTTCTAACTACAAATGGACTATTATTTTGAATCTCTAGCTAAAATCTCAGATTCTAACTTCTTCCCTCTGGTGACTGTGTTGTAATTTTAATGCTACTGATGAGTTTCTATTTTTAAAAGGACTACAAATTATACATATATATAGCAGATAGGCTTTTAAAAGGCATTTACAGATGTCTTATTAACACTGTTTCAAGTCTAATACTAATTCATGTACAACTAATTTCAATGTTTATTTTTCTCTAAAACTAAATCAGTGCAAACAGAGGCATAAGCACACACTGAAATTGGTAAGAAGCAAGAATGTTCAGTTCCCTGCTGCAGGAGACAGAAATAATTTCATCTCAAAGTTCTACTAAACTTCTGATAATCCAGAGCCATGAGTCCCACCCTTGGAAAAAAGCACATTTCAGAGCAGTGTTATTAAAAGGCATTGCACAAGCAATGCAGGAGAGATTCCTGGAATACTCCTAAAATGCCAGAACATTTTTTGAAGCATTGCTCTGACAGCTTTTCATTGCTAGACAATCCAGTCATCCTGAATCAGGAAGACTTATGTTATTTCTAGGAATTATATTTTAGACAGTTTCTTTGAGCTACAGATGCGTCATCCTAATTTTTGGTCTACAAAAGCTAAAATTACTAAGTCTGGCAAGATGCCATCACAAAAAAGAAAAAAAAAGTTGCAGTGTAAGACAACAAGTATACTATTATTTCTTCCAAAACCTGAGATTAATCCTGCCTTACTATTTTGCAAACTCCGGGCTTTGTGCTGAATCCCTTTTTACAAAGTTTCCAGGTATTGATTAACCAAATCAAAAGCTGTGTGTTTCACCCGCTCTGCCTGGCAGTCTATCACAACATGTTGAAAGTTTCATTTGTATGACTCATACGCCCTTAGATTAAAGAACTATGCAGATGGTGCCAAGTCTTTGTTTATCACAGCTTTGTCAGCAAAACAGAATCATCCAGCAGGTGAATCATGAAATTACTGTCTGTGTGGATGAGGGAAGCAGAGATGCCAGCTGAACTTCACGCCTTCCAATCTATTTCTCCTCCTCTCCTTCACTGTGTGACTGCAGCCTTGTTCATGTAAGCAGAACCCTCCCTGCCTTTTCCCCAACACAAAGGCACAGCTCACTTGGCTGCAGCTCATAAAGCCCTTTAGGCACATCAGAACTGCAGCTTAAGTGGCTTGCTCAGGAGAGCTTGCTGCCTCCCTCTGCATGGAAAGTGGGGTTTACTTCCAAAATGAGAAGTGCATCCATTTCAGTGGCTCCAGCCTTCAGTGTGGAGCTACCCTGCCTGGAGAGGGCTCACAGTGGGCTTTCATTGCAATTCTCTTTCATTCTGGAGAAAGACTGACAGGATGACAGTGCTCAGAGAAGGAGCAGCCATCTGGACAAGCTTAGGTCACCTTCAAAAGAGAGCACATTCCAGCAGCTCATAAAAATGTGGCTTAAGAACACTTTTTCTATTCCTGGAACGTACCTCATTGCCAAAGAAGGTAGCTACAACCAGGAAGATATTCCATGGGGAGCAAACAAATTCTCCTGCCAAAGCCATTTCTCCCTACTCCACCCCAGCTGATATTACACAAGTTGAATAATGCATGTCAAGGTATTAAGTAACATGTAAACACTTCCAGTAAATGTTTCTACTGCAAGCCTTGCCTTAACTGGTATTGCTTCCCCCCTGTGATAATGGAAAAACATCTTCCTCAGTTCTTCTGCACCTAAAGCTTATTATTAATGAGGCACATACCACCAAACGTTGGCTGGTAATCTTCGTTTTGCCCCATCTCCAAGGTAGATTTTAAACCTCTTGAAAACTCAGAGATGGCCTTCTCTGAAAGCCTCTGATAGGCCTCACAGCCCATGCAGTGGGGAAAGCTGGTATCTCAGGAGTATTGCAGTTCTGGTAATACCCTAAAGAACAGATGACAAATGCCAATGAAAGCAAGTTGGGGGTTTTCTCCTCCCACCAAGGATGTTTTATATGAGCCTTGTCTTCCCATCGTGCATTGCCCAACAGTGTTCCCCACCCCAATTTTGAGATTATGTTTTATCACATCTTTTCCCAAGGGGAGCCACAGTTCATTTCAATCTGGTAGAGGAAATCTCCTTGGAATTTAGTTTCACTTCAGGCATGCCCACTGCTTGCACGGTGTATGCCAGTAATTCCTTCTGCTTTACTGCCTGGGACACTCCACTACAGGGGCAAAGGCCGTTCTAAGCCAATTGACCAAAAGGGGACATAGTTAATCACATCACTGGGATGAAGATGGGCTCTTGAATCACCTCCATGAGACTGAGAATCATTAGTCAAGAGGGAGAACTTCCCAAGGAAATTTCTGGGATTTTCCACTGGCATTGGTACTTTTGTGAGGGTTTTCTGTAGGAGAGACTGACCTAGGGTCAAGTATCCAAGGAACTCCCAGGGAACACCACCAAATTCCACTCTGAAAAATACCTGGGCAATAAGTTTAAACAGAGCTGTTAAGTAAGAAGGGAGCCCCATGCATTTTCTGTAACTTTTTCAAAGTATAAATTATTTCATTTAATGTCTGTTAACTGCACAGGCCTGAGAGCTGTGGATTGAGTTCGATTGTTTCTTTTCCATAATTGTTTTCCTGGCAATTGACTGCAGCCCAGCTGACACCAGCAGCACTAAACACTACTTAGATCCAAGGGTCTAAGTCACTGCAATTGGTAAGAAACATGCTCCTGTTTGGGCAATACATGGAAAGCAGAAATACCAGTGAACAACCTCCTCCAAGCCTTCTCTGCCTCCTGCTTCCAGCAGCAGCCTTTTGTGCCTGATCTCCCACGTCTGGAAGAGAAGTAATGGGAATATCACAACTCACAGCAGCAAGGCTTCCCACCTCTGTCTGACAACTGCAGCACCAGCATCAGTGACTGTTCAAATACCATAAAGCACAGGGGAACTGAAATTACACCCACTATGGCCAAATCAGGTCACAATTATGTGACAACTGTTGTGCACATCTCAGGAACTGATACGGGTTTATTTTTTTTGTCTGGGCTGATCAGGACAGGCACAAAGCAAAATCCATGCCCATCCTGCTCAGAAGGTTGTTCAGGACATGGTTAATGATTGCATTACAGCTATCACAGAAATGCCAGTGCTCAGAAAGGAATGTTTTGAAGAGGGGTTTCCAAATGCTACTCCCAGCTGCTTTTAGTTCCCCTACTGAAGAACTATTGGAAAGATCAAACCATCGACAAACACCTTTGGAGAAAGCTTTGGCAAGCCACTGCTGCTTTCCTAAGAAAGAGTTACTCACTGTGGCATCAATTTTTCTTTATGTTCTGAAATAACCTTTATTTGATGAAAGACTAATAAAACTACTAATTCCCAGACTTCTAAAAATGTTAGGACTAGGTGAACACTCAGAAAGACCAGTGGTGTCTAGACTTCTCAAGACCTGAAAAGTTCACCTTTTCATAAAAGCTGTTCAATTTTCAGCCAGGGCATGGAGGGCACCAAAGCTCAGGTATAAATTCCGGGTTCAGAGAGGAATGTGATGACAGCACAGGAAATGAACTTGCACTGTTCTTTCTCCCCTCCACCCACTCACCCATCACCTGCAAAGCAGAATTGTGCTGCCCAGCTCCTGCCTGGATTCCTCTCCCCAGGGACAGGGGAAGAGGGACAGGGGCACCTGCCACGGCCTCCACAGCAGCAGTGTGTAGGATAAAGCAGGACAGACATAGCCAGGAGAGGCTTTCCAGAGGGGGCTCGTTGGTGTGCATATTGCACACACGTACAGATGTATATAATCCACACCTCCTGCAACTCCACGGCAGTTTGGCTTCCTAGCTCTCAGTGCATGCAAGAAATGCCAGAGCTCAGCCTGTCACACGCCATAAGCTTATGGCTATGAAGCAGGAAGGTCAAGACTGGATGGTAATGACAGTCTGTACACATGGAAATGTTTACATACCTGACTGTACACAGGCCTGTATCCTTACTGCTGTGTGCTCACTCTCAGAGTTTGGAGCAGAGCACTTTGGCAAACCTGTTTCAGCTGCAGTGATTCATCCAGGCCTCACACTGCAGAGAGCTGCTGAAGCAGAGCTGTGATGTAAGGGTCCCACACAAATCCTTTCCAGCCTTTCTAGTGCCCCCACACAATGGATAACAACGACTCACTGAAACTGAAACTTCAAGTACATCCTTACCCTGTCAGTAAACTATATTTAGAATTCCTTTTGTCAAGTACAATTTTCAGTTACAGTGAATCAGTTATGGTTGGGACTAGACAGGTGTTCCAGAACAGCAAAAAAAGTATCAAGTGTCACCCCTCAAGCACCTTTGTTCTCAAGCACCATTAACAACAGAGCAAATCCCTGGAGCAGTCACAATACAGGGAAAGAAATCTCTACATCTCAGTGAAAAAAGTCTCAATTTATGAAATAGCACCTGTAAACTTCCAACCCATCCTATGCTAATTCCTTCCTATAATAGATTCAAAATAACTTCTTAAAACACTGTAGTTAAACATTAGTTTTTTCTTTGATAATTTAAACTAAAGATGTTTAACCTCTAAATCTTGACTCTCATGCTAAATATTCCTCTGAGAAAAAGTTTGAATAAAGAGGGAGGCATACTTCACCTCTTTTAACCTTAGTCACATCTTAAACTACCATTATCACAGATACATGTTAAAAAGAAATACACACAGATTTGAAAAACAAGATCCTGTTATGGCATGTCAGCTTTTCTATCAAAGAACATGCCATTACACTTTGTGGTTTAATAATTTTCAAACCTAAGAATTGATGATGCTCAGCTAAATTATCCATAAAATATGCCTTGAAAAATATATGCCTTGATTTTGTTTTGCTGTTTTCTCTCCTTCCCCCACAAGAACAGCTGGGGGAACAATCATGCAGCTCTATAGTGGCTTGGCCATATGAACTCTATTAAAAATCTGATTATTTCAAGTTGTTAAAGATCAGGTGATAACCTCCCCCAAAAGATGAAAAAATGGGAACCGACATAATTAGTATCTGATAGAAGTGGGGCTGTTGCACGGTGTAAATGCTGAATTAGAATGATAATGCAGGGAGGCTCAACAAAAGCAGCTTTGTGTTTCTCCCTGCAGCCAGTAACAGCTCCTGCAGGGGCTGTCCGTTCCAGCATGTGGAACTCTGCAGGACTGGAACACTGGCTTTTCCACACCCTGCTCAGATGTACCTGGCAAGTGCTTCTACAGCTTAGTTGAAGAGAACAAACCCGTGTCCCATGCTACATATCTTGTGTTCCCACACAAGTGGGAGTGTTTAAATAAATCCTTCTGCACTGGCTGAGTAACTCAGCCCCAGTAAGGAAACTCTTACCTCCCCAAAAACACCAAACCCTGTGCCTGTGGCACTGCCTGCAGAAACCTCAGCTGCCCAGCACTGCTCCTCCCTGCCTCCACCAAAAACGGGCTCTGTCCCTGCAGCTCGGGCTGGTGGCATGTGCTACTCCAGGTGACACCAGCTCTTCATTAGCAACCTGCTTTTTCCATGCCCAGAAAACCACATTGTTTGGTACTCCAGGTCTGCAATGGCTGATCCCACATACCCTCACCTGTAACTTCGCACACACACAAATCCTGCTGAGTCCAACATCCTTTCCAAGCCAGTCTGCCCCTAGCATATGTCAGCTTCTGTACATTTTGCCCTTTTCCAATTCATCCCATGTTGCATTTTGGCTATAGGAGAGCAGCAAAAAGGATAACACAACATAGTTCCTCGTGTAATGGAGAAGCAAAAGAGAGAGAGAGAGCTTTATTTAAAGAAACACTGCACTTATATAGGGTAGTTCACGCAAAACAGAGTAGAAAAGACTCATTGGTCCGAGAATGCAACACCTCTTTGAAAACATGCTTTCTGCAAAACAACATATCTCTCACGTATCCAGCAGGTGTTTAATCACTGTTATAATTTCTTGTCCTTGAGAAGCCTGAGAAGCCCAAGGCTTCAAGGCTGCTTTTTCCCTGCTCCCAGCAGTATTCAACAACAAGCCCATCCGTTTATAGTCTTTCCATCTAGTTAAATATGATTTTCCAAGGTTTCCAATTAATCATTTTCCTTATTTTTTTCCCTATTTGATGTCCAGTTAATGATATTAAATGGAAATTTATTAAAGAACTATCTTAGCTCAATCTCTTCCCACATTTTTTCTCCAAACTGGCTGTGACCTTTGCAAAGGTATTTAGCAGAGTCAAATTATTTTTCCCACTTTTGTCAGCACAGATTTTGAA
Organism: Luscinia megarhynchos; assembly: GCA_034336665.1. NCBI lineage: Eukaryota > Metazoa > Chordata > Aves > Passeriformes > Muscicapidae > Luscinia > Luscinia megarhynchos. The sequence goes on along the minus strand of CM067572.1, from coordinate 19,660,079 downwards.
ATCATTATCAAATTATTTTTGTTACAACAAATTTAAAAAAAAATGTTCTCTAGCTAAGCTGACATATTTTAGTCTAATCCCTTAAAAGTGCCTTACAAGAAGTACACAGTGGAAAAAAACCCAAAAAAGTCTGGTTTGTGGCCAAAATTCCACCTTGACATGAAACAGAAGGGGAAGAAAAATCTCTTGAATAGTATTTCCCAAGTGTTTATTAAGAATTGCTTGCTTTCCTAATCTCAACTCCACAGTAGTCTCAAATCAACAATGCCACATCTGGGTTTGATGAGGTCTGTTGAAAATCTGTTGAGCCAACCCGTCATTCTGCTGCCCTGCCATCTCCAGTAAGTTCTACATCTGTGGCACACAAACAAATTGTTTATTTCCCACAGCTCACATTAACCTCTGACTGCTCTGTTGGTTCTGGGTGCCAGGGTGGAGTCAGGAGACCAGCTCAAATATCTTCTTACAGTTGCTGCTAAATCATAACTGTTTGAAAAGATTAAGTGTGACAGATCAGAGAGAGGAACAAAGAGTTTTATTCATGGAGAATCTTACTAGGCTTCAAAGCAAGTCATATGAAAAATATATGAATATGTACATTTATATAGTTCATGCCTAAATTAGAAACAAGATCAGAAATCTCAATGTCCCTCATGAACTCCTTCCTGTTTCCCCATGTTCTTCTATTCATTTTGGATGATACACTGTTCCCTTTATTCCTCTTCCTCTTGTCCCTCCTTGTCCCCTGTCACCCCTCTTTGCACATCCTGCTCTGTGACTCTGTGATCACTCTGTGTTGGATTCAGAGATGCAACACCCCAAGATCTGCCACTCTGGGAATCTAGGAATTGCCAGCTGTAAATTTCCCATCTTGCCTCCCCCAAAGAAGCAAAGTGAGTATAAAGCCAGACTCGAGCCCTCCTTAACAAGTGGTGCTCAAATACACTTCACAGCAAGGTAAGAAACAAGCAATTTAATATGGTATGTGACAGAAAAATTGTCACATTAAAAATGCAAAATTCCCGAGGAAAAAGGCCATTTCCTCACCCTTTGACTTTGGAACTAGACCAGGGTAAACTAAGTGGGTGAGGCAGAAGTGCTGGACATTTTATCCCCTATCAAGGGCAAAAGAAAACGGGGGGAAAAAAAAGAGGAAAAAAAAAAAGACAGAAAACAAGTTAAAACTGTTTGCACATGAATCCTTAGGGCCATTCAAACAGGGCAGGTATGTTAGGAAACACTTCTGCTTGTGGGATTAAGGTTTTTGAAGTCAACCAGGGCAATCATTTTTGGAGCTAAAGTAAAACACAGATAGTGCCTTTTGACGTAGAGAGAAGAGAGAGCAAGAGACAAACTTTTGGCTGGACAAAAAACTTTTCTTGCAAGAACAACCAGTTCTAAAAGAGGTAAAGAGAGCAATAGCAGCTGCTCAGATTTATATCGATGTCAGAACAGAATTGAAAACAGCCAGTAACTGGTACCAGTTGCTACATTGGTGGGTCTAAACAAGTTTACAGCCTCAGAGACTGCAATCTCCCTTCCACACAGGAAAGGAAAATCGTTTATTTTAGAGGAACTCAGAATTGCTCAACTCTAATCAATCTTCTAAAACAGGAAATCCCTGCCAGCACAGGTGGAACTATAACATACTGCCTGTGCAGCTGGGGAACATGAAAAATGGGATTTCTGTGTTCCCATCTCCCCCATCAAAAACAGAGTTGGTTAAACAGGCAGCTGAAAAATCTGAAAAGAAGAATGCAAGTAAAAAAAACTGAGAGGGAATTTAGGAAGTCACTAGGTCATTCCTAAGGAAATTCCCTACAGTGTCAAGGATGGTTTGAGCCCTTTGAGGAAGCTGCCATCACTGAGAGCAGAGCTTTAGGGCAAAGGAAACTCATCTGAATCTGGATTTTAGGAACTAAAATTGAGAGGGCACTCGGCTGCCTTCTGAAAGAGCCCTGTAATCTGCATGGACAAGTCCAGTTTCCCTCAGCCACTCCTTTGTTCTCTGTAATTGCTATGTTTAAATACAGTTTAAATACTGTTACTCACTGGACCACATCACAAAAGATGAATGTCAGGATAGACATTCTTTTCCCATTGAAATGTTATTTGAGTTAAAAGTCAAGACAAGAAATGGACATTTCTTTTTGATATTTACTTGTCTGCAACATTATAATTGTGGAGGCATGTAGAAAAGAGGGATATAAGCAATTATTTACATTGCTACACATTTCTGTTTGTCTAATTGAAGCCAAAAGATTTAGGGACAGATGGAGATGACACAGGTGCTTGTAGGGTATGCCCCGCACTCTGCTCTGAGCACTAGGGCTGTGCTTAACTTCAGCTAAGGATAAAAAGTATTTTTCATGGCAGCTTACTTTTTAATTTAATTTTATTTTATTTTTTGAACAATCTGGTCCAGTGGAAGATGTCCCTGCCCATGGCTAGGGGGTTGGAACTAGATGATTTCTAAGGTTCTGTAAGGTCCCTTCCATCCCAGACCATTCTGTGATGCTGTGACTGGATGACATCAAGCACCGCAAAACCATCTGTATCAGAAGAAAGACACAGGGCAGATTCAGAGAAACTAAAAAAAAAAATAAATCGTATCTTAAATGAAAACAACTAACACAAATAGTAGCACCAAAGCTTTGTTTAGACAAGGAGAAGTCCAGCAAGTCAGTGATAAAAGAAGTCTCAGGGTGGGGTACTGAAAGATGTGTTTTCACCAGAAGAGCTGTGCTCTCAGTATAAAACAACCTGAGTACTTCCAACCATAGGAAGTGACCCTCATCTGATGTGCCAGATCAAGTGGGTAACAACCAAAACCAGATGAATTTCCTATAACTACAAGTACACTTTCAACACTTGCTCACAGGGGGGAAATATAAATACGCTTACTATTAATAAAAATAACACTGGGGGACTATGACTTTTTTTTTTCTTTTCTACACACATACACAAGTTCTCTCTATTTAGACTATTAGAAGGCTAACTTTTCTCACACATACATTTCAGTCAATGTAACAGGTATTTGCATTTGTTACTTTCTCTTGAATTTATGTTTCATTGCACCATTTCTAAAGGTCATTGAGCCCACAGGACACTGTTGTAGTCAATGTGGTTTTCTACTGCACAGCAAAGGAAGGCATGCTTGGAAATTACCTGAGCACATGCAATGGAGGCAGTAAAAAGAGCAAGATTACTTAGCTGGGCTTTCATTTCAGCCTGGATGCTATGTTCCAGCAAGAAAGTAACACATCATGCCAGTCAGAGCCACAGAACCTCGGCTGCTCACAATTTACTGTTTCCATGTGCATTGCCAGCACCATGTCAGAGCTGTGAGTAACATGGCACAGGAGGCTGCAGGTGTACCAGAAGTGCAAGCTGCTCCAAAATGTACACCTGCCCTTCACCAGCCTCACAGCCATTCTCAGTCTGACCTCTGTGATTCAGGCTGCTACACTCAATATTGAAGGGAAAGGTATAGGAACAACTGAAAACTATTTTCCTCCTGGCCTACTAGTGAAATGCTTAATTGAAGGAAAAGACAAAGATTTAACAGATATGTTCTTCCTCTTAAGATGGATTGGTAAAACACAGAATTTAACGTTAGGCAACTGCAGAACTGAGATAATGTCATGATGTTTTGCTTTCTACAAGATAAAAGGAAAACCCTGGTTGTTATATTAAGAAGGGAAATGGATTTAAATAAATATCTTAACTTCCTGGCAAATTACAAGGTTTAGATCAGCTCCAAAAGGAATTTGTGTCAGCTGGAATAAGGCATCTATGTGAAAGATTAATAAGAAAGAAAATCAACTTCTTAAAAAAGTAGAAGTAATGCTTGTTGAATTTATCATCACCTGTAAGACTGGTTATGTTAATAATCCTTCATGTTATGCCAAGTAGACTGAAAATAATTAAGAGTTCACAACCTTCCCACAGAAGTTTCAGTGCCACTGTTGTTCTGACTGTTGACAATAAATACAAAGCACAATCCCAAATATTCATAAATTCCCGATATATGAGCAACCTCCATGAAAAGTAATAAGAAATGTAACAGTCCAGCATTACCCTGTGAGTTCCTGGATGGCAGACTCAGTGGGGAGTTTCAGCCTCACTGTTCACAGCTCTTCAATGAAGTCCACCTGCTCACAGCCTGGAGAAGCAGATCCGAGGTGTGCACTCAGGGTTCTGCAGCTGAGCTCTGCTGAGCCACCACAAATGGACAGGAAGGAGTGAGTGACGAGAACAAGTGTCCTGCCAAGGCTTGGCTGATTGTGCTCTTCAAGGGGTGCTGTTAAATCCTGAGGGCTCTCTGTCTCACGTGCAAGCTCCTTCCTCCTTGCCTGAAGCAGCTGTGAAACAATGTTCACCTCAAACCAGCAATAAGGAATGTCTGCAAGGGCACAGCACCGTGAGAGAGGATGGAGAGGAAAAGAAGGAAATGGAGAATAAAGCAAAAGATGGAAGGAAGAAAGGTCAGAAGGTTGTTTATAAGCTTACAAGATCTCTAAAATAAAGTCACAGCCCAGAAAGATGCAGGTGGCAAACTGATCGCATTAGAAAAAACACAATGGTTCAGAGACAAGGTACATCTCTGCCAGGATCCTGTTTCCAGTACTGGTCATACCCAGATGTTGCACAGGAAGGTTCCCAGCCACACTGTTTGACAGACTGTCCTGGGCTCCCTAAACTAGGACACAGACTTTAATGTGATTCCTGGAGGACAAGCCAGAAATATTTGGCTAAAATTCATTGCCAACTTAGAGAAAAACTGCACAAGGAAGAAATAAAATCTACTATTTAGAACATGGCACCCATGGTTATCAAGTTTAGAACCTGCTCATGGCATTTTTCCTTGGAAACAGCACTTGGTGCAGCACACAGCATCCCTACAGACAGCCAAAAAACTCTGATATAGGCCTTAAAGTGTGAGAAATGAATCTGGCTGCTCATTGCTCTATTAGCCTAGGAACTGGGCAACTGGTATGGCAACATCATCAAATCCACCAAGGCGTGAAAGGACTGCAATATCCACCTGCACCATGCAGACTTTTGGGGCAAAGCAGAAAGATTTACACATCCACCTACTCTTTGGGAAGAGAGTGCCCCACCAGGATGACGTGGCAGTCAGTGTTTCACTCATGGATGCTGTCAAGGCAACAAATGGACAAGATTGACTGCATTCATTCCTCATCCCTCCATTAATACTGGATCATAGGAAGTGCTGCCCAGGGCTAGTCAAAAAACTCTCTTCATTATGTTTTTCAATTGAAAATTTTGTCTTCTAGGCAAAAAAAAACCAAAAAACAACCCTTTCCATTAAAGGCCCTCTCTCTGTCAAGTATTTAATTTCTAAAAACACCAAAAACGAAGTGGTGCCTCACCGGAGCTGTGGTTCAGTTGCCAGAGCACACCTCCCAGGAGGTGCAAGATCACTCAGAGGGGAGGTGATGACATCACTGGGGAGATGCAGCCTGGCCAGGGCAGCCAGGCTGCAGCTGAGTTAAAGCTGTCAATCAAAAAGTATTCACGATTTTAGAAAGTCTACTGCAAATGTTGGCAAAAGTAATGTGCTTCGCTTTAAATTTCTTTGCAAAATAATGTATTTGGTGATTGTATCTGTTCTTCACCATTTCTGGGCACTCCTGAAGCTGCCACTCATAAAAGTGGAGTGAGGAGGACACTGGAGGTTCCAACAACACCATCACCAGACTCCTTTCATTCTTGGGAATTCTTCCCCTCCTCAAGCATTTCAGCTCCCGTATCTGGCCACTCATTGCCAAAAGGGACTGAGCTCCCAGGGAACTCTCTGACAACGTCAAAGATTAACTCACTGATCCTCGTGTTACAAAAACTCTTACTGGAACACTGCGTGTAAGCCTTTAATATAGACTCTGATCCGAAGGCAATGGACAGCCCTAACAGCAAAACTTGGTGCCTCAGCAGCTGTCTGAGCTCTCTGATGGGATGTGAAGTCTCTGAGAAGCAGCCCAAGAGTACACAAGCATCTGCAATCAAAGCTCCACTCTTATCAGACCCCTCCCAGTCTGCTCGAGCTTTACCAGATCACTAGTAAACTCCCTCGTTACAATTGCCAGAAAAATACAATAGCCTGAAACTGAAAACATCCCCAGTCTACCAAGAACCCACTCTGAAGGACAAACTCACTGATAATGCTGAGCCCAGCTCATAGGACGAGACACTGATTGTCTCAGTGCTCTAAGTGAGCAGCTTAACTGGAACAGAAAAACAGGGCGATGAGTCACAGCTAAGGAAAGCACCTTGCTGAGGAAGACACACAACATCAATGCTTTACATCATTAAAAAATTTGAGGTTACTCTTTAGGACAGCACACGTGGAAAACATTTCAGGGGAAAAAAAAGAAGATGAAATGTTGTTTAATTGGTGAATTCTTGCCATTAACAACCTAAACGGTCTGGCACATGCTGGCGGGCAGGAGGTGTCAGCCTCAGACACGCTGCCAGCCACACTTCCCCACTCCCAGCAGCTGCTGAGGTTTGAAAGTTTCCCAACTGGAGGCCCTGTTCCCTTTATTTTCTGGTAAATTAGCCACTGTAGTCACATCTCCTTGGTGGGCTTGATTTTATTTTCTATTCTTTCTTCTGATTCTTTTTTTTTTTCTCCTGGCTTCTTTTTGATGCAGTAACATCTGATTTTATACAATCCTAACCCCTCTTCTCATCTCCTCCCCCCCGAAAAGGGAAAGAGACTCCAGAAGCACCCTAGGGAGTAGGGATTCACCGAGGACTGGGAAGTTGCCACTGCAGTGGGATTGGAGAGTTTTTCACAGCGCGAAAAGCGCCAGCAGCGAGAGGGAGAGGAGCGGGCGAGGAGCAGTCAGCGAGCAGGAGCGGGAGGGACCCACAGCTGCAGGCGGTGCTGGACCCTCGGCTTGACCCGGGGCAGAGCGGGGAGCTCTCACAGGAACATTCCGGCCCGGGCAGAGCCGGGAGCGCTCACAGGGACATCCCAGTCCGGGCAGAGCCGGGAGCGCTCACAGGAATATCCCGGCCCGGGCAGAGCCGGGAGCGCTCACAGGGACATCCCGGCTCGGGGTTGTGCCGGGAGCGCTCACAGGGACATCCCGGCTCGGGGCTGTGCCGGGAGCGCTCAGCCGGGGCTCCCACTCCTGGGAAGGGCTCGAGGGAGGTCAGAAAGGAAGTGAAACAGTAACGCGAGCGGCGGTCCTACCCGGCCGTGCCTCCCGCAGCCTCGCACCGCCAGGGCGTCCCCGGCTCCGGCTGCGCCAGCCCGCTCCGCCCCGGGCCGACCGCCGCCTCTTCCTCGTCCTCCGGCTCGGCCCGGTCCCGAGAAGCCGCAGGAACACCAGCAGCGTGCTTGGCGCTGGCTGGCCCGGGCCAGTGGGGCTGACGCCCTGCTTCCCTCCCGCTGCCGCCCGGGAGAGTTCCTCGTCTCCCCGGGCATTGGCACTTTCCGGGGCACTGCCACCGCCACTGCACTGCTACTGCCACCGCCACTGCACAGCCTGGCACTGCTCCAGAGCCACACTGTACCTTTGGCCCAGGCACAGGAACACCCAGCCCCCTCAGTTTACGAGCATAATTTTTTCAGCCACAACTTTGCACTTGGTAGTGAAATACTGAGTCATGTCAAATGTTACCCTGTTCTTTTATCTCGTTCTCTGAGGAAAGGTGATTACTGCAGTAAAATCTGCTGTTTTGTTTCATGCCGGTCTCCATTTCCTCAGAGGAGCTGCTTGGAAAGCTCCAGGTGACGTGGGGGGATGCAGGGCCTGGGTATGCCATAGCTAACCGAGGGCACTGCTTCCTTGCCGTCCATCTCCTCCTTCTCCCAGGCAGCTCCCAGCATGGCCTTTAGCCAGCCAGCCACCCACAGGGCCTGCCTTCCTCACAAACATGACACATGCCACAAGCTTCCACCTACCACAGAAACTCCCGTGGAAAGCGCTGCCAGCCCCTCAGGCTGACACAGGGCATCCCACAGACACATCCTGCAACACCAGGGCCAGCACAAGTGCACAGCAGAAACCAGATGCCCACAGCCTACATAGATGGCTGGCTGACCTCCAGCCAAAACCAGGCCTTCACTCTCCTCTGCACTTCAGCAGGTTGTGCCAACCTTCCCCGAGGTTCAGGCCACTACTTGGGAGATGGCGTTCTGATAAATCAAAAACTGTAACTTCAGGTGCAGTGGTGACAGATGTGCAAAGCCAGTAATCACCCCTGGAAACTTGCCAGGTGGTAAAGCACAAAGCTCTGCTCCTGTGAGCTGCAGCTTGGATTTGGTACAAAGGCCAGCAGACATGAGGCAACTAGAAAGTTAAAAGTAGGACAGTGAGCAGACCCCACAGAAAGAGTGGCCTCAACTTCTGAACTAAAGGCAAGCGTGGTCTCTAAGAAAAGCCTGAATCCAAAAAAATGTCCTAGTAGGAGGCCTGAAACATCCCTCCAGGGCAAGCTGAACCTCGTATTCCTGTTTTATTGTCTGCTATAAGCAGCAAGAGTGGTGTTCAGCAGCAGAGGAACTTGAATTCTTGTTTACAAGAGGAACTCTTGTACGTTATAGTACTTGCAAGAAAGGTTTAATGAGAATTTTCAAACCTGCAAAGTTGGAATAGATGCTGAAAGCATGGCACTATTACATTTCTGAAGCCTGACATTCTTTTAATACATGGTATGGGCAATAGCTTACAATAAACAGTAGCAACTCCAGATCCTCTCCTACAGCTGTGCTAGCCACAAATAAAGTTCTGAGCAGGGCAGGAAAAATAATGTCACAGAACAAAGGAACCTGAAGAGGCCTCCACCTGGAATTTCCTTTTCCAGGCTCCTCTCTATGCACATGGGTATGCTTTGGGGATGCTCAGTACCAGATCTCTCCCCTGTCCCTCTGGAATAAGCAGAGCTGTCCCTCTACACTAACACAGAACAAGCCCAGGTAGCAGCAGTTCCTTGCCGTTTCTTACAGGGTGCTGGTTCCCCTCCCCTTGGACAAACTTCTGTCCCTACCAGTTACATCAGCACATTACAACATCACCCTCCCCTGTGGAGGAGTGCTTAGTGCACTCTGTACACACAGCTTCCACGTGGAGTCACAGAAATTGAAATGTCAGAGTTTAGTCACAATTTTGCCTGGCATTAAACCTGCACCACAAGAAGAAACCCCCTTCCCCTGCCCACTCACAGTGCTCTTTGCATCGCCCCTGCCTTCCCACCACTGCCAGCTTCTTTCCCACTGGACATGGGGGATGAGTGAACTTTTCCAGGCTAAAACACAGTGCTTGGCTTCTTTTCCCAGTGTACTTGTGACTTCTTAAAAACTGCCTTCCGTAAGGAAAAAGGATATGTTCAGTTGATTTTTTTTCAAAACAGAAGGTACAGTACTTCTGTATCTAGAAGTTGCAATTTAATACTCTAAATTGAGGCATCTATCCAGGCACCTATCCTAACCCCTGCATGAATTAATGGTAGATGTGATGAAAACCTAAGCAGCTGAGAAGGAGCAACTAGGAAAAACAATCAAGACTTTAGGAAGTGTTTTGCACAACTAACTCTCAATGACTGTTGGTGCTTTTGAATTCACATCTGCATCAGAATTGATACATTTGGAGGCATAGCTGATTTTTGCCAGCACTTTATCAGTAGATTTTACGGCATGTGGAAGTTAAACCCTGCTTTGAAAGGACTCTACTTCCTTTGGACATTCTGGTATGACCATCTATGTCAAGGGAGCTAATGTGTAAATTTTTGAGAGCAATGAGCAGCAAGGCACTGCTGGCTCTAATTCTTCACTGAGTGTTCCTGAGATAGTTCCTTAATCCCAGTTTCCAATTTCCTCCCACAGAGCATGGCTAACACTTCACTTTTTCCACCCTCCACCAGCTCTCCCTGTACAGATGATGCTGTCCAAGTAAGGCTGTTCCCCATGCACTGAATACAGATGTGGCACCTAAGCATCTCCTGAAAGGGTAAAAATAGCTACCAAGGTAGAGAGACAAACCCACCTGCTCAGTTTCTTGCCATTTCCACGAAGGAATCTTGTTTTATATGTCCACTGCCACAGATGGATTTTTCAGCGTGCAGACAGCTTGTATGCCCGGCCTAACTTACAGACTCCTGGCCAAGGTTTCATCTCACCTTATCAGTGTATTCAGCATTCTTCAGGTCCTGACAACCCATGCCCCTTCCTCACTGCTTCCCAGGATCCCTTTGTATTCTTGTCCTTATCTAGTGCTGCCTTTTATCCTTCTTGCTTTTTCTTTTTACTATCATTTCTCACCACACACCTTGAGAAGGGTGAGTTTCCTGGAAGAAGGCTTATGGAAAAGACCTTGCCTCTCTATCTGAGCAAGCAAGGGAACCAGGAGCTATTTACATATTTTCTGATAAGCAGTGAGAATGACTTGATGGTCCTGTGAAGTCCACAAGGAATTGGCTTTGTGCTGTTCTGCATTTTCTGCTAGTCTATGCTTGCCCAATTCTAATGAACTAACAGTATTAAACATATTTTACATATTGCTATAACATTATTTGTAGGAGAAAGCAGTATCACAATCTTGAATTTAGTCATTAAAGAGATTATATTGGCAACACTTAACATTTAAAATCATGAAAATAACTTTTAAAGATTTTTTTTCTTATTAATTATCAGTTAATTTCTGCCTACAGTATTAGGTTACAGCTGCATCTAATTTCTATTTTTTTCGTGCAACCATTAGGGCAAAAATATATTTTATTATATATTATTAATTTTAATTCTTTACTTTTTTTTATAAGGTCTAAAACTGGGACAGTATTGAGCTTTTTACAGTTGACATTTTCTTTTCTTAACGTAACTTTAAAGATCTGGAGCCCCACAAGAAAACCCCAGAGCAGCCAAACCCCCTCTCACAAACACACATGAAGTGTGGTGCAATAGTACTGAGAGCTCTCACTGCCCTGGCACTGTGGGGTAGCTGTGGGAAGGGGGTGCTCATCATTTTGCTTTTGCTGTGGGGAGAGGATGAGCAGCCCCAAAGTGCCCATTCTCACCCAGCAGCAGTATTCAGGCAGTGAGCAGCGCTGCAGAAGTGTAGAGAGGAACCCATCGGCTGCCCCAGGCCAGCAAAGGGACAGAGGGGTCAGGCCGAGAGGCAGAGTTGCCACCTTTCCCCCGGGTTGCTCTAGAGTCCCCTGTGCCCAGGACAAGTCCTGGATAAGGAAATGCAGGGGAAAACTTGGACATCATGCTGAAACATTTCCCTTTCACTAAGTGAGCTTCTCATGGTATGAATGCAGCAGATTTCTGAGTATTTCATGCTCTGTAGCTAAGAAATAAGAAAGGCTGGGCTATGAGGTAACTGGCTACCAGGAGAGAACTGTTTGCATGACCACTTCTGAAAACAGCTGAAACTCTCCTGGGGGCAGATCCTGAGATTGTAACTGTTTTCACTCAGACCATATTTAAATCAGCCTGTACTGACAACAAACAGAGTGAAAGCTAAGCCAAGCCACAGTCTCGGGAGGAGAGCAGACAGCTGTGAGAGGAGAGCACACGAGCTGCCCCTGCAGGGGCTGCCCGCTGCTCTCAGGGAACTCTCCTTGCTCTGCTGGGAACTCTCCTGTTCCCACTAATTTAGTTCGTTCATTTTTCAGTAGATACTAGACCTGTTAGGACGTTCAAAGTGGTTAACTCAAAGTTTCGTCTTACAGCACTTATAAAGCCCTACCACTTGGTAAATACCTCAAACACACCTACTTTAAACCTGGCTTTAGATTACAATAGAAAAACTACCCATTTGGTCAACTAAAGTTGGTTGGTCACCTGTCAGTACCTGACAGCCACACCCACCCTGTCTCTGACAGTCACCTGTTGCAGCATCCGCAGCAAGCAGAATAAAGGAACACCTATTAATTTTCGCTTCTCTTTATGGTCATGGTGATGGTCAAATTCCTGATTTTTGAAAGGCTTTTCTATAGGTGTGGTTTGGCACAATACTGACTTTAAAGAAATGAGGACACACCATTTGCAAAAAAAAATCTACACAGGGAGAAATCAGGCAGCAGGCTTCCTCCAAGGAGCAAATTCCACCATCCCAACCCAGATGAGCTTTACCCTAACATAGCACCTTGAAAACACAAGCAGAGGCCTAAAACACACAACTCCACACATCCATTTGCTGCCATACCAGATCTCAGACCAAAAGCTTATGCGTGAAAATCCCTCTTAACTCATTGAGCAGTTGTACTCATTCTCATTTTGGTAATCAGCTGATGGCAACGGTGCAAGTTCTGTGTGTGATACTTTATTCAGCTAAACATTACTGAGCTGTTCCTTCATCGTGCTGTGCCTGATGCTGGGGGACCGGCAGCAGGGCTGACAGATGCACCAAAGTCACAAGAGCTGTGCTGCTGCTAGGCAGCAGGAGCAAGTTGCGAGGAAAACAACATTTCAGGGCACCAGGTACTGCACAAGTGTATTGGAAATAATCACCCAGCACCACGGGCCTCGCTGAGAGGCAGCACTGCACTCAGCGCTGCTAGCAGCCTTGACCTTGAAACGGTCCTGAAAGCAGGGCTGCAGAGGAAGAAGCAGCAGGACATTCGCAAGTAACTGCACTCAGGCGGAAAGACAAGCCCGCGGCACGTCTGCCACGGGATCGCTGCCGTTGCACAATTCCGCCGCGCAGCCGAGCGCGAAGCCTCCGGGAGCCGCTCACCTCCATACGAACCGGGGCTGCTGCAGTGACCGCTCACCTGCCAAGGACCGGGGCTGCTGCAGGGACTGCTCACCTGCCCACGACCCGGGGCTGCTGCAGTGACCGCTCACCTCCGCACGACCCGGGACTGCTGCGGTGCCCAGTCACTGAGGCTGGCTGCAGTGCCCACTCCCCTCCCCGCTCACCAGGGCTGGCCGCAGTGCCCACTCCTCTCCCCGCTCACTGGGGCCGGCTGGAGCACCCACTCCTCTCCCCGCTCACCAAGGCTGGCTGCAGTGCCCACTCCCCTCCCCACTCACTGGGGCCGGCTGGAGCACCCACTCCTCTCCCCGCTCACCAAGGCTGGCTGCAGTGCCCACTCCCCTCCCCACTCACCAGGGCTGGCTGCAGAGCCCACTCCCCTCCCCATGACCCGTGGCCCAGCTGAGCAGCCCCGGCTCTGCAGAATACTCTCTGTACTCTCTGCCCTCACTGCACTCAGCGCCAGCTGGCCGTTCACCTGCCAGCCTTCACTCTGCCAGGATCAGCATTTTTGTGAGGCACAGGGGCATTCATCCTCACAGACACTAAATAGGTGTTTTCCTGGGAAAACGCAAGGATGCTTGTGGAGCTTACTTTAAGAGGATCATTGTATGCAAAGCCACTGCAATGCTTTCTAGGGTCCCTGGGATATTTTTATACTCATTCATTATAAGATCTACCAACTGCTACAAAATAGCAAGGGCTGCAATAACAGCATTACACATTAAGGATGGCTTTAATTACATACACAATATCTATGCAAATGCCAGATAGCATCTTCTGCATGAAAGAGTTGGTTTGTTTGCTTCTTATCCTCACAGTATGGAATTTTAGTGCTTCTTATGATGCAATATTAATTTGGTTAGACTTAATTTAATTACTTTGTTGGTAATTAAATTAGCATGTCTTAAATTAAAATAACCACTATCGTCATGAAGTATTTCTGTCACAGTGGCTCCTAAAATATTTCAGTCAGGACTAGATCCCTATTATTCAAGAGGCTGTGGAAAAAAATGCATAAGAAAATGGGGCCAGACAAACCCATCTGCCAGATGTGTGAGTAGACCACTGCTGAATGGCAGGCACCTGGCACGTATAGGTCCCTCTTCAGCACCAACAGCAACTTTTTTCTTAATCTCATCCTAGTTTGAATACCTTGATCTGAGTGTCATGTCCAACAATACATCTAAAAAAGCAGTGCTTGTTTCACTGCTTTTCTTTAGCTGTTTCAGTGTGTTTGGTTAAACTCTCGAGCATCAGAGAGCAAGTTCATAGTGATGATTTTCCTGTACACCCCAAGTCACTGAGGGGTGAAGTAACTCGATCAAGGTAGTTGTTAACTCAGTGGCTTGCCCTTATTTGTAGTGCTGCTGGAACTGTGCTAAGAAGTTGGGCTCCTGTTTGAGCAGGAGTGAACAGACCAGGCCTTTGTTGAGTCACTGGCACAGGCAGAAGTAGTCCAACATCCTGTCACTGCCATTGATGCTTAAGGCATAGCACACCAGGCAATGGGGGGTCTTTGACTTTTCTGTAGAAGCAGCTTCTCCTGACATGGTCTGGCCAACCAGGTGTTTGAAGCAAAAAGCAAACATTTACCTGGAGTAACACAGCACTCGTGGAAATACACTGTTTGCTGAACTATGACTACTGCAGAGTATCATGAACAAGGTACAGTGTTACATGTACACTGAAGAAACAGAACCAACCCCACAGATTGCCAGGCTACCCGCACAGCTTCAGCTCAGTCCTCTGCAGGCCATGTGGCACAGTCTTGACTCCTTATTTCCCCTGCATTAATTCATCAGTGAAGCTTGAGCCCACTCTCTCCCTCGGAGCTCTCAGGAAGAGATTGTTTGCATACCGTCTTTCAGCTGGATGACAAGGGAAACATTCAGTGTGGGCCAGGAGAACACATACCCGACAGTGAGTTACACAAGCAGTTGTAAAACAGTACTGGAATGTCAGCAAACAGGATCTTTGGGTCAACCTCCAGCTCTGGAGGCAGCAAGCAGCCTAAGTCATCATAAACAAGAGGCTCAACACACCAGCAGGTAGATTTCCTTTGAAATATGGCAATGCAGATGAACCCTGCTGCTCTCTAGGCCAGGGCTCCATTCCCAGCTCTGCACACGACCTGCACACTGCAGTTAATCTGCAAAACAGGTGCAGGGCCCCTGCCTCCCACCGGGAAGGACAACTGCCTTGTGGGAGTGCATGTGCTGAGAGCAGCAGTGGAGCATGTGGGATCAGACATCACAGACTTCTGGGCAGCAACAAACAGCATTGTGACTGTGTGTAACTTCTCCCCCTGCACTCGCCCTTCCCCGGCATTGTGTGGGCTGGCAGGCTTGCCAAATGTGTCAGAGCCACGTGAAATGCATGACACTTGTGACCCTGCCCTCGTGGCCCACAGGCTGACGGTCAAGTCTGAGACACAAACCAAGCCAAAAGGAAATGAGGAAGGTCTTACCCATAACGTGAAGGACTGCAGGACCAGTCTCAATGTGTTTGCTTATTCTGCAAACTTTGAGATGGAAAAAACCCCTGTAATAACAATCGAGCTTGTGAATTCTGTGCTATGTATAGCAATTCTCTTAAATGTGAGCTCTGCATGTGCTTGTTGATGTCAATGCCCTGCAGCCAAGAGCCACCGCTGCCTATCACACAGAAGTCCTCATTATGTTGCATAACAAATTACCTTTGTTGCCTCACAGAATGGCACAGTAGATTTTGCTGTTGCCTCGTGTAAACTTTAGTCTTGCGAATTCAATTTTGCACTGACGCACTGCTGCTGCCTGACAAGTGCTTTATTTCTGCTGTCAAGCAGCAAGCTCCATGATATGCAGGGGGCCACAGAGCATAAAAAACAAGTTCAGAAATACAAAAATACACCACCACTATGTCTGCAAAACAATCAGCCACGTGGATCCTGGCTGCTGTAGCACTGGGTTTAGAGCTGCAGCTACACATCCTGGGAGGCAGCACCGCTGCACATTCATGCCTGGTGGTCATCTGATGTTTTCAGTTACAAGGAAAAACAGGAGCACAGAGAAGCAAAGAAAGGGGCAGAACAGCAAAGGAATTTTAAACTTACAAAGAATTCATGGTGTTGGCATTTTAATGCTATATTACTACCTTTTTAGTGGATTTATCCAACTGCCTTACACTGTCTCTTGTTTTCAGTGTTTAAGTACTGTTTCTGACTAAAAACCACTAGTTACAGTTCCATCTACTAAAGAACAAAGTGTGAAAATGTTAACAAATTCATCCATATGATTACAAAATGTTAAACCTCACTAGACACACCTGAATCTTCCTTCTTTATATATGTTCAGCACATATTTCAGGGGAAGGAAAACATTTACTGCCAGGCTTCAAACAGTGCTTCCTTTCTTAAAATGTTTTAGTTGGCTACTTTTTCTGTTGGCATGTGACCAATAATCTGGATAAGTGGGAAAATAGCGGTAATATCTACAGGCCAGATTTTGCCACTTCTTAAAATGAGCAATGCTATCTTATTTTCATATCTCCTGGCCATTCCCTCTACTCAGAGCACTACTGGGAACTCACTGATAGCTGCTCCCTACTTTCCCTGGACAAAGTCCAAAGAGGAAGAAAATCTAGTCATTACAAGGGCAAACTTCAATGAAGTCTGAGAGCTGGCCTGTTGGGATAACCCTAAATAAGGGTAACAAAATCTGGATGCTAGCTTATTTAAAAACACACTTTTTTCCATCCTGTCCTAGTCCTTTGAAAAATGTATCTTCCAATCTCCAACACACACTCATCTCCCATGCACCCTACAAATTTTTTATCTGCTTCTTAATTGAACCTGCCCTTTCATCAGTGCTCCTGTCACCCCACTGCTCACCCCATCTCCTCCACAGCCAAGCAACAGCCATCAAATAAATCACTGGAGACATTGTTGGACAATGGGTGAATGAATAACTGCTGAGGGATTGGGGTTTGCCTCTATTTACTGGCTGTAGTTAGAAACACTTGAAGCCAAATTTCAATTACTGAGATAAAATAAAGGCCAGCCCAGTCTGGGCATTTTAAGAGATAATTGTACTTAGTAAAGCACTAAGGCATGGCTGTTCTGCTGCTCACAGCTAATGGTGCTGGTACAAAATCTACCTGGGTTTGACTGCAGACAGCTTTGGAGAGCCATCATGGGAATGAGTGTGGTCAATGAAGGCAGCAGGGTCCCTGGATGCTTGAGGTACAGGACAGAGAAACAAAAAAAAAATCTTTGTAGGAACCTCAGGTAAGTGAGCACTGCATAGCTGTAATTATGTATGTAATTCCTCCTTAGCTTGGGGAAAAATATCATGAGCAGTGTTAAGTGGGAGGGAGATTACAGCCTGCCTGCTTCAGAGTAAAACACCAGCCCTGAAGCTGGTGAATTCTTCACCTTCACAACATGCTGGTGACACAGGGCCTAGGAAATTTCAAATTATGGCCGAAAAACCAGAATTTCCCAGGAGAGAGAAGGAGTGAGTCAAAGAAGACTCGATAGAATCATTACTACAGGAGATGTCCTGACGTTTGAACAAAGGGATATGGAGAGAAATGGAAAGGGTAGAAAACTCACATCTGAAGAAAAGAAATTCCTTTTCTCAGCAAAATTTAAAGTGTGTCTAGAGAAAGTCTGGACATTAACAAGAATAGACAGTAATCCAAGTCCTGTTTACACTTCACACATTTTGACACTAACACGTATTGTTTAAGTTCTGCTGTCAGCTCTGGGCTGACTCTTTCAATACTACAAGAACAACATGACTTCAATGCAATTTGAAAGGCAGCATTTTAAACTATAAAATCCTTTTCTACACAGCACATCATTAACCTATGGAACTCATTCCCACAAGATTTCAGTTGAGCTGAGACTCCTCCAAAAAGGATTACACGCATATTTATTAGCTGGCCCAATTCCCTGGGCAAGGGTAGCAAACATTCAGTTGGGTATTTGTTGGGTATTTGATCCTTTTTAAGTCCCTGTGGAGAACGTGCCAGCAGCCCTAAGGACCTCAGCCGTGGGACTGATCCACCTAGGGGCAGGAATTCTGCAGGGCTGCACTTCAACATCTGATTTCTGCTCAAGGAGAGGCGGAGCTGAAAGCTCAGCTCCACCGCAGCTGCAACAGCGCCCTCGGGACTTGACTGCAGCCTTGGCAGGGGGAGTGCACAGATGACAGTGACAGTGGGTGTGCACAGGTGACAGTGGGTGTGCACAGGTGACAGTGGCAGTGTGTGTGCACAGGTGGCAGTGAGTGTGCACAGGTGATAGTGACAGTGTGTGCACAGGTGACAGTGACATTGGGAGTGCACAGGTGACAGTGACAGAGGGTGTGCACAGGTGACATTGGGAGTGCACAGGTGGCAGTGACAGTGTGTGTGCACAGGTGGCAGTGACAGTGTGTACAGGTGACAGTGGATGAGCACAGGTGACAGTGACAGTGTGTGTGCACAGCTGACAGTGGATGAGCACAGGTGACAGTGGCAGTGTGTGCAAAAGTGACAGCGGCTGCGCAGGTAACTCGCAGTGACCGCACACCTGCAGTGACCGCTGACCGCACCGCTGTCCGTGCTGAGGCCTTCTCACCTGCCGAGCTCACCGCGTGTCCCATCCGCAGTGTTTCTGCCGTTCCGCTGCTGCAGCAGTCAGGGTCCGTGCGCCGCCGCCACGTTACAAACTCAGACCAGCTGGGACCGAGTCCTGGCCGCGCTCTTCGCGATTTCTTGCCGGCAAAGCGCCGCTCCCCCGGCTGCGGCGGGGCGGGGCGGGCATGGGGCCATGGGCCGGCCGACGGTGCAGCCCGTGCACCTGCACCGGCCTCCTCGGGGTTCCTCGGCCCTTCCCGGGGTTCCCCGGGCTCCTCAGAGCTCCCCCGAGCCCCTTTGGCTCCTCAGGGCTCCCCCGGCCCCTCGGGTTCCTCAGGCTCCCCCCGCCTCCCCGGCCCGGCGCCGGCGCCGCCCTCAGCCGGCGCCGCCGCGCCCCACGGCGACACCTGGCGGCGGCACCGGGGACTGGCGGCTCGGGCACGCGGGATGGGCTCGGGCACACCGGGATGGGCTCGGACACACCGGGGTGGGCTCGGAAACACCGGGATGGGCTCGGACACACCGGGATGGGCTCGGAAACACCGGGATGGGGCTCGGACACACCGGGATGGGCTTGGGCACACGGGATGGGTTCCGGACACACCGGGATGGGCTCGGACACACCGGGATGGGCTTGGGCACACGGGATGGGTTCGGACACACTGGGATGGGCTCGGACACACCGGGATGGGCTTGGGCACACGGGATGGGTTCGGACACACCGGGATGGGCTCGGACACACCGGGATGGGCTTGGGCACACGGGATGGGTTCGACACACCGGGATGGGCTCGGACACACCGGGATGGGCTCGGACACACCGGGATTGGTTCGGACACACCGGGATGGGCTTGGGCACACGGGATGGGTTCGGACACACTGGGATGGGCTCGGACACACCGGGATGGGCTTGGGCACACGGGATGGGTTCGGACACACCGGGATGGGCTCGGACACACCGGGATGGGCTCGGACAC
This sequence comes from Luscinia megarhynchos, assembly GCA_034336665.1. Taxonomy (NCBI): domain Eukaryota; kingdom Metazoa; phylum Chordata; class Aves; order Passeriformes; family Muscicapidae; genus Luscinia; species Luscinia megarhynchos. Next base: position 19,640,765 of record CM067572.1, on the reverse strand, counting down.
ACCGGGATTGGTTCGGACACACCGGGATGGGCTTGGGCACACGGGATGGGTTCGGACACACTGGGATGGGCTCGGACACACCGGGATGGGCTTGGGCACACGGGATGGGTTCGGACACACTGGGATGGGCTCGGACACACCGGGATGGGCTTGGGCACACGGGATGGGTTCGGACACACCGGGATGGGCTCGGACACACCGGGATGGGCTTGGGCACACGGGATGGGTTCGGACACACCGGGATGGGCTCGGACACACCGGGATGGGCTTGGGCACACGGGATGGGTTCGGACACACTGGGATGGGCTCGGACACACCGGGGATGGGCTTGGGCACACGGAATGGGTTCGGACACACCGGGATGGGCTCGGACACACCGGGATGGGCTCGGGGAACACGGGATGGGCTCGGGAACACGGGATGGGCTCGGACACACGGGATGGGCTCGGACACACCGAAGCACTGCCCAGTTTGCCTCTGCATTTCAGCTACAGGGGCATTGGGATGGGACTGCCTCTCTGGAGGGGACACATCCTCCTGTAGCTTGGCCTGAGAAGTGGCTGAATTGCAGTGGGAAACCTCTGGAAGCTGTGGGCTTATTTCAGATGTTCATTTTAGCTTCACCAATTCCAAAGTCTATGGGTCTTGTGGAAGGAGAAAGTGGTTCAGCCTTGGGTCCCTGCTAACTGCAAAGGCAGCGTCAGCCTGTGCTGGAAACAGAGCCCTGGCAGCACAGCACAGGGACTGAGCAGGCAAAGGACACCTGGAAGCTGATGTTACACTTTAAAAAGACAAAGCAGAGCCTGGGCAGGGGCAGAGAAATGGAAAGGCAACATCCAAACAAGTTGATTGAGGAGAAGTACAGGAGAGGAGGGGAAGAAAGATTTTGCCAGTTTTGCCTCAGCAATTAATCTCTGCTTTCTAGGGCACAACTATTATCCCTATACGAATGTACAAGGAAGGAGCCTCTGCACCTTTTGTAGAGGTGTTTCTTCACCTCTGGACAGAGCTCAACTTCCCTTGGGGCGAGTTAAGAATTAGGCCCATCTCCCAAGACCAATCTTCCATGTCAAAATGCAGTGAGGTTGCTGGTTCCTCACTGCTCCAGGAGCGTGCCAGTCCCTTCCAGGTCTCCCAGGCAGACAGAGCAGGGCTGGGACCAGGCCTGTCAGTCTGTGGGTTGGGGTCCGGACCTGACACAGCTGTAAGCCACGGCTGGAGTTGTCATGTAGCTCAGGTCAAGGCTGAAATCTCCAGGGTGAGCAGAAGGAGGCTCCTGGGCCATGGACAGAGGTGTGGCTGGGGGCCCCAGGGGAGGCTGTTTAGGATGATTGGAGCCTGTTGGTGCCCTCAGGGCCCTGACACATGAGAGACACACACATGTGGTGTCTGAAGGCTTGTGGTGATTCCAGGGACCTCACCGCATGGGTAAGGAGGGATCTAACCGCAAACTGCTGAAAGAGAATAGGGAGAGATTGTGCTGATGTGCAGTGGCAAGACAGGGCTGGCTCAGGGCCCTGCCAAGTCTGAGCAGTAAAAGCCTGGTTTCCCTAAAAATAGCCCTTCTGAAGCCAGCAGCCGGAGGGATATCACCCCTAGTGAGGAGACAAGAGGAAGGATCAAGATATTTTCAGAGTAACTTCAAAAACACACTATTTCAGTATTTTACAATAGCATCTGTGATCCCACCATTAAGTGGGGTTTGGAGAAGCACCTACAAGTTTCTGCAATTTTCAGTTCCATTTCAAAACTCTGACTCCATGCATTTGCAGCCTGAAGATTCAAGACAGCTCAAGCTTTACTGTGCTGGGTTTCCTCAGCCTCAACCCCTCTGGAAAACATTCTATGTGCACATTGCATCTCTCCAGATTTTATTCTCATTCCAAATCTGCAAGTACAAATATAGTAACATTCCATTCTCCTAATGCACACTCACAAGATGTGTTGAAATGTCAGATGCTAAACGGTACAAAAAAGCACTTTTTAGCACGTTCCTGTTGATGTGCATAAGAGAGAGGGCAGAAATTGCTTTAACATCTGTTGATTTATTAGATCTGAATACTCCCCTCCTTTCATCTGGCAGCAGCAGAGCCATTAACACGGCAGCAACTTCTTCAGAGCTTGCAGGAGAGCACAAGAGGACTGTCCCGTTTCTGTGGGTTTTGATCCCTGCTTGCTCTGCTCCCGGGGAGAGCTGAGGGATTGCAGCAGCTGACCCCAGCAGAGAGGAGTGGGCAGGCAGGTAATGCCCCTGCTGCGGGAGGAAGCAGGGAGGAGCTGGAAAAGCTTCCTACCGCTGTAGCTATTGTGTGCCTGCTTCCTTAGCGGCACAGGCAGGGAAAGCATCTCTGAGGCAGCCGGGATGGAGCCCCAGCCCGGCACCGCGGGGCTCTCCCACCCATCAGAGCTGGCTCCTGACTGCAGCGCTGCTGAGTCATTCCAGCAGGAGCATACAGGCTCCTTCCCCGTGCTTGGTATTGTTTCTCATGCTGCTAAAAACAGCCAGTTGGCAATGTTCCTTTTGCACATTTGAATTTACCCAGAAAATTCAGCTCGGCCAAAATGTTGAGGTAACATGATTTTTTTCCTGCTTCTGGATGGGAAACTGAATATTTTGACATATTAAGAGACTTCAAAATGAAAAAAAATAAAATCAAGGCTTTGTTCTGATATATTTGCATTTTCTCAGAGAGCGGAGGGCCAGGGAATCACTTTGTTAAAATTTCCCAGTCAGCTTGAAGAATAAGGATATGACCTCATAGAAGTGAACTGTGACATGAACATTTTCTGATAGCAGAAGACACAATCACTTCTTTGCTGTGGATCAAACAATGTGGCTGATCTGTTGAACACTGTCCAATGGAGAAAATGTGTTCAAATGGGAGCATCTTGTCTAAACCCAAAGCTCCACATAAAGGCAGCACAGGTGGGAGCCGCGTGTCCCTGCCCCACCTCTGGTCCTGCTCTGCCCTTCCAAGAAGAGAGTTGGAGCTTTCTGTGGATTAGGGACACAGCCTGCCTCCTCTTGGAGAGAATTTAAGAGAGGAACTGTTAGCGCAGCTGGCTGGTGTGCTGGCTTTTGTCAGATGTCCTCCAAACTGGCCATTGCTCCCTTCCCTTCCAAGGCCATGGGCACAAACCCTCTCTGAGCATCGATCCAGCAGTTGCAGCAGCTGTAAAAAGCCTTAGGCCAAAATGTCGTGAGGACAAATTTGCTTGGAATCAAATTAGAACTTCACCATGGGATAAGCATCAGGTTAAGCAGAGCCACCTCAAGGGCATCATTTAAACAAGCAGCCCTCAGTTCTCCTTTTCTGCTGGCAGGAAGCCTCCTGACTTCAGTGTATTACTTTACCCAAATATGCTCATATTTTCCTAATATTGAAATTATAAACTGCCAGAGCAGCTAAATATAGCAACAAAATTAACTGCAGGAGAAATAAAAGCTTATTTTTTGTCTCTTTTGATTTTCTTAGTAATATTTCTTTCCCTTTTCTGAGTACCTTGCTGAGATGGAAATAAAAAATCCTAGTTGCCAAATCTGTATTTAATCTGATGGTTCTTTCTATGCACTTGTTATATATTCTTTCCTTTTTTTCACTCGAGGTTCCTATGTAAATGCAAATTCTCCACAGAGTCCTAGTCAAAATATCTGCTGTATTAGTGGGAACTAATCTCTTTGGTACTCAAGGAGTGAATCTCAAGGGATTTTTATTTCCCTTCTCCTTCCAGAAGAAGCTGTCATACCATGAGCACTAACAAATACTGCAATTTGTGACTAGATGTACAAAATTTAAACTTCTCACAGCTGCATTTCTGGCTGTGATCTCCATGGAGATGTCACTGACAATTCCCACCCCATGAAGAATGAAAGGTGCAGCTGAAGCTGGGACTTGCCTGGCTCCTGGGGAGCTGCACTGAGCAGCCCTGCTGCTGCCCTGAGCTGCATCCCAGTAGTGCTGGAGCTGCAGAGTCTGAAAAAACTGCTAAAAAAACCACTTAGGTCAGAACTGATCTCTCCAGCTGCAACATTAAACCACTGGTGACCTGAAACTGGGGCACACAGCCCTGCAACATTTGCCTCTCTCTGCCTGTGTTAAGTCCAGCTAACTTTTGCCATCTTCTGGAGGAAGGGAATAAAATGAGGCTGCTCAGTTATATTTGTGCTTTATGAAATTTCAGACACTATCAACCTGGGTTTTTGCTGTTCTTACAAAGATCAGTAAGTTTGTAGAATTTTTAAGGAACTTTTAACTAGTTAATCCCCAGTTCTCCAATGCAGTTCTGATTCTACCTCAGGCTCTAGCGGCCTCATGTTCTTCAGAAACACTTCCCATGGTGCACATATGTGGGGTTTCCTGACAAGTTCTTTTCAGCATTGCAGCCTGCTGAAAAGAACTGCTCAGTACCAGACCTGTAGTGCATTTCCCCTTTGACTGAAACAAATATCTCCTTCACAAGGGAGCTGTGCTTTCCCGTGGATAGTGAACTCACTTCCTCCTGTTTTGTTTATAGTTCCTATGTGAGGTTTTTCCTCTTCAATTCCCTTTCCCAAAAGCTATAAGACAATAAGACATTGTTAAGTGTTAAACATCCATGCTTCTGTTTCTTGTCTTCATAACAGGATTATTAGAATGATGAGAAATGAAACAGGGGAATGATAAGGGAGAATGGCAAAATTTAGCTCCAGTTTTTATACAAAACAGCAGAAAAAACATCCAGAATTTGTCCAGTAATAGCCAGAGGCCTTTTATGTTTTAGAAAATTACAGATTAACCATGTACTGTTAATGAACCTGGGATCCATGCTTGGGCTAGAACACTTTGTACCCTGGAAAAGGTGAACAATGCCAGCTGTGACAGGGCATGGGAATGAAGCATACAGGTCACTAACAAAATGCTGAAATGCCACTTCCAACAGCACCAGAAGATAAAGTGTCCATCACTGAACTACAGAATGCTTGGACTCCTCAAAAAGGGCACCTCCCGGGAGGGATAAGGGATAAACACAATCATGGGAGGACTTGAGAATACCTATGGAGAAGAGGAAACTCTCCAGTGTGTGGGAGAAAACTAAAGGAGAATCTGACCTTCCTCATATCTTGGGGAGAATATCAATCAGATAATTTCTATATCACTCAATGCCACTCAAAGCATGAAAAGTTATGCTATTTTACTAGCAGCTTACATGCACAGGAACAGACAAGGCAAAACCAATGTCACACATATATATAACCATGAAAAAAACCCCAACCCCTCCCACATACTTTCAGTATGTAGGTAGTCACCTTTATGCTTAGTTTTTCTAATGTAAAAGATGACAGATTACACAATAAAGTATGATTGTTTTTCTTGCTGCTCTCATACTCTTTCCTATTTCATATCCCACTTCATTTTTTTCTTTCTCCTTAATTTGACTTCTTTCTTCCCCCCTTCCATTCCTTACTCTCCCTACCCCCATATTAGCATTCCATCTTTCCACTCATTCTTGCTCTTTTCCTGCTGCTTCTGCTCTTCAGTCTTCTTCCCAGTCATTCATTTCTTTCATACTGAATTAACTCTACCCCTGCTCTATGAATCCTGACAATCTATCTGGTTTTAATTGTTGCATTGAACTTAGCTGGACATTTCAGAGAGCCATGTACATTTAAACTGAGGACCTTTCCAAAGTCTTCATAATTCAAGTTGATCCCATGTATTTGATACAAGAGCCATATGTTTTTGTGGATCACGTATTGTTTCGCACATGTGAACACTTACAGAGCAGACCTGGGTTTGGGTATCGGGTGCTTTTGCTTTCTGAGCTGTCAAGTAACTTTGGGCTATGTAACAGCATTGAAACTTTGAAACGTGCAGGGATTTTCTCCACACTGCTAAAAATATTCTTTAAATGTAACAAATGAGTCTCGGTGTTTACTGGGCTGTGTTTTCACGGTGGAAAAGGAGCCCTCCCATGCAGCTCCTGGTCGCGGCTAGCAGGGTGGTAGCACCAGGGTTTGAGCAGCATCGAGACCACGATGCTTCTTCATCACCATCAGCCTTGTTAGCACTTGTCACAGGTGCTACCTACGCTTTGAAGGTTTTCTAATTCATCCCAACAAACTCCCTAAAAATGATCAATTCATCTATTTCATCCTCAGAACAGACCTAGGAGCCTTTACTCAGACAAAATTCCTGAGCCTCACTGGTCTATAAAGTCTATAAAGAGGGGAGAGAAGAGGGGAGCATCATAATGGATTCTGGCGAAGGCATGTAAGATTTCCTTCTCAGCATCTAACTCGATAAACTGAATATTAAATCCTACCCTGGGTGTGGGTGTCCCTGGCACATTTTTGTAATCAGTTGTGTGCATCTCTAGGGAAAAGTGGACAGAAACTAGGAATGATCTAAATGGAGGGGAAAAGTTCTCACACTGATTCAATTAGAGCAGTAGATGTTGTAATATAGCTTCAAGGGATAACCGAAACTTTTGGAGAGTGCTTCCCTTTTTTTTTCCTGTCCCTTTTTCTTTCCTTTGGCTGCTGCCACATGGAGCTCATTTCACATTTCAACTATAATGTAAGTGATACAGAAAAAGAGTTCTCACATTGTGTCAGATCCACTGGTGCTGAATCCACAGGCATCCTCCTTCAAGGAGTCTGAGAACACAGCCATGCTCACAGGCTTACCTTTTCCACCCTGCTCCTGCCACACCTGGGCTTTTTAAGTGGATGAGTTTTATTTCTGACTGCCAGCCAGAAAATACTGAGTGACCACCCAAAACCAATCCATCTCACTCAGTTCTCTGGGAAAAATCGCAAAAGTTAAATCATGACAGGTGTTCTGTGCTACAGTGATGTGAGGTATAGGACAAAGGAAAAAGTGCCATTAACTGACTCTGTCAATAGAAATCCACAGTAACACCATGAGGGTGCACTGAGTTCATTACTGCTGAGCTGATTTGCACCAGGCAAGCGTCAGCGCTGGCAAGTTCTCTGGGAGCAGGGCGCCCTTTGGTCTGCAATAGCCAACAGCCTGAAAACATCACAGAACTATTTTGTCTGGGGGCTCTCAGGAGCTGGGGCTGCTTCGTGTGCTGTGGTATTGCAGGAACGCCTCAATCTTGCTTGAACAGTAAACAAATACAATCATAGCTACAAAAATAAACCACAAAAAAAGTTTCCCACTCCTATAATTCCCAATGCAAGGTGAGCACCTTCCTCCTAGAAGTAGCCAGCACCTCATCTTCCCACTGCGCTGGCTCAAGCTGTGGGTGCTCAGTGAGTCCAAAATTCAGCTGTGATCTAGTATTTGACAGCTCAGAAGTTGGAAGGTTAGAGAAAAAACAACCCTGGGAATCAAGGCAGATAAGTTTGCTCACTGAAGAGAGCCACCCTAGCTCAGTCCTTGCCACTCAAACTCTCATCCTTACATCAGAGCAGGCACATGGACACTGCAATGCCGAGCTGGGACAGTGGCTTCACCACTGCAGGGCTGGGCAGCTAAAGGGTGGATTCATTTGCACTCTGTATTTCTGTGCTGGCAGTGGTATCATAGCTCATCCTCCAGCTGGGCTGGTGGCTGAGACAGAAGGGCTGGAGTCATCTTTGTGATTTTCCTCCTCCACTGCAGCCCGGGGGCTGTGGGAAGCCCTTGCAGTGCCACTGCCCAGCACAAATCCCCCTGTGCAGCCCCCCTGCAGAACTGAAACAGGGCAGGGAGCTCACGGCAGCACAGAGAATCCAGGACTTCTTTCTAACTGAAGCATCATTTCACTGGTCCTTACATTCCTCTAGGATCCACTGCACTTGAGTTTCTTCAGCAAATCCTTTCTCCTAATACTTTATAAACAGTCAGCTCCTTTTCAAATAAAGGGCGGTGGCTGATCATATAATCAGTGTTAGAATTCATGTAGTATCTAATAAATTGTGAACGCCTTAAACTCTGTGACATTGAGAAGTACAGAACATGGTGATTTTGTTGCATAAATTACAAACTGCTGCTATAAGCTAGCAACAATCCTGTGTCCATGCATTAACAGATGAGAATAATGTATGGAAAGGGATAATTCCCTAGCCCATACCCTTTTCTTTTTTTCTCATTTCACATTTTGCAATTAAAGATGTCCTTTTGCTCAAGGTCAATGGACTATACAGTGATTTTTTTGGGTCTGAGTAATATAAAATGAAGGTTTACTACCAAAAATGTCAGTATTTTTCTGTATTTGTAAAGTCTCAGTTGCCAAAGAAGGACTGTATCCTGCATGTATTTACAGGAAAATTTGGCTGTGAAGATTACTTGACACCTTCTAGTTCTGCTAAACAAGTGCTACTTTCCACAATACCCTATTAAAATTTGTACAGGGCCGCACTCCAAAACACAAGAATTCAGAACGATTTGTTACATGAAGGAAATTTTCCTTAAAGGAGAGATCATGAACCACCAGAGCGATGGAAAAAGCCTGCTGTGAGGAATGAGGGCGCGAGAGGCAACAGCGAGAGAAGAAGAGCAGCAGCGAAGGAGAATCCGCGAGGGGAACAGAGCGGGCAAAAGCAGAGATGTGCGAGGGCACATTTCTGGAGCAGGAATTCCCCGCGCTGCGAGGCCGTCCCGAGGCTGGGAAACACCTCCCGCCCCCGGGGCTTTGCCGGGCGCTTTCTGGCGCTGCTGCCGTGGGAGGCGCGGAGCCCCCGGGGCGGAGCGACACGAAGCCGGTCCCTGCGGGACACCGGGGACACGGAGCAGCTCCCGGCAGTGCAGGGGGACACGGAGCCGCTCCCAGCGGCGCGGGGCCGGCAGAGGGCAGGGCCGGGCCGGGTTCGGACACTGCTCCGGACACAGCCCCGGACACATGGCCCTGGACACATGGCCCCGGACACACGGCCTCGGACACACGGCCCCGCAGCGCCCCAACTGCAACTGCTCAGGGCGTGCTCCTGCCTCAAACCCCGAAGTGTGTCATGTGCAACATCAGAAAGGCACACTGGTGAACTCCCCGCCTCTAATGGGAAACACTTGAGAGTTCTACCAAATCTGTCACTTTTTAAATGAAAACATGAAAAAGGGCCGAGATAAAACAAAACAACAGAGAAAAAAAAAAAAAAGGAAAAAAAAGTTGGAATCATGCACTTTGATTCAGATATTGAAAATTTTTCCTCAAGGAATGGAAAAAACTGATGGAGAAAAAAAAATAAAAAAAAATAAGGCAAACCGAAATTTTCTAGTGCTTGCAGCAGCCGGAGCAGACATTCTTCCCTATAATTCCCGCTCTCCCTTCGCGCTTCGGGAAGGAAAAAAAAAAACCTCAAACTCTTCTGTGATGGCTCTTAGAGATTTTGGGACCTTAAGATGTTTAAACAAGTGGGTCCTATTTATGTTTCAAGGCAATTGGTGACTGTCCCAGACACCACTGGCAGCTCTGGGCTGAACTGAACTATGGCTTATCAAAAAAGGGAACGAAGAGGTTCCGGAGCAAACTCGTTCATTTTGGGGAAAGAATAGGTTGAGAGGACTGTTCCCTGCGACTGGAACTACAACAGGCCAAGCAGGAGGCTGCTCTCCCGTTTCTTTTTTTTTAAACATTCCGTATCTCGGGAGCTTCATAGGAAGCAGAAGAGCAACTTGTAAGGCCGGACACTGAGAGGCCGCCCCTTCCCATGTCCCTGTTCCTGCCCTTGCCCCTTGCCCTGGCTGCCCGGAAGGGTGGCCGCTGCCCCGCGCCCTCCCGCCGCTCCCTGGGAACATCAGATCCATGGCAGGATCTAACGAGGACATGGATTGAAGGGCCTCGGAGGCCCCTCTCCAGCTGGCACCAGCGGGGATCCCGGGGCCCCTCCCTCCTGCCCCGCCTGGGGCTGCTCTGAAGGCAGGAGGGGCTGGCAGCAGCTCTGCCCAGCACCCGGCAGGCGCGGCCCCAAAACCTTGGGGAAAACGCACCAAGGCAGAACTCCGGCTGCCCAAACCTCAGGCTCCTGCAACCTGCTTCCCCCCGAAACCCGTCCTGGCCTCACCTCGGGCCCGGCGGGTGTTTTAGTAGCCAGGCAACCACCGGCAGCAAACATTTCTCGGGATTTCGTTGTCTGGGCTTTGCGAGACGTTACTGGCGCTGCTTCTGATTGTCGGCGGGGGCTGCAAGCAGCTCCTCTTGGGGCTGGATGAGGGGCTGGATGCGGGGCTGGATGCGGGGCTAGATGAGGGTTTTGGTGCGGGGGCTGGATGTGGGGTTGGATGCAGGGATGGATGCGGGGCTGGATGTGGAGTTGTATGAGGAGCTGGATGCAGGGGTTCGGTGCGGGGCTGGATGAGGAGCTGGATGCGGGGCTTGATGCGGGGCAGCCTTCGTGCCGCAAGGACCACTCGTACCCGAGTGTGGGGAGCAGTAAGGAGCCACGTACCAAATGCCTCAGATGTTGTGGCTGATAAGGACCAAGAGATATCGCCTCCAAAGTCAAGAGCAGAGGAATGCAGGTCAATTTTTTTCGGAACATCTTGTTAAAAGCAACACCTGAAAAAGAGAGATTAGTAATGAGTGACGCTTTTTAGTTTCTTCCCTCTTTTGATAACTTAGAACATTATGCCTCATGCTGTGTGCAGCTTCGCCTTATACTTTTGTTTGGGTTTTTGAGGAACAAAACGATAGTAACGAAAAGAGTCACAGTTATCGCTGGGAAAAAACGGGGAAACGGGCGACATATCTGCAACTCTTAACGCAGTAACTCAGTAACTCAATAACTCTTCTCTCCGGCGGGCCGGCAGCGTGCCTCCAAGCCCGCACCTTGGCAAGCACTGCTTGCCCGAAGAAGTGGAGGCTACCCCGCAAAATCACAAATCACGGACCTTGCCCTCTCGCAGACGCCATTTAAGCAAGCCTGCGGTTTTTCTGCAGACGCTCCTGCCCCAGCCAAACGCCAGATTGCCCGTCAGTTGTCAGTGACATGTCCCTCGAGGGTCCCGAAAATGGTGCCATGGTGCCATTGAAAATGGTCACTGTGAACGAGAAAGGTGAAATTCCGTCCCGTTATTTCGTGATCTCTCCGAATCTACTATTCGTGTAGAGCGGGGGAATTGTTCCTTTTGGAGGGAGAAATAAATTAAACGAAAGTAGACGAACAATTAATCTGCCAGCAAAACCGTAGGGTTTACAGAGTCAGCTGGGAAGCCAGGAGCTCCTGCCGGTGTCAGGAGGCACCTGTGTACTCGCACCTGCATGTGCCCTCAGGGAAAACCGAATTTGGCACCTCCGGCACGGCAGGGAAAGGTGGCGTTCCGCCTGCCGTCATTTTATAACGGGAAAAGATCTTACACAGCTCGCAAACCTTCTCTCAAAGGCAGAGCAGGGAGAGCCGGTGTTTCATTTTAAAATCGTACCTGATGAGATTTCTCAGGGTATTTGTGCACTGCTTAACTTGAGGGAGCGCAAGGCTCTCCTTCGCTGCCAATGTTTTCCCGATCCGTGGTCCTCGCCTGCCTCTTTCCGTGAGCGCGGGCGGGTCCTCACAGGGGGACAGGCGGGGTCCCGCGGGGCGCAGCCCTGCCCGATGCCCGTCGCCGTATGCCTGGGGCGGGAACAAGCATGAGGTTTTGTCGAAAGCCGAATTCTTCTTTAGGAAACATACAGCTGATTCTGAACGAATTCCCACCAGTTCACCAAATCCTCCAGCTGCTTGTTTCGCCAATAAAACCCCGTGTGGTTTCTAAACTTACGGAAAGAAAAAGGAAAAATATGTCCATCCAAGTAATCTATAAGTGAAAACTCATTGATTTCCTCCGCCTTCCTGTCTCTGATTTGATTAATCATTTGCCATCATGCTTTCCGAGTCACTTCTGTGTTGGTTTCCCTCTGCCTGAATCCTGTAAGACTTTTCTGGAAGGGAGGCTGTGATGTTGAGACCAATATACTGTAAACAACCACAAGAAGCAGAGCGAATGTTTTCAATACAGCTCGAGGACTAAAATAAACTCATTGGATTAGGCCAGCCCGAGCGATTGTTTTGGTGAATGCTTCCCAGGCCCGCTGCTGAGCACATCCCCGAGGGCTACCTGGGACGGGGGGCGGAGCCGGGAGGAGCCCCCTGCCCCTCCGCCTGCCTGTGCTGCGGGGCAGAAGTTACATCGCCCCAGAGCAGAGCCTGCCAGGGCGGCGATGCCCCGCAGACCAGGAGATAGGCTTCGGGTGCGTTTCGTTTGGGTGGATGGAGAAGCCACAGGGGAGCCGCAGGGCCGGGAGCCCCGCTGAGGCTGCTATCCCTGCCCCCCTCCGGCCACCGCGGTGTGCCCAGGGCTCTGCCGCGCTTCTTGGGGCTCTCCAGCCTGGTTATCCCGGCCCTGCCCGAACCTGCTACAGCGTCGAGCTTTTTAGCCCTCTCAATATTGTCTTAGCCGTTTTGTATTGACCAAAGCACCGTGCCGGCTGCCCGTACCCGCCTGCACGGAACTGCTCCCCCGCGTTTCAGGCTGGCCGGCCCCTGCTGCGAGTAGTAGGAGCGGGTCCCGCAGGGGGGGATCGGGGTCCCCGGCGTGTGCCCGCCGCCCGCCCCGTCGAGCCCCCCTCCCGAGCCGCACAGACTGGGCCGGGCCCGAGCCGGAGCCGCCGGACCTCGCCGCGGTCCCGACTGTCGCACACACAGAGAGGAGATTTTTTAAGTAACAAATGTACTTTTTGATTTTTGAAACAAAAATATCGTTTTCGGTTTAACAATAGCCGGATCTCGCTGAATGAAGCCTTTGCATATTTTCCTGTTTTAATTGGTCGTATGATAAACAGTCCTGACCCCGCACTCTATTTTCAATGAGTTCAGGGTGAAACGCAGACCATGGGACTGGAAATTACTTTTTCACCACTTAAAACACTGACAAGAATACCAGGAATCAGGTGATATTAAACAGCCGCTCCGGCAGGGGCGGGACAGAGGGCGCAAGGTAAGAGCTCTGTGTGTTTCTCCTCACGGAGCTTGGCTCTGCCCTGCCCGCGGCCACCGCCTCCCGCCCGGCCCCGGCACGGCAAGAGGAGCGGGACAGAGCCCACGGGGTCCCTCATTCAGCAATTCGCTGCGGCTGGCCGAGCCGTGCCGTGCAGTGCCGTGCTCCCGGCGCCCAGGGCTCTGCTACCCTCCGAGCCTGGCCAGGGCTGCAAAGGACCGGAGAGGACGAGAAAGCTGCGGTCGCAAACCATCCCCCGGAGCTGGCACTGCCCGCGGGCTGGAGCAGCAGAGGGGCGCTGGGAGTCCGCTCAGCCTCGGGGATCAAACTCTGTCCTTCCCCGACAGAGGCAGGCTGCTTCCACTCCCGCTCCGGGCAGGGAGAATACACCCTCGCTCTTCTGCTTTCATCTCTCGCCAGCGTTGCATAAACCCGGGGCCGCTCCGAAAGGGCAGCGGCGGCGGCTCAGCAGCCTGTCCCCCTTCCTCGGCTCTGGCCCCAGGAGCAGCCCCGCGGAGGGCGGCGGCCACGGGACCGGAGGAGGCTCCGCGCCAAGGTGCTGTCCCGGGGAGCGCGTCCCGCTCCGTGTGCATTCCTCCTGCCGTCATTTATATAACGGGGAAAGACCTTACACAACCCGCAAACCCAGCGCTTGCCGGGAGTGCGGAGCTCGGCCGCTTGGTTTTGTGAGGGGCAGACGGGGCTGGGCGCAGGTGGGAGCCGCGGGAGAGGCAGCGAGCCGGGGCGAGGGAGTGCTGAGCCACCGCGGGCACCCCTTGGTCCTATGGTGGTGTTCGTGCCCACGGAGCTGGCTGCAGAGGGCTCCGTACAGGCCCTGCTCAGTCCCGGCCGCCCCAAGCGCGGCTGTTCCGGGTGCGGCCCGGTCCCGCACATCACCCGGCTGGGAGTGTGCCCGCGGGAGTCAGAGCTGGACGGGACGCTCGGTCCCTGCGCAATCAGCGCGGTTCGTGGCGGCTCCCCAGGGACCGTGCTCGCTGCCGAGACAAGCACCAGCACGCAGGGAGACGATGGCCAAGCGTGTTCCCCGTCCCCAGGCCGAACGGGAGGGCCGGCCCTTCCCGGCATCGCCCGGCGGCCAGGAACGGCTCCCGGGCTCTCTCCGCGATTTCTCTGCGAGTTTACATTCGGTGCAGTCTCTGTTTGTAAAATACAGAAAACGATCGTGAAAACATGTTACGGGCACGATGGCCACGGCCGCCCGGGAGCCGAATGAGAGCAGAGCCAGGCACAGGGAGCCCGGCAGACGGACAGGCCCTGGCCGGGCAGGGAGAGCGGCCGCACCGCCCTGCTGGCCCGCTTCTCTCCCAAACCCGCCTCTCTCTATGGACTCGAGCGGCCGCTGGTACCCGGGTGGAGACCACTCGGTAACTGGAATAGCCCCAGGGGCCGCACGTCCCTGACCGGTCCCGGCCTGCCGCCTCCTCTCCCTGCACCCGGCACGGTCAGCTATCTCCTCGCTCAAAGCTGGCGAGTCCCAGCCGCTCCCGGGCCTGTGCCAAGGGTGCTTCAGCCTTTGCTTCAGGACGAGCCACGGCACAGCCCAGGAAAGAACCCAGGGAGGCGCCTGTGGGCCTGTGCGGGAGTCCTAAGAGGTGCTCCCATCCTCCCTTCGTCCCGTGCCCACCTCGGGTGACAGTAGTTTTCATTTTGGCCTCAACATACCCCGGAGGAAAGTAGCGGGATTTGCAGTACCCATCTACTAAGGAACAAGCAGCCGAGGCCCTGAGCCGTCCGGTGCAAAGCTGCGATCCTCGGTGCGTGTGAGCGGTGCTACCTCTCCCCCCGGCTCCCATGGAGGGCCCCGGGCAGATCAGTGGTGCAGAGGAGAGCTCCGCTCCGGCAGAGCCACTGCTGGCAGCGGCGTGGGTCCCGGCCGCGTCTCGCTGGCATCCCCGCTTCGACCTTCGGCCTCCCGATACCTCGGTGTTCTTGCAGGGGCCAGCCTCTCTCTGTCCGGCGGCTCCCGGGACACTGCACGGCGGTGACCCCGCTTTCTGCACCCCTGTGCGCCTCTGTCCGCCTCTCGGAGCCCCTCTCAGCGCCCTCCCTGCCTGGGGAGCGGGGCCAGGGGCAGAGCAGGGCTCCGGAACGGCCCGGCGGGTTCCGCAGAGCCCCTCTGCCAGGGCCGTGCAGAGAGGCGAGCAGTCGCCACGTCTCTCGCTTGCCGTCTGTGGCAGGGCTGGAGGCTGCCACTTCCTGCCGTGCGGAGAAGCAGGCCCTGCCAGAACGGGACAATGCCGGACCCCTGGCTGCGGAGCGGAGTGCTCAACCCCGTTCCCAGATTCTAGCCCGGCAGCGATCACCGCATCCCCACTGCTGCCGCGGAACCGCAGGCCCGGCCCAGGCCGGAGTCCGAGCGGGACCCGCTGCGAGCCGGGCGGGCACCGGGCGGGGGCCTGGCCCATCCTCTCCGGACCCCGGGCCCGTCCAAGGGCCGCTGCCTACGGAGCCGAGCAGGGGTAGAAGGGACGCCCAGGCCCGGAGAGGAAGGAGAAACCCGCCTGCGGTTCCGGCTCCTCCGCCGGCCGGGCCCGCACGGGGCTCAGGGCCTGTCGCAGCGCGGCCGGGCCGGGCTCGGGGCGGCACAGGACCGCTCTTTTCCTTCCAGACCACGGCTCCGAGCACCGGGAAAGAAACGAAAGCGGAGCCGGGGTCCGGCACAGCCCCAGGCACTGCCGGGCCGGGCACACGGGTGGGGGCCGGCAGCTGCCCCGCAGCAGAGGCGCTCCCAGTCTCGCCCGCCCCGCACGCCCGCGGAACAAACGCAGCCGTCCCCGCACCTCTCGGCCGCTGCCGAGACAGCCCCGGCCCCCGGAGCTCTCCGCCGGTGCCCGGCGGATCCGATGGAGCGCCCAGCACGGTTCCCGCAGCCGAGCCGTGCGCCTCCCCGGGAGCGCTGCCCGCAGCCCCGAGGGGCCCCGCACGCAGCGTCCGCCCCACGCTCCACCGCCGCTTCCCGAGCCCGAGCGCGAAGGAGCGGAGTGAAATGAAACGATATGGAAAGAAGGAAAGGCGTTTTATTGGAGACTTTACAATGCTAGAAAGTACAACGAAAGTGCTAATTCATTCTAGAAAAGTTGGTCCCAAAATGGTACTATGCCACAGCATCTATCGGTTTACACAAACATTTACAAAATCGCTATGAACTGGCGCCTGTTTTAAAATCGCTATTTTTTTCACATTAATCTATGTAAAATTGAAGGATCAAAACCTTTTAAGAAAAAGGGTAAGCATTCAAAAGCAGAACCTATCGGAAAATCCATTTTGGGCCAGGTTTGGGGCAAAAAAACTTAAGATAGTTCAAACTTTCATTATTAATAATAATATGCACGGAAATATATCCCAATTTACAGGAAAGCGTCTCTCTTTTTTTTTTATAACATCAAAATATTTTTTTAGACCTGTATAAAATTACTTTCAAGACCTCGGAGGACATTGTCTCCTTTAAAAAATACATTTGCCGCTGCCGAAACGTTTCACGAGTGACCCTGGAGTGTTTTGTTTGTTGGTTTCTATTAACCAGCAATATCAGACATCTGCTGTAACAGCAGTCCTCACGTTAAGTACTATTTTAACGAAAAGCCACAGCTCGGAAGAAGCTCAGTGCTTTGCAGAGCGAGGAAGAAGACAGAGGGGATGAAGAGAAGGAGGAGGACGAGCACCGTGGGCACTCGGTAGTGTCTAGGCCCCGCCAGCCCAGCACCGCACGAGTGAAAATACCTCCGATGTTTACAAACTCCGCTTTACTTTCCCCATGGCTGAGCCCGAAAAGACTACGGCTGAATTACAAAGGAGCATAATTTTCAGCGCTGAACAGCCAATTTATAATTAGATACTCCCACCCCCCAAAAAAAAATCTGACAAAAACCCGAAACAAACAAACAAAAAAAACCCCTAAAGCAAACAAACCCAAACCGAAAAACCCCATCAAACCCAACAATTCACAAACACGCACACGAGCAGAGAAAGTCCCGGTGAATCCCCGCTCGCCCGGAGACAAGCGGCCCGGCCGCCGCTGCCGGCGCAGCCCCGCGGGGAACCCCCACACTTACACTGCCTTCTTCTCGTGGAGGAACGGCTCCTACACTGACACTACACTCGGGGCAAGGCTGCTATTTCCCCACTGCGAGAGTTTGGGCACAGAAAGAGGGAAGTCCGTGGCTAGAGACGAGGAGGTGACACGCGGAGCGCAGGGGAACGCGGCGGGGTAGGAGAGGGGCAGCGGGGCCGGTGCATTTCTGTGACGGCGGCTGGCCGGATCCTCCCTAGATGTCTATGCGGGAGTGCAGAGCGCTGTGTTTGCTGTCGTGCTCCCAGTAAGAACAGTGCATCATGGACAGCTCGGCGGGCTGGCGGGCGCAGGCAAACTGGAGGCCGGCTCCGTTTGCCGCCGGGGCAGCGGGCGGCGCGGGGCTGGCCGGGCTGAGCTGCTGGGGGTGGTGGGCGTGAGGGTGGTGGTGGTGGTGGTGGCCCATGCCATTGTAGGAGTTCACCATGCTGGGCAGCGCCATGCTCTGCACCCGCGAGTAGGGGCTGTAGGACGCCGGGCCCGAGAGTCCTTTCACATTGACGGGGCTGACATTCCCACCAGACATCTGGCAGGACGTGTAGGGCATGGGCGCGGGGGGCTGCGCCAGCGGCCACGAGTTGTTCATGAAGGTGGACTGCAAATACTTGGGCGGGGACAGGTAGCCGTAGCTGTCGGGGCCGAAGAGAGTCTTGCCAGGCTGGAAGTGGGTCGGAGGCGGCCGGAAAGGCCGTTTCATCCTTCGTCTCCTGCGGTAGTTGCCCTTCTCGAACATGTCCTCGCAGGCGGGGTCCAGGGTCCAGTAGTTGCCCTTGCGCTCGCCGCCACCCTCCCGGGGCACCTTGATGAAGCACTCGTTGAGGCTGAGGTTGTGGCGGATGCTGTTTTGCCAGCCTTTCTTGTTCTTCTCGTAGAAAGGGAACTTGCTGATGATGTACTGGTAGATCCCGGACAGCGTGAGCCTCTTCTCCGCGCTCTCCCGAATGGCCATGGCGATCAGGGCCACGTAGGAGTAGGGGGGCTTCTGCGAGGGGTCCGGCTTCTCGGGGCTCTTGTCGGAGCTCAGCTCCTCCTTGCCCCGATCTGGCTCCTTGCTGCCGCTGGTGTCATGAGCCAGCAGCGCCACCGTGTCCTCCTCGCCGTCCGGGTAGCTGCTCATCATGGTGCCCCGCACCCGCCGCCCGGGGCGCCCAGCGCTGCGCGGAGCGGAGCGCTGCCCGCTGCGCCGAGCCCGCCGCTGCCGGCCGTGCCGCTCCGCGCTCGCCGGGACCGGGCCGGGGATGAAGTCGAAGCCGGAGCCGGGACCTGGACGGAGATCGGGAGACGCCTCTCGCGGCGCCGCTGGTCCGCGCAGCGCGGCGTGCGGCGTCGTCCCTGCCCCCGCGGGCTCCGCTCCCCTCTGCCGCGGCGGCCGGGCTCTTTTCTGATTTGTATGGGCCCGGCCGAGTTCCGCTTTCGTCAGGAGCCCGCTCCCCTATCGCCGCCGAGCCGCTGGGCACGGCCGAGTTCACCCTGCAGTCACGGCGCCGCGCTCAGCCCCGCGCACACGCGGCCCGACGTGGCCCCGCGGAGCGGAGCGGATCCGCCCCGGCTCGGCCGCGCCGCCGGGGGCGGGGGCAGACAGGGGGCGGCGTCCGGGGTCGCTGGGCGAGACTCCGCACCCACCCCGGAGCCCGCCGGGGCCCGCGGCGCCCGCAGCCCTCCCGCCCGGCGCGGGGTCGCGCTGGCGGCGGTGGGTGCGAAGGGGTGTGCCCGCGGCGCTCGCCCTGCCGCGGCCGCTTGTCACACGTCCAGCCGCACACGCGGACGCGTTTATGTGTCTTGGCCGCGGGCCCCGCCAACCGATCGCGCCGGGGGAGCGCAAGGAGGCTCTCGCCGCTCCCTGCGAGTCGATTCTTGCAGCTCGTATTTGCAGGAGGCAGAAAGCGAAAGGTGTCGGGTCGCCCCTTCTCCCTCCCAGCAGGGTACACGCAGGCCCCCAGCGGGGCAGCGGGGCTGACAGCCGCCTCGAGAGCCGGGGCAGGGTGGCGAGACGGGGGATGTCACACTGGGCAGCTTTCCTGCTACTTCCCCTGCAGGGCTTCAGCTTATTTCGCACGGTTCCTGGAGTAGCGTATGTGGCAGCGACATTCCCCTCTCCTTTCCCTTTCCTGCCTTCAGGCAGAGCCTCCCCGAGCAGCAGACAGGCAGTGACAGCTGGCCCGAGCACAAGTGATGTTGCGCTGTAACAAACCAGTGCTTCGGTGCTGCTCAGCCCCGGCTACAGCAGCGACACTTCGCACTGGTTTCTGTCGGACTCTGCGGTCCTGTCCCGGGAGCGGGGCGGATCGGCCCCGTTTGACCCCCTGGTCTTT
Source organism: Luscinia megarhynchos (assembly GCA_034336665.1). Lineage (NCBI taxonomy): Eukaryota > Metazoa > Chordata > Aves > Passeriformes > Muscicapidae > Luscinia > Luscinia megarhynchos. The sequence goes on along the minus strand of CM067572.1, from coordinate 19,621,467 downwards.
CCTCCGGACAAGACTCTGCGAGAGCAGAGGGACAGAACTCTGCTCGGCCCCGGAGCTCCACAAGACCCGGGCCGGGCTCAAGCATACCTCGCCTGCCCAACGCGGCCATGGGAGCAGCCGCGTGCTCACCTCGGCGCCCGCAGCTCTGCCCGCCCGCAGTTCCTGGTCCTCAGACTCACTCCTGCCTTTCTTGCGCGTGAACCGTCTATCGCGATGTGCCCTGTCCCGACGATTTCAAGTGCGACAACAATTTTCGTAACCAAGCGTGAGCGCGGGGGTCTGGCAGCTCCCGAACGTGCATGCCCGGGGCAGACGGCCTCTCCCATCGGGGCGCCCAGGGCTTCCGTGGCCCATGAGCATATTTCTACTTCCTCTGCCCGGCCACGGGTCCCTGTTCCCCTACCCGGGACAGACTAATTGCGGGTGAAGGCAGTCGAAGACGTAGAAACGTATTTTAACTGAGAAATAAATTAGGTCTTCGAGGAACTATTAGATTTACACACACACACACACACATATATATATAAAATTGCATATTTTTATATGTCTCAGTTAGAACAAGTTTTTACATCTTCTCCTAGAACCATGTAACCAATCCCTTACCTCCCGTCGGTGGAGGAACGTGTGCCCCAAAACCCGGGCTGTGATTTCGGTCACAGAAAGGAGGCCCGTCTATTTCCGCACCCAGGTGCGGAGCAGCGCACGCCGCCCCCGGGCACCCTCCCAACGCGCACAAACGAGACGGGAAGGGATGAACCCACAGGAGAGAATCTCTGCAGAGTTCCCCTAGTCGGGCAGCCACCGGCGGCTCTCTCCGCGCAGGGCGGCGCAGCAGCCGGAGCCAGCTGTGCCCGCGGTCGGGGCCGGAGCTGCCGGAGCTGCCGGAGCTGCCGAGCTCCCCAGGGCCGGGGAGAGCTCTTTTCTGCCGGCCACCCATGCTGCTGCCTGCGCTTCCCTCGCAGGCATTTCGGCGGCGAGGCTGGTGCAGGTGTAGCAGCACTGCCGCGTGTGTCATCACCTCGGCCAAATGGCACATTCTTCCCTTCTCACTCCTAAGCCTGGAGCGTAGCTCCTTGGCAGGGCTCGCTCGCTCCCTCGCAAACGACATTTGACATCAGAGGGTCTTGTTTGGGTTTTTTTTGACAGCCCCAACAAGGGGGATTTCGGATGAACATCAGGGCAGAAGCTTAGCCCGGCGCTGGGAGCGGCGGTCAGGCCGAGCGGCAAAGGTGAGCGCACAGCCCCGTGTGCGGCTGCTTGAACGTTTGACACGAGGGCAGGCAGGGGCTGCCGGGCTCTCCCCTCTCCTAATTAAGCCCTTTTTGGGACATGAAACAATTACCTGAAAGCGCAGGAACACGCCCCTGGCAGCTGCAAGCTGTAGCTGCGCTTAAGCGGAGAGCTGAGGGGCTTATTGGCACCCACAGAAATGCCGCAGCGAAGGAAATGCAAGTACCGGGGACGGACAGAGAGCAGAGGAGCGCGGAGAGCCCTTTCGGGAGAAGGAGCGGGGATCCCGGCACGGACCCGGGGAGCGGCCCCATCCGCCGGTGCCCCCGGCTGAGCCCACGCCCCTCCCGCCGCCGCTCCGGGGCAGGGCAGCAGCCGGACAAACCCGGCAGGGCGAGGGCAGAAGGAGCCAGCGGAGCCGCTCCCGGCCCGGTCCTGCAGCCGCTCGCCAGGGGAGGGGAAGCAGGAGGGGAATTAGCAATGGAGGGGGCTCACACCGCCGTGCCCGTGTCCCGGCCTGCTGCGGCGGGGAAAGGGCTCTCGCTTTCTGCACACGAGGGCAGAACAGCCCCGGCCAACAGCCCGGCCTCGGAGCAGGGAAGCCGGGAGGGAGGCGGGCAGAGCGGACTCAACTCCGGCTGCGCAATCCCGTTTAGAGAGGCGACCCGAGAGAGGCCGCAAACTGGGGCTTCACCGCTACAGAGCCGGACCGGGTTCCCCTTCCCGAGCAGAGCACGAGAGCCCCCGCCGCGGCCCCGGTACGATATTCCCGGCGCGATATTCCCGGCGCGATATTCCCGGCGCGCAACGCTCAGCCCGTGCGCGGCTGGCAGAGCCGAGCGCAGAGGGCACGGCGATCGGCGGGATGCCCGCCGCGGGGACAGGGGGACACGGGGCACGGTGCCACCCCCACGTCTGGCTCCCGCAGCCCGGAAGAGCATTCCCGAGAAAGCCGTGCCTTCTTCAGCTGAAGCGCTGATAAGGCTCGAGTAGTGCGAGTGGTTTGGGTTTTCTTTTCTACTTACCCTCTTCAGGCAGGAGAACCTGAAGGTCTGATGTTGGTTTGCTTGAAATTGCGGCAGCCTTCCACTCCCAAGGCTTTTTTTTTCATTTTCTCTTGTGGAGAAAACGTATCTCCAGCGGGGAGAGCCGGTCTGCCCCTGGCTCGAAGACCCCGCTCCCGTTCGGCCAGCGCAGCTCGGTGCCGGCAGGCACCGGGGCCGGGCTCTCGCCTCCCGCACCGACACCCGGACGGGGACAGGCGGCACAGCCCCACTCAGTCCTGCAGCTCCTGCTCCGTTCTGCTGCCCCGCCGCGCCCCGGCTCCCGGAGCGGACGTACACACGGCTGGTCGTGCCCCGTAGGACGGGCACACCTTTCGGGACTACCTAGCGCCGGCACACTGGGGCCGTACCGCCATCACCCGCACTCATTCGGTTCACGTAGTGACCACACGGATGAAAAAGCGGCTCCAGGCGCTCCCCGTTCTGAGCCCCGCTCCCTTGAGGAGCGGGATCCCCGGGGCTCCGGGAGCGGGGCGGGCCGGGCGCTCTCGTTCCCCGCTCCGTCCCCACAGCAGCTCTCCTTCCCCCGGCACTGCCCGCAATGCGGCCAGGACAAGGCAATCACCATGCTGCCGTTTAACTACTCCTAGTTAATTTCCCTTTTTTTTTTTGTACTACTGGTCTTTAGGATCGTGGTGTATTTTTCCTCCAAGCAAGCCTAGAAAAAGTAAGGTACGTGTTAAGAGCGGCATGCGCGTGTCTGTCTCGCATCACGCCGCTCACGAGAGCTAACGAAATGTGCTGCGGGAAATAAAATAATCTGGCCTCAATGAAAATTCATCAGATTTAATCGATTAAAATGCCGCGACCGCGGCATTTTCCTGCGGTGCCTCGGGTGGAGGCAGCGGAGGTGCCCGGGGACGCTGCCGCTCTGGTGCCCGCAGGCAGCTCTGACCGGACTGGACCGGGCAGGGCCACGGCCACAGCAGCACCGTTTCCGGTTCCTGAGCCCATTTCGCTCCCTTTCTAAATGACAGCTAGAGGCAAGCTCGAACCTGGAGGTGCTTTTATCGGCACGGCACCGAGTACCAGGAATAAAACCTTTGCAGCCCCATCGCAACCATTATGTGAGACAAAACTGTGTGTGTGTCACTGCCTTTAGACCCTAAACTCTGGCTTGGAAAAGCTTGCATTTTCAAAACCTCACTTGGCCTGCAAATCACCTCGCTCATCTAAGGATACTACAAACACACACAATTCCCCTTTCCCCTCTGCTCAGGATTCTCAGCAGCACAGTCCCCAACATTTCATAAACTTTCTTTAATTACATTACTCAGCGTGTGACGCCAGAACAAGGAAACATTCACCTGGAAAGTATCTTCTTCTGCATGAATGAGTCTCATTGTCAAAACCTTGAACATATATAGGTGCCTATATGTTTTGCAGTGGAGAATTTAGTTTCTCATTTATACAGTACAGCTAAAAATTTTGGTAGCTTCAGGCTTGTTTTTACAAGCTCCCAGCTGTACAAGGATTTCTGTTTTTACAGGAAAAACTAAGCAATCCATAGACAATGATGGCTGTACATTCATAATGTGAGCTTCATGAGCAACTTTATTATGATCTGGACTGAAATCACATTGAATAAAAGCCCATCTAACAGAGCCTGAGGGGAAGAGTCACAAATGGGCTCAATTCTCTACCAAATCCAACAGGAGTGAAAGGTTTTAGGATCTGGAGAGTAGATTTCCCCCCTCAGCTGGTACTCTGAAGATATTTTCATGATGCCATTAAATTTTGAGCCTATTCCTGTTGCCTTGATATCAAATAAATCCACCTCAAGAGAAAAGACAGCCCCAGCCCTTTCCCCTCAACTATTCCTGCTTCCCATCTCTCCTCTTCTCTGCTTTTCTTGTGTAGCCTGAGCCCGAGTCTTCACTACAGTATATTTGCTTATGCTTAGAGAACAGGCCTGGAGGAAAACAAACTCTGGATTTCACCCCACCGTTTGGTAGTTCCTTTCTTTTATCTGAAAACACAGCCTGATCCAGGGAAGGTTCTTGAATTCACATAACCGGTTACATGATGAAATGCAAACAGTTTCCTCTGGTATTAAATGGCAGCCCGCAGCAGAGTTCAGGTTGGCTGTTATGGATTCACCAGTTAGGGCTCTGCAGGATAATCCTTTGTTGCTGCCATCCTGCAGTTCATGGCCTACAGCAACGCTGCCGAATGCTGCAAATAAAAACAAACAAGGCAGCCTCTGCTTTTTAGACAGAGTAGAAATTAAGTCTTTTTAGGAAGGTCGAAGCAAAGATCGTTTGTATCAGTCTGACAGCCTCAAAAGCAAGCTGCTCTTTCTATCACTTCAAAATTGGTGCTTATTTTTCTACAAACCATGTGGAAGAGGAAAGGAAAAGAGGGATAAAAACCCCAAACCATACAAGTCCACTCATGTCCAGATCACACTGAAGTTGCAAATTAATAATATTGTACAACTAAATTAGAACCAAAGCAGGCTTCTCTCGTTGTTGCTGCAGAGATTCACGGCTTAACAGATAATTTTTAGGTAATAAAAAAATTCTGTGGGCTTGTTTAGACCATTTGAAAATTGCTTAGTTAAATATTGAGGCAAGGAAAATTACACAAATTTCAGATTTTTTGGAAAAAAAGACACTTCAGGAAAAATTCTTCCAACAAACCTACAGACAACAACGAAAATTTGTTTTCTATTACTTCTTCGAGAATGTGGGTTCCAAACTATAGCCATGATGAATTTGTATAATCTCTCTGAATTTTTTTAATGTACCCAAATCTGTTTTCATAAAGGGTCTGTTACTGCATTGAAGCAACAGTGTTTGAAAAAGTCACTCTGGTTAGAAGCTGAAATGACTGAATTTAGGAGACAAAGATCCACCAGCACAGAATAACAGTGTAGCTGGATTGTTAGTGATGGGGAAAAGAGCAAGTCCTCACCTGATACAGCTTTGCTGACAAAGGCCCTTTTAGGGAGAGTCGTGCTGACAGAGCTGTTTCAGCCTGGAGAGCCTGCACCGCAGGCTTGGGGCTGAAGTAAGCTCTGCCATTGGGCTGCTGCTTAGCTGTGTCCATACTGGAAGCACTTTGTTGCAGGAGTTTTTGGGGATACTCCTGCTCGGTCTGGTGCTGGAGGCTCCCAGTCTGGCCAGCTGGGGACATGCTTGCACATGTTTGCAGCTGGGCTGATTTCAGTTTGAGCGAGCAGCTAGCGCTGACTCACCCAGACTACTGAATTTGGGCAGCGGTCTGTGGACTGAGAATTCAGGTTTTGTCTTTAGCAGCTCCTTGAGAATTTGTGCGAGGCATGGTCAGTGCTCTCTGTCCAGTCTCTGTAGGCTCCTGCAGAGGAAGTGCTGCCCTGGGAAAAAGCCAGCCAGACACAGCCATGTGCTCTAAAATCCATGCGTGTGCTCAAACTGTGCCATCTGCATTATGATGGAGTAAGTCATGCTCCTCTTCCATTTCTGAGCAATGCAGAAGTAGTTCAACTTGGTTAAAGCTAAGCCATCATGTCCCAAGGTCTTCCAGAACTTGCAGAAGGGGCTGTATCAGCCAGGAACAGGGTGCTTTTGTTTTAAACAGTGTGTCCACATCTGGAATGTGTGGATATATTACCTACCTAAACAATTTGTGAGTAACTCTCTGTACACCAGCTTCTCCTCATCTGCTTGCTGAACAGAAGCCCTGGCTGCAGCACCCAGGGAACGCCCTGCCAGATCCAGAGGGCAGGGTTATGGTTAGGGAGGGCTGCCACGCCCTGCAAAGTGCACCTTCCTCCTCTTAAAAATCTGAAGGGTTCAGGTGGAGTACATGGCATGAACTGCACCTGTAAATCCCTCCGTTTTCCCAAGCTCTCCAGTCAGAGTGGTGCACTTGACAAACCATTCCCTCCTAATCTAGCTGTGCCTCTCCCAAATACATGCTGCACTTTAAAACAATTAGAAGTACAAGTTTGTTTCCTTTTAAATAGCAACTACTGTGCTTTTACAATTATAAGATTGCAAGACAAATAACTAGGTTTGATCTGAGAACAAATCTGTTTTGTTAGATCAAGCCACATGCCATCTCTAGAGAATCAAGTTAAAAGTGGTTGTGATGGAAGTAATTCTCTTCTTTCTGGAGGAAACCTCAGATCACATAGTCTCTCCCCAAAATTTGAGTGCATAGCCTGAAAGCACACACCCACTGGAGATAGAGGTGGTGGCTCCAGTGGAAGGAGGATTTGACCTTCAGACACCTCTTAGGTCCCTGCATTGGCCCATGCAACCAGAGGGCTTGGAAGAACAATGCAAACCAAAAAGACTAAATTTCCCTTCATGGCAAGAATAGAAACTTTGAAGAAGCTAAATATTTCAGTTTAAGCTTGGCCACATAAGTTCTGATTGATTCTTGTCTGTGTAATCACCCCAAGGTCTTTTAGTTTATCTCTGTTTCGTTCCAACCTTCTGAGTGTGCAAACCTGAACTGGGAATCTACCAAACATGGGAATTTGCATGACATTTCCAGCTCGTCCTGCTTTTGACCTGGCCAGAAACAGCAGATCAGAGTTGCTCGCTGTTTTCCAGCATTTCTCCTCTTGGTCACGATGAGAGCAAGGAAATGCAGAGCAGACCAAACAAAAAAAAATTAACCAGACTTTCTTCGACTCCCAGAAGGGACTTGGTTCAAATCCAGTTGAAATGTAGATGAAAGTTCAGCCTGCTCATTTTATTACAATTTGTTTACTTACATATAATTTAATTTCAATTTGTTTTTGTTTTTTTAATCCAGTTTGTAGCTATCCCTTGCAACAAATAGAAGAGAGACCCATTATGAGAATAGCTGTCAGGAGAAGTTAAGCCCTGTATTAGTCTTCATCTGCCTGGTGCCATAGGTGCATCATACAAAGCATGAAAGTATATTATTGCACAGAAAAGAATGTGCTGCATGGTTGAATATTGTATTGAGCCTGTTCTATTTGATGGCTTCATGTGGGACTGAACTCTGGTGCTGCCACTGAATATGAATTCATGTCAAACTAAATGCATGTAAATGCATTCCACCAGATATTGGGAATAACTGTTCAAAAAATTAAAATTTATTATTCTCCCTTGGTTAATTTTTAATGGGCAGGGCACAGCACTTGGATGCTTTAAAACTCTGATTTTAGCTGACTTAAATCCATGGCAGAGGAAATGAAGAGGTTTCATTTTCAGAAGGTTTTTGCCTTGAGTGGTGTGCCAGCTTTTAGTGCTTTTTGTATCTCTGCAGCTTTCCAGAGAGGGTTCTGGAGATGTGCAGTGTGTACTAATGGTCAAATGCATGGCTCACACTCCAGTAAGGAGAGGTGGGCTCAGCTCCACCTCATGGGGTAATTAATCACCAGTTACCACTCTTCTTATAGTTATATTATGACTGGAATATTAGAGCGTTTAAGCAGCTTGTCACCCACCTTTTGGGCAACTCAAGTGTTTCACAAACAGCATCATTGCTAAAAGGTATAAAACAAAGCTTTACTTGCTACTGGATCCTCCATTAGTCATTTCATGCCACATTTTTGTTCATGTGGTTTCTCACAAATTAGGTAACACACAGAATCTTTAAACGTGTCTGAGAACTCATGCCTTAAATCTTGACCGTGATTGCTGATGTCAGACACTTCACTTTGAAAATATGATGGGGCTTGACAATCAGAAACATTAAAAACAATGAATGAAGGACACTTCAGCACAGGTTTTCAAGGGAGACAAAAAAAAACCATCCCCAAACCCCCCAAAAAAGAACAAAAAACCCAAAACAAACAAACAAACAAACACCCCAAAACCTTAAAACACCACCCTAAAAAGAAAGAGGGAGGCAGCAGTCATTTAAATGCTACAAGCCCTGAGGAAATGTTCCTGAGCGGCACCCCAGGAGCAGGCTCTGCACTGACCTGTAACCCCGATATAAGGCTGTAAAGAGCTGAATCTCTTTTCCTGATTGTGGGGTGACTGCAAAGGGATAGAAATGCTAGGGCTTTTAAACAGGCTTTCAGAATAATGCTAGAGCTATATTTTGGTTCTGTTGAAGTGAAAAGGAATTTCCCTCTTGATCTCGAGGGGAGCAAGATTTCCCCTACTGTTTAAAACTCCTCATAATGAAAAGGTACTTTTCTGTTTCAGTTCTTGCTGTTGGTGAGGTGTTAATCCAGCACTGTCATGTCCTTTCAGCTATTTTGCACATTTGCTGGGAATGAAGAAAAGGAGAAACTACAGTTTATGACCCATTTAAAGCCTAGTTTTTCTAGCAAAACATACATTTAGAAACCAAAATTTTACAGCCACTTCTGGGATAGAAAATGGGAAAAAAAGCACCATCTCTCCTTTCTTGCTCAAGTGTCTATGCATAAAGTCTTGCCTGCCTCAGAGACTTATTCCCTTAAAAATACCTATATGGAGGGGACTACTGTGGGGGATAACCCCATAGCTCATGGATTCACGAAGCTGGTGTAATTATATATTTTGAAAAACCATTTGTGAGGAGGTTCCCTCGTTTTCAGAGAGACTATTAGATTTTCCTGAAACCAGCGAAAAACTTTTTTTTAAAGAAAAAAGAAGTGTGGTTTTATAAACTATTATTTTCTGCTGAATAATATATCAAAAAAATCTCAGCCTGGCTTCAGTTTTTCATTAGAAATACTATCAATTTTTGGCAAAAATCAAAACTGCCTAACTATTCCTTTGGGCCCAGGTCAGTTTCTTGTTTAAAATGGTAAATTGATAAAAGATTTCTGGTTAGTACTGCACTGGGTCTCTGAAAGGTCCAGCTGAAATGTACCTGGGGCAGAAGCTGGGGCTAGGAGCTGGGTTTAAGTGAGGCAGAGGAGGTTTGGTGGTCCCACACTGCCAGGACCTCTACTTCTTCACACCCCTGCCAGAAACCAACCTCCACTGAAAATGTTTCAGGAAGCTTTCAATCAGCAGCAGGTTTTGCTGCTATTGAACAGAGAGAGTATTTTCAGAGGTTGGTTTAGTGTTTTAGAAGTGATGCTGCTGTGCAGCAGCTCCTGCTTGGTACCTACAGTTATTTATTCACAGAATTTGTGAGTGTAAATGATCGGGTGCTCACGGTGCAGGTAGTGGTGTCATTCAGCTGTACTGCTTCCTCTCCATCTCAGTGTGTCCGAAAAGTGCCACAAAAGCCATTTATCAAGATCATATGCCAGCCACATGATGGTCACCACATCACCACAACCCTGATTAGAAAGAAAAGAAAGGAAAAATGGAGCTAATGCAGTTTTTTCTAAATGGTGATAACTATAGCGCATCAATAGAATTGCTGTTTGTATGACGGAAATCAGCTCACTTTGTGCATGTCCTCCATAAAGCAATTGTAATAGAAGATTCTTAAGGACAGGGGGTGTGTTCCCTCTTACCCCCTCGAATCCATAATAAGCCACTGGTTCTCCCACCCTCCTTCCCATTTCTTTCAAATTTGATTTCTCCAGCTCTGTTCTGCCTGGGTTGCAAGGCCTATTTCAGTTCTTTAGTGGCTGTCTGTGTAAGTCAAACACACAGCAGATGTCAGTGCATTACAAAACTTGGTCTGAGAATAAAAAGAAAGTTACAAATGAGAAAGTTAAAAGGGAAAGCAAAAATGCAGGGAACTGCAGAGCTCTGGGGCCGTGGAGGAGATCACCCCTCTGTGCCTGACACATCTCTTTTACCACTAACACTGGCAGCATTACTGCAATTTCCCAGCCTCTCCTGCTGAACGCTTCTGAAGCTCTTAAATCTCTCAGCCACTTAGTTCCTGGGAACTACAGCACAAGCTTCCTATCTGCTTTGGGAAAGTGACACCTGGGTATTCCTTCCCCTTTTGCACAGTTCAGTCCTTGGAAGTGCAGCAGAGAGTGGAACAAACTGGAAGCATCTCTGCTGCTTGCTGCTCGCTGCTCCTGGAACCAGAGATCCTCTCCCTGCTTTAGGAGAGCCATCCCTAAACCAAATATTTCCCTGGCTGGGGTGTCACGACTGAGCAGACCCTAAAGCAGACCTCAGTCCTCCCAGTGCTGCTGGAGCTGAGAAATCCAGTAACAAAAGAGAGATCCAATTAAAGGCTCCCTTGTTTCCCCCAGAAACCAGAGCGCCCTGGAAAAACAAACAGCAGCTTCTCTGGCCCGCAGAGAGAGCTGCAGGGGTGTGCAGGGACCCCTGGGCATAAGGAATTGTCAGGAAGCCCAGCACACAGCCCTCAGCCAGGGGCTTCCTCACTTTGTGCAGGCAGTTCCCTGCAGGACACGGAGCATTGTGTGGCCACGGAGAGCCCAGCTCCAGCAGCAGCTCACATCCAGGAAACTGCTCAGGGCTTTGTGTTCTTGGAGAAGCGAAGCAGAGTGTTTATCTTTCTTATCTCACATAGGAAACCTATGGGAAATGCCATGCACCTTTCTCCTGTCATATAATTATAATGCATTACACGAAGCGAAATCTTTTGGAAAATCAGCAGGGCTAATGAGAAGACAATCCCTTATAGAGGGCACCTTTCTTTCCAAATTATCCAGGGCTTATGTGAGTAGCCATGGGTATAAAAACAAAAGATGAGCTAAATGTTTATGTCAGGAAAACACAACTCTCCCGAAGTGTCTCATGGCATTAGGAGAGTAATTGTTACACAAGACAAATCTCTTTTCCCCAAATAACAAACCTAGGCCAGATTTTTTTCAGACTTCAAAGAAAGAACACAGTAGGGCCTTTCCACTGCCAAATGGCTAAGTGGAATTGTGATTTTGCCATTAAATACTTGGTATCAATTCAAGAGGACTTTTTTTTTTTTTTCTTTTTTTTAAACAGTGATGCTATTGCATGCTATACTGGAAAAGGATAAATTAGAATTTCAAAGGCTGTAAGTGGTCACTAGACAAGGAACTGTGCACACAAGGCTGCTGCACCACAATGCACAGTTTGCAGCCTCTACAATCCCAAACCCTGCTAGGATATATTCTATACCATAGTAAGGTCAACAAAGATTACACTGAACCAGCATCTAATGCTTTCTATTCTGCCAACAGAATTTTCCCTTGGAGGTTACTACGAAGCTCGCAATATTCCTCTAAGTCCCACTGCTTTAGATTTAAAAAAGCCTCTGAAGTAGTTGAGGAGGTTGACATGAAAAACATCTCTGTGGAACTTTCATTTTCTGAGGGAAATGCTCAATGAAAATTTGATGAAGACGACACTGAGACTATGTGAGGGGTTGGTAACAAGCCCAGGTCTCCAACAACACATTTTCTGCAAAAACTTTAGATTTTGAGGAGTAGTTACCAGATCTAGATAGGAAAGAAATTCCTTCAGAGGAGAGTAATATCTTCACTGGTTTCCATTTCTGCACCATGTATTTCTCAGAGCTGCCTAAAGACACACACTCAGGAAATCATACTGAATTAGTGTTTAAAGTGGATTAATTAATTGGCCTCAGCCCCCAACTTATTCACAACTGAGAGCTTTTGGGTTAACTAACTTAAAAGCTGTTTAGAACACTCAAATTCTGAAAGGAATTTCTACACAGGATTTTAGTCCTGCTAAAGTAATTTGTTTTTAAATTCACATCTTCACTTAATTTGTCTAGGTTTCTTCAAGCCTTCCTATGTACATGGATGCTACGGCAACACAGAAAAAAGGAGTTTGGATAAACAAATTTGTCATTTTTAAAGTAAACAAAGAAAATGCTTAATCTCAGCAAATGTTCCAGGATCATTTCATGAGGGTTCTATGAGCAGCCTCTGACAATGTGCTGCTTTTTGAAGCAAATGTCAGTACAGCAGCAATAAATTTCTGCCATCAGTGTTCTCTGAAGGTTTTTGGCCCCCAGTTTGACACCTGAAACTGTTTGCAGGCATTCCAGGCTTTTCAGTAGTTTAAGTGAAACTGAATGATGTCACCCAAAGAAAAAAGGTAATAATAAAATAATAAAAGATAAAAATAATGAGGATGAAGTAACGCAGCTCATGTGGGGGCAAGGGGAGCCCAGCCCTGGTGCTCTCTTCATAGGGACCATCACATGGACATTTCTTCCTGGCTGTCTGCAACCAGTTTTACAGGAAAACAGCCTTGTTGGTATGGATCCTTCAGCAGGTACTGAAGTGTACTAAATTCGCTGTTATTGGCCAGTTTTGGTGTGGTTGAAATTTTTATTTTCTAGAAAAATGCATCTCTTCTTCTCTCATTTGCTTAAAAATAAATGATTTGTGTTGATTAAGGTCCACACCTGTCAGCTGGCTTCAAGTTTAGGCAGTTTGTAATCACTCATCCTGACAGGAGCAGCCTCAAGATGTGATTTTATCTTTATATTCCTTTCTGTGGAGCTGTTACCCATGTCTAGAGAAAACCATCTAGAGAAAACCACAGTGTAGGTGTGGCTCCCTAACCAAGCTCCTTTCCCACTTCCCCATACAGAGTGAAGATGCAGTGCTCTTCATTTGCTGTCACTGCTGGCCTGAGTGCTGTGGAACATCCTTCCTCTGGCACATCTGGCCATAACCTGATCAAAAATAGGATTTAGCCCCCTACTCCCGCTGGAAAAAAAACCTCCTCAAAAAGATGCACAATTTTTCTGTGAGTTTCTAACTTCATTGTTTATTACTTTTTGATGGTTAAAAGAGGAGATAATCCAGATTTACATTCTCTGGGAAAAGGCAGCCGGCCCATTAGTGATACCCTGCTGCCAATGCATTCCACTGCATTTACAGAAAAACTCAGGGAGTTGAAAAAGAACTGCCATGCTATTATTAGGTTTCCTCTACATATTAGGATTCATCTGCCTATTCCTCATTTGAGAACAGGGTTATACATGGACACCCCAGCATTGGAATAAATAATGGCACCAGGAAAGGTTTGTCCCAGAGCCTGCACCTAAGTTAGAAGTGTTGTAGTTACTACAGAGTTTAGTACTTGATGGAGAAATTTGGCACCTTTAACTGGCTGTGTTTTCCAGCTGGACAAGCTTTTTTAGAAGGAACATAAGCAGAACTAGAAGCCAGAAGAAAAGATGTGCCATATTTCCTGGGTATTCAGTACTCTACAGAAAGATTTCACTGGAGCCTTTAAAGCAGTATTAGGACAAACAAATAGAAAATGAGAGTTTCTGTGGGATAAACATCAATATAATATATTTTTTAATCTCAAATAAATTTAAGCTGATCCAAAAGCTTTTTAAAACACAACAGAAATTAATTGTTGATTATGTCATAACTAAAAGAGTATTTGCTGAATTTTCGTGCTATGTATACAACCTGAGATGAGGAATATGGAAAATAGAAGCAGTGAACTTCTTTGTTGCCAGCTGTACTCCTACCCAAACCAGGAATTCATTACAAACCTGTGTTCGGTGGGAGGCAAAATGTGTGAGTGGAAGCAAGCAAATTTTCCTATTTGAGTCAGACTCAGAGCACAGCAGAGAAAAGAAAAGAGGGGAAAAGACTGGAGAAACTCTGTAATCCCAAACCATGAGAGCAGCTTTGTGACCTCTCTCTTAGGATGGATTGCAGCTGTGTCACACACACAGATCTCTGTGCAGTGGGTTTCGAGCTGTGTCACACAATGATCTGAGTGTATTGGGTTTGCACTTGTGTCACACACACAGATGTCTGTGTAGTGGGTTTGGAGCTCTGTCACACACACAGATCTCTGTGAAGGGGATGTGGAGATGTGTCACACACTGATCTGTGTGTTGTGGGTTTGGAGCTGAGTCACACACACAGATTGGTGTGCAGTGGGTTTGAAACTGTCACACACACAGACTTTTGTGCGGTGGGTTTGAAGGTGTGTCACACACACAGAGCTGTGTGCAGGGGGTTTGGAGCTGTGTCACACCCACACATGTGTGTACAGGGGGCTTGGAGCGGTGTCACACACACAGACCTCTGTGCAGTGACTTAGGAGCTGTGTCACACAGACAGATTACTGTGCAGTGAGTTTGGAGCACTGTCACACACACAGATCTGTGTGCAGTGGGTTTGGAGCTGTGTCACACAGACCAATATCTGTGCAATGGGTTTGAAGGTGTGTCACACACACAGATCTCTGTGCAGTGGGTTTGGAGTTGTGTCACACACAGAGATATGTGAGCAGGGGGTTTGGAGCTGTGTCACACAAACCAATCTCTGTGCAGTGGGTATGGAGATGTGTCACATATAGATCTCTGTGCAGGGGGTTTGGAGCTGTGTAACACACAGAGATGTCTGTGCAGTGGGTTTGGAGCTGTGTCATACACACCGATATCTGTGCAATGGGTTTGAAGGTGTGTCACACACAGATCTCTGTGCAAAGGGTTTGGAGCTGTGTCACACACGCAGATCTGTGTGCAGGGGGTTTAGAGATGTGTCACACACACAGACCTCTGTGCAGGGGCTTTGTAGGTGTGTCACACACACAGATTTCTGTGCAGTGGGTTTGAAAGTGCGTCACACACAGATCCCTGTATAGTGGGTTAGAAAATGTGTCACACACACAGATCGGTGTGTAGAGGGTTTGGAGCTTTGTCACACACACAGATGTGTGTGCACTGAGTTTGGAGCTGTGTCACACACACAGATCTCTGTGTAGGGGGTTTGGAGCTGTGTCACACCAACAGGTCTGTGTGCAGTGGGTCTGGAGATGCGTCACACACACAGACCTATGAGTAGTGGATTTGGAGCTGTGTCGCACAAACAGATCATTGAGGAGTGGTTTTGGAGAAGTGTCACACAAACAGATCTGTGCGCAGTGGGTGTGGAGATGTTTCACACACACAGATTTCTGTTCAGTGGTTTGAAGGTGCATCACACACAGATCTCTGTGCAGTGGGTTTGGAGGTGTGTGACACACAGTGATCTGTGTGCAGGGGGTATCGAGCTGTGTCACACACACAGATTTCTATGTAGGGGCTTTGGAGCTGTGTCACACGCACAGATCTCTGTGTAGGGGGTTTGGAGTTTTGCCACACAAACAGGTGTGTGTGCAGTGGGTCTGGAGATGTCTCACACATACAGACCTATGAGTAGTGGGTTTGCAGCTGTGTCGCACACACAGATCAATAAGCAGTGTGTTTGGAGGTGTGTCACACACACAGGTCTGAGTGCAGTGGGTTTGGCGCTGTGTCAGACACAGATCTGTGCGCAGTGGGTTTGGAGATGTTTCACACACACAGATCTCTGTTCAGTGGTTTGAAGGTGTGTCACACACAGATCTCTGTGCAGTGGGTTTGGAGGTGTATGATACACACAGATCTGTGTGCAGTGGGTATGGACATGGGTCTCATGCAGATCTCTGTGCAGTGGGTTTGGAGGGGTGTCACACACAGATCTGTGTGCGGTGGTTGTGGAGATGTGTCACACATAGAGATCTCTGTGCAGTGGGTTTGGAGATATGTCACACACACAGATCTGTGTACAAGGGGTTTGGAACTGTGTCACACACACAGATCTGTGTGCAGGGGGTTTATAGTTGTGTCACAGACACAGATTTCAATGCAGTGAATTTCGATCTGTGTCATACACACAGGTCTGTGTGCAGGGGGTTTGGAGCTGTGTTACACGCACAGATCTGTGCGCAGCGGGTTTGAAACTGTGTCACACACACAGACCTTTGTGCAGTGTCACACACACAGATATCTCTGCAGTGGTTATGCAGCTGTGTCACACTCACAGATGTCTGTTTACTGGGCTTGAAGTTGTTTCACACACAGACCTCTGAGCACTGGGTTTGCTGCTGTCTCACACACACATATCTCTGTGCAGAGGGTTCGGAGCTGTGTCACACACACACATCTCTGTGCAGGGGGTTTCGAGCAGTGTCAAACACACAGATCTGTGTGCAGTGGGTATGGGGATGTACCACACACACAGAGATCTGTGTGCAGTGGGTATGGGGATGTACCACAAGCACAGACCTCTGTGCAGTAGGTATGGAGGTGTGTCACACACACAGATCTCTGTGCAGGGGGTTTTGAGCTGTGTCACACAAACACATGTCTATGCAGTGTGTTTGAAGCTGTGTCACACACACAGATCTCTGTGCAGTGGGTTTGAAGGTGCATCACAAACAGATCTCTGTGTAGAGGGTTTGAAGGTGTGTCACACACACAGATCTCTGTGCTGTGGGTATGGAGCTGTGTCAAACACACATATATGTGATCAGTGGGTTTGGACGTGTGTCACTCACACAGATCTCTGTGCAGTGGGTTTGAATGTGCGTCACACACAAATCCCTGTATAGTGGGTTTGAAGATGTGTCACCAAACAGAGATCTGAATGAAGTGGGTTTGGAGCTGTGTCACACACACAGATCTGTCTACAAAGGGTTTGGAGCTGTGTCACACACACAGATCTGTGTGCAGGGGGTTTAGAGATGTGTCACACACACAGACCTCTGTGCAGGGGCTTTGTAGGTGTGTCACACACACAGATCTGTGTGCAGTGGGTATGGAGCAGTGTCACACACACAGATCTGTGTGCACTGGGTTGGAAGGAGTGTCTCACTCACAGAACAGTGTGCAGTGGATTTGGAGCTGTGTCACACACAAACCTCAGTGTAGTGGGTTTGAATGTGCGTCACACACACAGATCTCTGTGCAGTGGGTGTGGAGCTGTGTCACACACACAGATCTCTGTGCAGAAGTTTTGGAGGGGTGTCACACACAGATCTGTGTGCGGTGGTTGTGGAGATGTGTCACACACACAGATCTATGTGCAGTGGGTATGGGGATGTGTCACACACACAGATCTCTTTGCAGTGGGTATGGAGATATGTCTCACACCGATGTCTGAGCACTGGCTTTGTAGGTGTGTCACACACACAGATCTGTGTGCAGTGGGTTTGGAGCTCTATCACACACACTGATATTTTTTCAGGGGGTTTGGAGAGGAGTCAAACACACAGATCTGTGTGCAGTGGGTTTGGAGATGTGTCACACACACAGATCTCTGTGCAGTGGGTTTGGAGCTGTGTCACACACAGAGATCTCTGTGTACAAGGGGTTTGGAACTGTGTCACACACACAGATCTGTGTGCAGGGGGTTTAGAGCTGTGTCACACACACAGATTTCAATGCAGTGAATTTAGAGCTGTGTCATACACACAGATCTGTGTGCAGGGGGTTTGGAGCTGTGTTACACGCACAGATCTGTGCGCAGCGGGTTTGAAACTGTGTCACACACACAGACCTTTGTGCAGTGTCACACACACAGATATCTCTGCAGTGGTTATGCAGCTGTGTCACACTCACAGATGTCTGTTCACTGGGCTTGAAGTTGTGTCACACACAAACCCTGAGCAGTGGGCTTGCTGCTGTCTCACACACACATATCTCTGTGCAGAGGGTTCAGAGCCGTGTCACACACACACATCTCTGTGCAGGGGGTTTCGAGCAGTGTCAAACACACAGATCTGTGTGCAGTGGGTATGGGGATGTACCACACACACAGAGATCTGTGTGCAGTGGGTATGGGGATGTACCACAAGCACAGACCTCTGTGCAGTAGGTACGGAGGTGTGTCACACACACAGATCTCTGTGTAGAGGGTTTGAAGGTGTGTCACACACACAGATCTCTGTGCTGTGGGTATGGAGCTGTGTCAAACACACATATATGTGATCAGTGGGATTGGACGTGTATCACTCACGCAGATCTCTGTGCAGTGGGTTTGAATGTGCGTCACACACAAATCGCTGTATAGTGGGTTTGAAGACGTGTCACCAAACAGATGTGTGCAGAGGTTTTGG
This sequence comes from Luscinia megarhynchos, assembly GCA_034336665.1. Classification (NCBI taxonomy): domain Eukaryota; kingdom Metazoa; phylum Chordata; class Aves; order Passeriformes; family Muscicapidae; genus Luscinia; species Luscinia megarhynchos. Next base: position 19,603,478 of record CM067572.1, on the reverse strand, counting down.
AGCTGTGTCACACACATAGAGCTGTGTGCAGAGGGTTTGGATCTGTATCACACACACAGATCTGTGCTCAGTGTGTATGGAGATGTGTCACACACACAGACCTATGTGCAGTGGGTTTGGAGCTGTTTCACACACACAGGTCTGTGTGCAGTGGGTTTGTAGCTGTGTCACACACACAGATCTGAATGAAGTGGGTATGGAGCTGTGTCACACACACAGATCTGTGTGCAGTGGGTATGGAGCAGTGTCTCACACACAGATCTGTGTGCAGGGGGTTTAGTGCTGTGTCACACACACAGATTTCTTTGCAGTGAATTTGGAGCTGTGTCACACACACAGATATCTGTGCTCTGGGTTTGAAGCTGTGTCACACACAGATATCTGTGGAGTGGTTTTGGAGCTATGTCACACACACTGATCTTTTTTCGGGGGTTTTGGAGCAGTGTCAAACACACAGATCTGTGTGCAGTGGGATTGGAGATGTGTCACACACACAGATCTCTGTGCCGTGGGTTTGGAGCTGTGTCACACACACACATCTCTGTGCAGGGGGTTTGGAGCTGTGTCACATACACAGATTTGTGTGTTCTGGGTTTAGAGTTGTGTCACACACACAGATTTGTGTGCAGGAGATTTAGAGCTGTGTCACACACACAGATTTCTGTGCTCTGGGTTTGAAGGTGTGTCACACACAGATCTCGGTGCAGTGGATTTGGAGCTGTGTCGCACACACAGATCTGTATGCTGTGGGTTTGGAGCTGTGTCACACGCACAGATTTCTGTGCAGTAAATTTGGAGATGTGTCACATGCACTGATCTCTGTGCAGGGGTTTTGGAGAGGTTACACACACAGAGATGTCTGTGCAGTGGGTTTGCATCTGTGTCACACACATATCTGTGTGCAGGGGTTTGAAGTTGTGTCACACACAAAGATCTCTGTGCCGGGGGTTTGGAGATGTGTGTCACACACAGATTTCTGTGCGGTGGGTATGGACATGGGTCTCACACCGATCTCAGAGCAGTAGGTTTTTAGGCGTGTCACACTCACAGATCTCTGACCACTGGGTTTGAAGGTGTGTCACACACAGATCTCTGTGCAGTGGGTTTGGAGTTGTATCACACACACCAATCTTTTTTCAGGGGCTTTGGAGCTGTGTCATACACACAGATCTCTGTGCAGTGGGTATGGAGATGTGTCTCACACCGATCTCTGAGCAGTGGGTTTGTAGGTGTGTCACACACACAAATCTCTGTTCTGTGTGTGTGGAGCTGTGTCACACACACCAATCTCTGTGCACTGGGTTTCAAGGCCTGTCACACAGAGTTCTCTCTGCAGTGGGTTTGGAGCTGTATCACACACACAGATCTCTGTGCACTGGGTTTGGAGCTGTGTCATGCACAGAGATCTATGTGCACTAGGCTTTAATGTGTTTCACACACACACATCTCTGTGCAGTGGGTATGGAGATGTGTCTCACACAAAGACCTTTGTGCAGTGGGTTGGGAGCTGTGTCACACACACCGATCTCTGTGCAGTGGGTTTGGAGTTGGGTCACACACAAAAATATCTGTGCATGGGTTTGGAGCTGTGTCACACACACAGATTTGTTTGCAGCGGGTTTGAAACTGTGTCACACACACAGACCTTTGTGCAGTGGGTCGGAATGTGTGTCACACACACAGATATCTCTGCAGTGGTTATGCAGCTGTGTCACACTCACAGATCTCTGTGCACTGGGCTTGAAGTTGTGTCTCACACAGATGTCTGAGCAGTGGGTTTGCAGCTGTGTCACACACACAGATCTCTGTGCAGTGGGTTTGGAGCCGTGCCACACACAGATCTGTGTGGAGTGGGCTTGGAGCTGTGTAACACACACAGATCTCTGCATAGTGGGTATGGAGATGTGACTCACACCTATCTCTGAGCAGAGGCTTTGTAGGTGTGTCACACACACAGATCTCTGTGCACTGGGTAAGGATATGTGTCACACAGACAGAACTGTGTGCAGGGGATTTGGAGCTGTGTCACACACAGACCTCAGTGCAGTGGGTTTCAATGTGCGTCACACACAGATCTCTGTGTAGTGGGTTTGGAGGTGTGTCACACACAGATCTCGGTGCAGTGGGTATGGAGTTGTGTCACACACACAGATCTCTGTGCAGTGGGTTTGTAGGTGTGTCCCACACACAGATCTGTGTGCAGTGGATTTGGAGCTCTGTCACACAAACTGATCTTTTTTCAGGGGGTTTGGAGCTGTGTCAAACACACAGATCTCTGTGCAGTGGGTTTGGAGCTGTATGACACACAGAGATCTCTGTGCAGTGGGTTTGGAGTTGTGTCACACACACAGATCTGTGTACAAGGGGTTTGGAGCTGTGTCACACACACAGATCTGTGTGCAGGGGGTTTGGAGGTGTGTCACACACACACATCTGTGTGCAATGGGTTTGGAGCTGTGTCAGACACAGAGATCTCGGTGCAGGGATTTTGGAGCTGAGTCACACACGCAGATTTCTATGTATGGGGTTTGGATCTGTGTCACACACACAGATCTCTGTGAAGGGGGTTTGGAGCTTTGTCACACAAACCGGTGCGTGTGCAGAGGGTCTGGAGATGTGTCACACATACAGACATATGTGTAGTGTCTTTGGAGCTGTGGCGCACAAACAGATCAATAAGCAGTGGGTTTGGAGGTGTGTCACACATACAGATCTGTGTGCAATGGGTTTGGAGCTGTGTCAGACACAGATGTGTGACCAGTGGGTTTGGAGATGTTTCACACACACATTTCTGTTCAGTGGTTTGAAGGTGCGTCACACACAGATGTCTGTGCAGTGGGTTTGGAGGTGTGTGACACACACAGATATCTGTATGCAATGGGTATGGACGGGTCTCACGCAGATCTCTGTGCAGTGGGTTTGGAGCTGTGTCACACAAACAGATCTCTGTGCAGTGGGTTTGGAGCTGTGTCACACATATATCTTTGTTCAGGGGGTTTGAAGCTGTGTCACACACAAAGATCTGTGTGCCGGGGGTTTGGAGCTGTGTGTCACACACAGATCTGTGTGCAGGGGGTTTGTAGCTGTGTCACACACACAGATCTCTGTGTAGTGGGTATGGAGATATGACTCAAAGCTATCTCTGAGCAGAGGCTTTGTAGGTGTGTAACACATAGATCTCTGTGCAGTGGGTAAGGATATGTGTCACACACACAGAACTGTGTGCAGTGGATTTGGAGCTGTGTCACACACAGACCTCAGTGTAGTGGGTTTGAAGGTGTGTCACACACACAGATCTCTGTGCAGTGGGTTTGGAGCTGTGACAAACACACAGATCTGTGTGCAGTGGTTGTGGAGATGTGTCACACAAACAGATCTGTGTGCAGTGGGTATGGAGATGTGTCACACACACAGATCTCTTTGCAGTGGGTATGGAGATGTGTCTCACACCGATCTCTGAGCACTGGGTTTGGAGGTGTGTCGCACACACAGATCTGTGTGCAGTGGGTTTGGAGCTCTGTCACACACACTGATCTTTTTTTGGGGGGTTTGGAGCTGTGCCAAACACACAGATCTGTGTGCAGTGGGATTGTAGATGTGTCACAGACACAGATCTCTGTGCAGTGGGTTTGGAGCTGTGTCACACACACAGATCTGTGTACAAAGGGGTTTGGAATTGTATCACACACAGAGATCTGTGTGCAGGAGGTTTAGAGCTGTGTCACACACACAGATTTCTATGCAGTGAATTTGGAGCTGTGTCACACACACAGATCTGTGTGCAGTGGATTTGGAGATGTGTCACACACACAGATCTCTGTGCAGTGGGTTTGGAGGTGTGTCACACACACAGATCTGTGTGCAGGGGGTTTGGAGCTGTGTCACACACACAGATCTCTGTGCAGTAGGTATGGAGATGTGTCACCCACATATATCTCTGTGCAGGGGGTTTGGAGCTGTGTAACACACAGATCTCTGTGCAGTGGGTTTCGAGCCGTGTCACACACAGAGATTTCTCTGTACACGGGGTTTGGTGCTGTGTCACACACACAGATCTCTGTGCAGTGGGTTTGGAGCTGTGTGTCACACACAGATTTCCGTGCACTGGGTTTGGAGCTGTGTCACACACACCGATCTCTGTGCAGTGGGTTTGAAGGTCTGTCACACACAGGTATCTGTGCAGTGGGTTTGGAGCTGTGTCACACACAGATCTGTGTGCAGTGGGTTTGGAGCTGTGTCACACACACAGATCTCTGTGCAGTGGGTTTGGAGCTGTGTCACACACCCATATCTGTGTGCAGTGGGTATGGGGATGTATCACACACACAGATCTGTGTGCAGTGCTTTTGATGGTGTGTAACACACAGATATGTTTGCAGGATGTGTGTAGATGTGTCACACAGATCTCTGTGCAGTGGGTATGGAGCTGTGTCACACACACAGATGTCTGTGCAGTGAGTTTTGAGATGTGTCACACACACAGATCTCGTTGTAGGGGGTTTGGAGGTGTGTCACACAAAAAGGTCTGTGTGCAGTGGTTTTGGAGCTGTGTCACACACACAGATCTCTGTGCAGTGGGTTTGATGGTGTGTCACACAAAGATCTCTGGGCAGTGTGTTTGGAGCTGTGTCACACACACAGATCTCTGTGCAGTGAGTTTGGAGCCGTGCCACACACAGATCTGTGAGCAGTGAGCTTGGAGCTGTGTCACACACAGAGATCTCTGTGCAGTAGGTTTGGAGCCGTGCCACACACGGATCTCTGTGCAGTGGGTTTGGAGCTGTGTCACACACTGATCTGTGTGCAGTGGTTGTGGAGATGTGTCACACACCCAGATCTGTCTGCAGTGGTTTTGGAGGTGTGTCACACACACAGATCTCTCTGTAGGGGGTTTGGAGCTGTGTCACACACACAAATCTCTCTCCACTCGATTTGAAGATGTGTCACACACAGATCTCTGTGCAGTGGGTTTGGCGCTGTATCACACACACTGATCTTTTTTCAGGGGGTTTGGAGCTGTATCAAACACACAGATCTGTGTGCAGTGGGTTTGGAGATGTGTCCCACACACAGATCTGTGTGCAGTAGGCTTGGAGCTGAGTCACCATAGATCTCTGTGCACTGGTTTTGGAGCTGTGTCAAACACACAGATATGTGAGCAGTGGGTTTGGAGGTGTGTCACACACACAGATCTGTGTGCAGGGCGTTTGGAGCTGTGTCGCACATACTGATCTCTGTGCAGTGGGTATCGAGCTGTGTCACTCACTAAGATCTGTGTGGAGTGGGTTGGAAGTAGTCACACACACCGAACTGTTTGCAGTGGATTTGCAGCTGTCTCACACACAGATCTCAGTGTAGTGTGTTTGAAGTTGCGTCACACACAGATCTCTGTGTAGTGGCTTTGATGCTGTGTCACATGCAGATCTCTGTGCAGTGGTTGTGGAGATGTGTCACACACAGATCTCTGAGCACTGGGTTTGAAGGTGGGTCACACACAGATCTCTGTGCAGTGGGTTTGGAGTTGTGTCATACACACATATCTCTGTGCAGGGGGTTGGAGTTGTGTCACACACACCGATCTCTGTGCAGTGGGTATTGAGATGTGTCACACACACAGATCTGTGTGCAGTGGGTTTGGAGCTATGGAATACACACGTCTCTGTGCAGTACGATTGGAGGTGTGTCACACAGACAGATCTCTGTGCACGGGGTTTGGAGCTGTGTCAAAGACACATATCTGTGGACGGGGTTTGGCGATTCGTCAAACACACAGATCTGTGTGCAGGGTGTTTGGATCTGTGTCACAGACACAGTTCTCCGTGCAGTGGGTATGGCGCTGTGTTTCACACACCGATCTGTGTGCAGTGGATTTGGAGCTTTGTCATGCACAGATCTCTGTGTAGTGGGTTTGGAGGCGTGCCACACACAGATCTCTGTGCAGGGGGTTTTGAGCTGTGTCACACACACAGATTTATATGTAGGGGTTATGGTGCTGCGTCACACACACAGATCTGTGTACAGTGGGTTTAAAATGTGTCACACACACAGACTTGTGTGCTGGGGTTTTGAAGTTGTGTCACAGCCAGATCTCTCTGTAGTGGGTTTGGAGCTGTGTCACACACACAGACCTGTGTGCAGGATGTTTGGAGCTGTGTCACACGCACCGATCTTTGTCCACTGGGTTTGAAGTTGTGTCACACACAGATCTCTGTGCAGTGGGTTTGGAGTTGTGTCACACACGCATATCTCTGTGCAGGGGGTTGGAGTTGTGTCACACACAAAGAGATCTCTGTGCAGGGGGTTTGGAGATGTGTCACACACACAGATCTCTGTGCACGGGGTTTTGAGCTGTGTCACACACAGATTGCTCTGCAGTGGGTTTTAGAGCTCTCTCACACACACACGTCTATGCAGTGGGTTTGGAGCTGTGTCACACACACAGATCTCTGTGCAGTGGGTTTGGACCTGTGTCACACACACTGATCTCTGTGCAGTGGGTTTGGAGCTGTTTCGCACACAGAGATCTGTGTGCTGGGGGTTTGGATCTGTCAAACACAGATCTGTGTGCAGGTGGTTTGGAGCTGTGTCACACACACAGATCTGTGTGCAGTGGGTATGGAGATGTGTCACACACAGAACTGTGTGCAGGTGGTTTGGAGCTGTGTCACACACAGATCTGTGTGCGGTGGGTATGAAGTTGTGTCACACACACAGATCTCTGTGTAGTGGGTTTGAAGGTGCGTCACACACAGATCTCTGTGCAGTGTGTTTGAAGGTGTGTCACACACACAATTCTGTGTGCACGGGGTTTGGAGCTGTGTTACACACACCGATCTCTCTGCACTGGGTATGGCGATGTGTCTCACACCGATCTCTGAGCAGTGGATTTCTTGGTGTGTAACACACAGAGATCTCTGTGCATTGCGTTTGGAGCTGTGTCACACACACCGATCTCTGTGCACTGGGTTTGAAGGTCTGTGACACACAGATATCTGTGCAGTGGGTTTGGAGGTGTGTCCCACACACAGATCTCTGTGCAGTGGGTTTGGAGCTGTATGACACACAGAGATCTCTGTGCAGTGGGTTTGGAGTTGTGTCACACACACAGATCTGTGTACAAGGGGTTTGGAGCTGTGTCACACACACAGATCTGTGTGCAGGGGGTTTGGAGGTGTGTCACACACACACACCTGTGTGCAATGGGTTTGGAGCTGTGTCAGACACACAGATCTCGGTGCAGGGATTTTGGAGCTGAGTCACACACACAGTTTTCTATGTAGGGGGTTTGGATCTGTGTCACACACACAGATTTCTGTGCAGTGGGTATGGAGCTGTGACAAACACACAGATCTCTGTGCAGTGGGTTTGGAGGTGTGTCACACACAGATCTGTGTGCAGTGGTTGTGGAGATGTGTCACACAAACAGATCTGTGTGCAGTGGGTATGGAGATGTGTCACACACACAGATCTCTTTGCAGTGGGTTTGGAGATGTGTCTCACACCGATCTCTGAGCACTGGGTTTGGAGGTGTGTCGCACACACAGATCTGTGTGCAGTGGGTTTGGAGCTCTGTCACACACACTGATCTTTTTTTGGGGGGTTTGGAGCTGTGTCAAACACACAGATCTGTGTGCAGTGGGATTGTAGATGTGTCACAGACACAGATCTCTGTTCAGTGGGTTTGGAGCTGTGTCACACACCGAGATCTCTGTGCAGTGGGTTTGGAGCTGTGTCACACACAGAGATCTGTGTACAAAGGGGTTTGGAATTGTATCACACGCACAGATCTGTGTGCAGGGGGTTTAGAGGTGTGTCACACACACAGATTTTTATGCAGTGAATTTGGAGCTGTGTCACACACACAGATCTGTGTGCAGTGGATTTGGAGGTTTGTTACACACACAGATATCTGTGCACTGGGTTTGAAGGTGTGTCACACTGATCTCTGTGCAGTGGGTTTGAAAGTCTGTCACACACAGGTATCTGTGCAGTGGGTTTGGAGCTGTGTCACACACAGATCTGTGTGCAGTGGGTTTGGAGCTGTGTCACACACACAGATCTCTGTGCAGTGGGTTTGAAGGTCTGTCACACACAGATATCTGTGCAGTGGGTTTGGAGCTGTGTCACACACACAGATCTGTGTGCAGGGGTTTGGACCTGTGTCTCACACACAGATCTCTGTGCAGTGGGTTTGGAGCCGTGCCGTACACAGATTTCAGTGCAGGGGGTTTGGAGCTGTGCCTCACGCACAGATCTCTGTGCAGTGGGTTTGGTGCTGTGTCACACACCCAGATTTGTGTGTAGTGGGTATGGCGATGTATCACACACACAGATCTGTGTGCAGTGCGTTTGAGGGTGTGTCACACACAGATCTGTGTGAAGGGTGTTAGGAGCTCTGTCAAACACACAGATCTCTGGGCAGTGGGTTTGGAGGTGTATCACACACAGATTTGTGTGCAGTGGGTTTGTTGTTGTGTCAAACACACAGATCTCTGTGCAGTGGGTTTGGAGATGTGTCACACACACAGATCTTTGTGCAGTGGGTTTGGAGCTGTGTCACACACACAGATCTCTGTGCAGGGGGTTTGGAGCTGTGTCACACACACAGATCTCTGTGCCGTGGATTTGCAGCTGTGTCACACACACCGACCTCTGTGCAGTGTGTTTGAAGGTGTGTCACACACAGATCACTGTGCAGTGGGTATGGAGCTTTGTCAGACACAGATCTCCGTGCAGTGGGTTTGGAGCCATGCCACACACAGATCTCTGTGCAGGGGATTTGGACCTGCGTCAAACACGCAGATCTCTCTGCAGTAGGTTTGGAGCTGTGTCACACACCCAGATCTGTGTGCAATGGGTAAGGGGATGTATCACACACTCAGATCTGTGTGCAATGCGTTTGAGGGTGTGTCACACACAGATCTGTGTGCAGTGGGTTTAGAGGTGTGACACACACAGATCTCTGTGCAGGGGCTTTTGAGCTGTGTCACTCACAGATTTCTCTGCATGGGGTTTGGATCTCTGTCACACGCACAGATCTCTGTTCAGTGGGTTTGGAGCTGTTTCAAGCACAGCGATCTCTGTGCAGTGGGTATGGAGCTGTGTTACACACACTGATCCGTGTGCAGTGGGTTTTGAGATGTGTCACACACACAGATCTCCGTGCAGTGCGTTTGAATGTATGTGATCCACACAGATCTGTGTGCAGGGGGTTTGGAGCTGTGTCACACACACAGATCTCTGTGTAGTGGGTTTGGAGCTGTGTCACACACACAGATCTGTGTGCAGTCGGTTTGAAGTTGTCTCACACGCACAGATCTCTGTGCAGTGTATTTGGAGCTTTGACAGACACAGATCTCTGTGTAGTGGTTTTGGAGCTGTGTCACCCACGCAGATCTCTGTGGAAGGGGTTTGGAGCTCTGTCACACACAGAGATCTCATTGCAGGGTGTTTGGAGCTGTGTCACACACACAGATCTATCTGCAGGGGGTTTGGATCTATGTCACACTCAGATGTCTGCGCAGTGGTTTTGTTTGCTCCCTCTGGCTTTTTCAAAATAGCAGTTTCTCTTTCTCACAAGAATAAGAAGCACCAGCTTCATGAAAGCTATCAGAATTTTTTAGTTTTCTTTGTAATGTCCAACTTCACACAGACACTGGTCTTAGAAGCCACTAATGTTTAATTAACTATAAGAATCATACCTCAGAGTAAAGTTTTCCAGTTCACTGTTTTTGTGCTTGCCGGGGTCCAATTAGATGCTTACAAGGATGTATTACATATGCTATGAAATGCTGGATTTTGGTTTCTGTTTTCGTTTAATAAATATCAGTGCCATGAAACTGTTTTCTTTCTGAAGCCGTTATTCGAAAAATACTATGTAGTATTGGAGAAAAATATTATTTGGAGTAATTAAATTTATGCATAGACATTAATCAAGACATTTAAAAGTGTCCTGTTTTGAAGGACAGGTGCTTGCCAATAAAGGCAGAAGTTTTCCATTGGAGTAGAGACCTTAATCCAGTCTCCCCCCAGTATTATAAATGTTTGAATTCAAGACTCTGAGGCAGAGATAAGGGGGTAGGAATAACAGCTCCTTTACTAATATATCTAACCTCACAAACAGAAACAACAGCAATTGTTAAAACTACCAACAACACAGAACAGATAACTCGGTCCCAGTCCTTTCTTTAGCTGTGGGCGCACTCTCTCTGCCCTCGGTCCCGGTGCTCCAGATAAACAAGCCCCGGCGGCCGCAGAGTGGCGGGAGCGCAGGGGAAGCGCGGCAGCGGCCACGCCGGTCTCGGGTAGAGCGGCTGGAGCGGCAGCTCCTCGCTCACCGTCTGTGTCCGGGTGATCAGCTGTGTCCGCAGAGGCAGGAGCTGCAGCGGGGCAGATGCAGGGCAGGTGATCGCAGAGGGTCTGGCTCTCCTGCGTTCGGCCGCGTGGCTGCGGACGGGGCGTCCTCCTCCGAGCTCGCCGGAAACACGAGTCCCTCCGGAAGCACGAGAGCCCCTCCGCCAGCCCAGCTCCCACCTACACCCTTTGTCCAGAGTCATCAAAAGTCCTGGGCGCAACCCGTCCAGCTGCATTGGCATGATAATGGGAAAAATTCTTTAAATTGACACAGTAATAGAAAAACACTCAACCCCCAACAAAAAGCCAACATGGTCAGATATTCCCGTTTCAAAAATATAGTATAAAACTATAAATGTATAAAGTATAAATGAAGGCATATCTGACATACGCATGTATATAACAGTGGTATTCAGCATTAGTTTTTCTGTACTATGTTATTGTCAGAGGGAGAAACAAATCACTTCACTGTCCACGTTCCAAGAGAAAAATTTACCCCTCGCAGGTTTTAGAAAGCCACACAGAAGGGGCTGTCTGAGGAAACGGGGAGGAACTGCCTGTAGGTAATACAGTTCCATTAAACTGAGACAGAATATTGCTGCAGCTTATAAAATCTTAAATCTGTGCCTGGTTTTGGCTTTCCTCACACACTGTCTCCAGCTGTCTTCTCCTCCTCTGGTGTTTCCCCAAACGACCCCATCATCATCACTCAATTAGTGCTGGAGTGAAAAAAGGGACTTCTGTCAAACAGAACTCCTTAAACAAATTAGCACAGGTTTTTCAGCTGGGCTTTACAACCTATAGCAAACATTCATGCATCAAATACATTCAAATTTGTGAGACAACAGGAGTGGAAAATGAATTAAATTTATTTACCCCTGAATATAGTGAATCTATGAAAATATTGGCAGGAGAAGTGTATAGTAGGGATCCTTATCACAGCAGCAGTTCAATCATAGGTGTTTCCCCATATTACTAGATTATCCTTATCCAGAATAAATATTTAATGTTAGTATTAACAAAGAAAAACTGTAGCTCCAACAACAAGCTCTGTGTATTTAAAGCTCAGTGGTAATTATCCACTTTAGAATCAATTGAATCGTGAGTATTAAACAATTTTTCACAAGAAGGGTTTTCAAACTGCAAAGAAAAAGTTTCCAGTCCCCAGAGGCGCCACTTTGGGAGCCAAGGCTGCAGCCATTTCTCCGTGCTGGGATCCAGAACATTCAGAACAATGCACTTGACTGGCTTTCCTTCCCCACAGCTGTCTCAGATGTGTCCCCACACACAAGGGACGTGTTCTTGGAACTCATCCACCCGCTGCCAGGGAGGGCAGGGTGCTGAGAGCAGCTCTCTGCTTGTGCCTCTCAGGGGGCTGCACTTCACCTCTCAGCCCTGTCCTCCCTGCCAAAGCCCTCTGCTGAGCCAAAATGCAGCTCTGGCTGAGCTGCTGTGCTGAACCACTGGGATGGTTTTACAGCAATCCTCTGGCTGCTCTGGCAGGGATCAGTGCCTGAGGATCAGCAGTGAAGGTTTGATCTCGGCAGACCAGGAGGTGGGAAGGCTCAGGAGACCCCCAACTCAATACCCACAGAGCCTGTGGCACCCCTGCTGCCAGGGACAGTTTTAGGTTTTTGGAGAGATTGTCCAAGAATCCTTCTTGTCTTTGGATGCTGCTGGGAGCCAGGGAAAAAGAAGCTTTGAAGCCTTGGGTTTCTCAGAAATTATAACATTATAAATTATAAATTATTATAAGTTATAATGATTAAACACCTGCTGGATACTGAGAGATGTGGTGTTTTGCAGAAAGCATGTTTTTAAAGAGGTGTTGCCTTCTTGGACCAATGAGTCTTTTCTGTTTTGTATTGCATGAACTACCCTATATATAAGTGTAGTGTTTCTTTAAATAAAACTCTCTTTTACTTCTCCATTGCACAAAGAACTGTACTGCATCATCCTTTCCACCACTCCTACAGCCAAAATGCAACACCTTCTCATTATGCTGGAAACTTCCGAAAGTCCACCTAAACACAAATTCAGCTCCCATACAAAGTTCCACATTTTTTCCTAATTATCTGGAGAAAATTAGCAGAAAACATAGAGTAGCAGACACACAGGCTTCTCCTGCAGAACAGCTTCACTTTTCTTGAAATTCTGACTTTCAAAGCTCCTTATAGTCTTCTAATTTCCCTAACTTTGACATCTTTCTCATGAGTTTCTCCTGACAAATCTTTTATCACCTGTATATTCAGGCTTGCCATTCCACCTGTGCTTGGCTTCTCTGCAAGTTCTGCTGACCTCCACCCTTTTATTCACTCTTCTTTTTGCATCATTCTTGCTCCAAATTTTGTGAGTGCTTTGGAGAGGATGACAGTTATCCCTCCTGCTGGGACAACTTTGTAAGGGAACTTAGGGCAGCAGAAAATGACAAAACTCAACTCATGAGCCACATAAACAACCCACAACTAGGATGCTTTATTCCTTTTTTTTTTCCTCCTTTGAGAGTAAAAAAACGACAATTTCTTGTCTCTTTCACACTATTTTGGCAAAAGGAAAACCCCAAATCAAGGCAAAAGTTAAAGACTGAAGAAAATAAAGTATATTTAAAAGAACACCATTTTTGACCCGAACAAAACTTTATCAGCATTTTCTTTCAAGCAGCCTGAGTTCATCTGCTGGGGGAGAAAAGAGGGGCCAAGACTCTGATGAGGTGGTGTGGGAAGAGTGTTTGGGATGGAGGTGGGGGCACCCTTGTAAGCAAACCCTTGTGTCCTTCCTCTGAGTGCAGCTCGAGGGACAGGGCCACTCTGGGAGGGTAAAGCAGCAACACAGGGCAAGAAACCAGAGAAGAATTCTGCACCAATACTCCTTCTGAGGGCTCCTTCAGCAGCAAGGGTTTCTTTGGAATATAATCACTTTATCTCCTAGTTACAAACCCAGGCCCATCTCTAAACAGCAGAAATCTTTATCAGAGGGAGCTCCTTGTGGCTGGAAGCAGTTGGTAAAGGTGACTGAGAATGGCTGTGTAATTACTATTGAAATGGTAATTTCTACAACACACACACCGATATACAACCTGTAGCACTTCTTACCTGCTCAGCTTCGAGGCATCACTTTCCCACTGCTCCCATGGGGTGTAGAGGGGGTGCAGCTCACCCATGGTGTCCCCACAGCAGAGGCACAGTTGGGGCTGGCTGCCCAGCTCAGCCCAGCTGTATCCAGCTTCTGCCCCGGCTCTTTCCTTGCCACATCTGCACATCTTGCACATCTGCATTCCCTACAGCCTCTCAGTGCTGCTCAGGGGCTCGGCACCACCATGGGAGAGGAGCACATCACCATGATGATGCTGTAAGATTTTAGCTTTTATATTTTTCAAATCCCATACTGAATTAGTGCATAGCTCAAAACTCCATATAAAGTGTTAGTTACTGTCTTCACACTTTGGTCAGACAAAATTATTCCTCTGGGCCTGGAACCCAACCACACCTCACTGCCTCAGGCCCCCAAAAATATAAACAAAAGTGAATTGAGGGGAAGAAAACTGGGGGTAAATGACTTCACTACTGAAGCTGTAATTGGAGGATTAACTCCTGATATTCAAATGGACCAAACTTATATCTGTCTGAAAAACTCATGACCATTGTCCATTTTGGGTGTAGCCTCTGGGAGAGGCTTCATCTGCCCTTAATGTACCTGACAGCCCTTCATTAAATATATCCACTTCCATCTTTTTAGCTTTGTCTGGCCTCAGTTTCTGCCTAAACCTGAATTAGGTGCCAGCGAGGCTGCCCTGTTATACCAGATCTAACATGCTGGAACCCACCCCTGTGCCCTGGAGGAGCTCCCGAGGCAGCTGAAGCAGTTATCCTGCAGTTATCCCATCCTAAGTAATTATCCTGCAGTTATCCCTGTTGCTGTAAGAAAGATTACGGAGCAGCGAGAAAAAACAGCAACAAGACACTCTCTTGCTTGGTGCAGGAAAGAGCAAGAAAGAGCAATTTATTAAAGGAAGCCATTGCCTGAAATAAGGTAGTTTGTGCAAAACAGAATACAGATAGATCATTGGTCAGAGAAGGAGACACCTCCCTGGCTTTCCCATGGACCTTGCAGGTGTTTATCTCTGTTATGATTCTTTCTCTTGTGTTTACAGTAGAGAAAGAGCCTCTAGCTTGGGAAAAATCCTAGCCGAGGGTGAGAAAGTTTCATGGCCTAAGAAAAAGACTTAGAACTTGAGAAAAAGGCCTAACTAAAATCTGCCTAGGCCTTCAGCAGTGTCCACATATCCCATCCTAGGTCACAGGAGCAGCAGGATTCTCCCCTGGGAGCCCTGCTCTCCTCCCTCTCTCTGCCCTGCAGGGACTGAATAGCTGTAGCCAGGCCAATCCCTTCCATACCAGCCCAGCCAAAGCTGTTATTCTTAATTTGGATTATTTGCAAATGCATTGGATTTCTTGTTCTCTTGTTTTACTTAGTTCCAGGAGCTATGGACTAGGTTAAAAAAAAAAAAAAAAAAAAGGCTCGGGGCTTTTTGATGGTTGGATCTCTTTTTTTTTGGTAAAACAGATGAGGAGATTAAAAGCATCTCCCAGATTTCTATATGCTCATGGGGAGGGTAATATCTGTTAACACAATTAGGAAAATTTCCTGATGGAATCAAAACTGTTTATACAGTTAGAGGATGGATATAGGTGGAAATAAATGGTGCTAAATTCAGCCCTCTTTAGAGCACTGTAGAATTTTCTGATGCTGCTTAAGATCCAAAATCCACTTTCTCTTCATGTACGGCATAACTGTTGTATTAAAAAGAAAAAGTGTAAGGGAAACAGTACTTTTCCCTATTGCCTCATTACACCTAAGATGAAGGGTTCCATAAGAATCTCTTTAAAGCCTTGCACAAGCAAGCCTGTGAAGCTGTGCTTTACTTGTGCTGAGGAATGCAGCATTAAAACCCTGTGGGACATCCCTGGGGCACCCAGAGGAAGCCACGTGCAAAGTGCTTCCTGCGCTGGGCTGCTCCTCCTGGGAGGGGATTGAGATTAGGGCCCTAATTCCAGTGAACATGCTGGGCTTTTTTAGCTGTGCACAGAACTGGCTTCCTGCAAAGAGCCTCATCTGATTGCCTGCCCTGGCAAGGGCATCGCGTGCTGTGTTGTGAAATATCGATACGCTGGCATGTTTTCCTTCTGCATAGCTGAGCTCCTCTCCCCACCGTGCCATCAGGATGGCACTGGGAGCAATATGTTTAATACAGGCACGCTGCCAGCAAATATAGATGTTTCCTGTCCTTTCAGGGGTCCCTCACACTGTCTTCTCTAAAAGACTGAACGTATTCCGCAGTTCTAATAACAAACATTGTAACCTTGCAAATAGCGACGCTTGGAGTTTTCTTTAATATTTATATTTTCTGGCCCCAAAAGGAGAAAGAATTTACCATACTTAGGCTGGAAAAACAGCATGCTAATTTCACTTATCAAAAGCATTCAGACCAAAGAGCCTGCCACTAATAACACTATGGTAAAAAAATATTCTGTAGCACATCATGTGTTACTGGGTTTTAGCACATGCTGGTACCTAGCTCTAAATGTCAGTATTTTCACAGCATAATTCCTGTCAGCTCCCAGCTCTTATGACATCAGAGGATGAGTTCAAAGGGACACAATTTTCTGCTTTATAAAAACAGTTTAAAGATAAAAGCCAGTTTCAACCAAAAAAAAAAAAAAAAAAGGAAGAAAAAAGAGAAAGAGAAAGAGAAAATGAAAGTATTAAGCAGTGCATTAGACAAACAATTCTCTGAGAAGCAAATGCCAATCAGAATAAGATGACAGTACCCTCTAGTGAAACCACATTAGCAGAAGTGGTCAACTGCTGTTGATAAATGACTTGCACAACACTCAATGTCTTTCCTTCTAAACCACACAGCTGAGGAATGGGCAAAAATCATATCAGCTATTGAGCAGAGAAGATGAAAACAGAATAATCTTCCTTACATTAAAAACTGCCAGTTTTTAATACTTGTAATGTATCTACTATTTATAAACCAGCTTCTCTGTCAGTGTGAACGGGCAGAGAAGAGAAAGTGACAGAGTATTATTTTCCATATTCATTGTTAAAACAAATAAATATCAATCACATGGCTTTAAGCATTTAGTTTTCTGCAGATCTTTCAAAACTTTTTTGACCCAGCACTTGGTGCTCTGGAGCTTATCAATGACACCAGGGGTCAAAAGTGTTAGTGCGACTAAAATTACTTGGACAAAGGCAGGACCAGGTCAGATCGCCATGGGATAGTCCCACAAGGCCTCCTGGAGGCAGCTGCCACCAAGGAGTTCTAAGGAAAAGAAAGGAAAGACCATGAACCAAACATCCCAGAAAATTCACAAGCAAATGTGTTATTAATCAAGGAAAATAAAAACAAAGTTTATTAAAATGCCTTGTAATGGTACATTTCAAAACAACACAAAGACATCTTATGTGATGACCATTTTATCACTGAGGCTCATTCCAATTGAGTTACATTCTTCAAACCCAAAGAGCCACAAGTGTGCCAGAAAAGAAAATAAACACTGGAACGATGTGTGCAGTCACACATCTAATTTGACGATTGATCTCACAATTTAAATAGACACTTTCCAACCCAAATAAATGCAGAAGTCTGCATCAATAGCACTTCCGCAAACTGAAACTAATGGTAGGACTGGTACAATTTTCACATATTTAGCTGAGAAGTTCAAACTAGGACCTGAATGAAGCCAGAGGACAAGAAAACAAAGCAGAAGGGGTCTACTATGTTCACCATGATTTGGAATGCCACATTAAAATATTTTTAAATTACTATAATTTTCTCATATTTTGCATAAATATTTATGAAGGGGATGAATCCTCATATGATGCAAACAGCCCCAAATTCATTGGTTTCAGTGATACCAATACAGCCAAGGAAGTTACAACAATTTACATCAACCATGAATTTGCCCCAGCGTGTTTACGCAGGAATTTCAAATCGAATTCTCTGTTGCTCCGGCTCTGGGGAATTGATGGAACGGTTACAGCACAAGATTTACTCTTTTACGCTCTAAACCAACATCAGAGGATAGATCCTGTTTCTCCCCTCCCACAAGCTCTTGTTTACCCGAGTATTGTCTGTGAAGTGGCTCCTGGGAGCAGGGATTGAACTGCTGGGCTGCCTTTGTGCTAGCGAGCCTAATGCACAGGGATATTTGAACTGGATTGAGTTTTTGAGCTGAAGGTGGAGGTCAAAGTTACAGTTTTATCAGTTACATTTTGGAGCCCTTCACTTGATCATGACAATGCCATGTTCATAATACAATTATTGTAATCGTATTTCCAGTGTTGCTCGCCTTCAGTGGAAACAGATTGCATTAGACTCCGCCTGAAGTGGAATGCATATTTCAAAGTCACACAGAGGTTATGGAACAGGACCTCTCAATTCATCTACAGACTATAATCAGGACTTGATCACTGCAGATAGTTTTGAGGTTTTTGTGAACTTAGCAATTAATGCAAAAAAAATAGGCATTATGTGAGGGGAGGCAGAGCTGTTATTAGGTAATGACCAGCTCAGTGGCTGCACAGATCTCAGCAAGGCTGTGGGCAGAGCTGAGGGCTCTACATGATGCTGGTGCTGCTATGATTTAACCATGCACACAGTTTACTTGCTTGAAATTTGTAGCAGGTAGCAGTTCTTGTCCCTGCTGCTGCAGCAGAGATATCTCCAGACCTCCCTGCCTGGTCAGGTGGTGAATGCCAGTGGAGCCTGGCTGCAGCCAGTGCCCGCTCCTGCCAAGGCAGAGCTCATCCTACAGTTCCTGCCTGAATTTCTATTCCAGTGAAATTTACTAATGAAAGTACTTTAAAAAAAAATCTACTTTGTGTACTCCTTCTATCCTTGCTTTCTGAAGAACTCCCCTTTTAGTCTGTGCTATTGCTCATGATCTCCACTCGGCCACAAATAATTATATTAGAATTAATTACCTCCAGTCTTATAAATCCTGAAATAGCATTATGTAAAAGTGGAGCTATCACATTACTAGGAAATGCAATACACAGAAAAGATGTCTTAATTATTTGAACAGAAGCTGGAAAAAGATTTATCTCCTCAGTAGCTCCAGAGATCGATAGATCAATTCTTCTGTCCAGAACAAAAGAAGTTTTGTTCACTGACTAAATCAGAAGTTTAAAAATGGATTTTTCACTTTTTTTTTTTTTTTTTTTTTTAGTTCTTAGAAATTAATTTCTATTTCTAGAGGACTTTCTAATTTTTTTTTCCTGACTTAAATAAGCCCTTCTGGCTGACTCAAAATGAAATCATGATTAAATTTTGTTAGTTTCCCCAGTCTATAGGATTATCTAAAGTAGCATTTTGGATTTCTAAATAAAAATTTAATTTGAAATAAGATATGCAAGCTTTATTTAAATACCACAATAGTTGTTTTCAAGTTTGGCTTTTTTTAAAAAATAAAATCACTAATTCCTTGAATTTAGTAAAGGATTTTAGAACTAGCATTTCTGGTGAATAACAACAGAGAGCTGCCAAGCATCACCCAGCTCTAGTTCTAGCACAGCCCATAAACAGGGAAGAAATCTCAGACATCTTTAGAAGTGCAAAAAAAGGACTGAAGATGAAGTGAGACCGAATATTGAGTTTCTATGGGGGATAATTTGCTATATTAGAAGGTTGGGGTTTGGTTGTTGGTTTTTTTCCTGTCATTTTAATGCATTAAGTTTTGTTTTTCTGAATGAAAAATTAGCTAGCTGCAGGGACAGCACAGAAAGCAAAGGTTTGGAAAGAAAAGCCAAGTCCTGGTGTCCCTGGCTGCGAGGAGCATCCTGGAGATTGTCCCCGCACCGTCCCTGTGTCCCCTCCCTGCCCCGTGTCCCGCATCCTCCAGAGCTGCTCCAGCGCTGACACAAAATCTGAATTTGGTGGTGGCAGCAGTGCCAGGGCGGTGTCCCCTCCCCTCCTTGCCACTAACAGGAATGGAACATAGCAGAGCCTCGAGCCTGCCGAGCACAGCCGGGGGACACTGGGGTACAGGGGTTGACAGCTCTGTGTCAGGGCTGTGCGCTCTCCTGGTGGGTGACCAGCACCAGCCCAGCTCCTCATTTCCCAGAATGTAACATGCAGCCCGAGTTCCTAAATAAATAACCCAGGCCAAAACAACCTCAGCCGCTCTTTCCTCTCCCCATCAGCACCTCGGAAGATGTCCCAGCTGTGAGGGATGAGGAATGAGCAGAGGTCTGCTGCAGCGCGGGCTCTGCTGAGAGCGCCGCTTCTGCTGCCACCCGGCGCCGTGAGTGCGCCGGGCACATCCCTGATGCAAGGGAATCTCGTGGTGCTCTGGAGCCGAGGCTTTGGGGGTGTTTTCAGAAACTGACAGCCAGGGGCTAGAGCCGTGGAGTGTCCCCAGCCTGTGGCAGGCCAGCAGTAGCTCCCTTGAGGATGCGGCTGGAGCATCCCGCAGTGCCGGGCTCAGAAACGAGCGCTCCCCGGGCAGGAGGTTCCAGCAGCCTGATCCTAGCCCCGGAGCCTTGGACTGCGGCTGCTCCAGGGCAGGAATCGTGGCTTTGTCACTCTCTTGTGAGATACATAGCCCCACAGCTCTCCGTCCCTGCAGGAAGCACCAGAAAATTATCTGCAGCCAGTTTATAATGATTTCAGTACTCCTTTCATGTGTCCGGCTTTACAAGTTGACATCACCAAATCTTCCTCCAGCAGGCAGAGCTGATCTGAAAAATAAAATGCTGGAGAATCAAACCTCAACAGGCACCTTTCTGAAATCCTGGCTGGACAGCCTGGTCAGAGCCTGCACCCCAGGAAATCCTGGGAGGGAGCCACTTGCAGCAAGGGTCCCCTGTGAAGAAATGCCATGAGCTGTGTCACACAGCGCTGGATGGGCTTGCAGGGAGCTGCTGCCTGTGTCAGCCGTGACTGGGATCTGGGAACACCCTGGGAATATTCCCAACTAAGAAATCAGAAAGTGATGGATGAGTTCCTAGATATTCACAAAAGCTAATATGAACATAAGTTTGGTTTTTACCGGACGTAAGTAGGACTTTTAAAAAGTTTTTTTTTGTTTGTTTTATTGCTGGTTTTAATTCAATAGACTGGAAAGAAAGAGATTAAATAGTATCTAAACTTGGCAAATATTTCCCATAAGTGCAAAGATTAAAGCAGGAATGAGTGGTGGTCTGTACTGCAACTTGAACCCCACTTCATAAACCAAAATATTCACTTACTTGAACATTTAATGAAGGTTAAATATAACCCTTAAAGCATGAAAACAATTTCAAAAGTTTACAAGAGCCTCTTAGCTGCATCCCCCCAAGCCCACTCTCCTTAGATTTTGGAGCAGTGATGAGTGATACTTCTTAGCTGCTTCAGCTATTCCTGAATCTCTTACCAGAGATGCAGGAGGGAATTTTTCTGCAGTTCTCCTGCTTCATTAATGACTCTCAAGCTGGGATTTTTCTAGCATGAACTGAGCTGAACATTCTCCCTGGAGCTTACACAGGTGTCATTTGTATGAGCGTTCCGTGGTTTTACACAAATGATTGCCCCAGGATTTTTAGCAAAACCAGCCAAATGGCCTCCTTCCTTTAATATATTATTTAAGCAATAACCTCACTCTAGCCCCAGGCTTCCAATGCAATAATTAGAACCAAACTAGCATTTACCTATAGAGAGGTAAATGCTGTATTTAAATATAATAGCAGTATGTAGGTAATTCTAATTCAGAGAAGTAACTGAATCAGCTGAAGAAAACATTAAGGAGATGTCAAGGACTTTTATCCCTGTTAAGGTTAGTCAGAAGGTTAGACCAGCATATATTAGGGTTAAGAACATAAATGGTAAAATGGTGTAGGAACAACTGTTCACATCAGCACTTGCAATGCTCACAGTACTGAAAGGGAAAAGGAAGAGAACCAGGCTTTGAATGACATTGAATTATAATCTGGACAATGCTGCCCAGTCTGTAAGAGAAAAACCTTCATTACTATGGGCAAAGATCATTTTATCACTCAGATTTATGGTGACTTTCTTCTCTCCCCTCACAGTTGACAATTTTTCCTCTTCATGTAAAATTTTAGAATTTAATACAACACAGTTTCAAGGGCTTAAGGGGAAAGCTGGGGCTGTGTAAACCCTCACAGGGTTGTGAAAGAGTTTCCTACCCATTGTGCAAAGAGCACACGGCAAAGAGCAAGAAAGAGTTAGATGTAGAGAAATAAGGAACTTGCTCAAAGGTACAATTCCTATTTCACTGGTTTGTTGTGTTTTTTACAACCAGGTGCCCTGGCAGGTGAGGCAGGCACCCCTGGGTACTCACACAAAGCAGCTGTCCACGAGTGGAAAGGAAATCCTGACTGGCCCCAGCAGCAGAAATAAGAGCTCACTGACTTGCCCAGAGAGTCTGCCTGGCAGCTTCTGGCTGAGCCACACCAAGGGTATTTCCTGATTTTAGCATTGCTACAGCCCTACCAAAGACAGCAGCTGTTTTAATCTATTTTAGCTATTCAAAGTTAACCACCCCCTTTTAAAAACAGCAACTGATTTGTATTAAGCTCAAGTCTTTTGAATCCCTTTAGCGAGACATCTAAACCACCTTTCCCCTAATGAAGACAAGATCTGTGTATCTGGTTCCAGGCACAGCAATCTCCTGAGCCTGACTGGGGACAGTAGGCACCAAACACAAATAACAGAGCACCAGAGGTGTTTCTTGTTAGGGAGAGGCTCCTGCAGCCAACTTCCTTGCCTTGATAATTGGAAGCAGGGTGCTGCCTTCCCCAGGAACAAGGAAGAAGGTGCTTGAGGCTGGCTGGAATGAGCATTCACAAGCAAAGCCACAGGCAGCAGTAAGAAAAATAGATGAATTTACAGGGAAAATGGGCCCTCAAGAACTTTAGAAAGAGAGCAAAGCAGTGAGCAGTCAGTGAAAATATTGCTGGAAGCAAACACTGAGGATGACTTTGTGATGTCCCTCCTTGCTCTGCTCCTCTGAGCAATAGCAAGGTCTTTGGTAGAAAGTGGTTCCCAAATGCTTTTTGCCTGCCATATTAATATTAATCAAATCTCTTTGTACTCTGCTGAAGCCTGGAAACCTGTCTGGTGCTGCCTTGTCCCTGGCCCTGCTGCAGAGAGCACTGGATGGAAAACACCTCCTGTAAGAACTAAAGTGCATCCATCACCTGTGGGGAGATGATGGGGAGGGAGTTTCACCAGCATGAGGCAGAGGCTTTAAAGCAGGAATAGTCCCAGCAGCACAGAACTGTGAACTTGCATTAAGTCAGTTCTTCCAATCATCCTGTTCTTGATGGGTATTTAACCTTATTTCTACTTGAACAGTACTTTTTGTCCTTACTACTGCTTTACATACACCTAATGCTGAAATGATTCTTAAGAATCAGGAGTTGGTGGGAATATTACAGAAAAATGCACTTATACAAAAATCAGTGTACCAATCTGTTTTATTTGCACAGATAGACATTTTTAATTTTGTATTTTCCAGGCAGCAGAGGTAATCATCAATCTTTTATTTTATTCCTGTAGTCTCTTTTATTAAAAAAACAGCCAATATGGATAATGTGTGTGGGGTCTTCCTCCTATTTGTTTTTGGTGGCCAACCTTTTTACTTTAGGAGTGTTAGAGAAATAATTATTGAACCCTCTTTGGGTAACAGCCAGAGGTTGTTTTCCTTGAGCTGCTGCAGATTGTTCCAAGGCAAGGTTGAAACTCTAGGCTTTCACATGGCATTTGGAATGTAGGAGGTGAGTCAGAAAGGCAGCAAGACACAGGAAAGCTGTTCTGGGTGGCAGAAGCAGCAGGGTCAGAGAGAAGGCCTCTTGTGGCTGAGCAGAGCAAAGAGGGGAGGCTGTTCAGCAAAGCTGCAGCTCTCCCATGAAATCCCAGGCAGAGGCCTGAAAACAAGCAGGGCAGTTTGGAATTGTGTCAGGGGATAATGGAGCTGTTTGAAGCTGAGGGCTCTAGTGCTGTGCCTTTTTATCCAGAAGGGAAAATCCTGCTTGCACTGGGACTGCAGAGGGAGCAGCAGCAGCAGCACAAAACTGAAACACAGTGACAGCCCCGAGAAAAGTGCACATCTGGGCTGGGAGGGACCAGCTGCTGAAGCTCAGTGGCTTTCAGCACAAACAGCAAAAAACCCTAAACCCAAGGGAAAATAACACAGATTTGGATGGAGGGTCAAAATCTGCACTGACATCAGGGGAGTGACAGTGAGGGGGAACCATGGAGAAGGGCAAATGGGAGGAAGATCCAATCCCTACCCAAGGGAAGGCAGCACTGATGTGATCAGACCAAAGCCCAGCTGTATGGAAAATATATATATTTATGTTTTGTATGCTTAGGTTTGTGAATGGTCACACCTGCAGACATTGCTGCACTTTACACCTTGAGGTACTTGTGTGGTCCCCAAAAAACTGACAAACCCTCAATAAAAGCTATGAGAAGAGACCTAATGGCTTTAGGACTTTTTTTTAATACATGATATGAAATACCATAAAATATATCAATTATATATTATATCATCAATGAACTCAAATGTTTACAAATAAAAGGCATTTTTCAGCTTGGAGGAACATTCTGAGAGTGTTTTACTGGACATCACCAGAAATATCATATGAAACAGAAGCAGACACTCCGGAATTTCAGACATTACACTAGACTACGTAACTGACACTAGTGAAATTAATTTATGTTTCAGAGATATATAAAAAAATTCAATTTTCTAATTTTCTTCCCCTGAGTGACATTCAAGGTGAACTTTACTCATGAGTATCTGCCTGAGTCTACAGCCAGGGAGGGAAATTCAGTGCTTTTGTTATTCAACAGGATTAGCAGCCTAGATTCAGGTTAAAGTGATACAGAAGGGCCTTAACTAGTTCTAAATGACTTAATTCCCCGAAAACAGTATTTTTGAATGTGCTGCTAATTAAAATATTTAAGAGCTCACTGTAACAACATTTTGAAAACAAACCAGAAGAACCAATGTAAACAAAATATCATTTTACAAACCAAATGGAATCACTTAAAATCCAATGTAATTCTATGTTCCAATAAAAATAAACATATATATATATACAGGTGTCAAGTTAAGATTGTCAAGCACCCTCCCAAGATACCATCTAAGAATGAGCTAAGAAGTCAAAATTAACCCCTCCTGTACTCACTCTTTTGTTTTGAGAGAGATAATAGAATTTCCTGTGTAGCACCCACCTGTGAAGTGCCCAGAACACTCCAAATGGAGGATCAGGAGTCACCAAGGAATGTTCTGGTGGAAGTTCATCACAAGTCTCTCTGCAGGACTGCAGTGCTCTGTTACCCATATCCTGTGTTTTCAGGCTTTTACTCAACATTCTTAAAAGCTGGAGATTTTCTTCATGGTATTCATCTTATATTTTAATAGAAATCTGAGTATGGAAAATACAGATTTAAGGAATATGAGACATGACAGTGCTCAGCAGCTTGGTTCTCTGAAAAAATAGGGTTTTTTTGGCAAACGATTATTTTTGCTCTTCCCCACTACAGTGTACTGACACAAAATTGCATGAAGATGAAATGCTTTACAGGTTACAAATTTTTGTCTCATGAATTCAATCTTATTTTTCCACATTCATTAGCTTCCTTGCCCTGAGAATGTTTTAGGTGCTGCTTAATTGTGGTGTGGGCAGCATGACAGCAAAACATTGAGAAATAATCACTCAAGGCCAGCTGCAAGAAACAAACCTTGTGCCTCTGAACAGGCTGATCCCTCCACCTGGAAATTGCTGCTTTACAGAACCTGGGATTTCAGATCTGTGTCTCTCCCTGCATTCAGCTCCTTCAACAGAGCTAACTAAGTAACTTCAGGACAAAAGGAGGGGATAACAATTTTTTTCTTTTTAATTTACTGGTATTTCCGTGTAATTCCTGAGTCTTCAGTTCCTGGGTTAGAAGGTATGTCCTTGGCCATTATTACAGCTCCATGCATCCATTAGGATGTCACTGCTTGTGCTCATTTCAGATGAACATTTCCGTGGTATTCTCTGTACTGGACATGCTGTTGTTCTGGAAATACTTTCATCCATAAAAAACTGATTACTAGCCTGCACAGCATTATCTCCTAGGGTAACATCTTACACTTATCCAGTGCAAAAAAATGCTCCGCATCTAGATGACAGACAAGTGGGAACATCAGATTGGAGCTGCAGTGCTTCACTTTAGCCACTCTGTGCACAATCCAGCATCAGGCTACTCACAGTGTAGCTTAGTAAGGATTTATTCTGGTTCCAAATTCAAAAAATCTACATGGGATAGGTGCTATTTCACATCTGAAAAGATAATATTACATCAGAAGTCTATTTTGGCCATTAATAGAATACAGCTGGTAACTTCAGGACAGGAAAAAAAAGTTGCCTTTTCCAAATAATCAGGTCAGCAGGTTCCCCACCCTTCAGGATGTTGGCAGGGACCAGTGCTAGTACAGAAGACAGGAATATTTCCTAGGTGATCTAATAAAACCAGAAAAACCTCATATCAACAAGCCATATGGGGATATTACTGATAAGCTGTTGCCATAAGCTATGGACTTTTTCAAATGTCTCATCTTCCAGAGGCCAGGTTCTCATCTGCCAGTTTTCAAAAGCCAAAATACCTTGGCCATGTCATCCTTAATATGGTTAAATTCAGCACTATACTATGAAGTTCAATAAATGTGAGAAATTTAAGCTGACACAGGAGAAGATTCTGCAATTTCAGTTACTTGCCTCTTCTCCAGCTCTTAGCTGTTATCTCTGTTGATGAAAGGGCCCAGACAGGCACTCCCTCTTCTCCTGGAGGCTGAAGGAAGAATCTCCCAGGGCACTGGGAAGGAGAACTCACATGAACCACTCCCTCTCTGGGCTTTCAGAGACACACCAAGGTGAAAGAACAGGAGAGAAGGCACAGCCTCAATTCCTCCTTGTTTTTTTTCTCCCCTCTACTGGAAAGTGTCTACAGAAAGCAGAGATGTTGCCAGGACAAAGCTGTACAGTCGTCTTGCTGAACAGAAAGACAAAAGTGCCAATTCCACCCCTTCCCCACCCAAACCAGCTCCTCAAGGTTTTTGCAGCAGGAAATCAGCCCCAAGTTTCCCTGCAGACCTCACAGACACTGGCAATTCTCACACAGGTGCAAGATCCTCCACGGATCATAGGGTCAGCATGAAAAAATAATAGATTACCTTCATGAAGGGGTCTTGAAGAGCTCCTCAAAAGAAAATGAAACCCAAATATTATTTCATGTTCCTACTGCAGAAGTAAGTGCTGCAGTCAACTGGATGCCAGCTCTTAACCAGCTGGGCAGAAGGCCAGGAGCATGTCAGATGGAATTCAGGCCAGACAGGCAGGAAGCACCAAGAGGAAACTCCAGCAGCAGCTGTAGAAGCAAAAGAATGGGCAGAGGCTCTAAGACAAATAATAACAAGTAGAGCAGCAGCAGTAGCAGATGTCAGACTGTAGCTTTCTGGAGGGGGATGGCACTCCTGGAGAAAAAGGATTTTTTTTTTACTTCATTGCATTAATTATCTGAAAAGAGATATTTTTTTTCCCCCCAGATCTTTTGAAACCCTGTTATTTTGGATTCGTTTGTGAGGAGATGCTCAACAGAGTGCCCACTCAAGTTGTGCAGTGGCCAGGACAGGCACTGCTGCTGATCATGGCTCCATCCATGGGTTTGAATCTTCTCATTCTCCTGTGATTAAAAATAATTCTGCAAATCATTTTGATAAAGGAATCCCTTATTTCTAGAGTGGTTTTATTGTAAGGTCTTCTGGACTTTTTTAGGGTTATGTAAAATGGAACTATCAGGGAGAAGGAGGAACTTCTGCTCTTCCAGAGGATGCTACAATGCTGCTTTTGTCAGGACTGTGACTTATAGGCAAGCTGATACATTTAAAATCTTTTGATCACACCCACCACTTGACGGATTCACTAGGAAGGGGGGAGCAGCTCTTGCATCATGACAGACTCTGTGTCCTGGTGATGTCTGTCCCAGTGTTCTGTCACTCCTGAGGAATATGTCCCCTTCGAAGAGAGGAGTTTACTCTGACTCAAACACTCTTCTCTCAGGCTTCATTAAAAAATTGTAGATGAGAGAAGAACAATCAACCTTTCTTCTCAAACATCATCAAAAGGAGAGGAGCCCCCTGCCCAACCTCAGCAGAGTACCAACTCAGCCATGAACTGGGGAAGGTGACTGCAGAGATTTGGGAAATAAAAGTGAAGAGAAAAATCTAAACCCAAGTGAAGGTACGTGAATTGTATTATGTCTGTTCCACTCAGGAATAGTATCTTTGTAAAAATCAAGGCAGCATGGGCTCTAGCTCAGAGAGATTAATTTAACAAGGGGCAATTGGCTTTGGGAAGCAAAACCCCAGATGGGATGAAACCAAGGCACGTATCAGCCCAGGGGCTGCTCAGTGACACTGATGGGACAATGTTAGACAAAGCCACCAGCCTGCACATGGGATGGCTCTGCTGATCCTCTCTCAAGCAAATGAATTCCTAACAAAGTGTTACATCTCACAAATTTTTAATAAAAGGATTGTTCATACCAAGATCACTTTCAATTTCATCTTCAAGAAGCAATTTCTTGACATGAAAGTTAATAATTTTGTTTCATATAAGATAATTGTGTTGGGCTTTTCAAGATCATTTCAAGATTTTTATTTTCCTAAATAAAAATCCAATTTAAAAAAATCAAGGTCTTACCAGGATGATTTTCTCACCTGGTTTTTCAGGACCCATGTTGAACATTATCTTAAAAGTCTAGTTACATTTCCAAGTTTTCCTGTAAATATTATAAGAAAAACCCCAAACATCCCTTTCCCAAAAAAATCCACAAAGCAGTCAGTCAGAATATACACAAGAGCAATTCTTTAGCTGTTTCTGAGCACCTGGATCAAAATATTCCTAACAGGAACACTAACACCCATACCATGCTGCTGCCTGTAGAAGGAGAACATCCATCACAGCAGTGCTTTAACTGCAGAGTTAATTCTTGTTAAAAGAAAATGAACATCAAAAGGTAAAACAAAAGAAACTACAAAGAAATTCTTGTATATGAAGACTATGGGAATATTTAAATACTTCATGTCAAGGGGACAGAAAATGCACATTTATCAAAATAACCTCAAGCAAGACCCAGGAGATTGGAATGGCTAATGGGCTGCCAGAATGTTAGAAATACAGATTTTCTCTGAAAACATAAACAAGCACAGATATAGGCATCTTACTCCTATTCCCAAAGAGCTCATGATAAATTTTTATCTCTCTGGGCTTTAAGTTCAAATGGGATAAAAACCATGGTAGGTGCTCACATTCATGAATAACTTCCTAATAAACAGGGTAGGAGCCCTTTGCCCCAGGGGACTGTGGAGTTCCACAAGAATCTACGCTGGAGCTGTGGTGCCCAAAGTGTTCATGAGTGTCTTAGATAAGTGGAGAGTGGGATGAGGTTTCCTCATGGTATGCAGTTCTCAGTGAAGTAAAAACTAAAGTCATCCATGGACAATTACATGATAATATTATATACTGTCATAAAATGGCATATGAAACTCAAGTATGTAAGAGTGTAAAGTGATTCTCAAAATAAGAAAATGCTGATTTTATCCATGCAGTGAGGGACTCTGGCTGTCACTAAGCAATAGTGGAGCTTCGAAATAATGGGTTCCATAAAAGCTGCCAGCTCAGGGAGCAACAACAGACACAACAGCAAGCGGAATTTCATGAAGAGTAAGAAACTGAGCTGAAAACTTTCCCATGTCCCTGTGTACACCCAGTGTTCATTCATATCCTGCATATAATGTGTTGGGGGCCATCTGTCACGGTGTGACTTTGGGTTTGCCAACCTTAATATATTTAATTTCTTACTGAGACAGGACCCAGGAGTAGAGACAAGGCAGGCTCAAAACTTAAAAAGGTAAAAGAAGAAATTTATTAATAATACAAAAAGAAGATATAGCATTCAGGATAAAATTCCTAGATTGTTCCCTCCTCCCCTTCATTCTACATTTCTTACCAACATACATACAGAGAGAGCACTTCAGTCAGTTATACACTCAAATAATCAGTTCAGTTTACTTCAGAGAGAAAAGTCCCTTTTCTGGTTATGGCTTAGGGGTTGTCTTCACCTTCACAGTCTGCGTCCATCTGAGACCCACAGAACTATGAATTTTCCTCCCATTTACACAGTCCTTCCAGAGCCGTGTTATGGGTTACGATGCACACATGGGGGTACCACCTCTAAAGGCAGGCTACTAAAAAGAAAAACAGAATTCGCTTCATCTGCTTCTCTATCAAATGTCTCTGTTCATATTCCAGTTCCAGAACAGAGACCCCCATTCCCTCGGGGCAAAGGATCCTTTTCTTAAATATTTCAACCTCCCATGTATTTTCCACAGTTTAAAGGAACTTTAGTAAAGTCACAATCCCCACAGCCCACAAAAAAGGTTTTCAGCTACTTGCATCTTTTCAATCTCTTCCCACCAGGAACTTTGTCTTCATCCCGCTGACTTCTGTAGTCTCCAGGCTTCATTTCTTCTCATTCAGGGGAATTTAGGAGATCCAGGATTCCATCCAGGCATAAAGAAGTTACAATTGTATCCAGATGACAAAGAAACAAAAGTGGGCAGCTGGAGTTCTTCTCTGCCCCGTGGAAAGGCGAGCCGAGCCCAGCCGGCAGGGCCGGGGCCATGCGGCCGGTGCTGGGGCCATGTGGAGCCTGGGGACCCCCAAGCCAGGGGCTCCCCGCAGAGCCGGTTCCGGGCCGGGCCGGGCTTCCCCCCGCCGAGCCCGGGGCCGGGGTTCCGAGCCGGGCCCCCCCCGCAGAGCCGGGGTGCCGGACCAGACCCCAGACCGAGCCCGGAGCCGGGCCGGAGCCCCCAGCCGGGCTTCCCACCCCCCCGGAAGCCGGGAACCGAAAGAGCTGAATCAACTCGATGCAATTGTGATTGGTGAAAGCGAAATAACTTTTTCATTGGTTTTCCCGAGCTGTCCATCACCAAATCAGCTCTCTGATTGGTGCCAGCAGCTCACAGGGGAAGCTCCCAGAGACGGGAGAGTGCCTCCCACTCCCCACCTCATGGAGCCATCCCTGAGGTGAAACCACCCATCCCCCACACCACGTGAAACCAACACACCATCTCAGACAGGACAGCCTGGAGCAGGCACAGTCAGGGCAGAGAGAACAATCCAAGACATGGAGCATCTTTCACAAACAAAATGACAAAATAGACCAAGACTTTTAGGCAGAACAAAAGACTTCATTGAGCAGAACACAATATGAAGCAAATAAAACCAAGCAGCACAGAGATGATGAAAAAGGTGTGACTCAAGATCCTTGTGCCAGTGGCTGTATTCCTCAAGCCCCTGTCAGTGTCTTTGTTCAGCTACTCCTGGTTTTGGACTAGGGTGATTAAGAATTCTAAATTCAGTTTTATCCTTCCTTGTTCCTCTTGATCTTAACATTTCTGCACATATCACTGGTCACAGCAAACCTTTCCTTGTACACCCAGCCTAAGCTGCCACCTCATCATTATTTCTGGGTTTCTTGTCCATCCAACTGTTTGGCCTTCCTCAGAAAGAGAGATCTGTTCCCAGATCTCTGCCCTGTCTTCCAGGACAGCTCACAGCCTTTCTGAATTCAACACTAGTTAACTTCTCTGTGCTGCCTGGGTGTAGGAAAGCTCCTAAAGCTCTCACTATGGAAAGGATGTCTTCTGAGGGGGAAAGCTGGATATAACCCTGCACCCAGGCCTGCAGTCAGTCTGTGCAGGGGAACCAGCTCTGCTGCAGGAGCACAGGGAAGCCCTGAGAGGCAAGGACACTCTGGAGTCTGGTGACACCCCCCATGCCTGGCAGATAGCACCCCAACATCTGCAGTGACACGCCTTGCCTGGTGAAGGCGACATTTCTGTCCCTTCTGTTCCCTCCTCCCTGGCAGGGAACTCCATCCCTGCTCCCCCTGTCCTGTGACTCCTCTGTCAGCAGGAGCATCCTGTGTGGGGAGGGAGAGGGATAGCCAGGACCATGGGTCGGGGTCATGGTTTGCACGGGCTGTAATCTTCCTCTGACTCGGGAGGGAGAGCAGGGCAACTGCTCCTCACAGCTTGGAGCTGCTCCAGATCCTGCTCTCAGGACAAACCATCAGCTCCTGCCAGCTTTTCTGAAAGGATGAGCAGCCTCAGATGGGAAAGATAGCGAGCAGCCCACTGCAGGCAAGGTTCTCACTGATGTCAACCATTTCCTCTCCTCCCCACGTGCCAGACTGATCCATTCAGCTGAGACAGACAGGGCCAGCAAACATCTGGCTGACACAAGAGTCAGGAGGTCCCAGCCCACAGCTTCATGTCTTCACTTTTGTTACATGGTTTTAAATACATGACACAGTGCAGCAAATGATTTTGATGCATTCAGCCCATTTCTCTCCATCAGATGTGACTCGTGGGATGGAGGCAGGGTTTGTCAGAGATGTGACAGTGGCCTGTTCTTGTAGCACTCTGAGAGTTCTTTTCAACTTAATGTGCTCTTAGCCTTTTGTAGCACTCCGAGAGGACACAAGAGCCAGGGAATTTGGTTATTGGCTGCATGTCAAAGAAACATAAAAACTCCAAGTTCTTAAACGAGCCAGTTGATAATGACAGAAGGCTTTCATTGAAGCAGTGATATAAATTTACTGCCCTGTAATTGTTTGTCAAATATTTACAACTGAAATAGCAGTAAGAAAAGAATAAGTTCTGAAAAACTATGTAAAACCATGGGCTGCATTTTGGTATCTAGTAATTACCTACAATTTAAAATTAAACTTGTTAAAAGACGGAAACAGTGCACACTGTAAGATTTTTATTATGCATCTTGCTTCAAATGTGACAACACAAGTGCTTCAGTTATTTCCTTGAAGCATAAAATTACAAACCTGAGCATGACATAAACTGAGCTAATCTGATGCCTTTCAAACACCTTCTTTTCCACTTTTAGTCTGCATAGATTTGCATTTATTAGCGTAGAGCCACTTCATTCCTGTCTTGCCCATTTATCCAGCTTGGGTAGCCATGTGTGTTAGGTTGTATTTCCTGACTTGACACGTTCTATCATAAAGCCAAACTCCAAATGTTATCTTTTATTAAAACTTAACTTAGTGAATACAAATTTGCTAACTACTTGTGTTACCTCATACATAGAATCAAATTCTCCTCTAGATTAAGGTAATGACACTGCTGTTAACTATACAGACATTTTCAGAAAGGAAGAAGTCAATTAAGTATTGATAATTATTCTCATAATTATTGAAGCATATTAATATTACTGACAGTGCTAAGTCAGAGACTCACATCAATTTAAAGACATTCAAGAATATTAATTTGAAATTTACCTAAATATTTTATAAATTAAGTTTTCCTGGGCATCCTACTTGTCTCCAATCTTGCAAGAGCTAATACATCTGTACTTTTCATAGTCATATAACCCCACCAGTACTCTAAATTGCCTGATATGTATTATTATGCATTGTTCAGTTTTCCTAAGAGCCTCTATCTTGCACCAGTTTTGGCTGGTATGTAACAAAGCCAGAACTAAAGCAAATATTTTGTGAAGCATGGTGGTTTCAGTGTAACTAATTTACTAATTTACTATTCTGATGGAGTCTCAAAGGAAGTACAAAGAGCTTCATGTCACAACTTAGAGCTTTTTCCCCTCTCCCACAAGATTTTTGCGCTTGTGATGGTTTAAACTCAAATGTAGCCCTTTTAGTGGAACACATTGTCTCGGATTGCAATACAGGATGCAGCCAGAAATGTGTATTCCGTCACCATCTGTTGAAGCCGGGTGGGGCAGTGACCTTTATCTCCATGGTACATATTATCTGCTAATGGGCCATCTTTAAAACCAGCTGGGGCAATCATCTTTATCTTTTCCACAACCCATCCTCCCTCCAGGAAGATATCATCTGCTGCTGGCCCATTGAGTCCCAGTGCATGACTGATAAAATTACATCATCCCACTGGGAGATGCTCCAGCCAGGGGGAGGAGACAAGCCTTTCCTACCTAGATAAAAACTGAGATTTGGAAGACCAGAGCAGCCTTTTTCCACTGAATTCCAGAGGAGAACCAGATCTTTCCACATCATCCCTGGACCTTCAGAGGAAAACTGCATCTTCTACAGGAGCACTGCTTCAGCTGAACCACATCTGCCGCTGCAGGAGGATGCAGCCACTGTTTAATGGGACTCCTACCAACACCCTGACTGACTGACAGGGTGTCAGCTTGGATTCTGACTCAGTCAGTGTTTTGGGATTGTCCTTTGTAATACTGTATTTCTATTTTAATTTTCCTAGTAAAGAACTGTTATTCCTAATTCCCATATCCTTTCCTGAGAGCCGCTTGATTTCAAAATTATAATAATTTGGAGGGAGGGGGTTTACATTCTCCATTTCAAAGAAAAGCTCCTGCCTTTCTTGGCAGACACCTGTCCTTCAAACCAGGATATACAATCAATCTTGTATTTATTCTGGAAAATAGAACAGATGAAATGAACAAAAATCCATCACCCCCTTTTTCTCTGACACATGTAAAGAAATCCAGGTAACTCTGCTGGGCAAGGAGTTCAGTCTCCCACAGAAGCATGAAACAATTCTGGGACAATCCATCAGGAACACCTCATATATCAGACCTTGAAGAGCCTCAGCTTTCTGCATTTGGACAGGCTAAATCAAGCCTATATTTAAACATCTTAACTATAAATTGCAAGCAAATACTTCCTTCCTTTTGAGGGGTACACAATGCCTCTTGTAAGGCACATGAAGCTAATGGGCAATTGGAAGATGATAGGCACTTAGAAGA
The DNA here is from genome assembly GCA_034336665.1 of Luscinia megarhynchos. Lineage (NCBI taxonomy): Eukaryota > Metazoa > Chordata > Aves > Passeriformes > Muscicapidae > Luscinia > Luscinia megarhynchos. The sequence goes on along the minus strand of CM067572.1, from coordinate 19,569,236 downwards.
AATAAGAACATGGTACAGAACCTTCTGGTCCTCGACCATACACCTGTTAATGACTCAGTCACTGAAGAAAACAAAAAATTAAGTGTTCTGCTTCCCAGATAATCCTCTCTCTCTCTCTCTCTCCACTCGAGAGAGGAAACTGATCATTCTGGCACTGCTAAGGATGAAACACTCCAAGTACTCCAAGTTTTTTAGAGAATTACCTCACAAAGCACAATCTGAGTATAAAGCTTCCCTTTTATAGCAACAGTCATGACTTGCAACTGCCAAAACAATCTTATTCTCAAGAGCTAACAGCACAGGCTTGGATTTTTATTTTTTTAAAATAGTGTTCATTAGGAAAGGAGAGGAAGGAGGCGGAAGAGCATTGCTCTCCCTTTAAGATGCAGTTTGAGCCCAGGTGGCTGGAAGAAAGCTTGGACACAGCTGTGCTCCTAGAGAGGGATGTGCTGTGGGCAAGAGCAACCTGGAGCTCCAGCTGCAGGCCAGTGCTGAGTTTTCATCTTGCATCACCTCGGTGAGATGAAAGCTGCAGGCTGAAAATGCTCTTGTCTGCTTGTGTGTGGGATTAACACCATGAAATACTTTCAGTTGTGCTTTGCAGGAGTAGCAAATATCACCCTTTTCAGGAGGTTGTGCTTGTAGGGGAGAGCAGTGCTGATAAGAGAAGAAAGCAAGACATCTGTGCAGGTGTTTTGGGCAGGGAGAGGCTCACTGGGAAATGCAGATGCCAGTGCAGAGCCTGCACATTGCTGGGAGGCTGTGCTGCAGCTCAGGAACTCTTTTCCCTGACAAATACCAAGAACTACCAAAAGGCTTCCCTGATTCTTTCTTCCAGAGGATTTCTGAGATGAGAACTTGTTTCAAGGCACTGACGTTATTAGAGATACCCTGAGTGACTTCTGTAATTTTTTTTAACCTCCATTTCCTGTACAGTATGCAATTACTGTGAGGGTGGGAACTCCTGAACTCCCTGGGAGAGTTTGCTATGTCTCTTATTTCAGCTTAATAAAATATAATCTGCATTGCAGCATCTGCAATTCAGAGTTGTTCCTTATCCAGCTGTTCTAACTCAGGTTATTCACAGGATGATGAAGGAAGGAGATTTGCTGGGGGTATGCTGGATTTATTTGATTAAATAGCAGAACTATGTATTTTATTTTAATATTTTAGAAAGTTTCCCCTTGTTAAAGTAGTTAAATAAGAGGGATTTTCCACTATTATGCTGATCCAGTTATTCTTTTTTAGACTATCTGCATTTTTACATGAATTATGACTTTTCATTGACACAGTCTCTGTCTTCATTGTCTTTCCAGGCTATCTCAGGACTTTAATGTTCCTGGAAAGAGGGTGTCTTATGGAGCAGCACAACCACAAGACAGAGCATTAAGAGAGTTTATTACCAAGAAGCAAAGAGGGAGAATGTCTTTTCCTCTTGTCTGTACTGAACCCATTCACCTCCTATAAAGGGAGAAGCTTCATATAGACTGAACAAAAAAATAATGAGAGCTGTCCAGGTAATTAACTGGTTCATGTAATTAGACCCTTTAATGTGAGAGAAAGGGCAAAACCAGGGACAAAAAATTAGGAAAATCTGAAAGTTTGAAGAAAGTGATTTGCTCATCTCAGAGTTTTTTCTTTTGCCAGCTAACTCTCCCAAATTATTTGCTGTTGATTACTGACACGAAGGAAGCTGATCTGGCCCTGCATAGAGACACTCCAAGATCAGTTCATTGTGAAGAGCTGAAGTCCAACTGCAAGACTTTTTAAATTATAAATTCCAGCTCCCTATCAGGGCTGAAGGACACCTCTTTTGTTTTTTTTTTCTTGGAGTGAAACAGTAGAGTTATCTTCCTTTTTGGCTAACAGCCCCACGAAAGGGAAATGAAACCTCATTGATTCCCTCTGAATTTATACAGTGAAACTTCTTAATTCTCATCCTTAAAAGAAAAATCCACTTAAGATCCTAAAAACTTATGAAAGAAAAAAAAAGAAAAAGAACCAAGGAACTAAGCCCATGCATGACAGATTTCCACAGGAGTATATTTGACCAAAGAGATTTTTCCTGGGAGTTATTCTAAAAGAGTGCAGAAGCAAACACTGAAACTCTGAACAATTAGAGTGCAAATGACTAATCAAACCTTGGCTCTGTTCAACATTTGCTTTTTTAAAGTTCTTTGGTAAGCTGCACATATTTACTTTCCTACAACAAAGAGAAATAAATTAGTTAATATTCACCTGACACACAATATATTTCCAGGAAAAAAATCCATGATGGGATAGAAGAGAGTTATGTATTTGCATGTCTGAAATGACATGAAAACCAGCTCCTAGGAAATAGCTAATTCATTGCTGAGCACTCCACTTTTGTCAAAACCAGATTTAACTCTGGAATAATGCATATATGAGTTTTCTTTCTATTATTTACTCGCATCTTTAGCTTTCTTCACCCCCCAAATTTCACAGCTGCACATTAAACATGCTCCTACAACGTGCCACAGTGAGCTCTATTTTCCTGCTGCTTCAGGCTGCCACAAGTGCATCAGTCCCTGCGCGGCCTTTGCACTCAGGAAATGTCTCTCAACTGCACACGGTAAAAGAAAGGTCTGCAGGCAGCAAAGAAATGGCCGTGGAGCTGGAGACAGGGACTCCTTTCTTTGTTTCCTGCCGCACACTTCCTAAAGGCATTTGCTGACAAGGAATTTGCAAATCTTGTCTTGTTCAGGACCGTGGTGCTGCCCGGCGCGGCTCAGATACAATCGCGGTGTACCTGTCCAAATAGAGCCGGGCAGAACAGAGCCCTGCTCCTGCACACGATCAAATATCAGAGTTTGTGCCCTGACCTTCTCCCCAGAACCCTGCAGATGCTGCCGCCCCCTCCTCCCGGAGAGAACGCGGAGTTCCAGGGTGACTCACAGCCGCACATATCCCTTACTTACTGCGAGAGCTCCCTTAAAGCCACGGCACAGAATCCTGCTTCACCGGGAGCCTGTCCTAGTGCTCTCTCCTCTGGGATGGGCAGGCAGGGCAGGGATACTCCACGGGTGAAGGACAGAGCCCAGAAGGGATAATTCTGGGACAAAGAGCCTGTTTCTGCACAGCACCCCTTATTCAAAGCATTCACAAGTGTTCATTAATTTCTACACCACACAACCAGCACAAAGATCTACAGCCCCTGCTCCCCAGCACAGCTGACATTTGCTATGTTGCTTATTTTACATTAAAATTATTTTTAAAAACCCCAAAACTTTACATACCTCCCCCAATCCACTTTCTTTGAAAACACAGATCTTAAAGAGTGCACAGAACACCGAGTGCAGAGAACACTTAAGCTCCCCAGCTGAGGAGATTTATCACCAAAATGGTAACCTAGATTTTAACACAGCTTTAAATGATTTGGAAATTAGAGGCTTTACTTCCTATGCTTCAGTGCCCTGACAAGTGCAACACAGTCCTGCTTCTCAGGGACAAAATGCAAACCCACAGAACATAAAGCGTGTGAGAAGAGCTGAGAAAAAAACCAGCAAGCACTGAAACTCCTGTGCTCCTAAAGCTGGCTAGGAAATGTCAGAGGAGGGAAGCTCCAAGAGCAAGGAGGTAAAGGGAATTTGATAGAATGGTGGCAAGGCTGGTAAAAGAGAATTCAAGGTGTCTGCACAAGAGCTGCTCTGGGCAGATACCACCATCAGCATTTGGGGAGAGGTTCAGTGTCTCCAGGGCGAGGGATCAAGGCAACCGAGCCAGGGGTGACTCAGTGAAACAGCCAGCACATCAAGCAGATTTATACTTTTTAGGAGGATTTGATTTCCTGCAAAAATGAGTTAGAAAATGCAAGAGCATATTTTAATCAACTGTTGAAAAATGCATCTGAAATTTCCAGGAGGATCTTTGCATCGAGGATGCTGTAAGAGTTACGGTTGTGTGCCCAGGAGAGGGAAGTACAGGACATCCAGCCTGGCAAGCAGGCAGTTCTCAACGGGTGACTTTACAGAAGTCACAAAAGAACAGCTGATGTTGGTGGAAGTTATCAGATAGTTCTAAAATAAAGCAGAAAATATCATAGAAAAGGTGATTTGCTGAGAATTTTGCTCTTGCCAACATCATCCAGAGTGCTGCAAGATCCACAACCACAAGAAGTCATGTCTAAAAATATTCCTTTCTCAAAGTAAACCTGCCATACCAGTGCTGACAAGGCAGGCTCCTGGCCCCCCACCTTGGCATTTACAGCCAGACCTGCAAGAGCCTATTTTTGTGCCTGGTTACTATTCAGGCAGCTGGATGCAGTTTTTGAAGGCACCTGAAAAATAAAATTGCAGTTCTTTTCTAAGCACAGAAGTGTTAATTTCCCAATAAGCTTGTTTGATTAACTAAGCACACCCAGAGGACAGGCTGACTTAGTTTTGTTCCTCTTGCCCCAAGCACATTTTTACAAAACTCCAGCGGAGTTTTAACCAAAACAATGTGCTGATAGGAGAAGCTGTCTGCATTCCTCTTTTGCAATTCACCTTACACTCTACATGCTGTTCGAAGATAAGCTTTTCTAGATGCCAAAAATCCCCAGCAAGAGGTGAAGGCTTCTCTGCAGCAGAGTGCTGCACAAGTTATTCACTGCATTTTTGCCTGTGGATCCCCACCCTGAGTGAAATCCCTGGAGACATTCCTCTTCCAAGTGCCCCCAGCAATATTCAGGGGTGGGAAGAGCCTATTTTAAACATGACTATTATTAGCTAGTCAACATTAGGCACTGTTTTAACTTCTTTATATTCACCCTCATCCCTCTGGATGGAAAGCAGGACCCTACTTAACTTGGCACCTGCTCCTTTTTTGTCTTGCAGGAAGGAATATCCATGGGGTGGGACTAATTTCCAGGGAAGGACCTTCTCATTCTGGGATTTTTTTGAGTAGGCAAAGAAGGGGGGAAGAACAATGCTTGTATTTGTATTTCAGCTTTGCTCTAGAGAGGTGCTCTCCATAAATAGCAAATAAAAATACTTTAAGAAGAGTAGAAATGGTCTTTCCTGCATGCTTTTATATGCACATGCACACCTGTCAAAGAAACACAGAGATGCACTGAAATCTGCGCTTCCAAAAAGGCGCAAAAATGCAACAAATGCTGCAAGCACCTAAAGAAGCTACAGATGAGGTGAGAAAGGAGAAAACTGGTGTTTTCTGACACAATTCAACCTTTCCTTATGGCATGCACACTTTATGACTTTTGTACGTAGAAGGCCAGAAATGGTGTGAGCTAGAATCTTCAAACCCAGGACCAGCAGAAGAGAAGAAATCAATGAACCTCAGAAGAAAATCTGAAAAGCCATTAGAAAGACAACTTATAATTAGTTCTAAAGCACCTCTTGGCATCCCTGAAAGGAAGTCCCCTGGAACCTGGGCGAAGATGAAAAATGCAATTACTTAGACCCTTCTGAAACTCCCACCTGAGGCAATATCAGAAGTTTTTAAGGGAAGGATGACAATAAGTAAATATAGCAGTCAGTAGGATCCTGAGTCTTTTCTGGAGCATATTGCAATGTTATTAATAAATATCTCTCTTGGAATTTACTGTTTTTCTCTCAAGTGTTCCTCTGACCTGAGGAACAGGTTTTGTGCTCTGTATTCAGAAGGAGCACTCAGCAAAAGGAACAGAGGAAGAAGGTAAAGGTGTGGTAAAAACACATCAGTGGATGACTGCAGAGTGAAGAATTGGATGGACAAGACTGCCCTGTGAAATGCAAGTCCTTGGAATGCTGAAATGGAATAATATTCCATTGTTTCTGCCTTTTTTCAATGAACTCACATAACTGGCAGGAGATGCAGATCACATCACTTCCAAATGAGTCATCTGCCTCTGAATTGTAACCTGCTTCAATTACTCATCTGAGAAAGAGCAGAGTCATTAAATGATAATTAACTAGTGCAAGTTTTCAGGCATGTGGAAATAGAAAAGATAAATGAAAACTAAATTGAATTAAATATTAGAGCTCTTTAAATCTATTGCAATTTCTTCTACCCACTGCAAAGCAACATTAATTCATAAAAAGAGCCCTGTTACCAAACACCAGCCTCTTCTGCAGTGGAATCGAAAAGTTGCTAAGAAAACAAAGCAACACTGCAAATCATTTTTTTCCCCCTAATAACACTAAGTTTTTATCTACTAATTCAGCTATTTTCTCTAGGAAAAGACTAAAATTTCTCCAAACCACTTTAATATTGGAAAACAACTGCAAATAAAATAATTCTTTTGTGTCAGTTCAAGGGCTGCTCCAGGAGAGCTGGGCAGCAGAGTCTGAAACTGGATTTGCTAATTTCCTCCTTTATTAACTCATGAAGTCAGCTTAAAAATATTACAAGTTGTGTGTTAGCAGAGTTTAATATTCCCACCTTTTCAAGAGTGTATGTGTTCCAAGAGTGTACAAAGCTTCTCATTAAGAAATATTTTAAAATTTATACTACATAAGAGAAATATATCTGCATGTCTGAAAGTTGTGCTGGACAAGCTACCATTTTCCCTGTGTTACTTGGGAACATAGAGCTGTTGAAAGCAGTATAACAGAAGTCCCAAGGATAAAAAATGCAAACATGTACTAGATAAAGAAACTGAATGTCACACTTTTTTAATCAAGAAGCAATATGACATTGCTCATTTAATCTGGGCTCTGCTAATTGGTCTATTACACTAGGAAAAAAATCTTTGGGAGCCCTTCTGGGAATGTCTCACATCATTCCCTATCAGCTGTTGACATACAAATACTCTGGTAATGAAAATATTTTCATTCCTTCATAACAGCATTCCCTGTCCTGTTTAATCTTATTTTCTCTCTTTCTAAAAACAAGCTTCTGTGTGGGGTTTCTGAACTAACAGACCTGATGCCATATATCAAAAATACACTGTGCTCCCATCAAACTTGCTAAGAGTCCACCCAAAAGAGAGCAAAAGGAAAAAAAAACCCAAGGATTTATAGCAATAACACAGGACTTTAAGCACCATTTGAAATTCATCTCTGTTCTGCATCATTTCAAAGGACTCTGAGAGCAGCTGGACAGTGACCCAGCAGCCGGAGATGCCACCACTGGCCAGCGAATGGCCAGCACAGGGTCCAGGGCTGTGCTGGAAAGGTTCACAAATCTCCAGAAACATTGCAGAGCAGAGTGTTTTAGCCACTTGTCACAATTCTATCACTGCAATGGAAAAGGCCACTGAGGAACAAAGGGCTGGAAAATATGGGTGCCTCCTTGGCCTCAAGCAGGCTCCTCTAAAGCCTGGGTTCAGCCCCTGATGACTTCAGGGACCTGGGACTGGAGGAGGATGAAGTGGTGCTGAAGAAACTTCCAGCAGCCCCTTCCATGCATTCTCCCCTCTCCCCATGGGCATCAGCACCTCCCTGGCAGAGCCCTCTGCAGAGGCTGCTCTGCTCTCCAGACTCAGCAAATTCTGCTAGGGATGGGTTTTGCTCTCAATATCCTACTCCTGACCATCTAAGATTCCTACTCTGTGCTGAGGCAATTAGCTAGGGAGATAAGATCTCATTCTGCTGTGCACGAAATCCTGGCAGCACAGTCAGTGCTGTGGTCCCACAGCAATTGCTTTTGGAAATTAAGCTATTTCAAAAGTTGCTGCATTCACATTGTGGACATAAATACCTCTCTTCCCCAGTAAACACCATACCTAAAAATGTCTCTTAAATTACTTTCTTTCTCTTAAATTATTGTCTTCAATATACTAAATCCTTCCAAATTCAAGGTCTGAAATACAAGCTTCTTCCTCCCCCATCCCACTCCCCCCCTTGGGACTCCAGCCTCCACCCACATCCTGCTGCCCAGGTTGTAACATTCCTTTCTGCACCCTATCAGTGTCACACTCCCTCCTGGAGACAGGTGCAAGAAGATTAAAAACCCCCTCATCCAGCTGGGATTTTCATCTGTTTGCACCTTCCTTTCTGCCACTCCTGTGTGTCAACATCTCAGTGGTGGGAAGGGGAAGGCTCTGCCAGTTCTCACTGCTGTTTACAGGGAGAAGCAGGAGTTTCCATCTCAGGGACAGCTATATCAGGACACAGGAGAAAACTTCAGATACAAGGGTTTTGCTTCAATTAGGTTGGTACTTTTTTGCCTTAAAAAACACAGGTGTTTTGTTAAAACCTCAGGTCAATTTAAATGTCAGTGTTAACTGGACCCAAGAGGGTTGTTTTAATAAATTTTTGAAAAATACATTAATTCTATGTTATTATTTTTAATTCCTAAATTGCTTGTGATATGAGGACTGAAATATTGTACCATTTTTCATTTTAGCCATTAAATCATTTTATGTCAAGCAGTCATTGCAACACAAACAAAAGAGTTCGACCTAGAAGAGAGATCATTCCATGCAATTGGTAACTGCACTTAATATTATAAAAAAAAGATAATACAGTGATTGAAACCTTCTTCTATGGTGATTCTGCAACTGATATTGGGAAACAGTGATAAAGTCTTTGCATTGCACTGGAAAAAATCCAAAAACATTTCCACAGACACCTTTTTTTTTCCTAAAAGTCCCTAAAAATGAGGAATGTTTTGTCTCTATGGCATTATTCCCTGCCCTTCCTTTCCACCCTGAATTAAAGCAGCCTATATCCTCTCATCCATAATTTGAATTGACTAGAGTTTCTGGTTTTGGGGGGCTTTTTTGTTTGTTTTTGTTGATTTGTTTGTTTTTTAATTGCCCAAGCACCTGCACTCCTGGCACCTGTGGTCTGTGTTACAGAAGTGATCACCTTTTTGGGAGCTCTGTTTTCTGTGCAGCAGGAGATCCCTGGAGTACTTGGAATGAGGAGAGGCCTCTCAGGATAAGGACGAGTGTGTGTGCAGGCATTTTCCAGAAGAGTCCCTGGTGTATCCACTGCAATCATCACCCACACCAGGGCTCCCAGCAGCTGAGCCACTGCTGCACAGCTCTGTAGGGGCAGGCAGACTGCTGTTGGATGATGTTGGGAAACAGGGAAAAAGCATCCTTGAAGCCTTGGGTTTCTTAGACTGCTCAAGGATAAAAAATTATACCAATGATTATGCACCTGCAGGGTGTGTGAGAGCTGTGTGATGTCTTGTGATATTTTGCAGAAAGCGTGTTTTCAAATAGGTGTTGCATTCTTGGACCAATGAGTCTTTTCTATTCTGTTTTTCACATACTACCCTATATAAAGTAGTGTTTCTTTAAATAAACCTCTCTCTTCTCTTTTGCTTCTCCATTGCACGAGGAACTATGCTGCATTATCCTTTTTGCTGCTCACCTACACCCTAAAGTGCAACAGGCAGACCTTCAGGTGTGCCAAGATTACACCAGTCAAACTTGGGACAGGGGCTGCCTTCCCTCCCTTCCCAGCAAAGTGTGGGCTGCAGAAATGCACCCAGCTGGAACCGAGCCTCCAGGAGCAGCAGCAGCTCTGTAACTGGATCTCTCTGGCAAGAATAGACAAGTGCATCCTGGAACTGGGACACTTCACAGAAGTGTGGCAGTCAGCACCAGCTCCAGGATGAACAGGGCATGTGCACTCCTCTATCACCTTAAAGGGCTTGGTGGAGAGGAAAGTGAGTAAGAACAGTTACAGAGAAAAAGACAATCTATGAAATTCTTTTGTAAGGAAGAACTAATTTCTGATACTTTGGCTAAAAGTGCATGGGCAACCACACAACAGAAAACTGAAAGCCAAATGTGCTTTTTAGAGCTTTTTGGCCACACATGCGCACAATTCCTACCTCCTTCCTTCAGTTCATTCCTTATGCATTCACAGGACGGGTTTGTGACTTGCAGAAAAGGTGAATGGCTGGTGATGAACGGGCCAGCGCAAGGGGAGCTGGGCGCGTTCCCCCAGCACAGCCAGCAGCTCCATCCCCCTTTGCTGCCCTGTGCCGAAGGATTTTCCCGTGATGTGAGGCCAGGAGGGCAGAAGGGGGCATCAGTGAAACAGCGAGCGGTGGGGAAGCGGCGAGGAGCGCTCAGCATCGGGCGAGGGGCGAGCCCGGCGCTCCTGCAGCAGCCGGAGCATCCCCGGCGCCCCCCAGGCAACTTCCAGCCCGTAAAAAAAAAAGAGAAAGCGCCCATAAAATGCTCAACAGAAATATATATAGCAGCTTATCTCCTGAACAGGGCAAGGATCTAGAAAATCTGTCAGCATGCAGCAGAAAGGAAACTATATGTTCGAAATATTTAGAAAGATTTGGCATGGTTTTATATATGTATATAGCCAGTGATTTGGGGAAAAGGGTATGTTATTTTCCCTCTCAATCTTATATGCCAGGAAAAAAAAAGTAATTTAAATTTCTAGTTAAAAAAGTAAATGTTATTTCGAGATTCAGTCTTTCGAAGGTAAGCCAAGAAATTTGGGAAGTGTAAAATATTGATCCTAGCAGATATCATTTCACGAGAAATTATGGCTTTGTTAGATAGGAGAGTGAGAAAACACAACAGATGAGTGCCCACTGGTGAGAGCACACATTAAAAATAACATCATTATAAACAATCCAATGGTGCTTTCAAATAAGTCACTTCAAAGCCTCCAAAGCCACTCTCAACTTTCCTTAAACATAGCAGGGAAAACATTAATCAAGGAAAATCTGCACCAGTGGTCCATTTCCAGCTCTTGCTGTGGAGCACTGCAGTCAGATAATGTTTCCAGCTGAATGTTTGCAAACATTTGCTGTCCTCCCTGCCTCGGGTGCTGCTGGGCATGGAATGACAGTTTATTTTCTGGAATTTTGGAGTACATCAGATCTGGGCATGAGCAAACAGCTCTTCTCTGCCACCTGTGCTCTCCTCAAGCTCTTCAGGTGCTTCCTTCAAAAAAGGAAATTCACTAAGGACATTGTGCAAGGTGACTCTGAGCAGGACAGCACCAGTGGTCCCTGCTGCTCCTGGGGTGGCAGTGGCACCTCAGCAATGGCACCTGGTACTGGTGCAGGAGCAAACCACAGAGCTCTGTTAAATCAATTCCTGCTCACCTTCCACCTCCTCCTCAGCTTTTGCCTTGTGTGCCCTGGTTTGGCTCCTCCTTTATGCCCTCCACACTGAAAAGCCACATGAGAGCCACAGCAGTCCCTGGGGCTGCCCTGCAGCGCACATCCTCTGCTCTAAAGAAGTTTTCCACCTGCAGCCTCAGGCTGCATCTTGTCACATCCCCCAGTGTTGGGAAGGATAAGGATTTGTCAGGAAGGTCTCACAGATATGTATGTATAACAGAAAGATCTTTGAATGTAGAATCTGAAGAAGGAATAGAAATTAAAGCAAGTTTTGATATAGAAGAATTGCTGAGTCAGTCTTACTGGGTAACTAAGAAGGCAAAGAGGAAGCAAGTTGGAAGGGAGTTTTATGACTCCAAGCAAAGGACAAATCCACCTCAAACAAAAGATGTTTTTACCAAGCAAAAAGATTTTCACAGACAAACAAAAGATCCATGTTGCAAGTAGAAAAAAAAATCTCAGAATTTTCCACTGCAAGAAAACTGAAAAACAACTTCTAGCTTAAACTATAACATACTAATTTTTTGTGATTGGAAAATAGCAACATGAATATGGTAATGTTAGCAATTAGGATGGGCTATAGGTAATAGTATTGATTGGTTGTCATGTTTTAAGATGCTCGGTAATGAAAAGTATATCATGCACCCCAACCCAGCACAGGGGGTAACTGTGTGCCACTAACTCAGGCACAAAGGAAACAGGAGAGATTTCCCTTTTTCTCTTTAGCCCTACTCATGCACAGGGCCCTTAATCTGTTTATTAACTTGGTATTACAGCAGAGCCATGCATATCCTCAGAGGTGAAGCTTTTGAGAGGCTGAGTAGTACTTCAGGCTATAAAATCACAATAGTTTTAGTAAAAGGTGTGTGTCACTCTGCCTTCTGCAGCCTGAAAATTTACTTCCGCTTAAAATGTCGCATTTTCCCTTTAAAGGCAAGAGGAAAAAAATGTTTGCCCTTCACAATCCTTAGATATTTTTACTGATCTTTTGTTGACCATTTTGTGAACTCAGAAGTCTGATGTCAGTTACTCTATAGAAAGGATTCAGGCTGTTCTGCCATATCTGGAATTATTTTTAGACACTTCCCCCTCACAAACTAAATCCTTGGAGGTTAAGGGGGAAGGCAGACCAGTGGGTTTATACTGAGAAGAGACTATCTCACAAGAATTTAGTTCAGGAAAAAATAAGGAAAGTGTGGTAAAAAACCACAGGTTCTTCAAATCTGTGGTGGAGATATTTTGACACTATCGTGGGATAAAATCAACAACTTTTTCCTGAATACAAAAGCTCAGGTCAGACATTTCAGTCAATGTGTATATTTGTGTCCCAGGCAAACTACTGGCAGATTGATACAGCCTCATCATTATGAATAATTATGTCTCTGATGGAGTTTCCACAGCTATTTGGAATAACTACTCCAACCCTTGCCAGCAGAAGTTTCAACCCAAAATTTTCCTTCGCTTTGAAATTCCAGACAGAGCATCTCAGAAAGAAAACAAAATAAAAACAGGCAAACAAATCTTCCCCTGCTTGAGTAGCTCAGCAGTAACAAATAACAAGGGAGAAAATTTACTGAGATGACTGAGGAAAAAAATCATAAAGGATGCACAATCTGTAACTTCTGAACAGATATAGACAGAAGCATATAAAAACAACAGAAACAATCTTGGAAAGATTTATTTTCAATTGAAAAATATTGATTTTTCAGCTGCTTTCCCTGTGCCCTCTTTTCCAGCTCCTACTGCCAGCTCACTGCAGCCACCACTGCAAGGACTGCCTCACAGTTCCAGTCTTACTAAAGAATACCCAGCTGAATGCTATATTAACACTAATTTTTACTCTGTTTTTGCAATTTCTAGCACTTTCAAGAAAGTCTTCACTTTTGGAGCCACAGAGGACTGCAATTTCTAAACAATTAATTATTTCACTTAAAGGTGAGGTTCTTGGCTCTTGTTAGAAGTAGAAAATAGAAAAAAAAAAGTAAAATATAATTTCACAGAAGTACATTTTAGGTGAATGTGATGATTTTGGGGACTTTTAAAAGACTGGTAATTACAGAATAGAAATGAATATGTACAAGCCTACAGCAATAAACACACCAGTCCTGGAAAGCAGAAAGAGAGCAAAATGTAACAATATGTGCTATACCTCTGGCCTACCAAACTTCTCCTTCAGATTTTAAAGAGCACAAATTTGTAATCCTTTGGTGCTGTCAAGTAAGCAGTCAGCAAAATTCAAATAACACCTATATGTACTGTGCTGCCCACTGCAGCACAAAGAAGTGAACTCCCAACAGAGAAAAAGTTGCAGGCTCATGATTTTAATCAAGTCATCTGAAATTTGTTAAAGACCTCAATAGAACCGAACTCATCACTGTACCTGACAGGGGCCCTGGGTCACTGGAATCAGGCCATCCACCAGATGTCACATCTTGCAGAACTTTGTCACATCCTTCCTCAGGACCCCTCTGAATGTTGTGCTTTCCCAGAGGTTCCTCAGCAGTGCAGAGGATGTCTGCACCAGAAACACACACGTGCTGCTGTCAGAAAACAAATACCAGATCTTTAGCAAAGGATTTGCCTTCAGTTATTGAATATTACTATTTATGAACCTGGAAGCACAGCAGAGTTTATATTTCTTTCCCTTAACAGAGTAGATTTAGTCAGTACCACTTTTAATATGAAATCCCATCTAGCGAGTATTTTTTAAAAACGCTACACTTTCTGTGCAACTCTTCAGAAGGATTGTTAAAGTATTAGAAGCTTTAAATTTACCATGGGCTTTTGACAAAATTTATGTTTCCCATTCACCCACTCAAATCTATAAAATTATATTTTAACGCAACTTTAACAAGCACACACATTCTTTAGTGAATTCAGAAGTGCATTTCAAATTTGCTAGTAGAGAATCAGAAAAACAAATCTGGGGATAAATACACCAAAAGCATCAGCAGGATAAATGTGAGTGCCTGGACATTTTAGCCATGCCCAGAGCAGAATCTGGGCTCTCTGGCCCCATTCTCCAGGGTGTGTCGGTGCAGACATTTGGCTGCAGCCAGTGAAGCACAGGGCAGGTGCTGGAGGGGCTGCCCAGCAGCTGGCAGGGAGCACAAGGAAGTTATGCAGATTTTCACTGCCTGAAACTGAACTCAGGCATGCAACTGCTCAGCCCCTGGCACTCACAGGCAGGGTGGATTTCTTGGCACTCATCTCAGTGTCTTGAGGATTAAAAGGAATGAAGGCCTTGTATTCACAGACCAAAGTAATGAAGTTAACTGTTGATACTAAATGATGTGAGACAAGACAAAGATACATCCATCTCCATTACATTTTTTTCCTGTGCATTGCAGAATAGGTTGCACTAGAGCTTAGTTTGTCATCGAGTGTCAGTGAAGCTCCAAATGAGGTTCTGATGCAGCTCCTCTGCGCAGAGCTAATCCACAGTCACAGCCTTGAAAGCACTTCCAGTACATGCAACTGCAAGAAAACATTCTACTCATTCATCCTTTAAAAGAATTGGTAGCTTTTAGGGGCCCAGCTGAGAGGAAGGCGAGATCCATGGGGATGTGATCAGTTTGAGTAGATCTCTTCTGCCAGAGGAGCACGCTAAGGACACTGGGGCTGCTGGTCTGGCCCACTGAACTGGCTTCTCTTTTTAGTTTAGGAATTATATAGGGACTAACTAGAACAGGAAACTTCTCCCTCCCCCCAGCTTATTAAATGATTTCCTGTCATTCCTTAGAAAAAGCAGCTCCTTGCTCAGAGCCTTCTGAAGTTGTGAGTGGCTCACACCCAGGCTGGGAACAACAGGAAGGGAAGGATAAGTAGAGCTAATTGGCCTTTTTACACTTTGCCAGGGTATCCAGCATGTTGGAGATAAGCTTTCTCCACCAGTGATACCCCGCCAGCCCCTCCTCCTCTCTCAGTCTGCTTTGCCTTTAAACGTGACCGTGTCAGATGTGATCTGGCCAACACCCACGGGTGACTCCGTGACCTTCTCTGCATACCAGCACTCAGGGAAGCCACATTTTCTTCTGCTTACTCCACCATTTCCCAGGCACAACAGAAAAAAGCCATTTTTCCAGTGGCCTCATTCACATAATTTAAGAAAACCAGACCAGATCACCTAACATGGATATCTCAAAAGACACACTTCTCAAAGTGATCTTTCTAAAACTATGCCATATAATATATGAACACATTTGTGCTGAAACAGGCACCACCAGCAGTTTTTAAGACACCCCCACATACCAACAGTTTGGCATCTAGGCCAGAGAGAAGCTGATGCCATACATCAGGGTATGTCCTCACAGCCTCGATGCTCAGGCACATTTTTTTCTGGAGTTGGCCCTAAATGATCCTTCCAAGAATTAAGGACAGGCCTTGGACCACAATTGCACAGCAAATATTGCTTACTCTTTCCAAGTTCTGCTGCCAACATGCAAGCATTAAAAAGTGCATAAATTACATGAACAAACATCTGATTTATTACTTAATCTGCATTAAAAAAATCAAACCCTCACTTTTATCAGATTATAGGAATTACTCACAACAAGTCAATGAGCATCACTGCAGTGACTTAGGCCTCAAGTGACATTTCCAGACTTCCAAACATCCTTAACACTGGATCAGTCCCATTGGAGCTCATGCTCTTGAAATGCCAATTGAGGTCAGGGCATTACCTCACAGCCATCCTCCTGCACCAGAATCCTGTCATCTGCACATTTACCCCACACTCTTCCATCTTCCAACTGTGTTTTTGATGGATGAGCCATAGCTAGGATCTCTGAAATCCCACCCAATATTTGAAGGTGAATTGCTGATAAATGCTCCAACAGGTTTCCCCTGTTGTTCTCACATGTGTGCTTTGGCAGTACCATGAAGATCTGAGTTTTCTAGATTTTCTAGCCTCCGAGTATATTTGAAAAAGCAGGGGAAAAATTACCTTTGTTCTCTATTGAGTTGGCCTCTTACTTTTTTCTTGTGGAAGAAACAAGGACAACCTGGGCAGCAAAACTGAAGATCTAGTTGCAACCCGTCCTCTTTCCACCACTTTTACTTGGACTGAGCATTTATACTTCCTGTTCTGCACTGCATTTAGAGCAAAAGCTGATGGTCTATCCTGGAAACATCTACTCTTGGAGGTGATAAAACATTGCCATAATTTATGGCAAATAATACCTCAGTAGAATTTTAAAACCCACGCCATTAATTTTACACTCAGAGTATAAAAATAAGGATGAACACACTGATTTTTTCATTTTACCTTTGACACACCCCACTTCTATCTCTAGTTATTTTAAAAATGTATTTGCTGTCCACCCTGAAGAAACACTGTGTGCAATGTGTGCAACTAAAAGAAGGAAAGGGAAACAAAAAAGAAAAATCCACATTTTTCTATTAATGATCAAAACTTCTCAAGTAAAATGGTTCAATGGCTCTACTTCATCTAACAGTTAAAGATGTTTCATTCTGCATAAAAGACAGGCACTTTTTTTTTTTGTCTCCTAAAATATGTTTCTAATTTAAGTTTGAAAAAATATTTCCATTGTGCCATATATGCAGTAATTCAAAACCAAAATGAAAGGATTAAAATCAGGGCTGCACAGAATGGTTTAAATTAAATTCAGGTAGTGGGGAAGACTGCCGTATCTGGCAAGCTCCCACTCCCTGAGCTTTCTGGCCAAGAGGCAAGATGAAGCACAACAACCCTTACCTGCCAAGTCTACAGCAATTTGGAGGGTTTTATTCATCTCTTAAAATAAAATGTTAATGCTCTTGGAAGCTTGCCCAGCCATACAGTAGATCTCACTTGTCTTTTCCTTCTCCTCACACCAATGTACCATGGGACGCTTCAGTAAGGACTGAAAATATTTTCAATTTTTTTTTTTCCTTTTTCTGAGTGCACAGTATTTAAACTTAACTGCCCATCACATCCCTGTGGAAGATGTGACTGAATCCTGCAGCTATTTGAAAATCTCAGCTAATGTGTTACAAACAGTTGATGAAGAGCTGAAATCTGCACTGTGAATTCTGTTCTCTTCTGTCACTCTTTCATGCCTATAAAGCCTTTGCAGTCCCCCCATTTAATTTAAAAACTAAATCTGATTAAATCTGTTCCCCTCCCCAGGTGGCTCTGCTCATGATAAATCAGTTTGCACTATTTATGGTCCATATTATTACTACAGCCACAATGAAACGAGCCCCAAGTCTTCCCCAAATACAGCTATGCCCCCCAACAGATTATTCTTGGCTAAGCAAAGAAATGATAAGCAGAGCTCTGCCTTTCAAAAAAGGCAGCAAAGTGGAAGAATTAAAGTTTTCATAGGCTTCTTAGGAGATTACTCAAAACAGTAATATTAAATTATTTCTACAATCATTTGGGAAGAAGTGAAAATACATAAATAATACACAGATCTCTCCGGAGCTTTCTCCCAGTCTTGTATGAGGTTTAGACCTTCAGATGGCACCAGTAAAAAAACAATTTACTAACAGCTTGGCTGCTAAGGCCACAGTTAATCTGTACAGACCATCTACTTTCAAGGAATTCTTTGTTCCAAGCCAGGGAGTTCCCAAACTTTTTTTCAACTGCACGCACAACCATCAGTAACTGCAAACACCTCCACTGGCAGCATCAGTCCTCTTTGTTTGCCGGGCCCTGGGCCATTTTGAAGTGGTTTATGCCCCTCCCAGCAGCACATTCATCACATTGCCTATTCTGCTGCCTTCTACAGCAATATCTATAAATCATTATTTGCTGGAAAACCCAAAAATTTGCAGCAATGGCACACCACGTCATAGATATGGCTGATTTGAGCAACTGCTACCAAATCCAGTGCTCTAATCCTCCTTTGAGAGGATTTTTAGGATATCTCAACTTGGAAATTTCGACAACTTTGTCAAAAAACAAGTTTCTCATCTTTCTTTTTAGGGGCATTGTAACATATCAAACCTGAAAGGATTCTTTTGTTAACTATCAAATTCATGTCTTATGAAGAGCTGGGAGTTCTAAGCAACTTGGGGTGGACTGACAGCAAGTAATGGAACTTCTCACACTATGCATTCTGCAGAACAGAAATTACAGGTGAAAAAGTCAGAATCATTTGGGCTGGAAAAGACATTAAGGATTATGGAATCAGTTTCGTTCTTCATAATTCGGCAGGAAAAAGAGAGAGGCATGACTAAGCAAAGTTATAATAAGGGCTGGTTTAGTTAATAATAAATAAATAAATAAATAAATAAAGACTATTTTTTTTAATAATTTCTTCTTTCTCTAGCCACATCGTATGAAATGGGTTAGTAACTCCTGGGAAGGAACACACACCATTTGCCACTGAAAGGACAAGAGGCAAAGAAGCCCCTGGGGAAAGTGGTGGTCCCCAGCTTGTCCTTCTGAGGCTGCTCTCAGGCTGATGATACCTGTGCAGGGCTCCCTGCTGAGGTCCTGCAGAGCTGGATCTGCCCCATTCGCTCTGCAGAACTGAGGAGTTAATACAGAACTTGGCAGCTCTGACCAAGGCTTAGACCCAGGAAAGAAAACTGCACTGTCAAACAGGAGGTAACTTCTCAGTACTGCTCAAACTCATGTCCCAAGTGACTTATTTCATGATGATTTCAACTGCCACATCAGTGACCTCTGTGTTCAGAAAATGTGTTTCCAGTACTGGCGCATGCGGAAAGTTTTCTTCTTAAATTACAGGGAGTTCAAATAATTATAATCCTAAACGGGATCTCAGCTTCAGAACAGAACCAGAGTCACTCGTGCCATTATCAGATCATCTTCTGACACAACCCAAGGTCAGGCCAACCCAGGCAATTATTTATAGTCATTTGTGTGGAACTCATGGCATTCGAAAGCCTTGTGAAAGCTCATCGGGCTGCACAAACTCCAGAGGTCATTTCTGTTCCTTCTCATTACACCAGCTCTCAGCAGCGAGGGGATTAGAAATACTTCTTCAATTCTAGATGACAATATTTAGCTTATCAAGAAAAAACAATGCACCAGAGCTTGCCTTGGAGAGGAGATTGAGACTTATGCCCGAACTCTCTGGCAATGCTGATCCGTGACAAGGGACATCTCAGTGTAATCAGGGAGCCCCTCTGCAGGGGCACAGGCTGTGACAGAGCACATGTGGCACTCATGGGGCAAGAGTACAAGCTCCAGAGGCTGCCAGCTCGCCCACATCAATGTGTTTGGAAGGTGTCTTGGTTTGGAGGCAGGTGTCTGCCAAGAAAGGCAGGAGCTTTTCTTTGAAATGGAGAATGTAAACCCCCTCCCTCCAAATTATTATAATTCTGAAATTAAGGGGCTCTCAGGCAAAGATATGGGAATTAGGAATAACAATTCTTTATTAGGAAAACTGAAGTAGAAATTCAGTTTTACAAAAAACAAACCCAAAACACTGACTGAGTCAGAATCCAAGCTGACACCCTGTCAGTCAGTCAGGGTGTTGGTAGGAGTCCCATTAAACGGTGGCTGCATTCTCCTGCAGTGGCAGATGTGGTTCAGCTGAAGCAGTGCTCCTGTAGAAGGTGCAGTTTTCCTCCAAAGGTCCAGGGTTGATGTGGAAAGGTCTGCCTTTCCCCTGGAATGCAGTGGAAAGAAAGTAACTTGCTGTCCAAAATCTCAGTTTTTATCAAGGTAGGAAGGGCTTGTCTCCTCCCCCTGGCTGAAGCATCTCCCAGTGGGATTATGTAATTTTATCAGTCATGCAGTGGGACTCAGTGGTCCAGCAGCAGGTGATATCTTCCTGGAGGGAGGATGGGTTGTGGAAAAGATAAAGATGATTGCCCCAGCTGGTTTTAAAGATGGCCCATTAGCAGATAATATGTGCCACGGAGATAAGGGTCACTGTCCCACCCAGCTCCAACAGATGGGGATAGAATACACATTTCTGGCCACAGCCTGTATTGCAACCGAAGACAGAAGGCCTTGGCAGCGACATGGACTTTGAATGTCACTATCAGCATAGACCGGGACAGGTTTAGGGTTAGGGTTAGGGTTAGGTTTAGTAGGCTTAGGCTTAGGCTTAGGTTTAGGCTTAGGTTTAGGCTTAGGCTTAGGCTTAGCAGGACACAGAGATGGGCTCCTGCACAGGCAGGACCTGACACTCAAGGGACACAGCCCTGGCTGGATGTGCCTCTGGGAGCTCTGCTGGAAAACTGGGACTTTGTACCACTGCTCTGTCGCTTAGCAGTTCTCTTGTTTGCCCTGACCTTGCTCTGGTTTGTAAGGAAACCCACAGAAATCAGATAAAGACAATGGCACTGATTTGAGAAGTCTATAGACCCCACCTCCCATTTACCAGTACACCACTAATTATTCTGAAACAAAGATACCAAAAGGCATTCAGGGAATCGAAATATATCCTTCACATTAACAGATGTAAAAGTACTGCTGAACTTACAACAAAAAAGGAATTTAGGGAATTTAAGCAATCTTCTCTTTTCGTTAGTGCCCTGAACTGGATGCAGTGTTTTTTCCCCTCTGGCAAGAAAAAAAAAAAAAAAATTTAAAAATTAATTTACATTTAAAAAAGAAATTTAAAACGGAGCTGTATTATTGCCAGACAGCTGGCATGCAATGTCTCAGCAAAGAGATACAGCCCTTTGACTCAAACCCAATTCTGAGCATTTCAGCATGAGAGCTGCAGCTGGGCAGAACCCCATGGCCAGGCAGTGTCTCTGCCCCTGCTAAAGGACAGCAGCAGGGAGCATTGGCAGCACAGTGGGAACCCCACGGGAGCACAGGGAGCTGATCCTTCCCATGTCCAACACCTATGTTGGTTTGGAGTTGTCACAGGAAATATAAGTGACATTCCACATCCACTCACATATAGATGTATATTTACATCAAAGTGTGGGAAGAAGAATTCAGTTCTATTTGGCAGCCACCTTTCTACTCCCCCTGTGCAGTTGCTGGGAGCCATCCTCTGCTGCTGAAGAGAATTAATTTTTCATTTCTATTCTGCCTTTTATCACTCACTTCCCTGAAAATCCTTCCCTTTATTGATGATTCATCCTGTCTGGCTACTTCTCTTAATTATTACATTTGTTCTGTGTAAAACGAAAAATAATCAGCATGACCTATCCATTGTTTCCCCCCCCGCTCCATCAGAGTTTAGATATATCTAATATTAACTTTTGTTTATACAGCCAAGCATCTGACAGTGGAGTTTCTGCTTTATCATTTTCATTTTGGGATGTCTCTTAGAAACCAATTGTTGCATTCCCTGCTCTAATATTGTTTTGCTGAGCATTTACCAATATGCTAAAAGAAAAATAAGAAGTAGGACAGTGTGCATAGCCAAAACAACATGTACAACATGGCAGGTTTACACTGGAATTCATTACAAAGGGAAAGAAGGAGTAGCAAAAACTTATGCCTGAGCAGATTTATTCTTGTTCTACCTTGCAGGTGGACTGCCTTGACAAGAAGAATGTATAAAACTCTTATGGTTGTCCTTGTCAAGGACCATGAGAGCCTGGAGAAATCATAGGCTGAAAACCATCTCCTACTGCAGGTGGTGTAGGAAGGGATTGATTTGCCTTTATTATTTATTAAATTTATTTATAAATAGTTATAACTCACAATTTATTTTTGTGAGTACAATATACTCACCTACTACTTAGAAATTAAAAAAAAAATTATCAGATATTCCTATCTCTCTCTCTCTCTCTCTCTCTCTCTCAGATATTTTACTGGACCTGGAGAAATCTATTCATGCCCAGGGAGCATTTTCTATCTAACATTGCCACTGATTTCAGCAGCATAATTTTCCCCATAGCAAGGCACACAATCTGCAGCCCCCACTCAGATCTTCACCATCCTGCTGACAACTTCCTTGTATTTACTGGTGTTTATACAGAAGTCTCATTTGGCCTACCATGTCAAAAGACCTTTTCTTCTCCAGGGGCTGTCAGTTCTGTTCTGGAGCAGGAAATAGTGGGGCTTGTCCCTGCTCAGGAGCAATGTCTGTTTTGGATTGCCACCTTGTCCTTGTATAACACCCAGCGCAAAATTCCATTCAGGGCCCCCAGTCCCTCAGGGCACTTCTCTGTGCATCTCTGCATCTCCTCTCCTTCTCTCTGCATCCTCACCTGCTCCAGCACAGAAGATGCTGCCACAGCAGCCTCAGGGGACACATGGACCTTTCTCTGCTAGTGCCAATGTGCCCTGAGATCACTTTCCCCCTCCACTGTCCCTGCTCTTGGGTGAACAGCTCACATCAGCATTTTGGAGTACGAGGTTTTTGTCTTCTCCAAGTGCAATCAGCACATCAATAGGTGAGGATTGGCAGCAGAAAACTGATGTGGGGCTTCAAAATAGATCCATGCTGGGCTGTAATACTAATAAAAATTGTCACCCTCTCAGGTGGTGGGTAAACAGGTAATGAGAAATTCCAAACACAGGAAAAGAATTGATTGATGAATGGATGCACATACCAATGAAGACATCTGCCTGCAGTGTTCCCTTCTTCACACCAATGCACCAGCAGGTTCACTGGTGTATTACAGCTGGGGTTTTTTTAGGATACCAAAAGAATGGTCACAACTTCCCTTCTCTCTGTCTGTAAAGGTGACCTCCCACATTTCACTATGATCACAAGTCAGTCTCAGGAGGGGAGATGCTTGCTGGGGTATGCTCCTCACCCTGAGAAAGAAAGGGGTGAATGTGTGCAGTGAGGTAGAAAACTGACTCCTCCACACACAGCTTAGCTTTGAAGGCAACTGGAGAGGGCAAAGCCACATGGAAATGATCCTTTTATAAACAAACACAGCAGAGATGGCTGGAGCCTGGGAAAACAGAAGGTAAGGGGTAATTAGAAAGTTGTGATGCTGTTCAGTTTAACACAGAGGGACATTTCCCTTGGGCTTAGACAGGCTCTGAGGGAAACTGGGAAAGAGGTAGATCCAGTGCCCCTTTTCCTGCCACACACACAGTGTGCAGAGACTGCAGAGCTCTGCAGAGCTGCTGGCAGAGCAGCACCCTTTCCCTCAGTGGGTCAGGCAGGAGTTTAGAGCCCTTGCAGGAGTAGCTTCTTTGGAAAATGCTAAAGTCATTGGTATGTGCCTCTAAACCCACCTGTCTGCTATTAGGATTTCATTACTGCACACCGTTTATGATTTTGGCAAGGCTCTGTGACAATTAACAGGAATTCTTCTGGGAGGGATGCAGTGCATGACATCATGTAGTAAATTTTCTGATATTAGAACCTTCCATTTGTGCCCTACTGTACTTGTTAGGGTAACAAATTCAAAATGAAAAATGAAATTACCCAACAGAGCTTTCAGTTGTATCATATATTAACTTCTAATACTCTAAGTATTCATTCCCAAATCCAAATCTGGCCCAAAACTTTTTGGAAGATAAAAATTGACGGATCTAATAAGACACTAACCTGATTCTTTGACAGATGCTGATTTAAGGGCATTTCATAATGGGAAATCTCAAGTAAAATAATAGTAACACATGTATAACAATTACCCTTGTCTGCCTTAGTGCTGGACTCTGGAAACTCACATGCTAACAAATGTTAAGCAAAATGCACAACCAAATAAAACTCTTGGAACAAGCAGCATTTTGCAGATAAATATTTCTGGGAACATCTTTCTGCAAATATGAATAATATTGGGAACCAGTGGTTTTCAAATCCTAATTTGTGCTCAAAAGCCCCTTGGATAAAATGATTCCAAGTTTACAGGCAAGTAGTTTAGATGAAGATTAATAACTTGTTTCTCAAGAATAATCACCAGATACCTAAAAAGGCAGGATAGGATAGGATAGGATGGGATGGGATGGGGATGGGATGGGGATGGGGATGGGGATGGGGATGGGATGGGGATGGGATGGGGATGGGATGGGATGGGATGGGATGGGATGGGATAGGGATGGGATGGGGATGGGATGGGGATGGGGATGGGATGGGATGGGGATGGGATGGGATGGGATGGGATGGGATAGGGATGGGATGGGATGAGGGATGGGGATGGGATAGGGGATAGGGATGGGATAGGGATGAGGGATGGGATGGGATGGGATGGGGATGGGATGGGATGGGATGGGATAGGGGATGGGATAGGGATGGGATGGGATGGGATGGGGATGGGATGGGGATAGGGATGGGATAGGGATGGGATGGGATAGGGGATGGGGATGGGATGGGGATAGGGATGGGATGGGGATGGGATGGGGATGGGATGGGATGGGATGGGATGGGGATAGGGATGGGATGGGGATGGGATAGGGATGGGATAGGGATAGGGATGGGGATGGGGATAGGGATAGGGATGGGGATAGGGATGGGATAGGATAGGATGGGATGGGATGGGGATGGGATGGGATAGGGATGGGGATGGGGATAGGGATGGGGATGGGATGGGATGGGATGAGGGATGGGATGGGATAGGGATAGGGATGGGATAGGGGATGGGATAGGGGATGGGATAGGGATGGGATAGGGATGGGATGGGATAGGGATGGGGATGGGGATAGGGATGGGATAGGATAGGGATAGGGATGGGATGGGATGGGATAGGGGATAGGGATGGGATAGGGATGGGATGGGAGATGGGATAGGGATGGGATGGGGATGGGATGGGATGGGATAGGGATGGGATAGGGATGGGGATGGGGATGGGATGGGATAGGGATGGGATGGGATGGGATGGGGATAGGGATAGGGATAGGGATGGGATAGGGATAGGGATGGGATAGGGGATGGGATGGGATAGGGGATGGGATGGGATGGGGATGGGATGGGGATGGGGATGGGATAGGGATGGGATGGGATAGGGATGGGATAGGGATAGGGATGGGATGGGATAGGGATGGGATAGGGATAGGGGATGGGATGGGGATAGGGATAGGGGATGGGGATAGGGATGGGATGGGGATGGGATAGGGGATGGGATGGGATGGGGATGGGGATAGGGATGGGATGAGGGATGGGATGGGATAGGGATGGGATGGGATAGGATGGGATGGGATAGGGATAGGGGATGGGATAGGGGATGGGATAGGGATAGGATGGGGATAGGGGATGGGATAGGGATAGGGGATAGGGATAGGGGATAGGGATGGGATAGGGATGGGATAGGGGATGAGGGATGGGATGGGATGAGGGATGAGGGATAGGGATGGGATGGGGATAGGGGATGGGATGGGGATAGGGATAGGGGATGGGGATGGGATGGGATAGGGATGGGATGGGGATAGGGGATAGGGGATAGGGATGGGATGGGGATAGGGATAGGGGATAGGGATGGGAGATGGGATGGGGATAGGGATAGGGGATGGGATAGGGATAGGGATGGGATAGGGATGGGATGGGGATGAGGGATAGGGATAGGGATAGGGATGGGATAGGGATGGGATAGGGATGGGGATGGGATGGGATGGGATGGGATGGGATAGGGATAGGGATGGGATAGGGATAGGGATGGGATGGGATGGGATGGGATGGGGATGGGATGGGATGGGATAGGGATGGGATGGGGATAGGGATGGGGATGGGATAGGGATGGGATGGGGATGGGATGGGATAGGGGATGGGGATGGGATGGGGATGGGATGGGATGGGATGGGATGGGGATGGGATAGGATAGGGATGGGATGGGATAGGATGGGATGGGATGGGATGGGATGGGATGGGATGGGATGGGATGGGATGGGATGGGGATGGGATGGGGATGGGATGGGATGGGATGGGATGGGATGGGATGGGATGGGATGGGATAGGGATGGGATGGGATAGGGATGGGATGGGATGGGATGGGATGGGATGGGATGGGGATGGGGATGGGATGGGATAGGGATGGGATGGGATGGGATGGGATGGGATGGGATGGGGATGGGATGGGATGGGGATGGGGATGGGATGGGATGGGATGGGGATGGGATGGGGATGGGATGGGATGGGATGGGATGGGATGGGATGGGATGGGATGGGATGGGATGGGATGGGATGGGATGGGATGGGATGGGATGGGATGGGATGGGATGGGATGGGGATGGGATGGGATGGGGATGGGATGGGATGGGATGGGATGGGGATGGGGATGGGATGGGGATGGGGATGGGATGGGATGGGATGGGATGGGATGGGATGGGATGGGATGGGGATGGGATGGGATGGGATGGGATGGGATGGGATGGGGATGGGATGGGATGGGATGGGATGGGATGGGATGGGATGGGATGGGGATGGGATGGGATGGGATGGGATGGGATGGGATGGGATGGGATGGGATGGGATGGGATGGGATGGGATGGGATGGGATGGGATGGGATGGGATGGGATGGGATGGGATGGGATGGGATGGGATGGGATGGGATGGGATGGGATGGGATGGGGATGGGATGGGATGGGATGGGGATGGGATGGGATGGGATGGGATGGGATGGGATGGGATGGGATGGGATGGGATGGGATGGGATGGGATGGGATGGGATGGGATGGGATGGGATGGGATGGGATGGGATGGGATGGGATGGGATGGGGATGGGATGGGATGGGGATGGGATGGGATGGGATGGGATGGGATGGGATGGGATGGGATGGGGATGGGATGGGATGGGATGGGGATGGGATGGGATGGGGATGGGGATGGGATGGGATGGGATGGGATGGGATGGGATGGGATGGGATGGGGATGGGATGGGATGGGATGGGATGGGATGGGGATGGGATGGGATGGGATGGGGATGGGATGGGATGGGATGGGATGGGATGGGATGGGATGGGATGGGATGGGATGGGGATGGGATGGGATGGGGATGGGATGGGATGGGATGATGGGATGGGATGGGATGGGATGGGATGGGATGGGATGGGATGGGATGGGATGGGATGGGATGGGATGGGATGGGATGGGATGGGATGGGATGGGATGGGATGGGATGGGATGGGATGGGATGGGATGGGATGGGATGGGATGGGATGGGATGGGATGGGATGGGATGGGATGGGATGGGATGGGATGGGATGGGATGGGATGGGATGGGATAGGGATGGGATGGGATGGGATGGGATGGGATAGGGATGGGATAGGGATGGGATGGGATGGGATGGGATGGGATGGGATGGGATGGGATGGGATGGGATAGGGATGGGATGGGATGGGATGGGATGGGATGGGATGGGATAGGGATGGGATGGGATGGGATGGGATAGGGATAGGGATGGGATGGGATGGGATGGGATGGGATAGGGATAGGGATGGGATGGGATGGGGATGGGATGGGATAGGGATGGGATGGGATGGGATGGGATAGGGATGGGATGGGGATGGGATGGGATAGGGATGGGATAGGGATAGGGATGGGATAGGGATGGGATGGGATAGGGATAGGGATGGGATGGGATAGGGATGGGATAGGGATGGGATGGGATGGGATGGGATGGGATGGGATAGGATAGGATAGGGATGGGATAGGGATGGGGATGGGATGGGATGGGATGGGATAGGGATGGGATGGGATAGGGATGGGATGGGATGGGATGGGATAGGGATGGGATGGGATAGGGGATGGGGATAGGGATGGGATGGGATGAGGGATGGGATGGGATGAGGATGGGATAGGGATAGGATGGGATGAGGATGGGATGAGGATAGGGATGGGATGGGATGAGGATGGGATAGGATAGGATGGGATAGGGATGGGATGGGATGGGATGGGATAGGGATGGGATGGGATAGGATAGGATAGGATAGGATAGAGGCTGTGGTTTGATCAATGGCACCAAAGTGCACACATTGAGTATTTACAGATCTTTATGACAAACCCCACCTTAATCCCCTCTCTGCTCTATTAGTGCAGTGAATTACTTGACAGGAAAAATAAACTGTTTTTTGTACTTTTAGACCAAGCTACCAGGTTTTAGGATTTCGTGTGCTTTCACCAGAAGACTCTGAACAATCACAGGCCAGGCCTCCCCACCAGTCTGAATCACACTGGTATTAACTACTCCTTCTTTTGTGATCTCTGACTTCTGGTTAAGTGAGTAAACAAGACTGTTCCTGTCCAGTTTTTATTTCCCCTCAGTCTTTACACTAAATATTGCAACCAGAACAGGTCCCAGTGGCAGACTCGTGTGCTTTTAGGTTCACTAGCACAATCAAAGGACAGTGCTCATTCTGAAATCTCTGATGTTATCCCATCACAAATATTGGCCTCTCTTTTGAGATGCACTTTCCTCAGACACAACACAAGAACATAACCCCACAGCATTCCAGAAATTTACTTTTCTGGGCAATTACAGGGGAATATTCAAAACTTCAGGAGAAAAGCTGGGTACTGCTGGTATAAATTGTTCCAGCTTCAATAATTTCAATAGCATGAAGACTGAGTACATCCTCAGACAGCCTAGCACAAAACCCTTACCAGAAACCTGATGCAATAATATTTTTCTTTCCTAGCAGAGAGACAAATTTTCAAAGTAAATTTGAGACCTATAGTCTTCTTATGTTAAGACACTTTCCTATCCTTTCACTGAAATTTTATTCTACTTATTAATATACAATGCAACATTGTCTTAGAATCAGCAGCAATGAGAAAAACTGAAAGCATACTTACTTTTTCTTTGGTAATTAATTCAACAGGAAACAAAGCTGTTTTAAAGATGTTCAGCCCTGTGTGTTGGTTTCTGAATCATTTCTCCACTAGTTTGCAACAAAAGCAGAAAATAACTGGAATTTCCACAAAGATTGAGAGTCCATCTTGTTTTAACTGTTCTGTGCTCTGCCAACATTATATCTACCATCACAGAAAGATAAAAGCCAAAAAGGCCCAAACAACCTACATAAAATCTTGAAAGTAAAGCTGTAAAATAGATCAAGGTGACTCCAAGGTATCCCAACCACAGAAGTGAAAATTCAGCATGTGGTGTAGGATTATAAAGAAGGAGGCCTCAGAATGCTCAGAGCATTGTATTTGTGGTATTACACTAAAGCCACAAGATTTGACTAAATGATCTTCTGTATGTCTTTCATTTTCCCCATAACCTGGTGTTTCACTTCCCAGTCTTTTCTTCTGCTCTCGTGTGCTCGGTTTCCTCAGAGCACACACATCTCCCAGCTCCAAGGCAATGGAAAATGAGATCCATGTCAGTGCTTGTCTCCACAGTTATCTTTTGATACTCAAAACACCCTCATCTCAAAGCCAAGGAGATGGCTGATTGCCTGTGGTAATTTCTCACAAATGGAAACAATGAATAGCAATTCCAGCCCATGACTGGATCCACCTCTCTTGCATTTCTTGCAATAGAACTCTTCTGTCAATAGCAGACTACACCTTGAAAACAACCCTTTATTTACATCTGCTCTTCTTGTAAAAACAAGTTACTTAAGCTGCCTATAAATGTCTAATATTCAAAACCTTGTGTTATGTTTATTTAAAACTTTTTAAAAAAAATATTTGCTCCCCAGCATTTTACATTATCATTACAATCAACATTAGCTAGAGGCCTTCACTGTGTAGGATTCAAGTGCTCTTTAATTATTTTCATCAACAGTTCAGCCTGAACTATACCATAAACCCAATATTCTTCAGGTGCAGAGGTTCAGAGCCTGAACTGCAGCATGGAGCAGATGTTCCTTAGGGGCAAGGAAGGGCACATCCTATTTCCAGCAATGGATTGCATTCTGTATCCTCTTCTGCAGTTGAAATAAATTCAAGTCTCCACATACTAAATGCAGAAAGCACCTTGGCAATGACTACCCAAACTAGTGAGACTGAACCAAAGTAATTTAATAGAAAAGGGACTAACACTCATTTTAAATAAAGAGCAGCAATTGTGCTCACTCTGGAGCAGAGGTTGTACTCCATGTCTGCCTTAGGCAATGATCACACTTGACACAAAGAACCAGGACATGACAACAAAAATCCTTCATACACTGCAGTGAGGAAAACATTTTGCTTTGCAACACAACTCTCCTGAAGCTGCTTAAAAGCAGCACTGGTTGTAGCAGTCAACCTTTATGTTTCCAATTCTGGATGTTTTATGCCTCATTTTCTCCCTCCAGGGAGAAACTGAGATCAAGTCTCTGAAATTATCCCCCTGTCCACACTGCTTTAACAACTAAGATAATTTTTCTACCAAGTGTTGCTCTCAAGCAGGAAGCCCATAAAAGCTAAGTTTAAATAAAAATAAAGTTTTCATTAGAAAATTATAGGATTAGCAGCTGCATCCATTAATTTCCTCCCTCCAGCTACAGAAAGGTACCAGAGAATTTCCAGAACAGGCCACTGCAAGCTTATGCTTCTTTCACTCACTGGAAGGGCTGCTTCTATGGCAAACCATGAGATTAAACTCTTAATTTTAATTTCTGAGACAGCTGTTGAAAAAGAGGCAAGGTATGAAAAAACTCACACTTTAGTGGGGTAAACTCTTCACCCTGTGGCCCTGTTTTCAGGAAAATCAAGTGACTGCTGTAGTGCTGTTATTGCTACAGGATAAGTTTAAAGTCACAGAAGGAGCAAGCATATCTCTATTATGGGTGATTTTTTCTATAAAGCATGTAATAAACAGGTTAAATTAGGTAACTTTATTTAAAATTAAGTATATGTAACCCTACAGCTTCTGAAATGTCTATTTTAGGGGTGATATACCTAATATGAGGTTTAGTTTGTTCATCTTTGTCATAATGGTTGCTGTCTGGAATTATTGTACTATGAACCAATTGTTATTTTTGTTACCACTGGAGACAAGGATTTTGTTAGTGGAATTTAGCTCCAGATTCATTTCATAATCCCTATGCCCATCCCTTAGAGAAGAAAAAAGCACAAATCAAGATGATATTTAAAAAAAAAAAATTAAAAAAGGGAGCATAGGCTGGTCTTGTAGGAACATCTAAATCCTTTCCCATATCAAATACCTTATCTCAGCAGCAACCCAGCAGCCATTTAGGAAAATTAAAGAGGGAGGCAGAAAAAAAGAAACAGCAGATGCTAAAGCAGAGTAATTTCTAGTCATGTAGATAATGCAGGGACTTGACACATGACCTTTCATTTTATCCTTGCTTCAGCTTATCCTTCATCTGCTTAAATTCAAATGGATCAGGCATTATTAAAATGATTTTGAAATTAGCTGCTCCAGTTTAATGTGACTTTTTGGTGTATCCTCTAAATTTTGGTAACTCTTTGGGAAGACAGATGCTGTACACTTTTGCCATTTTAATTCAGTTTGGAACATGATTTCTAAGCAGCAACTGGTTGCTAATGCTTAAATAAAATTGAATTTTACCCACTGATACACACTGTGAGTCTTTTATCCCTTCCAGTGAGTCATCTCATGGAAAATATAGACTTCTTTGCTGAAAAACACCAATTATTTTGTGCAAAGTGCTGTGGGCTTAAAGTTCTAAGAGATACTGGACCCTGCAAGCATATTTTCAACTCATTTTCCTTTCTTTATTATAGGATAAATATTCTCTGTCATGCTTGGAACCTTCTACTTGCTAATTCTGAGAAACACTATGTTGTAGGCATGTATGCATGAAACAATGATCAGCCACCCTATCAAACATTTAAAATCTACTTCAAACAACTGCTGGATCTCATGCAGCTCTAGACACTGACCAGCCCCACGTTGGCATCTCCTGGCACTATCCCATCCATGTGCATGGCAGGGCTCCCCCTGCTCAGCATGGTTGCCTCCCCAGGGATAGCAGTTACTGGGAATTCTGCATTCCCACCCATTTCTGTAGAAACAAACACGTATTTTAATAGCAAACACTGCCTGTTAGCACATACAGAGAGATTCTCCATGCTATTTACTCCAGTGGTTCATAATTTCTACGCCATCCTAAAACACTCTACTGGCCAAATTCTCCATGGTCGTCCATCTCCTTTTCCCCTTTCCTCCTACGCAATTTAAAATCTGGCAACAGGGATAATTTAGGCGATTTCTGCCAGCCTCAAGCACTTGAAGAACACAGTGATGGTTCTTACCTTCTCATTTGGCAACACGGCACTACTGTAATTCTCCTCATGTGCCTCCTGGAATATTAATAACAGTCACATCCAGCATGAACATGCCACACTGAAGCAGCTGAGTGCTATGAGCTCCTAGCAGAAGGTGGTTTATGACCTCTCTGCCTCTTGGCTGTCAATAGTTCCTTAATGAGCAACAGCTCCTAAATGAGCTCTTCTGCTGAGAGCTTCACTACCACAAGTTTTCCCTGGCACCACCTTGCTGGTAACACAATCCACAAGAGTCAAGGATCTTGAACTACATTATGTCTTGAAACTTTTGCCATTGAAGTCAATGACAGAGTTCTGCATCATTAATTTTTTTAAAGAAAATTGTATTATTCTGGTTTAAAAAGGCTTAGAGACTACAGAACCTACATAAAGACAGTAGGAGTCTTAAAATCCTCGATTTGGGTTTTGATTTGGGAAATGAATTAACACATATACTTAACAAAATACTTGCAAATATTAGCTTTTTAGCTGAGTTAACTCGAGTGCGGCTTTGCCTTACATCAAGCAGAACGCCTTTTTGTTATCCTTGCACCATATTGAAATGGATAACTTAAACATAAAAACAACACAGCCTTACATTCTGCTCACACACTTCTAACAATGCTTCTTCCCACCTGTAAGTCACCAGCTCAGAGGTGAACAGGTCATTTCTGTCAGTTCCTCAAACTTAAGACTAGAAATCCAGGGTGCTTAAAGGTTTTTTAGATCAGCTTCTCTGAGCCAAAGTTCCCCACCGCAGGTGCCTCTATTGTCACTAATAGCTGTAAAGACGTGGATTTCTTCTTCAAATGACAGTCTTTGAAGTTGGCTGGGGCACTTCCCTGCACTTCCTGCAAATGTATATTGAGGATTAAATAGTGACAACAGTGCTGCAGTGAATTCTCTGCACCCACTGATCTGGCAGATGAAAGAAGTCACTGTGAATAATCACTGCCTAAAGCACTCCGTAATAAAAATGAAATTTCAGGAATTGTCTTTTTTGAAGGAAAAAACTATGAAGGACTTTATTCCCTTGTTAATTAAAAATGTGTGCACTTCAGAAAGCTTTTTTAATTTTTACATAGTCCTGGGCTCAGCAAAAAAATTTTAAGGCGCTCAATTCGAATAGGAGGTGTTGCCTTACTGAAGTAAGACGGTTATTAAAGGTTCAGAGCTGATAAAAGGTTCACAGCTCTTCTGCTGCAGGCTGACACTGAGCATTTTCACTCAGCCTTGTGCAAGGGGTGGTACCCAGCTGCCGTGGGAAGGAGCCATGGGAAGGAGCTGTCACTCCGCCAATGCCCTCCTGATTTCCAGGGGAAGCAGGATGAAGCCACAGCTTATGGGTCACTGTGTAAGAAGACAATGGGGAGACCAAGCTTTGCCGCAAAAACCTCAAACTGGAATTGCCCGAGAGTGGCTGCTACAAACTGTGAGTTTAAGTAGGAGAGTATTTGCCTATTTTTCCTTCCTGCTTTGTCTCCAGTGAATTGTCAGTGAGTGCAGTAAACACACTGCAGCTCCGTGAAGAGTTAAGAGCCAGTGTTTTCCCTTCTGCCCCCAGACTTCCCAGGGACAGGTCTGGACCTGACAGACCCCAAGACATTTTTAGTAACACCAACACCTCCATCCACCCTGTTCTCCTTTCTGTCTTTCTTCTCTTTCACCCACTGCACCAGGAGGCTTAGTGCCCTCAACACCGTGCAAATGACTTCATAAGCATCACTTGAGATGAATGGAACGGTATTATCTTACAGCCCAAACAATGTGCTTTACAGACAGAGTGATAGCAAACTGGAATATCACCTTTGGAACCGCATTTCAGCATCTGTAAGACTAGGTCAGGCTCTGCCACCTTTCAGTTATCTGTTTCTTTAGGATGTTCCAAGCCTTTCAAAAGGAATTATCTCAGGAGATGAGATACAAAAAGAAGTTATTATTTATGTAACAGCTGTACTTCAATACTGAGTCAGAGGGAGCTTTAACACATGTTTAGACATATATTACTGGGCTCCAGCTATGATAGGCTTCAAACAGCTCTTCCCAGCAGCTTCTGACATTGCCTTGCACAGCGAGTTGAGCTCTGGCAAGACCAGCGATGTTGACTTTTATCAGCAGAGGATGTGTTCCCATCTCTTTAAATCAAACAGTCATATTACTGTTATTCTTCCTCTGACACTTTCAAGGCTGTAGTTTGAGATGCTATCAGCTCTATTAAGCACTGCAATTAACTCCTGAAGTTGTATGCTAATAAGAGCATGATCCTTATCTCCCCTTGGACACAGGCTCCACTGCAGGCTGGCAGGGAAGCAGCTTGTGCAGTTGGTATCCACTTTCCCCACTGCAGATGACCAGCTTTATGTGCTTGGCCTTTAAGATTGATGCATGGAATACCAGATGGAATTTTTTACTCTCAAAGACACAGGTTTAAAGCAGCTACAGTAATTCTGGATACATTATTATATACCCAGAAAATCTCTTCATAGTATAGTAGGTATAATATTTTTCATACAAAAATTACTCAGCATTTGAACAAAACAGTGTCTGTAGGATTCCCAAAGGGTTGTTTCAAGCAGAGGCACTGAG
The DNA here is from genome assembly GCA_034336665.1 of Luscinia megarhynchos. Classification (NCBI taxonomy): domain Eukaryota; kingdom Metazoa; phylum Chordata; class Aves; order Passeriformes; family Muscicapidae; genus Luscinia; species Luscinia megarhynchos. Next base: position 19,534,696 of record CM067572.1, on the reverse strand, counting down.
GTATAGATTGAGCCTTCAGTGCCACAATGCTCCTGACCTGCTTGCTGGGTCCAGCAAGCTCTTACCCCTATGGATGGAGGGAAATAGGTTAAAAATAGGCCTGCTTTTCAACAGCATGCCACCAGAATTCATCCTTCAATTCAGCTGGGTTGTTATCTCCTCCCTTATCTTTGCTTTGCTGTAAGCAAGGAATTTGTGTGCCATTTGAGCAATTTTTCCAAAACAAGTAAGACTAAGAATCAGTAGGAATTTTTATTCAATAATATACACTCATTCATCAAAGCCAGTCTGAAACCTCAGGAACATTTCTCAGGAGAAGATGGAGGAACTGGATAGGGGCAGCACAGCAAGGAGCATTCACCTTCACCGGTGGCAGGGACCTGCTGTGACCACAGCTTCCAACTGGTCCTTTGGGAGACTGAGCTGCAATTCCAGCCACCATCTACATTTCAAAACCCCAGCTGGGATTGGAGCAACAGAAAAAAGAGAAAGCAAAAAAGACTCCCAAAGCAGCTTCCTGTCTTTGCTCGTAATCACTGCCTGCAGAAGGGAGGCACAAAGTCCAAGTGGCTGCGGTGTCACCTTGGCTCCACATGGGCAATCCAACCAAACCCCCTGACATAAATCACACTGGAACTCGCTCCTGACTTCCTCACTTCACTGAAAGTGACTTTTTCTAGAAAGAATATTGCAAAACTAAAGCTCTCCACCACAAATGCAATTTCATTTGATATTTTGAAATTAAGACCCAGTTCTTCTAATCAACATTGCCTCAAAGATGCAGCATTTCAGCCTGCCTGTGTTCAAAACACAATTCTCAGTAAAATTCTTAGTACCAATGCAAAGAACTTTGAATATAGAAGTTATGCTGTGTTACTGTCCTCACTGTCTTTTGAACTTTTACACCATACAAGGTAAGTGAAAATTTTGGTTCTAACCAGCTTAAAAAAAATGAATTTCAAATTTATAAATAAATTGCTAAGAAATTTGGAATGAATTCTGATTTTTTTTTCCTTATTTGTAATCTAGTTATAGAATAGCTTGATTCCGTGATGATCAAATCATAATCCATATTTCTAACACCTACACAGTGAAAAAAGTGAAATACCTTGTTGTGACAGCCCACTGATTAGCACACATAAGAGAAGTGAGAGCAAACAACAGCTCCTGCTGTACAAAACCTGAGTGAATGAAATATGAATTCTTCATAGCACAAGCACTCAACTGAGTATTCAAAGTCAATAAAAATGATTGAAAACCAATATATGGATTGCAGAAATGAACACGCTGGGGTGTTAAATCTGTCCTGCATTCAAACTGGATTGCAAAACAATTCCTCATCCTACATCTTGCTGCGACTCAGCCCAACACTGCCACTTTTTAGGAAATGTGAAACCATTAATTGCCTTATCTGATGAACTAGAGTGCTGCTAATGACTTATTAATTATCACAAGGCTGATCTTTCAGCTTCTTATTAACCGAAGATGTTCTGGAACAGACTATCCTTGGAATTGCTGAACATACGGAGGCCGGACTACCGTGAAGGAAACAAAAATAATTTTGCGTTCAAAACACCCGAACACCACAGCATTAACATTCCAGGGGGAAAAAAGAAAGCCAATGTGGGTATTTCTTAGCCACATCAGAACGACTTTTGTACTTAATTCTGCATACCACCTTCACTTTTGGGATGACTGCTGCTAAGGGTGATGAGATCCAGCAAAACAGACCGGATTTGTAGGATTAGATGGTCCCTTGTTAGGTCAGCCAATGTCACTGGAACAAACTGAGGAGCTCAGTAAAACACAGAGCCCTCTCCAGCAAAAGTTCCAAATGAAAATCTGTACTCCCCTGTGGAGCAGGGCTATGGCAGGTGCTTTGAAGCACCTCCAATTTAACACTAGGTGGTTCCTACCTCACACCAAGGAAGGAAACAGTGTTGGAATATTGGTTTCATTTACAAGCAAGTGCAGAAAGACCCCATCAGGTGAACAGACTGGCAGGTCATGTAGCTGTGAGATGCACACTTACTTTGGGTGCATCATGCCAAACAGTGGTAAATTATCCACCAGGAAAAGTACATGCCCTGTCAGGAAAACCATCTGGCTGCTAAAGCAATTAATAAATCTGCAATCCCTGGCTTTGCCCACTGCTGAGGCTGGCACTAGGAAAACTGCTGCCACCCAGAGAGAATTTAGCTCTTCATGCTGCTATTTTCACCAAAAGGGCTGGATAGACGAGTAGATGCACAAACAAGATTAACAATAATATAAGGCCTTATAAGACTCTTGAAATTTGAGGTATTCATAAATTAATCTCCAATTCAGTAAACTACTGAGCACTTAACTATGCTTATTTAGACCTTATGGTCATCAGGAAGTATTTGAGGACACTCAGAAGACCTTTACCTATTCTGGGTGACCCACATCAATTCCTTTTTCTCACAAGTCCTTTCTCTTTGCTAAAAAATGCCCTCCAAACAAAAACCCCATCCAGTAAAATTCCAGACCACCGTTGATGGGTCCTACAGTTGTGATTTTTCAGATCACAGTTGATAGCTACATAAAAAAATCAGAAATCCTTTGTCCAAGCTCTCCTTGCACCCTTGCAGGCCGCTAATCCTGTGCCATTTAATCCAAACCAAAGGCACACTGTGAGCTGGGGATGTTTTCCCCAGTGCTCCAAATACAATAATGGATTTCAGAGTGGGTCTGGCTCACTTGGAGCGGTTTTGCTCCTTCTTTGACTCCAGCTGCAAACTACTAAACACATACTTTTTTAGGTCATTATGGCCTAAAGTCTGTGGCATTACATTATTTCAGTGACATATTTTGAACATACCATCATTCCAAAACTGCAGGTCATCTCTTGGGCTAACTGGAGAACAGGATTTTATATTAACTCCATCCTTTGTCTCCCTCTCCCTTCTTTAAAAAAGGCAAACAAAAAAATCCCACTGAAACTTCCTTTCCCATTATTCCCTTCATGGTAATGAGCCTTATAAGCTTGCCCTATTAGGAAAAACCATTGCAAAAAGCACACCAGCACTGGGAACATCCTCCATTCTGAGAAATCCTGGCCCAGAACCAGGCACCAGGATAACTAAAGCACAGCATTCCTAATCAGAGATTCTCAGACAAAGAAACCTTGCCAAAGAAGACTTCTACTCCTCCCCTCAAATAAAAAACAAATAAAAATCTCCACAATGCACCCAGCCCAATAAAAGATGACAGCTGTCTTCAGAGTGATTCTTTTTATTGTCCTTTTCAAAAGGAACCAAGGAACCAATTTTTCATTTAATATCCTCAAGTTAATCCACTGTCCTTAGATACATATTTATCTACTTGAATTACTCTAATTAGCTATCAAATAAAATTTATATGGATGGTTTCTGCTTGAGAAAGGAATTCTCAGAAGAGCAAAACTTCTCTAAATCAGGTGCAGATTCTGTCCTGGCTGTGACAGAACTACATGAGCTGTCAGACTCACCCTCCCACCTCTAAGTGACACATTTAATAAGAGCACACACTCAGACAGAACTCCAGGCACAACCTCTGAGTTAAGGTATGTCAGTTATTCCACTGGGCCAGTTTCACCCCCATGGAAAATGGGAATTCAGTTATTTTGTCAGGTACCATTCCCTACAGAAATCACTGGTATTTGGCACTGGCAGCAGAATAAAGAATCATTTGAACTATGCATTGAAGGCTTCATCCTCCTTATTTTGTGTTCCTCCTGCCATAAGGACTTTTTTCCATCAGCAAGCAAACAAGTATAGCATGGGGAGTTTTGTCTCCACATCAGTTTTTTCATACCTCCTAGTTTTCACCATGCCTAATCACAGTCAGATTCTCCCAGACACAAAACTGAAGCTTCCTAATTTTAGTAAGGGGAAGGACATCAGCACTTCTGACATCCTCAAGCACCCAGCAAGGGGAGAAAATGGAGCCATCAAATCAGATTAGGGAAGAACTTAATCTGGGCAGGATTGGAAGATAAAGAAAGTTCCAGATTTTGTTCTCCATCGTCTCTCTTCCATGTCCCCATCAACATACACATACCTGAAAGGAACAGAGGGAATAAACATTTTATGTTACTCCAAAACAGAAATTTCCATGTTGCCACCAAAGCCCAGAGCCCCACAGGAGCCTCAGGGCACAGGAGAGAAGAGAGGACAGAGGGAGACAGTGTCCTCAGGAGGGGTGGCAGAGGGGGACAGTGACCCCAGAGATCCTCCTGCGTGGCAGCAGAGCTGGGGTAAAGCTATAGCAGTGCTGTGGAAAGCTAAGGTCTCTCAAAGGTGAGGTCTCTCTCTCAAAGCTGGGATCTCTCTCTCAAAGCTGGGATCTCTCCAAAAGCCACTTGCTGGTTCCAAACAGCCTCTGCCCCAGCTCCTGGTTCCTTTTCCACCCCCCTGGCTGCCCTGGCACCTTTGGGTCCCTGGCCCTGGCTCCTTCCCTGGGTGCAGGGTGAGCGGCTCCAGCAAACACGCAGGCTCTGCATGCTAACCCAAACCAAACCCAAACATCTTGAGATCCTTCCTTCCCTAACTCCAAACACATTTGATATGCTTAAACATGCATTGTATTCTGTCAGGAACCAAATGGCTGTTTTGCTGTTCCAAATAACCAGATCTATTTTGCTGGATGATTAACAGAAATATTGCTCACCCCGAGAAATCAAACTTTCATTTACATGTTTGAGAGCCTAACCTACAGTTCCTGGAGTCTCTGGGACTATTTCCAGTCACTTTGACAGACCTTGGATCTGGCTTTAAGCAATTTTTTCCCCCAGATATATTCATCCACTGAAGACTGAGCTCAGTGCTGATTTTTTCACACTGCAGCTAAAGAATGAATATACTTAAAGCTTCTTGTAAGGCCAATATCTCTAGGTAAATTGAACACAGAGGCTTGTTTTCCTTACATTTGGTTTTGGTGTTCTGTTCACTGAGCCTATGACTGCAAAGGTTATAGATGATGCAATTTATTTTCCTTCTGCTTTTTACCAGTAGAATACTGCTCCTCTTCCTAGATTAAACACAGGGTTCATTGCACATTTATCTCAAAATACATGCCTTTGAAAGGTCCAAAATCTAACAGCATGTTTCACATTCGCTAGCAGTTTCATTTTTATGCTGGTCTTCTAAGGAGCCTGCTTCCAAACCATTTTTGCATTTCTCATGTCAGTGGTGTGTTAATCCAGAGTTTCACAGAGCTAAATGCTGATCTGAAAGTCTTTGGAAGGATCCTGATCCAGTAAGCATTGCAGACATCACCATTCCAGCACAAAGACATGGCAGATATGTAAGATATTGAACCCTCTCAGTTTACAGTTTATTTTACTTTGTTTCCATTCAAACTGAAGTTATGTACACTGGTTGTTTCCAGGTTTATTTTAAAACTACCTGAGGGCATAAACTTACTCGTTTTCTACTGAGGACTGCAGTGTTGAATTGTTGACCACAATATTTTGTGCAATGCTTGATCACAGGGGCATTGTCTTAAAAACACAATCACACTGGTCCCAAAGTGTATTGCACTGCATGTAACCACACCAACCGTGCATCTTCATCTTCCCAGTGCTTTCTGTGCCTTTCCTTTCTATAAACACAAAGCTGAAATCCAGCTCATGCTGATAATACCTGGGTAACCAGCAGTTTGCCCACAGGTTTTGCAAACCAGACCTTTTTTTTTTCTGTTTTGAACCCACCAAATAGTTTCCTTTTAAAAAGAGGCTATTATACCTCATTTATTTTTTTCAGGGAAACTGAGAACTAGCCAGTAACAGGTAAGTTTATGTAATTTTGATTACAGAATGCAGCAGGATCTGCATTAAGAAATCTAATTGACACTGCTCTTACCTCAGAAGCTTTCCAGTTCTGTGCTTTAACCTCAATTAGTGTCTAAAACTGAAGGTAGAGCTCCTCCTTCATAGGTCTCATGTGTCGTCTGTTTTGCAGTATTGCTCTGACACCAATTAGCCAATTACATGGACTAATTGAGAGCAAAACATTCCTGCAGTGCTCCTGTGTTATCCAGCTCTCCAGTGCTTTCCAGAGCTCTATTCTGAATCCATGCCTGCCCTCAGCCCACCAGCTTTTAGCCAATTATCTTCCTCTTAATTGGCCACAGTTATGTGCTGAGCACCTAATTATAAGTGAAATTTTAGCTTGTACATCCAGCATATATTTATCAAATTCTTCACTTTTCTTACAAAGTGAATAAAAGTTAATTGTGAGCAGTACAGCAGCCTAAAAAAAGTTATAAACTTTCAAATAATGGAAGCAACTGTGACACTCTTGTTCTAAGTGGTCTTCATGTTGGGTGGATGTGGCAGGAAAGCCTTAGTTACTGAATTACCATGAAACAATAGAATAGCCCCTGGAAATAATCCCCTCTTGATTAAACAATGGTCTCAGCCAGAGAGCAACTCAAAAGCTCACAAAAGACTTGCCCCCACCCATAGATTAGATCTTAGAGTTTAAAATGTAACATACTATGCTAATATCGTGATTCCTATAGGCTCTATGTAAATGCTATAGAATTTGTATCTTGTAGTACATTGGTTAGTGAAAATTAGAATATTCATTATGGAAGACGTTTTATTGTATTGGAAACAGGAAATCGCTCTCTTGCATCCTCTCTTGCTTCCTTTCTCTTCTTTCCCTCTCTTCTCCCACTTCTCCTCTCCCTCCTCTATTACCTCAATATCCTTTTATCCAATTACTCTCTCTCCCTCCTCTTGCCTCTCTTGCCTCCTCTCTTCCTCCTTTTCTTGCTTTCTCTTCTCCCTTCTCTGTCTCACCCTTTTACCCTGCTCCGAGCTGCGCCGGGCAACTCCTAGCAGGCTCTTTATAATAAACTGCAACTGTAACGTTTAGCTTACACAGAGCGTTTGAGTTTTGTTCCAGCGACCCTCCTTCCCGATACAAAGTACCAGTGAATGCCCGCATCTTCATACAATGTATAGGACATCATTGCTAGAACAGGTTTTTTCTGATAAAAAAAAAAAAAAAGAAAGAAAATAATGGTAAGCAGTGTTCTTGATTTTTAATTACTCTTCCTGTTTAGAAAAAGCAGCAATGAAAACAGTTACTGATGCGCTCCCTCTCTTTCTCAATATACTGCTCAGGGTATATTGCACAAAATTTCACGACTTCACACTTGGATTATTTTCACAGCCACTGCAAAGCAAAGCTTGTTTACAAACTCACTATTTCCACCTAAGAAAGAAATGAATTCAGATGCTCAAAGAGGCCAGGACTGAGAGCAAGCTTTTCACAGCCTTTCTACTTTGACAGCCTTTCCAGTGGTTTTGATGGGACTCCCAGTCAGGATTTTCTCATTTCAGTCTTACACACAATCAAGATTTGAAAGTCCTTTAGTTCAGCAAGTTCAGAGGAGGTGAAAACACAGGCTAAGGGCTTGATTCACTTTCTAAAGAAAGAGCTGGAAAGGCTCTCCGGAACCTAACAGTGCCTAAAAAGCTCCTGAACTTTTGTCAAGCACTATACAGAAACATTTAAATCTCTAGAAATGGGAATAATAATCAAGAGTTAACAAAACACTGAAATAACATGATTTTTTATGACATTTAGAAATTGTAATTATATAAATATATCTGAAATCTATTCTTTCTATTTATCAAGGAAGAAAAAGAATGGAAACTTTAAACTACAGAAATACATAGATGTGCTTTTAAAACCAGGGAGTTAAGGACAACGGGCAGTGTCAGATACCCTGCAAGATGCGATACATCCATTGCTTCTCCCACTGAACACGAGTCAGACATTGTTTCAAAATTATTTTCACAAGCAGAGAGAGATACAAATTCAGCTGAATCACTCAATAACCTTTAAAAATTCATAGATGAATACCTGAGGCTTAGGAAAATTCAGATTCTTAAGATGCTTTTGGTAGAACATCGAAAAGTACACGTTTTACTCCCAATGCTTTTGAAACACCTGCAAATTTTTATAGAAAAGAAGAATTACCAGTAATAACCTTTCAAGGAATCCCTGCAATATGCAAACAATTGTAATGAAGCTCAATTTAGCCCTCATTGAAATCTCAGTGAGTGTTGGATTTTAGAATTTATTATTTATTGATTATTATTTATTTAGAATTTATTGAGTAGACACGATCATCTGCTTCCCACTACAGCTGATTACCAAAGGATCTTCTCATCATGGGCAGAGTAAAAGACTCCACTTGTTCTCTGGGGGGGCTGAGGAAGGAAAGTGGGGAAGGGAAATTAAACAAGCTGAGACCACTGCCCTCCCAGGCTGACAATGGACCAAATCTAGAGGAACCAAAACATTTGGTGGCTTTCTCTCTCCACTGCTTCTCTCTGTAAATGTTATCCTAAGTACCTCTGTAGTAAACACTGCTGTAAATAGCCACCTGATCACTGCAGTGACACTGAAAATCCAAGTACCTCCTCCACTGGAGTTTACAAGTAAAATAGGCTTGACCCAATCTACTTCAGCAAAGCTTCCTTTGCTAAAACTCAGATTAGTTAAGTGCTAGATCTAAAATAAATTACATTCTAATCAACACTGAAGTTGCATTTTGTTAAATGCCTTTCTGCATCTTACTCCTGTATTTAAGAATGTCTGGCTTTTGCTTTTTGGGTGTTTTTGTCCCAAAGGACAGAGATGTCACTAATACCAATCCTGACAAAAGAGCAGCCAAAAGTTGCTACCAGCCTGGAGGTCTGTGCTCTGTAAGGAAAAACTCCAGGTTTAAGTTTTAAATGCATATTTTATGACAAAAAGCACAAGATGCCTACTGCCCTACACATTCATCTCAATTAAGTAGAAATACCAAGACAGGAACTCCCACGGTACAAAAATGAGCAATGCACTCAGCAAGGAGTGAGAAAAGTGACTTAAAGTTATTACAAACACCAGTCTAACACCAGCATCCTCCCAGTAACCATGCCAAACATATGAATAGCCTTTCCTGAAAAGGAGAATGTGTCATTTTAGAGGAGGGCTCTCAGACAAAGCCCAGCAAAAAGCCCTTTCTGGGCACCACAGCTCAATCTCCACTCCCGGGCAGGGGAAGCGCTGCAGCACATCCACTGAGTACCCCCGGGATAGTTCTGATGAAAGAGGTTCCTGCTGCTCACAGTAGCTCCCAGGGAATCCCCAGAGCAGCATTACTGAGGAACATCCAGGTGTTGCTGAGCTTGAACAGGAGAAGGGACTGGGTATGAGAGGAATTCTGCTCCCCTGCCCACCCCTTTTGTTTCTCAGCTACAGGCACATCCCATCTCTGAGGAAGTGACAGACAGTTCACAAAACTTGCCCACCTGGCCTTTATCAATGGGCATAACCATAAAGCCCCCAGGACCTGGGCCAGATGGAAAGAAATACTCAGCAACATTGGCAAACAAAAGCACTTACACGCTAAAACCTTGATGTTCCCTGGTGAAGTTCAGCGCTGTTTATTGACAGGTCAGCACTAAGAGTAAATCATCTCCTCTAGGAATTGGTGTCAACACTTCTCTGAGCACTGCTAATTGTTGCTCTGTATTTGTGTCACTTGCAGACATCACCACAGGAAAACACAGCCAGGGAATTACTCCACCTTCATGCAGCAAAGCAGCACCTGAAGCCAAGCATGGTTTCCTCATCTTAGCAGAGACAGAATGTGCTGCTCATGAGCAAGCCTGAAAACATTCAAATGAAAACTGCATTTACTTCATTAGGTAACAACAAAGTTTGGGGACTTTTCTGTTTTTGCATCTCAACCATACCAGCTGCTAACTCTGAGAGGATACAAATTCAGAAACACTAAAACATTTCCACTGAATTTTGTCACTTTTCGTTTGCCAATCTCTCAAGTTGCAAAGATTTCCTTTTTACCAAATGCTACTTACAGCTTTTTGATTATATGATAAAAACTTTTGAATGCTGCTTGCAAACACAGCATGTTAACAAATACTTTGTTTTGTTGAAAGGGGACTTGCAAAGCAATTTTTAATGCCCCTAAGAGGAACAGAGCTCCAGTGCCTTGCAGGGAATCTGGGAGTAGGATGGCAGGAGATGGCAGCAAGGACGGGGACCAGGGAGAGCCATTCATATTAGTGCTTATTCATTAAATACAAGGAAATACAAAATGTGAAAGATTTGCAGGTTCCAGTGTCTGTGAGAGGGATGGCCTCATTCCACAGAAATAGGAATTGCTGTTGTTTGCTTCAAAATCTTCAAAGTATCAGTGGGAGATATTTTATTTTAATCAAGCCCAGGAAATTCAGATTCCAAGCCAGCACACATTCCTGTAACTAATTTTTGAGGTTTTTTAATTTGAAAAAGCATGGCCTCAAGAAGAATATATTGCACTTAAAACTAAGCTAATGTGTAACTGTTTAACTTTTCCCCTAAAATATTAGTGTAGGAACTAGTATGAAGCAGCAATCATACCAAACTTACAAATAAATATTTGCAAAATGTATAATAAATTAACTGTTACAATATTTGGGCTTTAGAAACCAAAACAAAATTAGAATGCATTCTTAAAAAGTGTTGAGGCTCCCTAATCAGACAGGTAATCTTAATGCTGCACACAATTTCAGACCCCAATAATATTTCTCAATAACAAAGGGCCAATGTAGACATTATTTGTGTGGTTTCAACAGGAATTTCATAAGGCAGACCACACCTCCATAAAGAGATAAAATGGATCATGTAGAGGTACTCACAGGTTGTAAATCCCTGGCACTGAGGACACCAATCTAGCCTTGGTAACTTTCACTCTCAAAAATGTCGGGATAATTAAAAAAAGAACCCAAAACAACTTTGTGTGAGATTGGCTTTTCTTATTTCTTGCAATGCAGTTTTCCATTGATGAAGCTTTTGTTTTCATCATGAAAGCTGTGAAGCTATGAGTCCTAAGATTCTCTTACTAACCTTAAATCAGTGTAGGACCAGTAAGTTTCACTTTAAAGAGAAGACAAAATGGCAATAAATCACAGGCTTAGGATGAATTCAGTAGGTGATGGTGCTGTGTTAGAACCTCTTGTTAAGCTGTGGCAGAGAGGGGCCAAAGAAATCCTGAGACTTGCTGGAAGGATCCCCAGTCTAAACAACTTTCCTGCCTTCCTTCCACTGCCCCTCCTGCAGAAAATAAAGGCACTGCACCCTGCACACCCTTGAGGCTGTTTGGTGGAGCTGGGTCTGTGACTGTGAGAGGTCACAAACTGCTCTCCAACTCCCAGACCACACTTTTGTCTGTCTGTCTTTCCTTTTGTGCAGCACCCTCAGAGTCAGGAATTCAGCACTGTGAAAGCAGCAGCAGCTCTGCATAGCCTGGAGGGACTGCCTGGGAACAGATTCAGTCCTGAGGACATGGGTGGTTCCAGCCATGGGGGACAGAGCCCTGTGACAATTGTAGGACAGTCTCAGACATCCACTGAAGCTCCTTCTTGCCTTCAAAATTGGTAAAATCACATCTAGGAACAGATTCTTGCCTGTTAAACTCTTGCTCTGGGCAAACTGAATGAATGCATTCTGTGGTCTGCTAGATTAGAAGGAATTCACTGCAACAATCAAACCCAGTCCTTAGGTTCTTGCTGCCTCTCCTCCCTTGACTGGGCCCATGATCACAAATTCCCTTCCTGGTCCTGTATAACAGAGAAATCTGGAAGGAAGAGGAGCTACTTCACATTGCAGTGATAGAATTTAAATCTATTTCACTCTCCTCACTGGTTCAAAAAGCTATATTAAACTTCTATTTTAACTTTGTGTATTAGTAAGAGCATTAGTATAAAACTGAAGTATACACCTTTTCAGTAGAAACACTGCAATCATTTAAAGTTGTTATAAAATAATTTCCACATTTCTTCATCCTCAGCCTATTTGAAATTTGTTTTTTTGAGACTATCATAGGTAACAATTGCCTGCTTTAGATAGATATGATGATGTGACAACCTCTTTTGTTTTTATTGTTTCAAAACACAGCACTTCAGCTTATGTTACAGTGAAAGGAGTAAAATCTTCCCTATTATCTGAAAAACAAATGTTATGAGCACATAAAATTTTGCCAGTGTACTAAAGGTATAACCACAATAATAGAATAACTGCATACCTGGAAAGGCATCTTGAATGTTTATTAATGTTACTCCCATATTATAAGATGGGAAATCTCCCAGAACTATTTTTGTATTTTAGAATTTTTTCAGTTTGACAAAGGATAGATATTCTGATACATAAACACGACTAACTCTAAAAGTTAGAATATCACCCTAAAAACCTCAGTTCACTCATTGTAAGCTAAACAATAACTCTTAACCAAGACCCTCTGAGCTCCCGGCTAGCAAGACAAGGAACTGAAACCATTCTTCAGGCAAGACACACTTTACATTTGCCTTATCCAAATTGGCCTTAACTGACCTCGATGGCCAGAGATTCTGTGAGCTCAGGCTGAAATCTGGGAGATGCTCTGGTTTCACTGCAGAGCTGCCCTGGAGGACTCTGTGGGTCGCAGGAGAAAAGAGAATTTTAACAACGGAGTGAGAGACTGGCTCTCTCCTGCCAGCCAAGGACCCTGGTGGTTCTCTTTTGGGGTCTGCTGTGTGCAGGGTCTGCAGTGAACTTTGCTTCCCCCCAAAATCCAGCCTTTGCCTCGGTGCATTTTAACAAAAACATTTTTTCCTCCATGATCTGGGACTCTGAAGCTGCCACTGCCTCTCTGCTCCTGAGAGATATCACAGAGCTCAGTGCATTTTTACTTCAGCTCACAAGTCCCATTCCTACTTTTCTTTCTACTCCTGTGTCAAGTTAAATGTGTTCCACATTGAAAGACACTGATAACACTGACAGAGTGTGCTCTGCTGTTCCACCCAACAAAAGCTTTGTCTGGAAGGGAATCTTTCCCTCTGCAGACAAAGTGAAGGGCACTAATAGCAAATGAAAACACGGAGCTCTGTTTATTAGGGCTGGTGATTTGAATGCCAAGTTCTCTGCACGGGATTAAGTGCATTTTGTATGCAGCTGGAATATGTCATAGATACATTCAGGTCTTTTAACATTCCCAGGTGAATTTTTTCCCCCCCTTCTTCCTTAGCCTTTAGTGCACAAAGAACTCTGGATACATTTTAAATTCTCCCATTGTGAGGAAAAAAAAAGTTATCAAAATTAATGCAGTATTATAGAAAATAACTTATATTTTCAAATTGAATTATTATGAAGTAATGTCAGCAAAAGTAATGCAAAAAAATTTCAGATTTTACATACCTTTTTTGAATGAAAGTATTTTGTCTTTAAGATCTCTTTGTCTATTCACAATACAATATTTGGTCTTGTAACTACTTAAAGCTGTGCTGAAGTTTACAATTTATTTTACTCATATATGCCTAGTTCCTCACAAGTAAAATGAGCAGAAAACTTCACCACTGCTTTAAAGCTTTACAAATTTTCGAAACAAAGAGGCAGCCATCTTCTCCCATGTGCTTTTGAAACAATACATTTGTTCCACACAACAAAATCTGGGTTGCTGCTGCTAAAAAAAACTGATATGTTCTATAAAATCTGTTGTTCAGTTATAGCCTGATGTAAATCTTAGTGAATAATAAAAAAATCCCCTTTTCTGGGGACTCTGGATATAGTCATTAGGCAAATTAATTTCTTACAGTTTTGTTAAAGTATCCATTTGGGAATTGCGATGTTCTGCATGTTAACATGGAGGGTTCCTTTATGTGTCTTCTGATTAGGTTGGTTTCAGATTTGTTTATTGAACAATATGAATAATGGTTATATATTAATTTATTTTGAGTGGTGAAATTCAGAGATATATAGAAGACTTTTATAGTAGTACAAACAAAAAAGAACTGAATAAATGAATTGGATGTTTCATATATATAAACAATTCCTATGCTCATCCTCTGACCTGCCACCACTCAAGATCAGCATGCTTTTATCAGCTCTGTTTTTGTAGGAGATTAATACATTTGGGAAGCGGATGAAAATACTTGTTAGCATTTGATCATCACTGTGTTTGAGCACTCATTTACTCCAAGAGATGCCCTGCATACTCTTTTCCTTTATATACACATTTGCCTGAGGATTTTTAGGCAGGAATGGTGGTTTGTTGTGTCCTCAGTGTGTAGCTGGTCAAAAACTGGAGGCCAGTGTTCTGATAAGGACCTTACCAGAGTTCCTCTTGTCTTTGACACTTCCATGCTGTTTTACTGCCCTGGCTGCTATTTGAAGTCAGCCCTGAGGACCACCCAGAAGTACCAGCTGGGGCAGAGCTCTGCTGCTCACATTCCCAGCAGAAAGAGCTGCTATCACCAGAAAACAAACTGTGCTCAGTGTTTTGCTCTGCCTATCTCTGCTTGGTGCTCAGCAGTGTGTGAGTTGTCCTGGGCAAGGCTGGGTCTGGCAGCCTGCTTGGAGCTGCCTCTCCCGCTCCATCAGGGCTTGCTTCTCCCCAGCTCTTTGACAAAACCTTCAGGACCAGAGGGAAGCCATGCTGAAGTAAAGATCAAACTCTTCCCCTCTGGCAGTTTGTCAGCACAAGAGCTCAGTAGGGCATAGTGCACATTTGTTATGGCAGGATTTTAATTACATCTTTGATAGATATGATAGGATTCCATATGTGAGAGCAAGGCTGCTCAGGAACTTCTGCATCAAAGCTGAAACAAATTCAGGTCAGATCCTCACCTGATGTAAATTAACTGTTTCACTGACTCAAAGGGAACTCTGTGTACTTCTCATGGCTGAGTTTGATTCCTGGTGAGATTTTACTAAAATGTTTAAGCCACAAAAATTACAAAACCAACAGTCATTTTACATAAATGTGCTCTTCTCTCCTGACCCTGGAGCTGATGATGTTGCTAAACTGTTGGTGAACTTTTAGGAAAAGCAGACCATGTGTCAACCTGTGTAAAGCTCATGAAACCTTGAAAATATTAGAAGGCTGTAGACTTTGGAGCTGTGAACCTCAGCTGGAACTTCCTGCTGGCTGCTCTCCTGGTCAGGAGGCATCAGGTTGAGTTTTGTGCAGTGCAGCGAGCAGCAGCTCTGATCACAGCTGACACACTGCTCCCCTAGCACACAGCAAGTCTAACTCTGCTTCTGTCTGCTCCACAAAATCTGCAAAAAGGCTCTGACTAAGAAAATAATGCCCATAGGGGTAAGAAGATTTGTTTATAATATAATGTTAATAATGTATTATCCATAAATGAGAACAAATTTGTGTGTAAATGTGTGTCTGTAAATTTTGGGAAACTGTTCAACCCAGTTCAATTCCAGTAAAAGACATCACTGAAAATAAGTTATATTTCTAACTTGTGTTCTGTACCAGTCTTTAATTATACAAATTGTGTGCTCTTCATATTATGCACTCATTCATATTCACTAAGTACCAATTGAGTTTTATCCAGAAAAAATGTTCATAGTAAGGCCATCCCACTGCAGCCTGCTCCTTGCAAAACGTGGAGTCACACCACAGCTCCACACTCAGCTCCTGGGACTCAGCCCAGCTCCCATCACTGCAGAAAGCCCATGGACAGGGATCACCAGTTTGGGCTCTCACTGCTAATTTTAGACTACAGAATGACTTCAGAGAAGGAGATCTTTACTTTGAATATCCTTTAGAGTTCTCCTCTCCTCTTTCTCTCTCCACCCCACTTCCTTCCTATTATCTAAAGGTCAAATATTGAGGCTTGTTTCCAGTCATGCTCAACAAGAAGTTTTTTTACTAACTGCCCCCAGAAGACAATAGGACTGTTGTCAGTGTGAGACCAGAAGATTGGTGCAGGTGGAAGTGGTAGAAACCAAAGTAATAGCTGTAAGTGTTATTCCCACTGACTTTGGTAGGTCTCAGCCTGGTGACATTGATGTGTACATCAAAGTATCCTTGAAGTGGTGTGCTCTATGAAAAAGTGATTGTCAATCAGGATGCCATGAGAAGAATAAAACAACAGGAATGAGTTTCAGCTGCTACATTAGATCCTGCTCTGAAATAAGATTCAGGTAAGGGCCTTTTACCTTTCTTGTTCCCACAGGAGTGGGGGGGATCAGCCTTACCACAGAAGGGAGCAGAGCCCAGAGTTCTGTGCCCATGGAGAATAGGGACACAGCCCTGCCTGGCTCTGAGCTGCCCTTTGGTTTGAGCCCTGGCTCCTCTTCACTCTCCTGCAGCCAATGATCCATAGGGGATATAATACCCTTGGTACATGAGACAGTTTTTCACCTCTCTTCTCTGGATGTCCAAGTCTAGATAGGACCATGGCCAGAAGCTTGGAACAGATGGAGGGAGTGATGATGGCAAAACACATCTGACTGTCTGTCCTGGTTTGAAGGACAGGTATCTGCCAATAAAGGCAGAAGTTTTCCTTTGAAGTGGAGACCTTAATCCAGTTCCCCCCCCCAGGTATTATAAATGTTCGAATTCAAGACCCTGAGGCAAAGATAAGGGGGTAGGAATAACAGCTCCTTTACTAATATATCTAACCTTACAAACAGAAACAACAGCAGTTATTAAAACTACCAACAACACAGAAATTATAACTCGGTCCCAGTCCTTTCTTTAGCTGTGGGCACACCCTCTCTGCCCTCGGTCCCGGTGCTGCAGACAGACAAAGCCCGGCTGCTGCAGAGAGGCGGGAGCGCGGGCGGGAGGGGCGGCAGCGGCCACGCCGGTCTCGGGTAGAGCGGCTGGAGCGGCAGCTCCTCGCTCACCGCTGTGTCCGGGTGATCAGCTGTGTCCGCAGAGGCAGGAGCTGCAGCGGGGCGGATGCAGGGCAGGTGATCGCAGAGGGTCAGGCCGCGTGGCTGCAGACGGGGCGTCCTCCTCCGAGCTCGCCGGAAACACGAGTCCCTCCGGAAACACGAGTCCCCCCTCCGACAGCACGAGAGCCCCTCCGCCAGCCCAGCTCCCACCTACACCCCCCGTCCAGAGCCATCAAAAGTCCTGGGTGCAGCCCAGCCAGCTCCCCCGGCATGACAATGGGAAAAATTCTCCAAATTGACACAGTAATACAAAAACACTCAACCCCCAACACTGTCTTTGTTTCTATGACATTATCAAATATGAGAATTAGGGGAGGCATCTGAACCTCGACAGCTTTTGAGGGACTAACCTGAGTCTTCTATAGAAGACTGGAAGGGAACAGAATACCTGATGTGTGTTGGTCTTTTGCAGGGAGAACCAGCACACAAAAGCAGTGGGCACACGTGTGACAAGGCAGGTAGACAGAGGAGACAGAAAGGCTGACTGTCAGACTCATCCTCATTCTTCATCTGTGAGCTCAGGCCATGACTTGGAAGCCTGAAAACATGCTGAGATTTTAGCCCAAGGGAAGAAAATGGCAAGGCAGTGACCCAAAAAGGGAATGTTCAAGTCTTATGAATACTTTTGTCCTGTTTATCAAATAGAACCTTCAGCTTTTCCAAACAAAGTATTTTCATTTCATGCTTCCATTTTCTATATCACATGCACAGGGAAAACAACTGAAAATGTCCTACAAGGATCCACAGTACATTGAAGTAGGGAAATAATTCACTTTTCATGCTCTGATTCCCAGCAGAGTCCCTCAGGTTTGCATGGACAGCCAGTGCCTGTTACCATGAGCATGAGGAATTAGTGACTGAAGTTGCTTCACAGCTATACTGCATTATTTTCAAACTGGGGTTTTTTAGGTATTTTTCCCTGCCTGAATAAAGCCTTCCCCCACTCCTGATTTGTCACAATTAAGCTCTAGAAGGTAGAATAGGTGGGAAAAGGTAACAGTGACACAATAGAGCATGAGATGCAGATTTTCAGAAAGCAATAGGAGCCTTGGAATTTCATCTTCTAGGTGAATCTGAACAGGAGCTGCTGCTCAAACAACAACAGCACATTTACTCATTTTTCCCTTTTCTTTTAGCTGTTATGGAAGTGGCAGCTGCATGGTCCTGAACTCCATGGCCAGACTCTCATAAACAGGCACATAAAGAAAAAACCGTTTTCTCAAACGGAGACAGAGTAACCTATGGTGACTTGTCCAAAAAAAAAAAATTAAAAAAAAAAAAATTCCTTGGGAATATGCAGAACTAATGCCAGCCCTGGAGCTGTCTAATGCATACCTGTCACATGTAAATTGTACCTCTTTGTCCTTACTGAGGTGCTAAAAACTGGCCACTCCTCATCTTCCACTCATCTTTTCTGTGCTATTCACCTGTTCAAAACATCACTTCATAAGGCATATGTCATCCTTTCCCTCCAAAGGAAGAGCCTGATCCAAGTGCTACTGAATCAGTGGCAAATGTCCCACTGCATGGAGTTGGATTAAGTCTTAATTGTGTATGAGCAGTTCCATAAGAGGGCAGAAGAGACAGTAAAATACACTTTTCCAAAATATCTGTGAATTTTGCTAAGATCACAGGTGAAGAAGCACACATTTTTAAAAGTATAAGTAATATACCAAGTAACTTCAAAGTTATAAGTTGCCATGTATAATTCACAGTGTTACTAAACCATGTAAAAAAATTTCCAGCTTTCATAACTTCAACAAAGAAAGAAATCATCAGAAAAGAAACATTACAATCCACAGGGGAGGGGAAAAAGTGTCTTCAAAATAATGGCTCAGCATCATGTTAGTCAGGATGCAGGAGGGGAGGGATATCCACCTCCATTAAATTAGTGGGGCTTTTACTCTGTCCTCATTTTATTAGAAGCTATCAACTTAATATTTGGCCAATAAACAGGATGAGAATGATTGTTCACCAGCCTGTAAGGCCTTTCATGTGGGTTTTGTACTGTGAGAGAATGTATCTTATTTCACAACTTGTCAGTACAAAAATATGACCAAAAAAGGCTTATCCCAGCATCCTCTGAAGTATTTACAGTTACCATCACATTGGCTTCTTAGTGGAAAAATTCTCGAGTGACTTACAATTTGAAATCCACAGGGAATGAATAATACAATTACTGTTATCATCAATGCTAGCAGTATTAGAAAGAATACAATAATAAAGTAATAAATAAACAAATGCATATTTGTGCAAAATCCGATCTAAAAACTGGTCATAAAACATCCCATCATTTAAAATGGAGTGTGCTGTAGGACTGTCATGCTGAATAAAACAAGGATTGCTGAAGTAATGTTGATTTATTGGCTTAAATGTGTGTTTATTTATCCCCAGTGCCATGAGGATACACAAGCAGCATAGAAGTAAATTCCTCTGTTGCATAATAGAAGTGAAATAAGGAGGTAGAAAGGATTAAATGAGGTACAAAACTGTTACCTGCAAGCAGCAGCTCTTGTCAGCAGCTCTTGTGAGAGGAGGGCTACAAACGGGGCCTGTATTTGCCTCCAGATTAAAGGCTACGTATTTGGAAGGGTCTCCTTTTGGTCTGTAGGATGGAAACAGGAGAAGGAGCCAGTCTTCATCTTCCATAATATCTCAGACAGGAAACACAGCCTCTACAGAAAAGTTAAGGAACATCTCATCAAAGCTGAGCTGAAGAAATAAAATAAATAAATAAAAACTCATTCCTTTGCTAGGATCCCTGTGAAAGGGCACTGAGCTCTTGCAGCAAGGTCTCTTCTTTCTTTGTTCTCAAAAAGGCTAAAGTTGTCCTGGTCAGTCCCCAGGGACAGGGCTGTGCTGAATGCAGTCTCCTGTGTTTTAAATGGTTAAAATGCCATTTTGTTCCTACAAGCAGATCCCAGATTGCCAAATGTGTTCCTGCTGTGCTCCATCCCCTCGTGGCAAGAGCTGCGCTGCCTGAGAGGGGCTCAGGCTCATCCTCCTCTGACTGAGACTCACAGGTCCTTGCCCTCAAGGGCAGAGGGGAAAAGAGAGGCTCCATCAGCTCCTTTCCTTGCCTTCCATGATGCCGGGCCCCAGGGAGCAGCTGGAGCTCAAGCCCAAAGTGCCTTTGCACCCCTAAGGAGATGCAGCTCACACCCTTACAAAGCCCCTTGCTTTGCTGATACAACTTTTCCAGTGCTGGGAATTAAACAACCCATTCCAACAAACCAGTTTTATTCTTCTTGTCAGCACTGCTTTGTTAAGGAATGGAGGGAAGAATCAATGTCATGAACTGGGGGTAACTCCCCAAAATTCACTCTGAATTACCCCAAGTTCAGCAAATAACTGATGCTCATATTCTGGAGATCAACAACTGCTGCATTTTGGCTATAGGAGAGCAGCGAAAAGGATAATGCAATCAAGTTCTTCATGTAATGGAGAAGCAAAAGAGAAAGTTTTATTTAAAGAAACACTACACTTATATAGGGTAGTTACTGCAAAACAAAATAGAAAAGACTCATTGGTTCAAGAAGGTAACACCTCTTTGAAAACATGCTTTCTGCAAAACACATCTCCAGCAGGTGTTTGATAACTGCTATAATTTCTTGTCCTTGTGCAGCCTGAGAAACCCAAAGCTTCAAGGCTGCTTTTTCCCTGGTTCCCAGCAGCATCCAATGACAAAGAACCACCATTGTGATAGGAACTTAGCTGCTTATGTCCTGTGCATAATGAATAAATTATTCAAATGACACATTTTAAATGATGTTCCTCCAACACAGGTTTCTCAGATTATTTAACTAGACACGCTCCCCAAATTTTCACCAATGGCAGTTCCTAATCTAACCCTTCAGTCCTCAGTAACATCTTTGTATTAAATATTCCCAGTGCGCAAAACACACCCAGAGAGCCCAAAGAATTTTTACTCCAGTTCTTCTTTTCTCCCCAGTACACACCGATCAGGTGAAAGTGTATCAGGGAAGATAATTCTCTGGATTAAATATGTTAAAATAAGCCCCCAAAATGTTTCCAAGAATCATTGGTAAGGGAAGAAACAAAACTGAAAGAGAGGCAAAGCAACTGTCTGTAGTAACTCAGCAGCAAAGTTAAATATAGAAATCCTGAGCAGAACAACTTGAAATCAAAGTTCCCAGGATATCATGACCTTTGCCTTCTGTGATTTATCAAAATAGTAAGTCTTTAATGGAATTATCACAGGAGACATGAGTTTGTCCACTGGCTCACAGCATTAAGCACAGAATTACACTGGCAAGCCCCCAGCTGATGTGATCTGCTCTTCCAAGTGGCAGCAGTGAGGATTTGCTGAGCTCAGAGCCAGTTTATGCCTCATGTACTTGAGAAAATCAACTGCAGGTTCTTGGGAGCAAGTTGCTCCTTTCATTCCTAATTTCTTAAAGACTCTCTTTGCAAAATTCCCTCGGCCCCTGACTGATGTGACTGTCCTGATGCAAGTTTAGATTTTCTCTAAATAATTGTACAGAAATAATAACTATTACTGGGAAGTTTTGTGACTTTTTCTTAGACCTAAACTTCCTTTCTGGACCTCACAAGGATAAGACCAGCACAGTTCCCGTGTCAGACTCAGATCTCCTCCAGTCTCTGGCCAGGGCATCCCAAATGAAGGTTCTGTGGCTTTTGCCAAAGTTCATTTATTCTGCAGCAGAGCTCCCTGTACCTGACACACAGTGTTAAGCTGTGCAGGGACACTGGGATTGGAAAAATGACAGGGAAATAACTTCTTTCCTATTTATTGATCTTTATTCAACCAAAGATACAGAGCAAAGGACCAAAAAAAAGGTAAGTTTGCATGCAGACTGTGCTAAATCTGACCTTTCTTTGCTTTCTTTGCTAATCTCTAGTCTGCAGTGCCTATGCTAAAGTTTCTGTGAAGATCCAGATTGTTTTACTGTATCTTGCTCCTGGTGTTCCTTTCAGCTGTTCTTCATTTCTCTTCTTTCCTAGGCAGAGATCTTTGATAGTTTTGCCTTTTCTCAGTTTAGGCACCAGAATCCCCTGCTAGCCTGGTTAGACCCAGCTCCCTAGGCATAAAAGCAAAATTTATTATGTGATCAATTCATTGCCATGCTTTGTTTTCTCCTTCCCAGCCTTCTTTGAAGCTGACCAGAATAACATCACCTAAGTAAAATGAGATTCATATAATGTTTTCTAAAAAGGATGTAAAGCCCCAAACCTGCAGGCATTTTAATTTCCTCTCTAATAAATGGAATTTAAAAGGTCACTAGCTGAAAACAGTTTTGTTTTTTTTTTTTAAGAAAATGACAGGATCTTGTTAGGTAAAATTTCAGGATCCTACAAAATTTCTGTATTTGCCCACCTGAATTTTTATTTAGCCATGAAAGGAAAGCTCAAAAGGAACCAAGAGGGTTCTGAAAATCAATCCTCCTTAGAAGAAGAAGCTGAAAGAGAGACAAGTTTTTAGGAATGAGCAGAGAGAACAATTTCCCAGATACAAAAGATGTGATGTTATCTCATCCACACTTAAAAGCACTGAGGCACAAAAAGAAGCTTTCAGTACTCTTGGGAGGTCTGGCAGATTTACATTTCTGGCTTCGATGGGATTTTAACTTCCCAGTGACACACTGATATTGGATAGACCACAACCACACAGAGCTATTTGCTTCCTCCAATTTTAAATGGTATGTGAGAGTGGAAAGTAATCATAATGGCAGAATTAGTTGCCTGAAAGATTCACACCAGATGACCACATTTAAATGTGCTCCAGCTTGTTCCTTTTCATGTTTGTAGGGAATATGAATTGCACAAGATAGAAACACAGTGTAATTAAATACAAATATACTTTAGCTTCTAAAAATAGAAATTCCTCATATTTCTCCTCATTCTCTATGTTGTTTCTCAGTTATTTCCGATTCCAAACATGCTGCCTGGAGGCTATAAAACCTTGTGTTGTTGTCTGGATATTTCTGTAGTAATAAGAAATTGAGCCATCACAGATAGGATATGCTGAATCTAGACTATATGGAAAGAATATGAAAATGGAAGTAAATTAAAACAGATGCATTTCACAATGCATCCAAAGATGTTCACAAAGCAAATCTAGTTGGGTTTTATGTCTATATAAACTGGGTACATCAGTTTAATAACCTGAAATTGCCTGGTAGCATTTACTCTGGGATTTGAAGGCAACTTCAGATGATTATTACTGTAGATACAGATCTTGCAGCAGGTGTGTTGTCCAGGTCAGTTTTATTCATGGATTAATAAACTGTAGGTGTGTGAAGACAGCAGTTTGCAGTCACAGTGGTAAATCAAACTCATGTCTATATTTTGCCTCACAAACATCAAGTGATGCCACAAAGTTTTATTTCCTGATTTGCCATCCAGTCAAAGACTATCTCAAAAGTTCTAGTCAGAGACCCAAGCCTAACCACAGCTGAGGGATCTTGCCTCTTTCCATCATTTCAAATACATTTGCTAAGTAATTTTTTCCAGTCACGCTGCACAAAAGACTCTAATATTCTTCTGCAACAAAGCTAACCTGTTCAAATATAATAGATTGCAAGACAATTTAACTGTGTATTTGTTAGAACTCTTTTAAATACTCTAATGGAGAGTAAACAAGCTCTTGCAGAAGATACATATTCTGATCTATTTCTATTTCTATTCCTATTATTTCTATTTCTATTATAGTTCTTTATTGCTTTGATAGCAAAATGAACAGAAAAGCTTCCACTATGAGATGGGCTGTGTACACTGATTTTTTTCTATGTCTCTCCTTGATATTATTAATACAGAAATACACATTTCCTTCATGTCTTTCACCAAACTCAACTGGAAGGAAAATGAAGATAGACACCCTAAGAGAGACTGTTTACCCTCTGTTTAAGAGCTCATGTCCATACTTAGTCACCTAAAGAAATGCTAGACTTCAACAAGATCCCAAAGACTGTTTTTAAGCTCTGAGTATCTTCAAGTGTGATTTGGAAGTGTCTCAGAAAATAAGAGAATGAGTACAACCACAAAAGTTGCTTTCATTTTTCTCCCTTTTTTCCAAAACAGCTTCCACATTGATGCTATTTCCCTACTCAGTCCTTGCATCTGTATTAAGAATTCTGGGGCTAGATAGAACTATTGGCTTCATTTAAGTGCATCATAAGGCTCCTGTATTTAATTTATTGCAATAATTTTGACAGAATACAAGAAACCACAAAAGTAGATTATTGAACCTCCAATGTAACTCCTGGAGATTATCACTGTCAGTAATGCACACACATTCTAAGTGCTGCACAATGGAATGAAGTTGAGGGATGAGATTGGACTTTTTTATTATTTATATAGTCTCTCACTATCTCGTGCACAAGTGATTAATTCCATCAGGGAGACAGGGATACACACACCAGCTGAACCAGAGTCTGCTCAGATCAGGGACAAGAGTTTGATCAGCTGAAATCCCACAGATGTCCCGTGCCTTTGGCTCAAGAAGTGTCTTGCAGAAGATGCAGAAGATAAACGAAGATACAAAAGATAAATCTGGACTTCCTATGTTCTCATCCTTTAGCTTGGGATTCCTGTAGTATTCAAGATATAGAAGTGGGCTGATCTGTATTTCACATAGGGGATGGCACAGGCAGTCAGCACAAGTGACAGAAGGGGGTCACTTTTCACAGGTTTTCTATAGAGAGTCCTAGAACAAATGGGTGTCATGGCATTGCCACTTTCCTGCTCCTTGGAGTGAACCAACACCTCCAACAGTTCAGTCATGAGTGAACACAGACGCCTTTGTGGACCTTGGTTCCCCTGACCTTCTGAGCCAACAGCGCTGAGCCCTCTTCCCTCTCTGCAG
Source organism: Luscinia megarhynchos (assembly GCA_034336665.1). NCBI lineage: Eukaryota > Metazoa > Chordata > Aves > Passeriformes > Muscicapidae > Luscinia > Luscinia megarhynchos. Next base: position 19,510,105 of record CM067572.1, on the reverse strand, counting down.
CACAGAAGGAAGGCTTTTCCACAACCATTCTCTCTCCAGGAGATATCATCTGTTAATGGACCATTGAGTCCTACTGCATGATTGATAAAATTACACTGGGAGGTGCTCCAGACAGGGGAAGGAGACAAGCCTTTCCTACCTAGATAAAAACTGAGATTTGGAACATTAGAACAGCCTTCTTTCCACTGGATTCCAGAGGAAAACCAAATCCTTCTACATCTCAATTGGACCTTCAGAGGAAAACTGCACCTTCTACAGGAGTACTGCTTCAGCTGAACCACATCTGCCACTGCAGGAGGATGCAGCCACCATCTAATGGGATTTCTACCAACACCCTGACTGACTGACAGGGTGTCAGCTTGGATTCTGACTCTGTCAGTGTTTTTGGGATTGTTCTTTGTAATACTGTATTTCTATTTTAATTTTCCTAGTAAAGGACTGTTATTTCTAATTCCCATATCTTTTCCTTGGAGCCCCTTAATTTCAAAATTAGAATAATTTGGAGGAAGGGGGTTTACATTCTCCATTTCAAAGAGAAGCTCCTGCCTTTCTTGGCAGACATGTGTCCTTCAAACCAGGACAGAAGGTGACACCTTGCTGTGTTATGCTCCACCTTGGAGCAGTGGAGAAACCACAGCTCAGAGAACACAGCTTGTACAAAGCATCATCCTGAAATTACAGCCAGGGGAATTGCTCAAGAGACCCTGATTTCCAGCTTTTTCTGAGCTCTGAGCAAACAGCAGAACTCTATTTCTTCAGGTTCTCTGCAGAACTCTCTTCCCTTTAGAAGACTGCTCCCACTGACACTCTGGAAAAGGCACTGCAGGTCCAGCACCCCCCCATGTCCAGTTGTGTGAGTGTTGTCACCTCCACTGTGTGAGCAGGAATGTTATAATGGCAGAACAGGTTAACTTTCTGCCACCCTTATTTAGTTATCTAATAATTCTTTTCTAATTAATAGATGGGACTAGATATTACTGAATAATTTGGAATATAACCTGTGTAAGGAGAGCTGCCCTAGGAATTCTGTAAATACATTAGTAACTAATGAAGGTGAGGACATCCATGGGGTGTCAGCCAATAGATAGAAGGACCTGGGCTTCCCATCCTTCCCCCATGGGCTTGCAGGGTGAGCATGGAAGGGTCATATAGACTTCTGGTGCACAAATAGGGGTGATGTTCATTTTTGGGGATTGCAGGGAACTGTAGCACAATGCCTCAGCCATCTCTGCAATGTAGCACACAGACACATCTAAGAGGAGAGTTACTTAGCTAAGCCTGTTAATATTCAGCACACAATCACCCAAGAAACATCCCCAAATCCAGCAATGGATTAGCCTGGTGGATAATCCAGGATAAGACTGAAAAGACGTATGTTTAATTTGGGGCCAAAAACCTGTTTTTTTGTGCATGTGTGAATAAGGTTGAGTCACACAAGCAGTTTTAAGTTGCCAGGGCTTGGAATGCTTTTTAGTTTTACTTAGTTTGCAAACAGCTTTACAGCTGTTTATGAGCTCACAAGAAGACCAAGGGTAAACTATCTTTAAATATTGATCACCAATTCAGGCAAATCTTCTCTCTGTTGAACTTATTTATAGTCTGCTGATGACCTTTTTTGGGTGTTAATATGATAACACTTCTCCATTTTTCTACCCTCTGATCTCTTTTATCTCTACATCATTCACTATATTCCTTCCAGCTGAGCTAACAAAGAGAACCTGGAGACAACATTGGTTCTGATTCATCAGCTGTGTTATCTCACAGGGGTCCAGGCTTCCTCCGGAGCAATGAAGGGTCCTATGGGAGAAATAGAATTGTCTCCTGCGCTGGAGCAGCTTCTAGGCGAATGTCCTTTAGCAGGGAGGTTGGACTAGATGATCTCCAGAGGTCCCTTCCGAGCCAAACCATTCCATGATTGTGTGAAAATCGTTGTGGCAGGCTTGATCCTGGCATTCCCTCACTCCTGAATGCTAGAATTTAAAAAAAAAATCACTGGTCTAACTGTACTGTTTTGTGTTTAATAAGGATGCTGAACTCCCTGGGAGCAGGTGGTAGAGAAGGGAGATGGATGGAGAGCTTGTGAACAGCTGCAGAAGCTGAGTGTCAGCCCCTTGCCAGCTTTGTCCACCAGTCTTAGAATTATCCCAGTGGAGGCAGCCCCAAGTTTTCTCTTTTACTTCCCCTGTGAAGTGATAACCATTGCATCATCTGCTGTGGAGACACTCTCAGTGGAAGGAGTTTCAAGGCTGCTTTTAGCTATTGAGTGGGAGACTTTGGAACTCTCCATGTGCAATGGTATCCTGTACAAACCTATTTCAGGGCAATGGGCTTTGGATCCATGTAAGGGCACATTGGGCAGGATGTTTGTTTGCCTTTTTATGCTTTGCCAGTGACGTCCATTCTTTCTCTGTCAATGCAGTGAGGCATTTTCTGATGAAAGCAGAACACTAGAGGATCCAGAGACACTCAATAACCATGCAGTATGTGAGAAGAAGAGAATTATTTCAATAACAATTAAATGAAATATCCACTTTGCCTGGCAGGGTATGGAAAACAGGGAAAAACAGGAAAGAAATGACATCTCTGGTAGAGGGTAAAGAGGGGAATTGGTGATATACTTGAATTTTAGAGTTTTTCTCATCATGCTAGTGTATAAACAAACCACTGTGGTTATTAACTGCTGGGTTGTTTATGGGATTGATTGACTTGTGTAAAGTCAGTGCTTTAGTTTCTACGCCATAAAATTTTGATTATTTTTTGGACTAAATTTAAAAAGATTTATCAAGTAAGGAGTATCTTCTGGGGGAGATGCCTTGGCAGAACTCTTACTAACCCAACAGGAATTACAGTAATGCTGAGTGCTGCTCTAAGAGAAATTTCTCAATCCTTACTCACTTCCACAGTGAAAGATTTCTGTTTTCCTGCTGGAACAATTGGAGATGGAGCATGGTGAGAAAAATAACACTCAAGTCTGAACCTTGAAAGCAGCTGCCTGTCCCACCAAACCTTCAGTCTAAGAGGCTGAACAGATCCTGAAACCCTTTGGAGTAGGTACTAAGCTCAGGAGATGTATTTGTGCTAAGTAAGGAAGTTATTTGCTCCAGAAAAGTTTAATTCTTCGTAAGAATGATAATGGTATCCTAAAGCCAACTGTTTAAGGTAAACTCTGATTCATGTGTGCTATATGCATTAAGTGAAATGAAAATTGCATAAATATTTATGTTAGTTAATTGTGTTTGTGTTAAAAGTTACAGCGTTTGTTTAACATCTTTGCAAAATCTGTAAGCTTGGCTTCTGGATAAAGGCCTTCCCAACACTGTTTGGGATTATAGCCACGTGCTCCTGTCACTCACTTGTGGCACTTCTGCAAAAACCCCGAGCTTGTTCCATTCTCAGGTATCCATTGGAGTTAATTCTGGCTGTTCTCAAACAGCAGCCCAAACATTTCAGGCACTGACACAGAAAATACAGACATGGGGATGGCTTTCCTTCTCTGGGACTGAGAGCAGCACTTGGGGTTCTGAACCTGAGGGTCTTTATTTCTGTGTGTCCTCAAAGGGCTTTTCTCTATTTAAATGAAACAGAAACCATACACAGAAATGCTATTTTTCTCTGATTCATGAGAGCTCTCCTTGGGCTCAGCTCTGATGAAAAAAGGTCGGTTCTAACACACTTGCTGAAGCACATTTTTAGAGTTAGTCATAAATGCAGCTTTGCTAGTTTGTGTCATCAGAGTTTGGCCTTCAGTGTGGGGCACAGAGTCTGTTCAGACACCTTTGTTCACTGTTTTCTTCCAGTGAGACCCTGGATTTGAAGAGACCTGGTTCAGACATTCTCCCTGCAGAAGCCAAACATGGCTTCTCCTCAGCTCCTGGAAATACCTAGCCCTGAATAATCACTTCCTTTTTAGCTTAAAACCCAACTACATGCAGTTCTCATGAGACTCACAAGTGTGCTAGTAAAAGAAATTCCATAATATCAGCTGTTCTCATAGGAGAGCCTCAGCCTGGACCTTCCAGCTTCTGTACCTTGCTGATATCCCCCATTCAAGGGTTGCAAATCTCTGCTCTGAAGCAGCTGAAGACATTTGAGTGTTCCCAGCAGAGCTTTGCTTTGCCATCAGAAGTGTCCCATTACCAGTCCCTGTCTCTTCTATCCAGTCACACACTTGGTATCAAGCAGGAGTTGATGTGAATATGCAAGCTCAAATACCTTCTGTATTAAAACTTAATATTGGTTTTCTCTCTTTTTTTTTTTCCACAATGTGAGAACATGCTGACATTGTTGAAGCTTGTCCTTAACGGGCGAGATAAATTTCAAATTTGTTCCCTGGGTTGTTTTTAATAAGAAATGTAAACAAGTGGGATCACTTTGCAGTGTCCTCGAGCAGGATCTCCTGCTAATAGTGATAGGATTTACATTGCTGGGAAATCACAAGTGCTTTCCCACCAGGCTTTGCCATTTTCAGTGAAACTTACAACAGATTAGGAAAGTTGATTTACTTTGTACTTCAATGTCACTGATATTTAATCTTATTTTTACCCATAACAGAAAACCTAAAAAAAAAAATAATTAAATAAAATAGTATTGAAAGGCTCCAATCTATTGACATTTAGGCTGAGCAGGCTGTGTTAAGTTTAGAGCTAAATTAATTCCAAAACTGGTGCAGAGAACCATGAAGGAGAGGCTGTCTGTCATTTCAGTGTTTTAAAATGCCAGTGAAGATAACAGGTATAAGTGCTTTAATGCTTGAAAATAATTTTAAGTTTCAGGGTTTTATGCACAAACATGCACCCAAAGAAATTTTTAGCAGGCTTTTGGTTTTTCCCATGAACTTGCAAAGAAAGATTAATCACTGGTGATTTTTCTAAATAAAAAGGTAGGAGGGCATATTCTACATCACTTCTTGTATGCCCAGTGCACTGAGACTTCAGGATGTTGTTAAAGGAGGTTTCTGTCACTTCTAAACACTGCATTAATTTGGAGCAGAGTGCAAAAAGCAGAGCAAAATCAAACTCAATTTTGGAAGCAGACATAGCTTCCAAACATGAAAAATAGTCTTACAAACATCAACAATGAAGTATTAGTCTACTACAAAGCCAAAAAAATGTGTTACGAGAAGAACTTTGTTTTCTGCATTCTGCACAAAATTATAAGGTGGTGCTAGGAGAAAACCCCTATTAGCAAAGTTAACCATGGAGCATCAGAATTAAAGAAATAGAGTACTCCAAAATGAAAAGATAAAGGTTAAATGCATGCAAAAACCCAGAATGAATATCAGAGCCAAATAAATATGCTGCAATTTTGACAATATTCTTCATGCACAATGCTAAAAATCTTCTCAAGCAGCCTGTTGTCTATTTGTAGAGAAAAGATAACAAAGAAACAATACTTGCAAAATTAAGGGGGTTGGAAGGGTCCTGCACATCAGGACCAAACTCCACATTTGTCTGTCAGAAAAACATTGCAGCTACCTCAGGAAAAAAAAAATCATATTTTGGTGCAATGGAAAGGATTGTCATTAAAACAAAAAGAAATGAAAAGTTTCCTTTACGATGAAAGAATTAATGATTATAGAAGTAAAAAAATCACCCCCAAACCATCTCCCTCCACACCAGGTGACTGGAAGTGCAGTCCAAGGCACCCACGGAGGGCAGGGGTTCAGGGATGCTCAGCAGCTGTGCAGGGTGAGCTCTGTCCTGCTCAGAGGCATCACTGGGGCATGGGAGAGACTAGGACTCCCCTTTTGTGGGGAATATTTGTTGAACCATGGAAAAGAAAAGGTCTAGAATTCCCTTGTATGGGGAATATTTGCTGCCACCACAGGGGCAGGAAAAGAAGAGACAAGGACTCCCCTTTTGTAGGGAATATTTGGTACCACTACTACATCTCACCTATCCATATCACAGCTATTACTGAATATAATGATCAATACAATAACACTGATTTCCTTCCTTAGGCTCTCAGAAAAATCACCTTATGTGATACAGTTTGCAGAAAACAAGATCTTCACGAAGAGTCAGGGGGCACAAGCGTTTTAAAATCACTCTCACCAGATTAAAAGCTCTGGGAGGGTCCAGGAGCAGGGCTGGAAGTGTGGCTCAGTTTGAGGTCTGAGCTGTGGGCACAGCAGAGCCCTCAGCCTGCCAGGGCTCCCAGATGTGCTCCCAGATGTGCTCCCAAGCCAGCAGCCCCAGGGAGAACAGGCAGAACTGATCTGTGCTCCTGATAGCAGAAGCTTTGGTGCTAATCAAGAGGAGTGAGCTGGCCATTAGTTAATTGCATTAAAGAAGCATGAGAGGACCTGAGCTGAGGGATAGAAAGGAAAACAAAGGAAAACAGAAAAAGATGGGGATAAAAGACTTTGTTAATCATAAATTAAGAAGCCAGTTATGGGGAAGGGATGAGTCCTTGACAAAAGATCTGATAATTATTGAAATTCATGGCAAAACTTTTGGAAAGAGATGTAAGAAAACCCAGAAATGAACATTTGCCAAATAATGAAATTCACGCTGTTCAAGAATGGAGTTTGTGGAAGCAGCCAGCTCTCATACAGTATCTCCCAAACAAAATTCAAAATATTTTAAGAACAGAGAAAGAATATAGAGCTAACAAAAGCTAACCCAAACATGTCAATAGCATTGCAGCAACCATCTCAGAGTAAGGCAATGACTGGCAGTAGGAAGGAAGACTGGGGAAATGTGGTGATTCCATGATTTCAGAAATGCTCCTCAGCAGCAGCAGAGGGTGTGCCACTTAGGTAGAAAGGAGAAAAGCAAGCCAGCTTCTTTGGAGTAAGGGACAACACTGTCAATGAGTGAGACACTGCCCAGAGGCACATGAAACACTGTTCCATCAGGATATTAGAGATTATAGGTCTGCTTCATCAGAAAAGGAGCAATGCAAGTATAAATAAACAAACAGAAATGAAAAGCTCCTCAGATAAATCAGGTGATACATATTTTCAGATATAACGTAAATAGGGGTAATGAAGTAGCACCCAATGGATCTATTCAGTACCAGAAATGAGGCAGTTGAAAATACACTACAAATGTGAAAGGCCTAAAACACAGTTATACCTTAAACCACAGGATAGAAGTGTGAGACCAGTCACTGCCTCATGTAGGCAGGGCTGGAGGAAAATGTTGCCAGAATAACCAATTTCCTGAATAGAGCACTGTGAAGATCAGGTGATGACCTGCACATGGTTCTGTCAAATGTAAGTAAAGAGCAGGGTGATACTACCTGTCACCCACTCATGCTTTGGTCAGGTGGAACAGTGAGAACCAAAATGGCAACAAAATCACTAAGGACTGGCCACCCCCAGGTAACAGGAAACCAAATAGTCTGCCTGATTTGAGCTTCTGAGGTACTGCACCTTCTTTTGTAAATGTCGCTCTGTTTCCCTATGTCCTGAAACAGGCTGGGAATGGAGATGGCAAACTCACAATCTGCTCACATGGTTCTGTGAGTCCTGAGGAACAGATACAGTGGTGGAAAAGCTCCCACAGGTTCCAGAACGGAGGAGATTAGAAGGGATGTGGTGCTTCTGGGGCTTTGTTTAGATTCTTAGGCAAGAAGAAATCTCCAAAGATGGAAATATTAAAGGGTGAGGACATGAAACAACCACATCAACAGCCTGTTTGTGCTGGTGTTCAAATGAGCTCTGGGCTGAAGAACTTCTCAGTGCAAATCAAGCACTGCATGGACACTCCCAGTGAACATTCTGAATTCTCTCTCATGCTATCAGCACTTACACCTGGCAGTGAATGTGGTGCTGGAGCCAGAGACATTAAAGGCTGGGTTTTCCATACACCAGATCCAGGCGGGGTGCACAGCCAAAAGGAGCAAGGTGCAGGAGAAATTAGATCTCCTACAAACACAACAGAACTCATCAATTCCATTTTGAAACCCTGTTTTACTCCCAAACATATGATGGTTTTATTGTACAGTTATAAACTTCATGAAAAAGGGGACTTTTTGTTATCTTAAATCTATTGTCAAATTCACTTGGCAGCATATAAATCTGATTTTGGGAGAAACAATGAATAAACATTTCTAACTCTCCTCATTCTTGGTATTTACTTGATATTATTACAAATTTTCTCTGAACTTCTGTCATATCTAATGTCTGTCAAAAAATAGTCTCTTTCAAGAGAGAATGCTATTCTATTCAGCTCCCTTGAAGAGACATATCCTATGCCTTTGGCTATCATTGTTGCACTATTTCACATCTTTTCTGAATCTCCTACACATTTTTGAGCTGGAATGAGCAAACCTACATGCCCAGTTTAAGAAGGAATCTTATCAGACTGGTAAAATTCCTCTCTTTTGGTCATTATTTCCTTTCTTGGTAGACAGCTGTCTCTGAAACTTCAGCTGAGCTCTGAGTTCTCTGTGAGATGCAAGGATTTAAGGAGCTGTCAGAAAGAGCCCCCCAAAGAGGATCGCAGAAATGTTCTTTTCTCTTTCCTGCTCCCCCAAGGAGCACAGCAGGCACTGGGTACTCTCAGTTCCTTGGCCATGGGATTGATCAGCTTGTGGTGGCTTCCAGGCTGCTCTGCCCTGGGAGCAGCAGAACTGAGAGATGTACTGACTTGGCAAGGTAGAAGATGGATATGAACTAAAACTGACTTACATGGATACTAGGATGTAAGACTGAGATGAAGACAAGGGGAGCTGTGCCTCTAATTGCAGCATTTCAATAAGACAAGAACATTTTAAGGATGGTTTTAAACACCTATAAATACCAACCCATTGGGTTCCAGCCCAGGCTTCTCTATCTCTCTTTAGTAAATAAGCACATCCTCCTTTCTCTCTGTTCCCGCGGCAGGACAAAGCTTTGAATGATGTTTGTAAGTTAAAATAGTAACTGCATTTACTACTTCAGTGCCCCAGCTCTAAAGATTGCTCTAATACAATTTATAATGTCAGAGTGGGTGTAGAACTAATAAAATACAGAACTAAAAGAAAAATGTATAAGAAAGTAATGCTACAAAGACTGACAACCCCTCCTCTTTCCATAGTTAGAAAGTTTAGAAAATGTAGAAGACTTTTGCTATAGATTGCTGTCTCAGCTGCTCTAACTTTCCAGGGTAGAAATTGGGAAAAGCAGAAAAATAAAGATGAAAATAAAGCATCTTGGACATTATTCCTGTTATTTGACTCAGTGGCATAAAAGAGGGACAATAAACTTTGAAAATTCTGAAGATTTTAAGGACTAATCTTTTCTGTTATAAAATAACATCGAAGAAAACTTTGGTTGAGTTTTAGTCTTTATGTAATAGATCTCTGCAATTTTAAAATGTTAGACTGATTAACTGTTTACTAGTTTTAGCAGTTACATAGCTGAGATTGTTAGATGGGAGCCTCTTTACCCTCTTACTCTGAAAATGCAGATGTAACATAGCTAATAAAACACAAAACTGATGAAAAAATAACCACCTCTCACCCAAATAAATAATTCCTAATCCAATCTGAGCCACAGAATTCTTAAGTAATTCTAAGGAATCACTTAAACCACAGATTTCCCAGAGGATCTCTTGTTTATAGTCTTGCACAAACTCTGTGTGGCTCAAGACAACAGCACAGTTATTGGAACCTGCTTTTCCCAAACTGAATGTTTTTCTTCTTTCTTAGCTGCTTTTTAAGTTCCAAAGCTCTGTAATTTCCTTCCGTTGTTCCTGGGCCTTTTAATCCAATCAGAAGGGAGCAGTCACTGTAGGATTAACATCTTTACCTGCTTTTGAATCCCAACTTTTTCCAATCTGATAGAGACAAAATTTGTCACTGAATATGCATGGTTCAGTAGACTCATGTATACGTATTTAGTAGACTAATTCCTCCTTGACTAAAAATCATTTTAGACTTCTACTTCAAACAAACAAAATAGAAGTAAATCTGTCATATTAATTCTGTGCCCTGATCAATCCCTCAGGGAAAGGACCAGCATTGCTTTTATTTTAAAAGCTCATAAGATATGTTTAATTTGGTCCTGTAGTTATTTGTTCAGTATGCAGTGCAAATTTTTCTGACTGCAGACATGGGATATGGTAAACCTTTGCCTGGATAAATGTCCAACCTCTTTTAAGTTGGGGAGAAAGTTACTCTCTCATAAAGTTCAGACCTGCCAGACTCAATAACTCTACAAAAATGTTCAGATGAAAATTGCTTCAAGCAATCCTAGTAGAAAGCCAGCACCTCACCCCTAGTTTAAAGTTATGATCCTTATCATAATTAATTCAATAAAGAAGTAATGTACTTCAACCTAGGCATAGAGAATAATTTTCTGTCCTGACTGGTATAAACTTTCAGCTAGGGACGTCTAAACTCTGGACCTGATCTTTTAGAGCAAATAATAAATTACAGACCTAGACCCTGCAGATTATAGCTGAAGTTGAACCATCACAAATATGCCACTCTGAGATGAAAAGGTACACTGGGTAAGAGTGATAAAAAGTATAATAATATTTATAAATATAAGAAAGATGTTCTTTTACTGACAAATCAAATACTAATAATATTTTTGAGCTGTGAATACATTTATGAGTAGGAATTTCTGTGCGATTCTTGTCAACTGACATACCTTGCATCTTAAATTTATAATCAACATTTTTCTGCTGGTGAAATACAGAACTAATTCTCTGTCAAACAAACCAAGACATTTGAAAGACCCAATCTCAAGTGACTGAAGTATTTAACTTCCTGTTCCCCGTATTTTGCCTAAGCTGCTGCTTTGCTGTTCCCCCCCTTTTCCTTGCTCTGCTGTCAGAGGCAGATCCTGCTGCACCCCCAGGACACAGAACAGAGAGTGGCCCTTCCCTGGCTGCCCATCTGAGCATCTCCACTCTTCACTCTGGAGAGGAACCTGCACTGAGCAGGGGTGTAGAGCTGAGTGAACACACCACAAACACTCTGCCAAGTGTCCACTGCTATGTCCACATGTGCATTCAGCAGCAAGGAGGAAGAGGCTGGGTTTGGACACTCAGCTGAGTGCACTTTTCTGATTTTCTGGGATATGTTAAAGCAAATGGCCATCTGTTTGAACAACACAGATGCCATGGTAAAGCTGAGGCTGTACTTCTTTAAAAGTTAGCTTTTATTTTATCAGCTCATCTCACATTCCACCTCACTGCATTCAGTCGTGGCTGTGCTGCAGTGTGACACAACTTGCTGCAGTGTTAGCAGTTCCAAAACAGGGAAATGGCTTTTCCAAGAAATCTTGTCCAAAACAAATATCCCCTTCTCACTAATTTACTTTGATAGACAGATAATCTTTATGAGGCATACTTAAAATACACATACTACTTTTATCCCGTCTAAGAAATGTATTTTTATCTCAGATTGCAAGGATTTGTCTGCTGTGTCTACTGTTTGTCCTTACTGTTACCTATATCAATTTATATTTTATTCTCTCAGTTCTTACTGTATAGAGATGAACCATGTCTCTAAAATAATGAGAGGTGCAAATTGCAGAACTACTAGGAAGCATTTTTGACCCAAGATTTCAATTATATTCAAGCACAGATACATTATAAACTACAACTATTCATGGATACACCCAAGAGAATTTGTGTGCTCCCCTGGCTTGCAAATGCTCATTGAGGTGAAAAATCCCAGTGACGAGGAGGACTCACTTTGTTTTACTGAATGGGGCAGAGTTTGTGGCATTCTAACTCATAAAAAAACTTTTTTAACCGTGCCATTATATTAAAGCAAAAAAGGAAACAAAAAAATCTTTAAAAGATGCTCTGAGTAGAATTTAAATTGAATGTTTTTTCAAATTTTCTGACTCAAGACTGTTGCTGTGGGTCTGACAGGATAAAACACAAGCACATAACTAAGCTTTAAGAGCTCTTCTCACTTCAGTTCACCATTGCTAGCAGTTGTGTTTTAAGTTACCTTTCCTCCACTGAGTAGCTTTTACACTGTGTGAGTAGTTTCTATCAGTGGAATTACAGCTCTCAAGATTACTTGTGTGCATGATCAGGCTTAGATAATGTCAGTAGATGTTACTCTTTGGAAATATATTTGCAGTCTTTTGCTATTTTGAAAGTAACACCATATGAGATTTCAGGTTCTTTTACGCTAAATTACCTCCACTTTGGGAGTGTCTTAAATAAATTCAAGCTCACATATATGTACACACAGCCACATCTTCTACACATTTAGCTAGCAATTAAAACCCTGAGAGCAGCTCAACTGATTGATCAGTTATTTACAGCGCGCACAAACCCAGAGCTGGAGGAAGTAAGTCAACACACAAGAGGTTGGTTGCTGTTACAACAAATCCTTTCTGCCAGAATGTTTGACCAACACTTGCAACCCTGCACCCCCACCCCTTTGGAGTCCCCCTTGGATTGATTAAATTGGCTCAAGATGACACCAATAATTGGCTCAAGATGCCGCTTCAACAGACCCAATGATCCATATCTTTGCATTCCCTAAAATCAGGCCTTTCAGCTCTGTGTTAGATTTAGGATGGTTTACATTGGCTCTGTCACAAACATTTTAATAAAGTCCCAGAGAAACCTCAAACTGGTGACATCATTGGATGGTGTTAAAAAAAAGTTCCATTTTGCTGGTTAGTTGTTAGCCTTTATAATCCCATCAGAACCGTTTTTTCCACTATATTTTGTCATTCCTTTATAACTCTCTGCAATTAGGACTGTGGAATTAAAAAGAAAAGAATTAATATTAGCTACAAGGAGAAAACAATTTTAAGTATTTTGACATCAAGTAGTAAAATGAAAAGAGCCAAGCTTAAACATTTACTGTATCTTAATGGCAAGAGCCTGAAAATGCTGGGTGTATTATTTTTGAACTATTAGATGAATTAATTGCAATGAAACTATTGGCTGTTCTCATGAGACTGTTGTATAAAATAAATAATGTCATCAAGCTCACTCAAGGCTAATACTAATTTAAGAACTTTTAGAAAAGAAGTTGCAAATTCTTCAGCCTGGGTTCAGATAACAGGGCTGACTCTCCTGTAGTTTATGTGGGCAGAAAGGCAAAGGTAGCCCACCTCCATCACAGGAGCAATGCCAGCCTGAGGCCTGGAGCGGCTCAGAACCATTCCCAAGCCAGTTGGCTATTTTTTCCTGAATGCACAGATTTTTAACAATTAGCCTTTTCCATCGTTAATTCCCATCCACCCCAGGAATGGAGTTGCTGTGGAGCAGCACCACGCAGCATTCCTGTTATCTGATACCCAGGCTCCTTGAACTTTCCAGTTCTTTGAGTTTAAACAGATGACAGTCCTTGTGTCATCAGATGTTATTTCTTAATTACTTCTAGCAGTGGACTTTATATAAAAAGGATACTCTGAGTATTTTTTTCCACAACACACTGGAAAATTTGACATGCTTTTCCTTTCCAAACTCAAAGGTTGATTTCACATCCTGAATTTCCATACAATTGTCCTTAAAAATATGAAAATCGCAAGAAAATGAGAACTAAAGTCTACATCCAGCTTAAAGCACAGGAACAGCCTGCCTTGCTGTGATGCCAAGATTTCCTGTGAAATCTTATTTATAAAGCAGTGGTACCCTGATGCTACAGCACAGCCCAACAGCCACTGATGCTAAAGGCTGTGTTGATACGTGGATGGTGCTCCAAGCCCTCATCCCACCCTCCAAAACTGGAACCCAAAACAGAGCAGGGCAGCAGAATAGGGAGCAAAGAGATGGGAATTTACTGGTTTAAGGTCAGCAGCAGAGGCAGCATTTGGACTCTGGTTTCTTCCTTTATGGTGGGACATTATCAGAAAATTTCCTGCCCTGCATGTGTCAGACCTGGTTGTCCCTCACATGGGCAGGGGATACTCAGAGGGGCACAGGCACAGAGAGGAGCCCTCAGGCACTCCCTGAGCTGCTTCCTCCTCCCAGTTCCTTCACACATGAGATGCTACAGAGCAGCAGATCTGGGGTTTGCCTTAGTCCTTCCTAAAGGAACCCCATGTCCAGGTGCTTGGCTGGTGGCCAGCACATCCTCATCCTCCATTTCCACTCCTCACCCAGCACATCCTCATCCTTAATTTCCACTCCTCACCGAGGGAAAGGCAGAATGCCTGATTCCTGCAGCCACTCTGAGCTCCTGTCAGAAACCAAGCACAAAGAAAAGGGCTTTGCTATCAAAACACAGAAATATTTATTTTTAACACGTTATTTAAAAATTTGATGGTGTGCTTTAGTCACCTAAAAAATAAACTGGCATTCAAAACTAAATCAGCTTGCTCAACACATATAATGCTTACAAGCAGTGTAAGACCTTAACTATACTGTTATACAAATATTAGGGAAATACAATGGTTTTTTTTCATTCTGTTCTTTTCCATCATTCTTTAAAAACACTGAGCTAAAATACAAATACTTTTTGAAAAGTCTATTTTCTGGAAATATTTCTAGCAAATTTGGAAAGCCTTAATCCTTTCTTCTTTTTGGTTTGGTGGGTTTCTTTTTTTTTTTTTTTTTTTTTTTTTTGTAAGAAAAAAACACACCGGGATAACTGCAAGCATATTTCCAAAATAAAACAAAAAAGGTGATTTTCCAGGTTTCCATATGTAACAGCTTTTTAAATTATCCAATACGCTGCCTTGATTCTGTACAAATGTTCCCTTCCTTCAAAGAGACAAAAAAGCATGTACTGCCAGATCTGATTGTACGTCGAGAGTGGATCTGATCCCCTTGTCACTAAGGTTACTAATCAAATTTCCATCCAATATGCTCATGCAGGATTTCCTGATCAAACACTTAAATCTGCCCCCTCTGCACCCCCATTAGCTAACATGTTTTATATGTAGCGGGGTCATCAAAAGTGTAATTCCCTTAAAGAAACCTAATCCTGCCTCCTTGTCAACCAGCAGATAGCTAATAATGCTCTCTATCCTACACTTTATGAACATCAAGAGCATACCAGAAATTAAAATTTTATTTTAATCTCACAGCAGATGTTCAAAACAAAGGTATTGCATACGTGTGTTACATGTATTTAAAAACCATCAGGTGAAGAAATAAGGAGTTTCGAGTAAGATTAGCTGGGGGGTTTGCCAGAAAAATATCGAGTAGGTTTTTGTTTCTGTTTGGGCTGGTGAGTGGCCTGCAGAACCCCACAAAATAAGGTTTCTTAGGATAATCTCAGTGGTGAAATCCTGACCTGGGGGAGCTGTGGGGCAGCGTGGATCTGTTGTGGTGCTGGCTCACAACTCCTGTGCTCACCTCACACGTCCCTCTCCTGCCTGGGCTCCCAAACTTTCTGTTCTGAGCACTCACGAGATGCTTTAGCACTGTTTTTCTTTCATATGACAAGAAAACTCCTACCTAAAGCGAAAGAAGAAAACTCTCAAACTGATGTCACTATAAACCAGATTCAGTCCAGCTATTGAAGATGGTTTTTGTTCTCAAGACCATCTTTTAAAATTTTAATAATAAAATCTAACCATGAAGACTTGGCTCAAGATTTTTCCTCTTGTTAATTTTCTTTTACCAGATTGAATGAGAGTTTGCACTAAAGAAATATAACTTCTATGACCCTCCTTTTGGAAGCCTGTACGTGGGTGTATTTTTTTCCTTTCTCTGTTTTTTTTCTGAGCAATGGTCACAATCAGAGTAGAAGAAGTGGGTCAGGAAATTTAACCTGACTGGTCGAACTCTGGGCTGAATCTGCAAGGTCTGCAAGGCCCGGCTTTGTCAGAACTCTGTGGATTACATACATCTGAGTGGCAAAACAGATTTAAAATGCTGTCCATTTCAACTTAACATTTGCCCCAGACATTGCTGCATTTCCATGAATACCAACCCCACTGCCTCTGCTTTCGCAGTCCCCACTGCTGGTACCAAAATGAAATTGTTAATTGCACATGTGGGAGTTAATTTTTTCTCTGATGCACTGTCATTTAACAGATATTTAATAAGTGAAGAGAACAAGTGCAATGTAATCCTGGTGCTTTCAGTTTCAGTTAATGTGTTTTCTGCAGTCAATTTACAACGTTGACAGACCTGAATAATACTTCACGTGGAATTCTGTGGGACCTTTTAGAAATATTTTAAGTGCAACTGAATCATTTCAACTACTGTGTATGGTAAGAAAATGAATTTTAAACATACAAATACCATTTTGAAAAATGCCTGTTGAGTTTCAGGATTTTATTGATTTTAAAATGACTTACTGAATAGAGTTCAAGAGAAAGAGCAGAAAGGGGTTGATTTAATTTACTTCATATTTTTCTGTACAATATCTTTAATGGAAAACAAGTGGATGGCTTTTGCTTTAACTAGAACAAAATTCATTATAATTGTGCATAGGAGCAAATTCAACAACAAAACTAGTTCTTTAAAAAACACTAATTATGCTGAAAATTAATTTTCTTTTCCAAATGAGTTTTTCTCTCATTCTTTCTCTGATATCACAGAATTCTTTGTTCTGATATGCATATTTTTAACCATGGAAATGATAATAATTTTCTAGGAGGTGTCTGAAGATGTTTAAATGAACTGCTAAGATTTTAGTTCCAAAAACTTAACAAAGGATTCAGAAAAACTGTTTTATTAGAACAAATTAAATAGCAGGAATATAACATGGGCATTGCAAGTTCTTATTTCTATGTGTAGAAAAATCATCTGTTTACTTGTCAACTCGGAATTTTCAATTAGTGTCCTAGCCTGAAATCTTCTATTTGATACGAATAACACTCTTATTTAATATCTACTATGATCTTCATCTTCTTTTTTATTCCCAGCACATCAATATGCTTCGAAGTTTGAAAACTAAAGAACTGAGTAACTTTCCAAACAGTAACATGAGTCTTAACGAGAGATTTCAAATGAAAACAGTGATGAGCTATGCAAACGCAGCTGATATTGCATCATACTCCCAAATCTTCTCCAAATTAGCTCTATGCCAGAGGGCTATGCTGGGAGAATGGGTTCTTGTGAAATTGTGTCAGACCAAAAAAATTACAATAATATCAATAATATCAATAATATTTACTGAAAAACTGACTGATCATTACACTTCATTGCAGTGAGCAAAGATTTGAAGTTCCTTTTTTGGTAGTTTCATTTTAAAGCTATAGCTCAGTTTGATGTTTTACTTTTAAGAATTGCTTTCCTGATTTTTTCCAACACAAAGCATTTTCTGATTTTAGTGCACCATGAGCTATAGATACAAGCAGATCTTGCCCAAGTGGCAGACACTTTGAGTGCTGGCAGAAGGAGCAGTTCTAGCTGTGCTAGAATTTCTGAAGTGATTCAAGTTTCTGCACAGGGGTGGAGAAGGATGCCAGACAAATATTGTATGTCACCAAGTGTGTCTGTAATTGAATGAAAATACAACAGAGGGAAACATCACAGGCATTCGATAGAACAAAATGCAACTCTGGATGTTCCTGGTCATAAACTGTTGGAAAATATCAAAAAGGTAAGTCCTCAGACTTAGTGCAAATTTTGGAATATGATTGTGCAGTCAAGAAGGCACCACTGGACTAATAAAGGTCTACAGCATTTAATCAGTTACTTACACAAAAGACCATAAAATCAGCCAAAATGATGAACATTAGCAAGAGCTCAGTTATACTCAGCTCAGAGTGAGTTATACTCAGAGAGTGAGAGAGACCCAAAAGGTGCAGAATAAAACCTCTCACCAGGGGTTTGTGTGATATGTTATATACATGCAGGACCAGGACCTGAGGACCAGGACCTGAGGACCAGGAATAAGGCTTGGATGTAACTCGATACATACAGAGAGAGTATCAAATTCATATTAGAAATGTTGTGTGTGTCTCTGCATGCTTGGCTTACGTTTTTATGTTTCTACAGATGAGTTTCACAGGAGAAGAATGAATTTTAGTTTATACATGCAGCCTTTTAAATGACTTTGCAATAAAGAAGATGTAGCAGTGCAATATATAATTGCATAAAATAAATAATTTCTGTGATCTTCACGAAAGCTCTCTGGGTTATGCCCCACTAAGCTGATATCATCAGTGAGAGAAAAGGCAAGGTTCACATCTCTGTCTGAACATAACAAAAATTTTTCTCATTCAAGCTCCTTTCCCTGTGTTTCTGTTTTAGTTCTGTTGTAACCATCCCTCTGCCTGCCCAGAGTGATGCTCAGTGTTTCTGTTTCAGCCTCGTGCTGGGCTGCCTGACTGAGTCCCACACTCTGAGGTGGCTGCTGCAGTCAGACAGGAGCTGTTAGACACAGAAACTGAGAGGCAGAAGCCAAAGCTCAGCCTTGACAGATAGACAGGCAGGCAGACAGACTGTGCTGTTTTGCTGCTGTTTTTCTCTGTTCAGTGCAGAGAAAACTTCCCTTTACCATCCCCCTCAGCAGTGTGGTGGCCCAGGCAAGGTGTGCACTGCCCCAGCCAGGAGGGATACTCATCTCCACAAACCACAGCAGGAAAAAAATCACTGCTACTCTTCTCTAAGTCCTTCCTGCTCTGCCCACCTTGGTCTTTAAAAAAACCCAAACAAACAAACAAAAAAACCCCTCCAAAAACCTAAGCATTTAATGTACCTGTAACTCATCCTTTCAGGCAGAGCAATAAGCATTAATTCAGAAGGACCACCTGGCTAAATGAAACTCACCCCAACTGGCAGGCTGCCTGAAAATTGATCTCAGAATTTTCTACTGCAGCTTGAAGTAAAATAAAAGTTACAGCCTCTGACTTCTCTTGTGGTGCTGCTGTGTATATTTGTCCATTATTGGAGCTTTCCATATCCAGAAAAATCAGCTGCTGGCAGAGGACACAGAAGGAGCAGGAAGGCTTTGTGTGTCATGGGAACACATTTTGCTTTGAAAGAGAACCGAGGCTGAGAGAAAAAGGTGGCACTTAACAAGCACTTGCATCTCTCCAAATTCCTTGCTCTCCTCCCTTGCATATCAAACATACAGAGTGCAAATATTTCAAAGCACCCTTCCTCACACCCATGTGTACATCAGGCTAAAAAACAGCAAATGCAAAAGTCCAAGACTAAAATGCAAAATGGTAAAATGCAAAGATTTATTGGGAAAGCTGTGACTAACTCTGTGGCAAGTTCTGTATCTCCTATTCCAGGTCAAAAGGTAAATATTTCTTGTTTGTTGATTATATTTAAAGAACTGAAGGCTTCATACTAGAAGTCTCACAAGTTTGGTTTAGACAGGAATATTTTGATTGTGAAGAGGGAGGTTTTGGTACTCTCTGTTAATTGTTGAAAAACAGATACGTGGTAGAATCAGTAGAGAATAAAAACAAAGGACGTTTTCTTCTCTAAACAAGATTTCCTTTATTTTCTACTTGTTTTGTCCACTGCAAATGATAGGATTTATAATGAATTTTTCTTTTCTTGTTTGGTTGTATCTTGATCGGAAATAGCTGCCTGGCTAATAAATTTTTTATAAAATTTTAAAAAAACAACAAAAAACAGCATCTTTTAGAAGTCTCCTATTTTATGTCTAAGAAAACAGAAGTTTTTTGTTGGTGTTTGTGGAGTAAGAAATTGAGTATATTTGCTAAGACATTTTCCTTAACATTTATAAAAACCAAAAATTACCAAAATGCAAATACAGAAGAGAAAAAGAGAGAAACATAATCCTGGAAGCTCTAATGAAAGAAAAGCTTTTTTTTTGCATAGTGACACGTTGCCTTCAAGGAAATAATAATTTATGTTTTGTCAATTACTGCGTTTTCCCCACATTTGCTTTTTTAATGGTTGAAATTAAATTAGCCAAATTAGACATTCTGTTACTCCATAAGAAACAAGGTAGAAGCAGTCTAGCTTCAGTTACAAAATACACAACCAAATCTACTTGTTCTGCCTCATGTCATAAATATGGCCAAAGGGCACTTCGAATGGGCCCTGTGTTAAAAAGAAAAAATAGTAGAAATACTGAAAAATGTGAGTTTGGAAAAAGAAGAATGTTCATGTTTCTTCTCAGTGGGAGTTTAATTGAAGTAAAATCTGAAAATTTCAGCCTTTGTTGTAGTCTGCAGCATGTGTATATTCAAAGCAAACTGAAAACTCTGAGCCATAATACAATTATCAGAAAATCTAAACTGAAATTAATTAAAATGAAATGAGCAGGGCACCATGGCTAATGAGAAATTGCACGTTCCCTTCAGTAAACACCACCACCACGGTGTCAGGGCAATGTAAAAATGGAGTTTCCACTGGAAAATCTGCCATGAAGCAAGAGGCACTTGTGAAACTTAACACCATCTTCCACTGATTGGCAGGAATCATCTCTTGGAGAAAGACAGAAGGAGACAATTAAATATCTGCCTCTGAAAACTGAACCTGAATTTGCTGAAGCTCCTTGCCTGGAGTTGAGGCAGGCACAGGGGTGACTCCAGTTCTTTGCAGTGCACAGCACAAGGGCTGAGCCTCACAGGTAGGCAGGGAAACTTGTAATTCCTTCACGGGCAACTGCTGGACACTGAGCTTTGAAAATGGGACTCACTGTGCAGACTCCTCTTACCGAAAGCACTGAATCACTTCATATTGATCCAATTTCAAGTGTTTGTGCAGACTGCTGCATGCGTGTTATATGCAACACGAATACATTGCACACAGAGGGTGGGAGTTTCGCCAAATACTGTACTTTCCTGCCAAAAACTCTGACCCAGCAGTGGCAGAATGGAAATGAATAAACAAGTTACCGAAGAAAATTATTAATGTATGTGCTGCAGCTTCACTTCCAATCCAAATTCCCTGAGTTTGGCAGACAGAGAGTTGAAGTTTAGCTCTTTGCTCCAGAAAGTCAATGTGTAACAGGCAGTGATCCTGTCACCAATGCTCAAAGATATTGCAAACATACAGGAACTTTTTTTTGGTAATGATTCCATCTGTACCAGTGCTGAAATGAGCTTCAGTTTCAGCATTGTAACTCCCCAGTTGCACTGAAAGTGTGAAGCAGGGACATGTTCAGGTCACAAGGGTTGCAGAGATGCTGTGCAATGAGGGATGCTACACACTTTTATTTGAAGTGCACCTACCTGAAGAGATGAGATTTATATCATCTTTTCTGCAGTAGCTGCTTGGCAGGGTCCCAGCTACAAAGCATTCCAAGGAGAGAACACTGCTGCCTGTGCAGTGCGGGAACTGTTCAAGCTGACAAAAAAGTTTGATCCACACAGCACTAGCCCCCAGGAATCATTACTGTGCTTCCTTTAATTCCCACTGCAGACAAGCTCTTAATCAATGAGGTACAGAGGTCTCTCCTCTGTCTCTCATTTCACCATCAGGGATTATCCTTTCAATCTCTTCCATGAGATGATTGCCCAGGCAGTGGTCAGCCGTTTGCTAAAATGTGTGGTTCAGTTCACTCCCTGCTTTTTGCTTTCCAGAAAGGATCTGGGTGAAAGAAGGACAGTCGAATAAGAACAGATTGGAAAAGGAAGCAGAGGAGAACAGGAGAACAATCACTGAGCCATTCTAGCAGGAAAGTATTTCAGAAGAGGGAACACCTGATGAGTATTACTCTCTGAAACAAGTCATATGAGTGTTTTTTTAAATGGCATTTATAGTCAGGGAGAGGAAAGAAATGAGGAAAAGCTGTCTGCCAATAGACATGCACTGAATTCCTCAGTGCAGAGGCTGCAAACCCTCTCCAGTGTATGGACAGGAGGCCAAACCCTGGGAGCACTCGGTATGAAAGTCATAATTAGGACAGCTTGATCATCCTGCCTTGTGAGAGGCTGGAGCCTTTTCCAAATCTGCTCTGAAAACCGATCTACAACAACGAAGTGGTGAGTGCAGAGAACAGCAATTCTGACTGAGAACAGCAATTCTGACTGAGTAATGATCCCACCCAATCCTGGCAAATGGACCTTTTCAGTTCTAACACACATTGCAGCAGCATCCTTCTAACAGCTATGAAAATCTATTTATTATTAGGTGTAGCCACAAAGAAATATGCAAATATCTTCCATGTGCCTGTATTAAATATTGTTTATTGATTTCTTTTTTCATTTAAGACTTTGGTTTTGTTTTATTGCAGCTAGCAGTATATTTTTCTTTTTAAAATGAGAACCACACCAAACAGAGTCACGCCGACTATCAAAGACAATTTGCATATGCTATAAAAAGCAGAAATCCTTTTACTGATTAATCATAAAGGTAATATTGTAGGTTTCTGCCTAAAAACAGCTCAAACCACCCAGAGCTCAGAAAAAAAATCTGAAAAGGACGAAAGTATGGAAAAAAGGCATACATATGTCTATATATCTATTATATAGACATGTGTCTGTAGAACATATAGACATATCTATATATCTAGGTTATCTATCTATCTATCTGTCTATCTATCTATCTGCCTCCCCATAACCAGGAAATAGTGGGTATTTAAAAGTAATTGTCTATTAGAAAGCCAAACATTTGTAATTCATTAGAGAAGTCCAAAATAGATAAATGTTATGGGACCACACAACAGTATTGGATCAACTATGCTAACTCAAATAACACCATCCTGACACTTCTTAAAGAACATTTATCTGGTCCTTAACACCTTAGGTCAAGTCCTGCAAAAGCACCAGGTTACTAAAGGGCTCATCCTATTCTGACCAAGAAATTCTCATAATCTGAAAAATGTTCCTGCTTAATTCTTTAACAGGGACATTTCTGTGAAATGCCAGACTGGGTCTTCTGAGCTCACCACGCTGCCTCATCTGCTCACGGGATGTTGAAATGTATTTTGTAGGTGAATTGAGCTCCAGGCTGAGCCACAGCATCTCCCTCATCTTCCTTCTGGTCTCTAACTACTCTGCTGATGTTTCTTTCACATTTTAGCAGTAAGGCCTCTGGGATCAGGACCAGGGAATGCTTTACTCATAGTGATCCTGAGCAATGAATCATGAATGCTCTGCTCCCAAAAATAAGTTAGCATTTCTTGTAACAAATGAGAGATCTTCTATCAATTTCAGCAAAGCCTTTCTCTGTCTCTCTTCAGCCTCACTCTGCACTTCTGTCCGAATTCCTGATTGACTGATGCTCCACACATCCCTCCCCACTGGTATTTCATAGAAAAAGAAAGAAACACAGATTTTCAAACTAAAAATATGCAAATGAGAACAGCTTTGACTGAGTCTGCTCAGATTTCTTGAGCCTCCTTTTTTTGTGGCAGCCTGTATATTTTTTTTTTCTGGGGAGTGTAAAGCTGCAAAACCCCATTGCAGAACTATTGCAATAAAAACAAATAGCATGGCAATTGAGATAGCAATTTTGGCAACAATCTCTCCTGCCCCCTTAAGTGCAGAATTAAGCACTTTGTGCTGCAAGTGGAACAGGCCTTCAAATGGGCAGATAGCAGAGGACCAAAATTATTCTTTCCTGCTTGACAAATTGTTTGCTTAGACAGGCATAAGATGTTCTGCTGGAAGCTCTTTAATGGTGGTGTTGAACAAGTATCTGCTGCTCATCAAAGGCTGAGTGAGGCTGCGTTCCACAGTGGGAAAAAAGCATTTGGATGCGCTCTTTAGTAGAACAGAGAGGGACATTTCCAGTTCTGTAAGCTGTGGTTCTGAGAAAGGAGTTACCTACAAAGAAGCCTGTGATATTCCAGAGGTGCATTCAAACAGGCTGAACTCCATTTCCACTTCCACCTTGGGAAGTTTTTCACTCATTGTGGTTGGCAATATCTATTCTCTGATAATCCCCTTCCATATGATGTTCAGGTAAACTGTGTGCATAATCATAAAATGTCCTAGCAAAAACAAGGGGTGGAATTCTCAACTGCATAGTTCACAAGACAGAGAAGCAGATAATGAAAAGCCCACTTACATTCTCTGTTTGCTCAGCTGAATTAGCAAACAAGAATTTGGTTGTATCAAATGTTGCTCATGACAAACATGCTTAAATTTTTTGTAATTATTATAATAAATTCTGCTATAAAAAGTTAGATTTTTATAATTATTTAAAGTAACCTCAGTGAGGACTGAATTTGATTGAAAATACATGGCTATCATTTCAATGGTCACCTTATCCATAAGAGTTGGAGCAAGGAAATAATTTGTGTAGCATAAATCCCATTTGTGAAGATACTTTAAATCTTCAGGCCACTTGTGCTGCCTGTGTGGATGGAAAGTTACTTTAATCCCTGGCTCCCAACACTGCTGAGAAATGTGGTCCAGGAAGATCTTCACCGTCACAGAGTAGCCAGCTGTGTTTGGCTGAACCTCAGTTTGTAATTGAGATCTAAGCTGTTTGTTTGGAAAATGATCTTTAGAAAAAGGAGAACTTTTAAGAGGGCTTGGTAGACAACAATATTCAGTCTATCTGATCAGAGATAGCCACAATCTGAAAATTTTAACTTCTGATTGTTTGCAGTATAAAGAGGTGTGGAAGAAGTAAAAAGTCTAAACTCCTCTCTTGAAATCCTACATTACCATCAGACCTGTGGGATGAGGAAAGACCTCTAACCTTTACCACACCCCATGGAGATGGGGAAGTTAAGGTGTGCATGGCCTTCATTAAGTTAATAGGAAAGGATTGCAAAATACTTGGGTTTTTTCACTTTAAAAGGATAAAAGAAAGGCTGCTGGTGGGAAAAAACAGATCCAGAAGTGCACATGCTTTCCCAGTTTTCTGAAGCTGAGAAGTAACAGCATATTTCCTGGTGCAGCTCCTAAACAGCACCAGCAGCAGCATGGGTTTCTGTTCAAAAAGGTTGTTGGAGTCCCACAAACACGAAAGTGATGATTTCCTTCACCCCAACAGAGCCGTGCACTACAGACTCTCTTCAATGCAGACATCACATCAATTCTGAGAACATCGAAATGGAATTCTCTGTGCACTGTTATGAAATGTGAGAATAGCAACAGAGAAGTGTTACATTTTTGTTGTGCAGTGCTTAAGTGAATGCTTATAAAATAAACCCTGGAGTTTCTACCGTCACATGTCTGTGTATGAGCTTGTTGTTTTTGTAAGGTTTCTTGCCTGAAATTTGTGAAAAACTCTGCCCCTGATGCCAGTTTAGGCATAAATATGAATATTTTTATTGAATTGCTTTTATTGCTTCTCCCCCATATGTGCTGGAATACTTTCATGGACTCATGGCTGTGTAGCAATGACAGGTCTCAAAATTGTTGTATTGTTTTTAGCACGTTTGCTATCAATATAATTATTGTAGCTGCATCCCTGTGCAGTATTCACTGCTGGATTAAGGAGTGCTCCATATCCACAAACTGGGACAAGTTTCTTGATCAGAAATATTATTCCTCCACAAATATCCCAAGTTTCCTCCTCAGCCAGGACAGGGTTGGAAATGAAGCAATTATAGTCAGACATTTCTAGTCTCCAATTCCTCTCACCTGAGGTAGGCATGTGGAACAGATGAACTCCCCTGGCCATTTCTCTGCACTGATTGTAGGAAAACCCCAGACATAAAAAGGAATCACAGTCAAATGGATCAGCCATCCACACAGCCCATTACAGCATCCTCACACTGCTCAGATAAGCCCCACCTGCCACAGCACTAATAATGCACACCTTTCCTTGAGGTGCAGAGCTCTGCATGAGATGGAGCTCAGCCAGTTCTCACAGAACAGAGAGACTCAGGAGCAGCAATCTGAGTTTTGTGTGCATTCACACACTATTGCAAACAGGCCTTGAGATGCCCAAAGTCTCACTTTGAACACCTGTCCTGGCTTGGGCAGAGACTTTGGAAGTCTGAAATTATAACAGTAGTATTTTTTCAAGTCTTACAGGTATATGCACTTAGTGCCCATCCCTGACGGACTTAAGATCAGATTCATTTCCTGCAGAAATTGTTTTGAGCCTTTGCATCAATTACAAAAAGATTTTAGCGGGGGGAACCAGCAAAACCACCCTAGATATTGCTTTTGTACTTCTTATGTACTGACATGTACATGTAAAAAGTCCATGTCTGAAAGACTTTAACATGATCTAAAAGTCCATGCCCCCTGCAGTCCTTCCAGATTGTGCTTCTTTACACTAGGTATTGAACAGATTTAGAATTAAGATCTAGAAATAATTAAAAAGAAAATTGGAAAAAAAATCTGGAGAGAATGGCTCCCAAAGCAGTCTGTGTGGTCTTTGCTGTCAGAGAAGATATTACAGATGCAAACATGCAGACCAACACATTTCTGAATTATATGTTCCTCTGAATGCATTTTAAAAATACACATTTAAAAAATCCACTCGGAATTATTCACTTTTTTACAAAAACTTTGCAAACAGGGAAAAGAAGCATTCATGACCAATTGTATTGTTAATTGTTCAGTGTCCAGCTGTTTATCTTTATTGCCCTTTGTTTCAGATCTATTTAGCCGCATGTTTTACAAATGAGTGGGTGGATTGGATTCAAGCAAGTATGTTAATGTATTGTCACAGGTCATTCTTGCTCTTCCTTTTTTAATCCTGCATCTATTACTTTCCACAAGAAAGTCTTCACAGAAAGACAAAATTCCTTATAATAAAAAGGGTTCTTTTATTAATACTTATTATTTTATTCTGTATGGCAAGAACAGGAGATTTCTGTCCTCCAAGGAAGCCGGTTGGAGCTGAACATTTCAGTTCATGAGGCAACTACAGCTTAGTGAAGAGGAAGTTAATAGCAATGTTATATTTGGGGTGGCTCCAAGCATGCTTTCACAGCTTTGATAGCTGACACAGAGATGGTCATTTTATGCAAGACAAAACCCAATTACCACTGAGGTTCCCTTGCCAGATTTTCACTCTGTCTCTGGTAATAAGAGAACGTATAAATGGATGCTGTTATTAAACAACAAGGCCTGATTAAATCCATGTATTCTCCAACAGAAAGCACATCATTCCTCTCCTGTGCTCTTGCCTGTCAGGCAGCCCCAGGTCCCTGTCAGGCAGAGCTGCTCCTCCCCACACGTGCTGCAGTGCCCAGCAGAGCAGAGGGAGGGTCTGGGGGTGCTGCTGCCAAGAGCATCGACCTTCAAGCCCCTCAAACAGGTTTCAGTCAGTTTGGATGGACTTTGAATTAGGTACATGGTGGCATCAAAAAGATTTTTAACTTATAATTCCTGGAAAAGTTGCAAGGCCACAGCCCAAGCATTGATTCTGGGGCCATTTTCATTGGGATGAAGACTCTGACTGCAGTGAGCCCTTACATCTGGTAGCCTTTACTGCTCCTGCTGCTCCTCTTTCCCATGCACTCACTGACCCCTTCGACTTTCTTAATAAATCTAATAGTGGGACTGTCCAAAGATACCCTTGGAAACTTGCAATTTAGTGACACCAGAGGGATATGTTTCCAAATACTGAGACAGTTATCCCTAAGGATACTTCCTATTGCAGGCCTGGCAAATGTGGAAGCTGCTGTGGTCTTATTTTATGCTCAAAAAATGGCCAAGTAGTGAAGGAACTGGTGCCAAAGATATGCCTTAAAAATTAGAGGACAACAGAGCTAATAATAAGTGCTTGAATTGGTGAAAAAATTAGCTGAGATTCTGTTGCTCAGTGTGATAGTTGGAATGCAGGTTGGTGGATCACAAGAAAATTTGAAAACACATCTGAAAGATTTTTCAATGTCCACCTAAATGCAGATTCTTGGTCACCAACAGAACTGAGTTTGACACTAGGTATGAGAATTTCCCTTATTTTCTACGTAAGGAAAAAATAATATTAACTGATAAATACACACCTGAAGCAAAGCAGTTTTGCTCTTCTTTCTCTGAGTTTCTAAATTTGCTCCAAACACAAGGTCTGGCAGATCAGAAGATGGAGAGGTGATGGGAAACTGAGGCACAGAGCAGGGATGTGATTTCTCATGAAGTCACGGGGAAACGGTGGCCAAGTATTTGAACTGACCAGCTAACCATGTATGGCTTAACCAGGAACCTAATTTAAATGGATTTATTAGGAAAGCTTTTTTCTAAAGTTAGCATCCGTGGACTTGCATGACTTTTAACACCAGTGGAGCAAAGGATGTCAAACAAACTTGCAGCAAGATGTTGCAAGTCTGCTAGAGTGCACTGAAAAGTGACACAGGCTGTGATGTCTAATCTGATTTTCAGGCAGCTTCAAAAACAACTCATACAAAGACACAGAGCATTTGTCTCTGAGTTCTTGTCCTATGAAATACCACACTGGAGCCAAGAATATTAAATAATCCCTAAGAACATATCAAAAGGGATTGAGTTTTTGTGAAGGCATATTTCTGTAATTTGAAAGAACAGGAAGAGGCTGAAGCACTTTCTGACCAAAAATAAAGCTGGAGCTTTCCTAGAGTTAGTTCCACTCATAAAAAAGTGATTTGCGTGTGGGAGCAGTCTGGGATCCCTTGGACTGGTCAGGTGGCTCCTGCCCTTCCAACGTGTTCACCCCTGGGCCAATACCTCTGGGTTTTGGTCTCAAAGCTACCTGTGAGCAAGGTTGTCCTCACATTGTGATGAGCAAACCTCAGCACTGAGAAATGAGGCATAACTGGGAATCCTGGGGTGATATTTCCATGACAATGACATGAAAATGCATCCTGCTCCAGGGAAAAGATTACAAAAGAAGCCTGCATATGGGTATATAAATATCCCCCCTTAAATATATTTAAATGGCTTTGTTTCAAAGCAGGAACATGACACATTTTCTGTGCAAAAGTAACCTTTAGTAAACATATCAGCTTTAGCCAGAGCCTGACCCATTATTTATTTCTAAGTTCATGCCATCACCTTTTTTTCATGTGATGGACCTGCTTGGAATCTTAAATAGGTATTCAGGCTGAGTCAGAGCTCTAGGCTTTACCTAATCACAACACTTCATAAATATTTTTAAATTTTTAAAAGGAGAAATTTAATTTTAAAAAAGGAAGAAAAAAATTGATCACTGTGATGTCCATAGCACAAGAAAACATAATATTTAAGGAATATCTGGTACAATCTGTATTTTTAGTAATTTGACATATATAGTTTGGTCTAATAAGCCCACTCTTAAATGGGCAAGCTATGCTTCCTCTGAAAAATCAGAAAATTGAAACTACCTTGCAGAAGTTTATGAAAAACAGAAACTGTTTTGACTCTGTTTCACAAGAAAAGAATTCATTTCACCAAGCAGTCAGTCACTAACATTGAGCCACTCAATTTTCCTGCAAAAAACTGCACAAATGGCTTTCATTATATTTAGCTGCAGCTTTAAGAAAATTTAATCAACCTAAACTGTTTAGTCTTTTTCCCTGATGAGAATCATAAAGTCAAATTCACATTTAAACCTGTTTAAACTGAAACTCCTGTCAGCACCTCTGTTTATATTAAATCTATCGGCATGAAATGCATTAAAATAAGAATAATGATATAATGTCTTAAGTGTATAATGTTAGCAGAGGTCCTAGACAGAAAAGTGGGACAGACAGGCTGAACATTGTAAATTAATTTTAAATGTGTTATATTTATAGCTGTCAACTTTTCTAAATAGTTGCTCTTGTAGCTTTTACACATTCTACTTGTCCATCTGTCTCTGTTACTCAATGTCTGTCCTCTACCATCGGTATTTCAGCAGAAAATTGCTATTTCCACATTTTCAGAACAAGTTGGCACACTGGGTTTTGAGCTCTCCTGGTGCTTGCTTTCGGAACAACAAAAACAATTACCCAGAATGGGAAACTTGAGATATTCCAAGCCCTAAAAAGCAATGCCAGTGCTCCTCCATCTCTTCAACAGCTATAGAATCTATAAAAACCCCAGGAAGTAAAAATGGCAAAAACTGCTAGGAAAATACTGGAATTTGTGTCTAACCCATCTTCTTAGGTGGTTCCATCTGACTGATCTCAGGAATTTCCATCTGATCAGGAATAAACTACTCCAGAGGTCTCAAAAATTGACTTAAAACGTGGTTTTGCATCCATATTTAATGCTCCATTAAAGCACCATAAGATTAAAAACCAAAGTCCAGAAAACCCCAATAACTCTGTTTTCCCAAACTCTCACTGGTAATGCTGGGGCTCTTTTTTTGAGCATCCCAGTCCCATTTTCAGTTCCTGAGTCAGTGGCTCAGGCTGGCTGGGGAGCTGCACAGACAAGATGGTTCTGCCCAGCAGGTCCCAGGGCTCTTACAATTTCCGCTGATGTGAATATTGCACAGTGCTGCTTCTGGGCACTGGCTAAGAGTTTGGCTTGGCATATCACACCAAGCAGCGAAAAGGGCTCCTTGTGCTTGAAAACTGAGGAGAGAGTGATGGAAATCAATTGGCCAACTACTGCATTCCAGACATGTCCAGCTTTCGCAGTGACTTTGCAAAAAAATATGTTTTGAAAGACCAGGAATACAGTTTTGCATCTATATTGACAGGACCACAGCAATGCTTTCTGGAATTTGGAGCCCTGAATGCTACCAAAGCTCAGAATTCTATAAAGCATGTGATAAATGAGGCTGTATATGAGTTAAATAGTAGAGATGCCCTGAAATCATGCTAAAGAAACCAAAAACTTATTTCCTCACTTGCTATACATAACAAGAAGGGTCAAACATCAGGATCCACAGGATAAAAGTTCATGATCCTCACACAGTCTGTTTGTGGGAGCAAAAGATGCAATCAGTTAATCTATTTCTTTTCCCAATTAATCACTGGTCACAGCAGGTTTGCTGGATTCTGATGACTCCTCTGGTCTGAAAAGGGGTTTGCATTTCTTTCTGCAGAAGGAAAATACACTGGCTGTGGGCAAAGGGGCCTCTGAAGCAGAAAATATAAAGGAGCAACCAATAAACCTTAGTTCTGTGCCTTAATTTTGTTTCCAGGTACATATGTGCACTTTGAACTCCACCAGTGATACCCAGATTATCATAAATATTCTATGATTTAGCAAGGCTTACAATTAAGTAACTCATCTCCCATAACATTGTAAGTAAAGGAATTTTTGTCAAAGCCTCCCTTGTGTAGCAAATCAGGACAATACGCCATACTCCATTTAATAATTTCAAATTGGAAAGCAAAAGTAGGTGGGGAACTTCTGTTATATGACCATGCTTGAGATTCCAGAAATCCTTCCGCGGGAAACTGAGATAGAAAATTGAGTTATTATATGCAGATTTTAAATAATTTTTATTGAATCATTAGCTGTGAGAATAATTTCAAACAATTAAGCAATTAAAAAGAATGCTACTGGGTTTAGAAAATATCAAAATAGGCCTTTGCAAGATTTTTTAATTGGAAAGCAAATTTGCAATTTATTATTTCAGGTGTGTGTGTGTAGGCAGACACATTATTGTTGGTGTGCGTATATGCCAATTTTGGTCAGAGCATGGAAATTCACTCAGATTTCAAACCTCTCCATGAATTAAAACCAGTGTGAACTGTTATTTTCTGGGTGTACAGTGTTCATTATCAGAGCCTTGGAAGGTACATCGTTTGTAATGAAGATTATAAAACCTCTCATATAAGATGAATTGTGAAATTCTGAGAGTGAAACTCCCCTGGCTTTGCTTTTTGTTAAAATGCCTCCCATAAACTTATTACTTAAAATCCAAAGTTAGATCTCTGAGGCCACAGAAATTAAGAGTGGTCAAAGAATGAGTCTCAAAGAACTTTAGCATTGATGTTAAAGTGATGTATTTATGTCTCTAAGCTTTTATTGCTTGTTTACAAATGACTCATTATGATTGGAGCTAACAAAACTTTCATTCTGCATTCTCTAGATGCCTTCTGTTAACAAATGGAGTAAAGTCCAAGTAAATTATGCATTTTAATAACATTAAAATGCAGCAAACTTAATTTTCTGATAACTGCAAAAGGTTTTTTTACTCCTGTGCTATGTCAGTAACTCCACAGCCATAGAATCAGCCATCACACCCTCATTTGATTGGCGGTATTATCACTCCAATGCTTTTCTGTGCTACACAAACTGTAATTTTTCTCTTTTTTTTTTTTTTTCCAGCAAGTTTTTCTATCTTGGCATTTATAATAGGAACTGAATTTGTCTTCCAACCCATGCTACATTCTCCTCTCTAGTAACAACACGTTCTCTGGAAAATTCCCATTTTCTTCCACCCTGCCAATGTGACCACTAATGTGCTTAAACTTTTCCCTGGTCTTCAAGTAACAATTTTTTGTGGGTGTTAAATTCACTTCTCAATGGGACCAGACATGATTCTTCAGTCAACTACTCCTGAAACACAGAATACCACTCTTGACGGTCCCTTCCCATTTTACGCTCTGCTTAGTCCCTGTGAATCTTGTATTATTCTCCTGCACCCTTCACAGTGTCTACCACCTTAGCAGATCAGTCTATCACCAAATATCCATATATTTATGTAGCAGCGTAGCTCTGGTTCACTCACTGAACAGGAGTGGTTTTACCCATGTCCCCAGGATTCACAGTTCACTATGCAAGGCACTTTATCCCAGCAAAACTACAGTGAAAGGAAAGTGGTGAGCAGAACCTTATAGCATCGATTACTGAGACACAGCCACAGCAATCAATGATCTGCCACAGCTTGTGGAGTGGTTTCACAAACAGGCTCAGTGGAGGGTTTAAAAGACAATAACAAGGCCCAATACTGATGGAGCTGTTTTTTCCTTTTGAACTCCCTGCCGATTTCCAAAAGAAGTAAACACTAACTCAACCAGCTTATCCTCCACATTCTGCCACAGCATCTGCACTACAATTCTCAAGTCTGTTTTCTTCTCCCTTGACTCCAATAAATAGAAAGGGAAAAAAGATAACAAAGCAGTCCAGCTTTCTGGAAGAGACAAGGAGGCGAGTCCATGTCACATCAGTGGGATCATAATTCCAAAGAGGAAAGTTGTGTCCCTTTTCCCTACATTATCAGTCATTAACTCATCCCTTTTAGGTTCACACAGGACTTTGGTCCAGGTTTTATGCTGTGAATCTGACCTGCCCCAACTGCAATTTAGATATCTCTATTCAATTTTTTTCTTTTTTTCTTTTTCTCTTTTGTTTCTTCCTTCTTTTTCTTTCCCCGCCCCCCCACCCCCCCCCCTCACCCCCCCAATACAGTCTAATCTTCACTGTTTGCATTTTGGTTGCTGGGCAGTGCCAAGTTGTTTTGGTTCAGTGGAACCAGGAGGTGACGTTTATCACAAGCGTTACACTGGAATCAAGTTCAGTTCTCACCAAAAAGAGCTGTTATTCCCATCTGTGACTTTTTGTTCTGAAAACAAGGCTACTGATTTGGCTGAAGGAAACAAAACAGCCTTTCCCACCCCGAGATAGCTGCAAGATTCTCATCTCAGCAGTGAAACAGAGGGGAGGTGCCACAGAATCAAGGATATTGTTGTTTCTGGAGGACTAGCTACTGATAGAGGCTAAATCACAGAGAAAGAAAGATGTTTCCTTTCTCAAGCACTCTTCATGGATAAAAAATTCAAAGTAATTTTCATTCATATGTTGGCCAGACTAAGCAAGTGTGAGAGCAATACTGGTATTTTTGAGAAGGCAGAACCAATCAGTTCTCTGGTCACCCTGTGATACGTGCCCTGGTCAGTGACACCAGGAGCCATCAGCAGTTTGTCCTGTCCTTAGACAGCACAGGCCAAAGCAGCCTCAAAGCCACCACAGCTAATTAATCAAATACCTGGATCACACAATAAATTTTGAAGAGGTTACTTCAGTTTCCTGTCCCCTTAAAGAAAGGGAAGGACAGTAGCCATGTGCTGATCCTTGGGGTGCCTTCCAACCTGAGGTGTGCTGGGATTCCACCTGGGAAGAGCTGCAGGATTTGCTCAGATCAGCCATGCTCTGAGCCAAGGTATGGGGACCAAAACGGAGCAATTTTGGAACTACAGGACTGCTTGATTAACATAATGATGTGCCAAGATGTGTGCCCATCTCTGAAGGGAGCAGGGGCTCTGCTGAGCAGCAGTGAACAGTGGTTTAAAGCCAGCAGCTAAGGAACATCACAGAAAACAATGTTGGAGGGGGATTAAAGGGAGGTAGCATGCAATTATCCCAGTTGGAACCCAACCTAGAGCTGCATTTCAAACTGCTTTTCCTTTTTAAGAATAATTACTATGAAAATACTTAGCCAACACTGTCAAAACAGATGTCAATATTCCATTCAAAAATTGTAGGAGATTTTCATTATTAAAAGGAAACAACTGAGAGCATTAGAAGTTACAGATTTTACACATCTCTTGTCTGTCAGTTTGTCAACTGCAAGAAATAAAGGTAGTGCTCAGATCCAGCTGGTTAGAAAGAAGAGGTTAAAGTCAGCTGTGGCTGCAGCAGTAATTTTAAATATCTGAATAATGTGTGTTTATTCCTAAATAGAGCTCTGTGGCACCACTCAAAGCCTGGCTGTACCCTTTGACACAACTGAGGGAGCAGTGATTGTGTCACAGAGCAAAGTGCCAGAGTTGAGGGAGTAGGAGAAATGTCACCTCTGCCACTGACAACATTGTGTGTGCCTGGTTCACTGCTACAGACTCTGAAATCCCCAACGGTGCTGAAAGCCAGAGATGGGAGGTTAGAAGTGAGGTGCTCAGTCTCTTTCAGCTTGGGAGTCGCTGGCCATGCAGACCACATTACACACAGGAGGATTTTCTGAGAAGCTAGTGTCCTCTAAGAGTTTATAGGAACATTACAAAAGGTTTTTCATGTTCCTTTCAAGTAAAGGAGCAGCTCTGATAACATCTACTCCTATTGAACTTTTTATTCATTCCAAACTTTCTTTTGTTCTGCAGGGTTGTTTTTTTTTTTCTTGGCAAACACAGGGAATTTATTTGGGTACAGAAGGACATCTTGACCAAGTGTTTTGCAGTTAAAATATTTATCTCTTTGTTGGATGGAATAAAAAAATCCCACTGTGGCATCTTGCTATCCTGAAATTATTTCTACCATCTTGAAAGTTCTATGACAGGATAGTAAATAAAACATAATGGATTTAGGGCATAGAAGGGGAGGTTTTTTTTTCCTTTTTGAAAAACCAATGAGGTAAACATTAGTCACAGCAAGTAGGAAGCAAAATTTATCATACACATCACCAGTGTCTGTGTGTCTAAAATCATTGGTGCCTTTATACTTGCAAGTAACATATTAACAGACCATTTCTGACCCACCTACTGGTGGGCTGGCACACACAAACTTATTTATAAAGGGATAGTTCAAAAGTTAGCTCAAATTTGCACCAGTGGAAATTTTTTGCCATGAGCAGAGCTTGCCCCAAGTACAAACTTGGCTTTAGAATGCTGAGTTTTTCCAGAATCAGTTTTCCAAACAGAACTAAATGAAAGAGCTGGATGCAGAGTGAATTCTTGGAAAGCTATCTTGATTATTAAAAACTGAAACCAGAGAAACAGCCTTCACAATTAATGTAATACTGATCCAAAGGCAATTAATTTTAACTTTGGATGAACGAGGACAAAATTTGCCAGATTTTAAAAGCTTGCCTTTTCCCATCCTGCCCGCTTTCTTCTGTGTAACTGACACCACACAATTTGTCTGACACAAAAGCCTGGATGGATATTATGGCATGTTAGAGGGGAAGTTTTACAGTTTGCTATCTATGAGAGAAAAGAGAACAGCTCTTCTTCGGCCTCTTCTGAATGAAGTATGGCTGTTTTCAACTGCTGGATTCCATATCCCCCATTTAAAAAAATTTTTAGGAGTTCTTTCCTAAGATATTTCCCAGACATCCCTGGAATTTTGGTAGATTTGGGGTGTTTTAGTGCAGATTTTAGGACTTTTATGGCCATTTTCAGTATGATTTTTTGGAGGGTCTTGGCCATTCAACATGTGACTTTCTCCGGATTTTTTTCCCCAGCATTTTTCCCAGTTTTTTCCTCAGAAATCCCTGGAATCTGGCTGGGTTTTGGGACCATTTTGGGGTTTTTTAGTGCAGATTTTAGGATGTTTTTAGCCATTTTATTGCGATTTATGGAGGTTTTTTTAGTCATTTCAAGTTGGATTTTCCCCCGTAATTTTTTCCCAGCCTTTTTCCTGGTTTTCACCCCCAGGAATCCCTGGAATCTCAGGCTGGATTTGAGACTTTTTTTGGTTTTTTTTTGTGAGTTTTAGTGCAGATTTTGGGTATTTCAGTGCAGATCAAGTTCAAGAAATCCCTAGCTCATTTCAACTCTCAAACTGCTTGCCAGTGATGAATGGATTTTTAAACCTCAAACTTCCTTCCTTCATCATCACAAAGTTTCTTTTAAATTGTCAGGAGAGCCAAGTGTGAGTTCTGCATGCAAAAGAAGGAGCTGCCCTGATAAAAGGAGCTGCAGAGAGCAGCAGGAGCAGCTCCTGTGGCAACCTGGCAGTGCCAGCAGCAGCCTCTCAACATCTCCAGAAATCAGCAATCCTAAACTCAATTTCAATTAGCAGGTATATTCCAGTTGCCTAAGCAAAGGCTTCACTTTATACAAAATAATGTCATGGTTAAATTGCGGCAATTTCCCTCACCTCTGCTCCAGAAGCAAGATTAGCTTTACGCATGAAGGTGCTTTTTTCAGGAATAAATGAAATGTCTCTATTAACCTTACCTTCAGCCTGTTCTGGAAAAAGGGAAAAATTATTTTAAAATATTGGATAAGCAATTTTAGGGAATCACCAAGCAGCAGTACCCATAGACATGTCAAAAGTATATTTTTGTGAATTCTTAAATTGCACGAAGCATACCTGAACACTTCCTAGACTTTTATCTGATGACTAAAAAAATGAGAATCAATAACCATTTCCTTCTGTTGTCGGATTAAAACACTCAGCAAGTCTTAATTCCTTTTAGTTCAATTCCAAGCCAGTACAATTCAGCTGCTCTGGTGAATCTGAATTTGCCAGCGTGTAGCCTTGCAATTTGCAAGATCAGGAACAGCCAGGCCAGGCAGGCCCAGTTCTTGAAACACGGGCACAATTCCTTTCTCTTATCAGTTTGCAAATGCATCATGCAAATGAGATAATGAAAATCAAAATATTGGGTGAGTCAGAGCTAGTGTTGGGAAGGTTATTTTGGGTCTTCATTTTACTTAAGGGTAGCAGTTGTAAGAGGTATGCTCAATACCTGTTGATGAGCCCTGACTTTTTATGTACTGTTTTTTTAATAGAAAATTCTTTTTCTTTACACAGAACATAAATAGAAAGGATATTACTGTATTAGCCTCATATGAGATAAACTTTATATATCTGCATTTGCTTAAATAACTGATCATAATTTTTTTCTATTAACACCTGCTTTTTTCCACTCAGTGAGAATAGAATTCAAATGACATTAAAGTGAAAAATGGTATGTTAAAGAATATTATAGACCAGGTTAGCAACTCTATTCAGTGATCCTATTTTTATATTGTGGTTAACCACTTCTGAAAAATGACACTGCTTTCTTTTTCTTCTTCTTACTCATGTGACTGTCAATATTAGCAGTTACAGAGGTTTTAGAATTTTACCTGTTTTATCTGAACACCAGAAAGACAAAATCCTGAAAAGTTTTGACTCTAGTATTGCTTGATATGCTGACATTGAGTTTGCATGACCTGGCATCAAACTTGCTCTCACTGAAATCTGTGGCAGACAATGTTTAAAAGTCCACCTGGGACACATGATGCTCATATTGTACCAAGACTGAAAATGTGGGAATCAATTTTTTAACTTAATCACAGTATAAGGCCTTCCTTGTTTAATCCCCTTACCAACTGCTAAATTAAGTAAAATTAAAAATAATGAAAATAGAAATCTTGATGGAGTAGTACCGACAAATCCAGTTACTAAATACTTAAGTACTTACAGGAATGTTACAGGGAGTAGATATTAGGCAGGATTTCACTCCTTTCAGTTATCTGCTGAGGACTGTTCTCAGTACATTTGGGTCTCAAGCTGGCTCCTCTGCAGTCACAGGGATAGCAGTTAATTGCTTCCCTTGATTAGAATTCACAGCTGCATCTGCAACAAAAAGGCTCCTTCTGAAATTAAATGAGCTATCAATCAGCAGAATAATTTGCTAGAGTGAAAAGCAGCTGGTGAGCTGTGCACTTATCAACAAAAGCAGCAAAGTTTCTCTGGGAAAACTCCTAATGTTTGATAATGCTTTTCTCCAGCCTTAAACATCAATATAAATCACTGCCTTTGCACTTTAACTGTTCTCAACAGTTTGCCAGCTTTCTTGTCTGCATGCTACTATGTTTACAGAAGAAATCCTTACAGGTTTCTCTAATGGATTTTAACATGCACCAATCCTATGCAAGGCATCCATGGGCTGATGAAACATTCTGATTCCATCTATGAAAGGCTTCCTAAAAAGAACTTTA
Source organism: Luscinia megarhynchos (assembly GCA_034336665.1). NCBI lineage: Eukaryota > Metazoa > Chordata > Aves > Passeriformes > Muscicapidae > Luscinia > Luscinia megarhynchos. Next base: position 19,471,954 of record CM067572.1, on the reverse strand, counting down.
TCCATGCTGATGTTCTCTTTGAAAATTAAACCAACCTGAAGTTAACAAGGACCTTACTACATCTTACTAACTACTAACAAAGTACAGGTTCCAAAGAAAGCAAGCATAAAAAATTACCTGCTCTGAATATTTTGGAAGAAAAAGTTACATGAAACAACTTACTACCCTAATTGTTTCAGCCATTGCAGTCCACGGTGTACTTTGAGATTCTGTATCTCCAGCCAACAAGCACACGTAGTCATTGGGGCCACAGTTATTTTTAAGAGGAAACTCAAGCTTTTTTGCTGCTCTAGGAAGCCTTGGATCTAACTACACAGACTGTGGTAACTGTTTCAGTTCAAATCCCAGCCTCCAAATAGATATGCATCAATTTCACCTCGTCTATATTTGCTAATTCTGAACTAAGCTTCTTGATGCTTTATTATGATCACTGACAGGGTCTTCTCCCCCTCAGCCTGTGCACAGAAAAAACGAGTAAAACTCTTCTCTATGGAAAACCAGGTACTCATTGCCTCTCATGTACCTTTCTGACCTAGGTGCCATAAGAGCAATTGCAAGAACATTTGTCATGCTTGTGTTTCTGCTCATTTTCTAAAACCCATGCCTGTAATGGCTGCTATCCTCTGGATTACACCCAGCAGGTAATATTTTATAGGCTCTATTTGTGAAGTGCTTGCATACAGAGGATCACCTGACCTGTGCAACAAGATCTTTGCAAAGCGATGATGTCTGAAGCCAGGTTACTGAAAGTGTTTATTAAGCTCACAAAGCTTGCAACACAGAATCCAATGGTCTCACATTCACAGCTTTACTATCAATTTAAACCTTAAACTGGTATTATTCAAAAACCTATAAGCATTAAACTGCTAGATTTATTAGTAAAAGAGAAAATACATATTCACAAATGTTTTTGTTTAGTTTTATTTGATGACTCAGTGGCATCACTAATGTTTTCTATCTATCCACTTTGAAAGTATCCAGGAATTCACACAAGAAAAAGCACTGATATTAAAGCATCTTAGAAGGACTGACTCATGCCATTCAACAATATGTCAGCAAGCTCTCCATGTCATACTACATAAACATTAGGCACAAGTTCAAGCTTTCACAGCACAGCTGGAGTTTGTCCAACATGATGTAGAGATTTTCTGTCCAGTGTGTGCTTGGCAAGTGGGCAGATGAAATTCCTGCAACAGAGACAGAATCTTCCCTGTGTATCCCCTAAGTGCCAAGAGCTTCAGGTTCAGCCACAACTTCCTCAGCAGGAACATCACTGCCCTTCAAACTTTGGGAATGGGAGGCATTTTATTAACTGCAATTAGAAGAGAGTTAAGCCAGAGATGAGCACATTATAAACCTCCTACATGTCTTTCTGTAAATAACTTAGACATTTTTATGCCCCAGTCATATTTTATACATTAACTCTTGAGGTTACAAAGCACTTCCTGCCACACAAATGGATGCATACAATGCCATAGTGAGTATGATTGTTATAAGCCATGACCGTCAACTAAGAACAAAAAATCAGTCATTAGATTAATTTGTTTTAGCAATTACAACTTTTAGTATATTAGAAGTCATCTACAGCAGTGACCTCCTTCAGTACCTTCATGATGGAATTTAGAGTTCACAGAATAGACACTATGCTAGAACACTGAAATGCTGAAGTGACTGTGCTTTGAGGAAATAGGAAAATGGAAGTGAAATTTCCTTTTTTTAGTGAAAGATTAACACCATATTTCCAGCAGCTGAGAAGTCAGGCATCTTATAGGCAAATTTCAGTATTATCAGCTCATTCCAAGACACAACAATAAAACTGGACTACATTAAATGGGTTTAAGATGGAAGGCAAGGTCAGCCTGATAATTAAGGTTATCTAGAAGTGGAACCAATAACAGAGAAAATGTCAACTCACTGTATTTTGTACTAATATTTGCATGTTTCAAAGAAATCCATTAATTCTTTTGAACAAAGTAATTGGGTGATGTTATGAAATACAAAGGTGTTTTAAATTTTAGTTTTCTAAATTGCTTTCTGATCTGTCTTTCCTGCCACAAGGCAAAAGGTTCTGGTGCTACTATTCTCAGAAATATTTCTGTATTCCAGTTAAAGAAGACTTGGAATAACTGGATTCAAGGCAGATATTATAATTAGAAAGCTGCATGTGTATAGGCCTACATATTTTAGGATTGAAAATATACATCTCAATCTGCTCAAAATCTATTTTCAGAGGTAAGAGAACCAAAAGAAATAAATGCACTCTTTACAGGGCAACTGTATCACCAGTAAACTGATTTTAATGTCACAGCAAACTGTGTGTGCTGTATGCTTCAACATTCCCCTTAAAGCTGGAAGAATTTCCAAGAAGCTGCCTGACAGAGGGAAACACTGCAGCAGCTCTGGGCTGGCAGGACAAGAATGACTGCAGAAAACAAGCTGTGCTATGAATTCATTGTGATCAGACTGCCCACCAGGCTCTTTATGAGCTTTGCAGCACTACCAATGCAAATTCTTTTCCTTGGCGTTTTCTGGAATCAGGAATTTTAACTAAAATCAATTTTAAAAATGCAGCATTGAATAAAACATGGTGATTGCTGCCTAAAGCTCTGTCTAGATGTTCATCAGGTTAAAAGCAGTTGTTTGGGGTTTTAACTCTCATGGCTTTGATTTGCATTCATTTTATCCTGTGTTCCTTCCCTAATTAAAGTTTTAGGAAGGCTTTTTGGGAGCTCTGACCCAGCATCTCTGAGCACAGTACAAGTGAGCTTCCTGTAGGGTACTGACCCATAACTGTGAACAGATGTGCTGCTTTGAGGCAGGCAGAGGTTACAGATGTTCTGCTGCCAGAAAAGCAATGCTGTTATTTCAGCAGAGCAAGAGCAGCTCGGAGCACCTTGACCCATCCAAGGAACACCTTATCCTTTGCTTTACTGTGCTGCCAGGTTTTGCTTCTTCTCATACAATGTCGTGACGAGGCTTTAATGTGTGGGAGACAAGGCTCTTACTGTTTATCAGGCTCTTTGAAATGTCCAGACGCATTGCCAGGACTGGGAAGCACAAGTTTTATTGAACTGACTCTGCAGTGAACTCTCTACACCAGGGTATTTATGCTTCCCCCTCTCCAGCTCCCCCAGTTGGTTTTCTAATAAAGCAGCAGCTGACTCAGCAGGTATGCCCTGCTCTTTTCATTATCATTTTAGGAAGCTTAGAGGACAGGGACGCTACAGAAAGCAGCTTTTTCAGTAAAGGGGATTGATGGTTTCAGGGGGAAGAATGTCTTTAAAAATTACATGTTAGTAGCTCTGACTTGCATTGCTCCTGATCTAGTTCTTCCTTCACACTGAGGAGGCAGCAATGACAGCACTGAGGGGCAGAAGGATTAAGGAGTGACCCTCTCTGTTACTCACAGCTGCCTGGATTCTCCCTGGAAATACTGATTTTTAAGCCTCCACAAGTTCTGAACTCGGTTCTAGACTGAGAAAGTTTAGGGAAGATTTTTAAGATGGGGTCAGTCTGCTAGAAATAACAAACCTTGCCAAGAGAAAATATCCACTGGAATGAAACTAAAAATGCTTCTTGTGATTCCAAGGCATCAAGGCAAGAAGCACAGCATTTCTTTTAAGCTGCAAATTAGAAATAAATTAAAAAAAAAAAAAAAGCCACAACATTTATTCTTACCTCTTGGAATTATGTGTAAGGGCTGCTGCTTCTATGTATATGAAGATTAGAAGGAGCTTAAGCTAAAAAGTTCTGCAAAAAGTTCATCTTCTGTTGTCTATCTAAAGCATTTTGGGTTACACCTGGTAATCTGAGCAGTTCTACTCTATTTTTTACTGTCAAGTTCTACGTTTATCTTTGCTCACTTTCAGAGAAAATAATTAAACTATGTTTTCAAAGTGGCACAATTACAGATTATTCTAGAAGGAGAGTGATTTCCTTTCCAGAGAATACTGCACAATTTTTTATCAGCCTGCGCTAAAACACTGGATACAGGTTTGATAATAAATCCTTATAAAATCAATGACATGCAACTGTTAAAGATTCAACTTTAAATATGATTATTACACAAAATAAATAAAAATGATCAGTAACTAAGGGACATTAGCACATATTAGTGAAACCCACTTGTTCGAGGAAAAGCAAGCACCAGCTTTGGAATGATTGCTTTGCAGAACTGCAGAACAGCCTGGATTATTTGAGGGGAAATGTCACTGCAAGTCCATCCTGTCCATGCCATTAAGAACATGAGCAATCTTCAACTGCGAGTGCTGACATATAAGCAACTTCACAAACAAGTAAGCTCAACAAGAGGTGGAATATCAAGCTTTCTGACAAAGCCCTGCAGCTGCTCTGCCTCAGCTCCTGCCTCCCTTGCTGCCCCAGTACACCTTCTCACCCAGAACTGCTGCTCCTCCCCGAGAGGTCTGCACCTGGGAAAAGCTGCTCTGGCAAAGTGGGGTGCACCTCTGGGGTGGCTCTGCAGCCCCTGCTCAGGGTGTAAGGTGGTGTAGGTTTGGGTGGACAGCTCCTGGGGTGAGCCCTTCATTCCACTGAGGAAGGGGTTTGTGTTTACTGTGGAAACCCATTAGAAATCAGCTCCTTCTTGCCTGGCAGCATTGGATTTGTACATCAGAAAGGTATTAAAATAGGTCTGCCTTTACCCCTGAAATAGGCACTGATGCACACATTGGACTAACAGGAATTAGAAGGAAAAAAGGAGCCATTTTAGACAGTTAATTGAGACTGGCAGTTGTTCATGGTGACCAGGTGCTGTGGTACTTCCACAGACACCTACAACAAGAATTGAATGTGGATGTTCTTCACCATTCATATAAAATTGAAATCCTGTGCCTGTGCTAAACATCACTGATCACATTTTTATTGTTTTATTGGTATCATTTTATGATATGCATTATTAATTATTTATGCATATGTTCCATACAAAGCAGATAAGATTTGAGTTTTTTTCAAATTTGCAAAGTGCATATATGCAAAGTAGCTACATGACAGTTACATTTTTATCTTCAATCCTGAAAAGCATCGCACTTAAGTTTCAATTCGGGAAATTCAACTGAATTTTTTAAATTTATTTGCATCTCAGATCAATGTAGAAAGAGACAAAGAAACCAATGACTGTAATGAGATGAAGAAAGAAACTATGGCTACAGAACTCTCCAGATGCAGCCAGCTGTTATTAGGGATATTCTAATCCTGCAATCAATCCTTAGTCTCAGAGAACTAAACAGCTTTCTGACTGCAGATCTAGAGGTTTGTTGATTATGTCTTTGAACTCAGATAGCCCAAGTACAAAACAGCTGTTTTTCACAAAGAAATCAGACTTACTAAAAACAACAGCATGAAGAGACCTGATGGTTTCTGCTAACACCATTACTGCATGTAGCCTCATTAACCAGGCAGAACCATTGTAAGCAACTAGATTAAATAAAGGGTATATTATGGGAAAGACAGAATATTCTAGCTGAAGCTGGTTTATAATAACTTGTCTTAATTGCAGTCAAAATTATGACAAATTGCTAATCACATCACTTTGGATTTTTAAAGCAGTACAGAAGCAAGAACAACTCTGCAGCTATAGAGACATGTAAGTATTTCTCAACTACAAAGATAAAAAGGAAGCTAGAGACGACTATCAAATGAACATGGAGCAGCTCAGCTCTGTGCTGGCAATGAAAGTCCTCTGTGTCTCTGAAACTTATTTATCCATTTAGGGTGACCTGTGACTAATATGTCACCTCCTGTTATTCCTGAGGACATTACAGGGTCCAAACAGAAGTTGTCATTAAGATGTAAAGCAATGCGGTGCAGTGTGAAGAAGAGCAGGTCTGTGCTGATCATGAGTAAGAAGTAAAGCCATGAGTCTCAGAATTTATTATTATGGCTGAGAAAAATTTGCTGGTGTCATCTAACTCTGCAACCTTGACAAAGCCATGTCCTTAGTAATATATAGGGTCAGCTTGTAAATACATTTCCATATTCAAGTCTAAGCTATACACAAAGTGCCATGAGACCAAAAATGTTTGTCATTCATATATAATTAATTATTAATCTGCTCTCATTAAGCTTGTTTGTTAATTCATGGTGATATCCTATGAATTCAGTAATTTAGCAACTGTCCCATTCCTTGAATATAGCTACTTGATTTATAAAAGTGAATGAAAATTTGGGTGTAGGCAAAGCTCAGGTGCTCAGTGCAAGCCCAGAGCTCTGCTGGCTGAGCTGCCCAGGGTCTCTGGGGCTCTGGGCACCAACAGCTGGGGGACAAACATCTGCCGTCGTTCCAAGAGCTGCTCCTGGCAAAATTAGCCTTGCAGTCCAAGGACTGATTTGTGTACAGAGGGCATCCTTCCGTGTCTGAACCAGATCAACCCTCCCAGTTGCTTTTTCTGGGAACTATTCTATACTTCTTAAAAATTTTATACGTAGTATAGTAAAAATGGTTATAAATCAAGGGAAAGAGATGAAGGAAAGTCATTAGAAGTGGCAAGGGAAGTATCTCTGCCTGTCAGTACACAGTTTCTTAGTCAGTTAGCAGATATCATATTATCATATCCCTCACCCAACTAGAGCCAGGGCTGAGGCCGGAAGCTCCTCAGCAGAAGCACACACACAGGGTTGCAAACTCTACCTCCTTTCAGGCCTGACTTCCCAGATCCCCTGGAAAGGGGAACTGAAAGGCTAAGGTGGTTATTTTCATGCCCATTAGGATTTACGCTGGTAGCTCGTGCACACTAGCGTCCTCAGCTCAGAAAATGCAGAAAAATGTTTCAGAGACTGAGTGCCAGTTCACACTAACATTATTTTAAGTCCACTGTGAGCTACTAGCCTCCTTTATACAACATGAGTATCAAATACCGAGTTCAGTCTATAGCTCTGTCTAGGAGACGACAAGTAGGATATCTGCAGATTTCTCTTTTTTAAAATGAAAAATTAATTAAGATCCACAGCACACTCTTTCTCAAAAGCATATTCAGACTGAAGTTTTACCTTTTGAAGGTAACTCTCTTATTCCTTTGTTACAGTCTAAGAATTTGATTACCACATGGGTTAAGACCCTTCCCCTTTACACTCATTTGAGCTGGAGTTCAGTATCTGGATCTGTGCCATGTCGCTCTCATGTTCATAAAATGTCTGTGAGAGAGACCTCATTCCCCTCACGATCATCCTCCAAATTTTCATCTTCATTGTCCTTCTGCCTTGTAATGGGCTCAAGTGAGCAGTGGCATTCCTTAATTTGATGCTTTCTGTTTTATTTTGCAAGGCAGTATGTTCAGAATTGGTACAAATTTTACAGTGGTAGCATCCACCTCAACACCTCTTCCCACAACAAAAAGTAACCAATCTTACATGAAATCAATTGTAATCAAGCTAATTGTCCATTATCCACTGAAATGGGAGCCAGGACAGTAAAAGTGGCACCGTGGCTGAAATGGGAGCCAGGACAGTAAAGGGAAAGCCATGGCTGAAATGAAAGGCAGGACAGTAAAGGTGGTACCATGGCTGAAATGGGAACAAGAACAGTAAAGGGAAAGCCATGGCTGAAATGAGAATGAGGACAGTAAAGGGAAAGCCATGGCTGAAATGGGAGCCAGGACAGTAAAGAGAACACAATGGCTGAAATGAGAGCCAGGACAGTAAAGATGGCACCATGATTTACCAGCCATGCATGGTGCACAGAGAGCTGTAGGGGGCCAGGTAAGGCCCACCAGGATAATGGATAGTGGGAGGGAACTCATCCCTGCAGAAAAAAGGATTTCTGCACATCAGTGCTCACTGCTCTTGGCTATAGAAGGAACCAGGGGCTGTGGCAAAGCACCAGCCCTCTTGTGGATTCACATCTGCCCCACGAAAAAAGCTTGTTGGGCTCTGGAATGCCGGGGAGATTGCACCAGGTAGCTCTCCTTGGGTGTCCCTCAGGCCAGCACTGGCTGTGTTTCACTCAGAGCAACTCCCAGCTCACTCATGCATCAGTTTCTGTGCTGGGCTGGAAGCTTTAGCATCCTGTTTATGAAGTTGCCCACTGAAGTCTACAAATATTTTGCATTCAAAATAATTATGTCTTTAATAAGTGATCTAAATATCCTATAAATTAAGAAGAGGGTGTTCAGAAAAGCTAATTTGTTCCCATGTTTCTGTTCAGTCATTTAGCAACAAGAAGATAGAATGAAATTCCATAGCTGCACTGCATTAGAAATGCTGTCAAGACTGGCTGAAGATTACTGATTCTGCTTGGGCTGTAATTTGTACAAGTAATGTTATCTAAAGAAGAACCATATGACAGCAAATTGAGAAGCACAGAATGAAAACTATTAAAGTTTAACCTAGCGGCAAAGTATTAAAAAAAAAAATAAAAGTGAGACATTCAGCAATCCATGTGAACATCTAAGACACCCAAAGAGCAAACCAAATTCCTCTGACTTCTCTTTATCAAGCCCTAGTAAAAGTCTATATCTTCAGAGCATCTCATTCACTTATAGATCCACAATGAGTTACTTTCCCTTGATAAGGCTGCATCTGTTAATTTATAATTCATTAATAAGGACTGATGCTTGAGAACAATAGAATGTGCCAATTTTCCAAAGTACAAAGTGGTATATATACAAAAGAAAATTACTTATTCAAATAATTGAACTCTATCAGTAAGTATTATCTTACCACAGGCAGTTATTATTTCATATATACCAAACCTGCTTCTATGAATGCTATTTAGATTAGAAGTATGAGCAGTTTAGTTTGAAGAGGGTCTCAAACAATAAATTACCTTTACCTGCAAATACTCACTTTTAATGAGTTTTGCTTGTTTAAATGCTGGAGTAGTGCCACTCAGCATTACCATTGTTCACTGTAAAACACTCATGCACGTTCCACAAAATACAACAAAAAAAGAGTGATGGGGGAACAGTCACCTACCATATGGCAGCCACTTGTGCAGTGAACTGGAGCAACAGTAAACCAGAGAAAGAAAGATAATATTGGACAGCACTTTCCACAGCTAAGAAATTCTGGGCCTTGTAGTTATAGCACAAGTGTAGGAGACAGGAAATCTCGGATTTATTCTGGGATCTGTCACAGATTTCCTGCATGGCTTTAAGAAAGTCCTGTGGGGTTAACTTCAGTCATGGGATCTTGTTCCTTTGAGAGCAGCTCGTACCCATATCTCAACTCTACTTTACAGTGTGAGCTAATTAACACTGAGGGAGCTGTTACTGGTGCAACTTTTGTACAGAAGAAACAGCAGAATCAGGTCTAATGCAGGTGAAATTGTATGATCACAAACAGCCTGGGCAATAATAATCCAAACACCAAGGCAGGCAATACCCCCCTCCCCACGAGTAGCTGGAAGGGAATAAAAAGGACAAGTACTCCAGCCAGTGAGAATGCAGTTGTGACACTGCTGGAATCAGAAAACAGAAATTTATCTCCACTGAAAGGCAAGACTTCATTTCCCTACTTTCTTCCAAGCCTAAAAATTAAAGGGGGACATACAGGGCTTGTAATTTCTTGAATGATGCCTCCTTTTCAGTTTTCACACAGAGTACATTCTCCTCATGCAATCCAGCTGCAGGAAACCAAGACACTCATTCTTCTAAAAGACACCTTCACATAACCAGCTAACTTAGCCCAGAGTTTTCAGTTACAGAAAGCAGTATGATAACTTCAACTTGGGTCAGTTTTATTTCTCAGGCCTACATATCTTAATGTCTCAGATTTGTGCAAAACTGAATAAATCTCACATGTTCCTGCTGACAGCTCATACCCTTTTGGGTTCTTCTGGCTGGAGAAATGGTTCCCCTCATTCTCTGAGGACTACCCCAGAATTAAGATAACTAATTTACAATAAACCATTTTATGTTTTAGGTCACTTGCCTAGTGCTCCCAGATGATCCATTTTTATCTCCTGTGTTTTATCTCCTGAGCTATTTTATTTCTATTCAGTGTTGCTACTTGCAAGGGAATAAAACCTCTAGAAGACAGCTCAGTGATGCTCTTGAGTTCAGTTAACAAGGATCTGGAACTAGGCATTACCCAATTGAATTTCTTACCCTCTAGCCAATAGGGTTATTAAATCACAGCAGGTGTTTCGACTTGTTTCATGATATTAATAGATGCTTGCATGCTAACCAAGTTTGTAATGCATTTGCAACTTTTGGTTATTTATGGAAAGTGCAGTCTAGAAAAGCCTTATTTTGAATTTGATCTCTGCGAAGAATTTATCAAACTTCTGTAGTGATTTATTTTAGAATGTGCATCAGATCTTCAACTAAAGAATTACTTGTTTGAGCATTCATTTTCAGAGAAAGGTAGGACTGGAATTGGGACTTGGGCCATAAAATAATATTGCATCCCGATATCTTAAATCATCCTCAAAAAGAAAGATGTGGCAAACATAGAGCTGCATCCACGTAACCCTAAATCACAACTTTTGGTACAAATCGTCTTTAGAGACAGTTGTGGAATTAAATTCCTAGGAGACCTGAAACTACATTCAACAACTGGAAATTAGGAACCTGGTTTCTCAAAGATATTCCAGCTCAACCGTGTCTGCTGGGCAATTGTGAGAAACCAATCACAGATCCTAACTGGAAACAAGTGACTTGTGATCCTATTCTGTCCCACAAGAAGCACAACTCTAGAAATTAAACAGGAAACAGAATAACAGCTTGTGTCCTGAGTGTAAGTCTCAGCTTTGAATTCAGATTTGATTAGAGATGGAAACGCAAACCTTGAAATCAAAGCTTTGTAACAGAACAAAAAGTTCAGGATACAGGGCTACAGGTTGCTTTTGTCCACTGTAAGTCTTCTCCTGGTGTGAAGGCAAATCCCACCCCTACAGAATCTTGCCCTGCATTGAAAAGGTTGTATCTGTTTGCTCACACTCATCCTCTTCCTCCTCAGCCCCATGTGTGGCTCTACCTTCCGAGCAGTGTGCAGGAAGCAGAGTCACTGAGCAGACTCCAACATCATGCCAAACAAACAAACAAACGTTCTCCTGATTTAGGGTCACTTATCAGCCCTCACAAGGCACCAAGCATTCCACAGATCCTAACGAGGTACCACACCAAAATAACTGACAATGGGCTTTCCCCTTCCCATGGACTCAAAGGACACTAGAATAAAAATATTCTGCACATCATTTTTTCTGTTTAAATCCACAATGACTCTAAAAAGGTTGACAGTGAAAAGATTTCTGACCCAAGGTATAAAACCAACATCTTCCTAAAGTCTACAGGTTTCAGTTCTATGACTCTTGGATATAGCACTGGCCATGCAAATATCTGTCCTAGTAAAATGCATCTGATTGCCACTTATTCTTCAAATTATTTTTTCAACTGATGCTGCATTAGAATCTTTAAGAATTTTCTCAGAAATTTGAACATTTAAGTTTATGGTAAAAATACCTTCTCTGATGGAGTTTAAGATGCAAGGCAGTCAAATCTGTGGAAAAATCAAAGATTATGAAATATTTCCTCTCTATGAAATGCATTTTCTGTAAGTTTTTATATTCTATTTTCCAGAATTCACATCCATCTATCTACACAAATCCTGCTCACCTATATCCACATTTTCTAGAACAAGATTTGCTACCTGTCCCCATTCTTGAGTGTGTGTTAAATGCAGTTATAAATTACCTGGGGTTGATCTTACTGGCCTACAAGTGGAGTTCCCACAGTCACACACCTTCAGGACTCAGCTATTCTAGCTGATGGGGACACCACATAGATCCTCCTTCAGAGCAAACACTCCCTGCCCACATTCCATTATTTCCCAGGAATACCAAAAACAGGTTCCAGTTTGGAAATACAAAATGAGAGAGACTTTTTACATCTTCATTTGAGATTAGAAAAACAATGTCTTTATCTTACTATAGGTCTACGAATGACTCAAACTTCTGAAACAAAACAATGAGTGCTGTTCTTTAATAGCCTTGGTCTGTCTAAAGAATCTTGGAAAGACTTCCCCACACTGTGCTGATAGAAACAACAGAAGAGCCTCCCAGTTATGACACTATCAAATTTGGGGCATGTCCTTTTCATTGTGTTTGTGGGCCTCTAATGCTGACACATTTCTGAGAATATAGGACAACAAAAACAAGAAAGGGACACTGAAGGTGATGCTGCAATTATGGTTGGGTCATTCCAAGCATGGGTATGAGGTTCAGCTCATCCAGAAGGGATTAGCAGATCAGATTGTTTCCCATATAAGAGAAAATGCAGAGAGTTTTTAATAAATATTTTTTCATGCTGTTACTGCATTTTGACAACAATGTAATTTTGTTAAAATATCATAAGAATAGTTTATTACCTCAGAGCATTCCTTCAAAATCTAAACTGAGTTCCACAGAGCAGTTCCAGATAATTTACATCAGAACAATGCCCATCTATTGTTCTTCCTAGAAAACTGGTACCTCAGAAATAAACTCAAATTAACAATCACAAGCATTAAAAATGAAAAATCTCCTTCAAAAGAGGAGAATGTGTGACCTAAGGACAGCAGTCAATGACTGGGTAATATGTTACCACAGTCCTGTCTAAATTATAGTATTGTAACTATTTTGTTCTATGCTACATTTCCAGATATGTTTATATTACAGCAGACAGCACCTTTAAAATATTTTTAAATTTTTTTAATTTACTATGTCTTTATTGCCATGAAACAGGCCCTCAGCCAGGGTAGATTCTTGTATATCATAAACTTTAATAGAAGTTTGTCATTTTTTGCCAGCATCTTATACTATGCATATAGGAAATTACTGAAAATCTTATACAGGAAGCATAATTAATCTAGGAAGCAGAGAAAGCATAATTATCTCTTTCTAACTATTGCACTTTGGCTTCCTTGGATTATTTGTTTAGCATGAAGATTTGTTTAGTTCACTGATACTTTGGTTAAGTTTATTCTTAATTTATTTTAATTTGATATTCCAAGGATATTTTACTGAACACTCCCTGTAAGACCTTCAACTGTGGCCACCCATATCCTGAAACTTTCTATCTAATCCTGCCTTATGTCATAATACAGTTTATATATATATATATATATATATATATATATATATATATATATATATTTACAAAACAAAATTTTTCCAGAAAAAATATGCCAAGTGTTTTGTATGCTATTTCAAAAAGCTTGTGCAGCATTGCACAGTGTGTGTGTACATAAATATGTGCACTTGCTAACCCCCCTAAGAACATGCACAGAGCTATTGTTGAAAATTTTCATTAAAACTGTGTAAAGGAAGTCCATCTGCCACAGCTCAGGATGTCCTGTTTCTTTGAGGGCCTTCAGCTATTGCTTGGCCATTTTCTCACTGAAAACATAAGTAGGAGACTTGAGGGCATTTAATCTGCTGTTAAAGCAAACTGATTTGGAAAGGGTGTTTTGAAGAGTTTCTCCCAGCAGCTGAGAATCCTGAGGCATGGACACCTCCCCAGACACAGCACACTCAGTTCTGTGTCCTCTGCACTGGTGTCATCAGTGGGAAGGATGGAAGGAAAATTCCTTTTGTAGGGAGGGGATATAATCTGGTCACTGAGATAACCTGAAAGGTCAGCTTTGTTCCCAAGCAATATCTGTGCCCTGCTTGTCTTCAGGGCACACCTGGAGGACCCAGCCAGGCTCAGGGGGCTGCTGGCACTGGGGTGGGCTGCAGTTCCTGCCCTGCCCCAGCCCCTCAGCACAGCTGGCCTCCCTGGCAGAGGGAAGGCACAGACAGCTTTGGCTTTTAAAGGCTGGAGACACAGCCTAGAGTTAGTATGTTCTCATGGTATGTATCTGCTTGCTTTGAGACTCACTGCTTTGCAGGAGGATGGGGACTGCGGCCAGTTTGGATTCTATTTTGAATCATTGAAAGAAAACCCCAAAAGTTCAAACCTCAGTAAAGTTCTTTCATGATTCATTGGGTGTATTTTGTTTTACTTTACCACTCCTCACCAAAATGTTCGGCTTTAATTCTACAGTTAATCTGTCTGCTGGAAGTCCCAAATCTTATTTCCACTAAACAAGGGCTTTCCTTGTTTGTGTTCCTCATTGAAAAATAAAAGATTGTGGCCACGAGAGGTTTACACTTACACACAGTAATTAGGAGTACCCAAACCAAAATGGTTATGCTGGGGACTGGTGTCAGTCCCAACCAAACAAAATCAAATGCCATAGGGATATGCCCTATTATCAGGAAAAGAAGAGGAGGACAGAAAGAGACAATGGGTGGAAAAAAAGGAAGTGCATGAGGGGGCAAAAATGTCAAAATAAAGCACCAGTGGGGAAGATGAAGCAGAGAAACCAGCAGCAAAAAAGAGACTGGGGGCACAGAAGGGTCAGTAATAAAAGCCATAAACATCTTAGTTTTCCCATCCAAGCTTCCTTTCCCAATGGAATGACTGCTGGTGTTTATCACAAGACAGCACTGGATGCTGCACCAGGATGGAGAAGGCAACAGCGAGAAACTGGAAATCAAATGTCTGCTCTGGACTCTGCCTCTCCTTTTGGGCACAGAAAGCAGTATTGCCTCTGAGAAGAGAAAGAACGAGACAGTGCACAATGCAACAGGAACCACAGGCCATGGATGCCCCCTCAATTCCATTAGAGCACAGCTGAAACAGCCTTTTCACCCTCCTGCCCCAGAGGCAGACACATCTGCAGACACAAACCCTTCCTGCCCTATGGAGAGGACCCCAATGGCAGAAGCAATGGAATATTCTGGGGTGCCTTAGGGAGAATGGCCACCCTTAACAGCCTTGGTGGCCCCTCACTATTCTATATTTTCCTCTTGTCTGAATAGCAATAATACACTCCGTGCAAATTTCCTTGAGAAATTATTTTTCTGTCTGCAAAGTGAGATCATTCAGCCTCACAAACATAGGGCACCAATTTATCTTGATAAAGAGTGACCCACACTGGCCGGTCAAGAGGGAGACCAAAAGCAATGGGACAGAGGTAGGATATGACATGGAAAAGTGGCAACACACCACAAGGGGTTCAGCTGCATCCACAAAACACAGTCTTTTCTAGAGAGCCTGTGCAGGGCCAGGCCCTTCAACAATTGTGAGCTATGTAAGGTGAGTGGTTTTGAAGCCACTTCTTCCCAAGTCATCCAACAGCATTCAGACACCGACAGAGTAACAGCTGTGGCACTGCTTGTCTTCAAGATGACTCTGTAGCTCAAAATGGAACTATAAGGTTGCTGTTGCCACCTAACACCTTTTGCTTTTACCTGAGTTTTAAAATGTCCATTCTCACCATTGCAATGACACCAAGTAAAAGGTTATTTGAGGAGAGAGGGCAGGGCAACATCCTGTCATTCCTCCTTCCTCTTTCACAGTAAGGAACACACTGATCATGCTAGGAACTGAAAATTCAACCTTCTGATAGATTAATCGATTGGACAGCTTTGCAGCACACCAAAAAAGGGGTAAATGTTGTACTCATCAGTCTAACTCATTAAGAAACGTTCCTCGTATAGTCATAATGCAGGAAAAAGAAAGTTTGTAAAGCTTTGAGACTGCAAAAACGGAGCATTTACACGTTGTAATTGTTTTCATAATAAAAAGGCAATATTACAAATATTTTTGAAACATGAGGATTCTCTCACGTGTTGAGACTCTTGCTACTGCCGTTCCCTGGATGTCACACAGCCACACTGCCATCTAGCGCCCGAGGCCACACCCGCAGCGACAGCGAGAACTGGGTAAGAAATCCCAAATTAGTCCACAATACAAAACACAGAGCAGTTTTGTTTTTCACAAGTTCAGTACTATACGATAAAACAATCACATCTGACAGATGATAAGGAAGATTATTTTTTTTGTTGAATTTTTTTTTTAGTAGGACTGAGGAAATTATGAGGAGAAAGCAAAAGAATGACTGACTATAAACAATGTTGAACTATCATTAGTAGGAAATATAATCATATTTAGAACATATGGTAAATTGCACATATTGGATCAGCATTTAGAAGAAGTTTTAGTGGGACTACAGGAAAAAAAAAGACAGAAGAAAGGAGCAGGGAAAAGAGTCAGCAACTAATTCAAATTATGCTCTCCTTTAGGAGCAAATATTAAGTCCTTCAGGCAGAAATGTGCATAAAAATTACACAGTTAATTCTGGACTCTGTTACACAAAACCCTCCAAACAATACCCTGCTAAATTTGTATGTATCAATCAAAAACTCTCCTGTCTCCTTACAAAATGAATGGTACTTGGTTGGAAGCAATTCTGCTGCAGTGGATCACCCAGGAAATGTGAAATTACCTCAGTGTTGCCAAACTCTCCTGTAAAAAAATACCTTTGGATTGGCTGCATCTCAATAATACCTTGTACGGTTTAGGAGAGGTCTGTGCTGCTGCAAAGACTCAAAAGGGACAGAATCCAGTTTGCTTTTCCATGCAGCATCACTTTCAGAGTCAGATCCTGAATTTCTGTGTCACAAACTACAGTGCTTTTAATCAAAATTGACAAGAAAATTATTGGCTCAGTTTAGCGGCTGTTAAGAACAAAAAAATGTTTTTAGGGAAGGCTTGAACTGAGGAAACAGGAAAGTCTTAGATCACTTTGGGGCAGATATAAAACTGCACTTTGAGATTGCAATCACCTGAAAAGCTGTGACGATCTGGAGGTTTGCTGCTAACAAAGTCGGAACATTCTGCTTCCATTTTTTTCCTTCGGATGGTCTGGAACTCAATGGGTCCCCCTGTGACTTGACTCAGCTCAATAACCAAAAAGAAAATAGTTTCATTGTTTCCACTTGGGTAATATACTGAAGTTGTTTATGAAACGATAAAATGTGTGTGTTTGGAGTGAGTATAAGACGAGGAATCAGAGACAGCCTGCCCTTTTCCTGCGCAGTTGTAAAAAAATTAAATAAATATAAAAGATCAACCAGACAAACACTTCTAGCTTCTAGCACTTTTCACTTTTTGCTTTAATTTTCAGACTACTTGCTTGCTGTAGGGTTGTTTCTTATCCCCTTCCCCAACAATGAAAGAATTCCCAGCTCTGTGTGTCCCACATTCATCCCTCTGACAATGGGGACACCCTGTACTGTACAATGGGCAA
The DNA here is from genome assembly GCA_034336665.1 of Luscinia megarhynchos. Classification (NCBI taxonomy): domain Eukaryota; kingdom Metazoa; phylum Chordata; class Aves; order Passeriformes; family Muscicapidae; genus Luscinia; species Luscinia megarhynchos. Next base: position 19,454,881 of record CM067572.1, on the reverse strand, counting down.
TGTCAGGCCTGTGTTTTATGTTTCTGTCACTAATATTTCCCCTGCCATGCTGGGCTGTCTGCTGGCTTTTTTTTTCCTTAAAGCATTTAATAAAACCACTACTAGATTCCTCTAGCTGCCCAGCTTCATTATTTGTTAAGATATGAAATATGTGCCTTCACAAAATGCCAGCACCTGTTTTACAAGGCACCAGTGTACAAACCCTGAAATCTCTTAGTGCCCATTCCATTTCTGCAGAATGCCCTGGGCAGCATGCAGGAGAAAGCCCCATGGAAATGCAGGGTTCTACCCATAAACACTCTGAAAACCCACAGAAGCATAAGTGCAATTGCTTGCTAAGAACACAGGTTTAAAACAATTTAAGAAGATCATACATATATATTTTGCCCCAAATACAGCAGGGATAGCACCAGGTGAATATTTTTTATTGTGGCTCTTCTGGAAATCATCTGATGACATCTCATTCTCCAGACAGTTTGTCCAAAAAAGGATGGAAGCTTTTCTATTTAGCTCCAGCAAGCAACCTAATAAGTATCAAGAAGTTTACTTGGAAATAAATGGGGGAAATAATCTCGTAACTATTTGACCGAATTAATTATATTTCTGTTTTGGGTTCTAGAATATTTTTTGCTTCCTTTCTACTTAAGCAAATCAGCTAGAGCACAACAGGCAAGTGTTCTTGTGAGCCTGGCTCTTCACTATATAGCTGAATAACCATTTTTTCATGGACCTAAAGACAGCCTTCATATCAAATAGGTAAATAGAGCCGTAAGGTTAGCATATAAAAATGTTTCTGCTTAAAATGAAAATGAAAAATCATTGGATTTTTACAAGTTAAACAGGAATGGCTAGGATTTTAATTGACATTCAATTCTTTTAGCTTCATTTCTGTGAGATAAAAATATCTTTTCCTTTCTGAGGATTTTCTTTTACTTATTTGATCATGAAGAAAAGATAATGTAGATTTATGCGTTATTTGCCCTGGAGAGCCCAGCTGGTTTAGCTTTTCTGTCAGACCCCAGGGATCCTGTCTTTAAAATTACTTTCTAAAATGCACAGTGGGTTTGCCTAAGAAATTTCATTTGTACTGCAGTCTGGATCCAAAGGAAAGAATAAGAAAAAAGCAGACGGAAAAAACCAAACACGCAAACACATCACCTTTAAAAGAGGGAGGATTCTATTTTAAATAGTGTGATATTGGTATGAAATAGTTTAAAAAGTTGGCCCTATCATGCAGGCTATTTATATATATATAACAGCAAACCAAAGGTACACATTGCCCTTATCAACAACAAAGTAAATTAAAAAGTGCAGACTGTTAGATGGAAAACTACAGGAGCTATTTCCACAAAAAATTAATTTGGGGAAAGACAAAAGAAGAATCAAGGTTACAAAAATTCTAATAAATCCAGTTGAGTTCAAAGTAATATGAAGATAGAAAGGCTTAGGGGTACTATAAAGAACAATTAGGAGACATAAAGAAAAGTATTTGCATAAAAGGAGAAGTAAATTGTAAAAGAATCCCAGACAGATGAATCTTGGAGGAAAAAAGAACTAGAGAAGGGAATGGCATACAGATAAGAGTGATTTCTTGGCATAACTAAGCAACAAGATGGTTGGTGTAAAGTAATTGCTCTTTAAATTGGAAAAAAAAATAAACAAAACTATAGAAATTGAACCTGTTTTGGCGGGGGGGCGGGGGGAATAATGCATTTAACTGTTACAAGTCACAAGAAGACAAAACTATTCACTGTCTGAGGCAATTGAAGAGTGAAGTGGTTTCCCATTAATAAAATCAACTCTTATGAGAACAGGCTGGAAGAAACAAAACTTGACCACTACCACTGAGTGGTATTAAAACAGTTTATGATTAGGAGGATGTGCTTCTTTGCCAGGTAAATTCATCGGTAAAATAATTAAATCAAAAGCCACAAAAAGAGGCAATGGCCCAGATGAAACTTGGATTAAAAAAAGAAGGAAAACCAGACCTCCAGGCTTTTTTGTGAGGATGACAAAACATGACAAAGTATAACCAGTAGACACATGGGATTTAGATTTTTATGAAACCTTTGACAACAGGCCAGGCAATATACACAACACACATCTAGGTTTAATTTGGACAGTTTTGGTTTCAGACGATTCTCTCAGGTGTCAGGTTTCAGATAGCAAATTAAAACAGATAAAAGTACAAATATGGTAACAAGGTATTGACTACTTGTTCTAGCAACAGGAGAGAAGGAAAATACTATAATTAACCTTTGAATTGAAGAGTGCCATCTTCTCCTAATTTTCCTGTGCCCAGAGAACAAAACAAATCTGCCAGGATCATTGCTCTGTTCTTGTCCTGTGGAAACAAAGGGATCAGACACATCCTACCTGCTCACGCATAACAGTTTGTGCTGCACACCAGATTTAGTTCACAGTGCCATGGAAAACACTTGGATTCAGAAGGACATGGCTTGAAAAAGTGATGGAATGTAGAGAAAAGTTAAAAACTATTAAGAATGGGAAAACCAACAATTACTGAAACCATACCTTACTTTGAATAATAGTGAATATGTACTATTATTTCTTTCCTTGATAACTACTTTCTAAAAGATAAGCATTACAAGAGGAGAAAGGAATAATAAAATTAATTTGAAAAATTTGAACTTTTAATTCAGAGCCCACTGAAGTTAGGAAAGAACTTTAATGGACTTTGGCTCAAGCTCTTATAGTGTAGAAAAGAAAACAATATAAACTGAAGTGGGATTTATATCCCCACTATAAATAATGTATGTAATCGCAACTAATGGAGATAGTCTTTGTGTGTATCTAACTTATCATTATTAAAGTGAGATTATGGCAGCTTTATGCAAGACAGAGGCAAATGTGGGTCATTAATGCAAACAGTTCATGTACATTACCCACTGCTGCTCCTCAGGCACTTTCCTTGCTCTAAGCCCTCGCTCCTGCCCCGCTGTGGCTCACAGGAACACAGCACATGCGGTCCGGGCAAGCGTGGCTGAAACAAGACAGAAAACTGAAAATAAGGAGCACGGATAATCCCTGATGGTGAAATGAGAGACAGAGGAGAGACCTCTGTACCTCATTGATTAAGAGCTTGTCTGCAGTGGGAATTAAAGGAAGCACAGTAATGATTCCTGGGGGCTAGTGCTGTGTGGATCAAACTTTTTTGTCAGCTTGAACAGTTCCCGCACTGCACAGGCAGCAGTGTTCTCTCCTTGGAATGCTTTGTAGCTGGGACCCTGCCAAGCAGCTACTGCAGAAAAGATGATATAAATCTCATCTCTTCAGGTAGGTGCACTTCAAATAAAAGTGTGTAGCATCCCTCATTGCACAGCATCTCTGCAACCCTTGTGACCTGAACATGTCCCTGCTTCACACTTTCAGTGCAACTGGGGAGTTACAATGCTGAAACTGAAGCTCATTTCAGCACTGGTACAGATGGAATCATTACCAAAAAAAAGTTCCTGTATGTTTGCAATATCTTTGAGCATTGGTGACAGGATCACTGCCTGTTACACATTGACTTTCTGGAGCAAAGAGCTAAACTTCAACTCTCTGTCTGCCAAACTCAGGGAATTTGGATTGGAAGTGAAGCTGCAGCACATACATTAATAATTTTCTTCGGTAACTTGTTTATTCATTTCCATTCTGCCACTGCTGGGTCAGAGTTTTTGGCAGGAAAGTACAGTATTTGGCGAAACTCCCACCCTCTGTGTGCAATGCAGCAGTCTGCACAAACACTTGAAATTGGATCAATATGAAGTGATTCAGTGCTTTCGGTAAGAGGAGTCTGCACAGTGAGTCCCATTTTCAAAGCTCAGTGTCCAGCAGTTGCCCGTGAAGGAATTACAAGTTTCCCTGCCTACCTGTGAGGCTCAGCCCTTGTGCTGTGCACTGCAAAGAACTGGAGTCACCCCTGTGCCTGCCTCAACTCCAGGCAAGGAGCTTCAGCAAATTCAGGTTCAGTTTTCAGAGGCAGATATTTAATTGTCTCCTTCTGTCTTTCTCCAAGAGATGATTCCTGCCAATCAGTGGAAGATGGTGTTAAGTTTCACAAGTGCCTCTTGCTTCATGGCAGATTTTCCAGTGGAAACTTCATTTTTACATTGCCCTGACACCGTGGTGGTGGTGTTTACTGAAGGGAACGTGCAATTTCTCATTAGCCATGGTGCCCTGCTCATTTCATTTTAATTAATTTCAGTTTAGATTTTCTGATAATTGTATTATGGCTCAGAGTTTTCAGTTTGCTTTGAATATACACATGCTGCAGACTACAACAAAGGCTGAAATTTTCAGATTTTACTTCAATTAAACTCCCACTGAGAAGAAACATGAACATTCTTCTTTTCCAAACTCACATTTTTCAGTATTTCTACTATTTTTTTCTTTTTTAACACAGGGCCCATTCGAAGTGCCCTTTGGCCATATTTATGACATGAGGCAGAACAAGTAGATTTGGTTGTGTATTTTGTAACTGAAGCTAGACTGCTTCTACCTTGTTTCTTATGGAGTAACAGAATGTCTAATTTGGCTAATTTAATTTCAACCATTAAAAAAGCAAATGTGGGGAAAACGCAGTAATTGACAAAACATAAATTATTATTTCCTTGAAGGCAACGTGTCACTATGCAAAAAAAAAGCTTTTCTTTCATTAGAGCTTCCAGGATTATGTTTCTCTCTTTTTCTCTTCTGTATTTGCATTTTGGTAATTTTTGGTTTTTATAAATGTTAAGGAAAATGTCTTAGCAAATATATTCAATTTAATGTTAGGGCTACTTTTAGGGTTAGGTTAAGGCTTAGGGATAGGTTAAGGGTTAGGGAAAGAATTTGAGCTAGTGTTAGGTTTAAGGTTAGGGTTAGGGTTAGAGTTAGGGTTAGGGTTAGGGTTAGGGTTAGGGTTAGGGTTAGGGTTAGGGTTAGGGTTAGGGTTAGGGTTAGGGTTAGGGTTAGGGTTAGGGGTTAGGGTTAGGGTTAGGGTTAGGGTTGGGGTTGGGGTTAGGGTAAGGGTTAATGTAAGGGTTAGGGTTAGGGTTGCGGGTAGCGTTAGGGTTAGGGTTAGGGTAAGAGTCAGGGTTAGAGTTAGGGTTATGGTTATGGTTACGGTTAGGGTTAGGGTTAGGGTTAAGATTTAGGTTTAGGGTTAGGGTTGGGGATACGGTTAAGGCGAGATTTCAGCTTATGTTTAGGGTCAGGTTTAGGGTTAGCTTTAGGGTTCGGGTTAAGGTTCTTTCGTTCTTTCTTTGTCTTTAATTCTTTCTTCTTTCGTTCTTTCTTCATCTTTCTATCCTCTTAGTTCTTTTTTTCTTTCTTCCTTTCTAAGCCTTTCTACTTCATTTTTCGTTATATCTTTCCCTTCCTTTTTCATAATTAGGGCTATGGTGAGGGTTAGTAATCAGCTTCAGGACTGGGTTAGGGTTAAGGATAGGATTAGGGTTAGGGTCAGGGTTAGGGTTAGAGTTAGCTGGGTTAGGGTTAGGGTTAGGGTTAGGGTTAGGGTTAGGGTTAGGGTTAGGGTTAAGGTTAGTGTTAGGTTTAGGGTTAGGTTTAGGGTTAGGGTTAGGGTTAGGGTTAGGTTTAGGGTTAGGGTCAGGGTTAGGGTAAGTGTTAAGGTTCTTTTGCTTATTCTTTGACTTTAATTCTTTCTCGTTCTTTCGTTATTTCTTTCTTTTTCTATCCTGTTAGTAATTTTTTTCTTTCTTTCTTTCTGAGCCTTTCCACTTCGTTTCCCTTTTTTTTCCTTCTAATTATTAGGGTTACCGGTGAGGGTTAGGGATAAGGTTTGGAATTCGGTAAGGGTTAACTATAGGGTTAGGGTCAGGTTTAGGGTTAGGGTTAGGGTTAGGGTTAGGATTAGGGTTAGTGTTTGTGTTGGGATTAATGTTAGGATTCGGTTTTGGTTCTTTCATTCTTTCTTTCCCTTTAATTTTTTCTCCTTTTTTCATTCTTTCTTCCTCTTTCTATATTTTTCTTTCACTCTTCCTTTCTGACTCTTTCCACCTTGTTTTTCGTTCGAGCACTTTCATTTTTTTCTCCTTCATAGTGTTACGATGAGGGTTATGGATAAGGGTTAGGGTTAGGGTTAGCGTCAGGGTTAGGGTTACGGTTAACGTTCTTTCGTCCCTTGTTTGTCTTTAGTTCTTTCTCGTTCTTTCATTCTTTGTTCCTCTTTCTATCCTCCTAGTTCTTTCTTTCTTTCTGACCCCTTCTACCTCATTTTTCATTCTATCTTTCCCTTTCTTTCTTTCTAATTATTCGGGTCATGGTGAGAGTTCGGGATAAGGATCGGAATTGGATTATGGTTAAGGATCGCGTTACGGTTAAGGATAGGGTTAGGGTCAGGATTAGGGTTAGGGTTTGTGTTAGGATTAATGTTAGGGTTTGGGTTTGGTTCTTTCGTTTTTTCTTTCCCTCTAATTCCTTCTCGTTTTTTTGTTCTTTCTTCCTCTTTCTATATTTTTCTTTCTCTCTTCCTTTCTGACAATTTCTACCTTGTCTTTCATTTTATCACTTTCATTTTTTGTCATTCATAGTGTTACGGTGAGGGTTAGGGATAAGGGTTCGGGTTAGGGTTAGGGTTAGAGTTAGGGTTAGGGTTAGGGTTAGGTTTTGCATTAAGGTTACAGCTAGGGTTATCGCAACGGCTAGGATCAGGGTTAGGGTTACGGTTAGGCTTAGGTTCATGCTTAGGTTTAGGCTTAGAATTTGGGTTAGGGTTAGGGTGAGTGTTCGGTTAGAGTTAGGTTTAAGGTAGGAGTTAGGTTTAAGGTTAGGTTTAGGCTTAGGTTTAAGGTTAGGATTTGGGTTAGGGTTAGGGTGATGGTTAGGGTTAGGGTTAGGGTTAGGGTTAGGGTTAGGGTTAGGGTTAGGTTTAGGTTTAGGGTTAGGGTTAGGGTTAGGTTTATGTTTAGGGTTAGGGTTGGATTTAGGTTTAAGGTTAGGGTTGGGTTTAGGGTTAGATTTAGTGTCAGGGTTAGGCTTAGAGTTAGGGTGGGGTTTACAGTTAGGTTTAGGGATTGGTTCTTTCGTTCTTTATTTCTCTTTATTTCTTTCTCATTTGCTCCTTCTTTCTCTCTGTATCTTTTTCGTTCCTTCGCTCTCTCTTGTTTTCTCTCTCTTTCTATCCTCTTCCTTCTTTCAATATTTCTCTTTCTTTCTTTCTCGATCTTAGGGTTAGAGTTAGGGTTAGGGATAGTGTAAGAGATCAGGTTAGAGAAAGAGTCAGGGTTATGGTTAGGGTTATGATTAAGATAACAGTTAGTCTAAGGTTTAGGCTTTAGTCTCGGGGTTAGATTTAGGTTTAGGATTTGTGTTAGGTTTAGTGTTCGGGTGAGATTTATGGTTCGGGTTAGGGTCACAATTACTGTTGGAATTAGGATTAGGGTTAGGGTTAGGGTTAGGGTTAAGGTTAGGGTTAGGGTTAGGGTTAGATTTAGGGTTAGGGTTAGGGTCAGATTTAGGGTTAGGGTTAGGGTTAGGGTTAGGGTTAGATTTAGGGTTAGGATTATGGTTAGATTTAGGGTTAGGGTAATGGATAGGGTTCGGTTCAGGGTTCGGTTTAGGGTAACGGATAGGGTTTGGTTTAGGGTTAGGGTTAGGGTTAAGGTTAGGATAAGTATTAGGTTTAGTGTCAGGGTTACGGTCAGGGTAAGGGTCATGGTTGCAGTTAGGTTTAGGATTTGGTACTTTTGTTTTTTCTTTCAATTTATTTTTTGTTGTTCTTTCATTCTTTCTTCCTCTTTCTATCTTCTTTGCTCTTTCTCTCTTTCTTTTGTTCTCTCTCTTTCTATCACCTACGTTCATTCTATCTTTCTCTTTATTTCTTTCTTGTTCTTAGGATTAGGGTTAGTGTCTGGGTAAGGGATAAGATATGGGATACAATTAAGGTTAGTTTTAGGGTAAGGGTTAGGGATAGATTTAGGGGTAGTTTTAGGGTAAGGGTTAGGGATAAGTTTAGGGTCAGAGTTAGGGTTAGGGATAGGGATAGGGATAGGGTTAGGGTTAGGGTTAGTGTTTGGGTTTGGTTCTTTAGTTCTTTCGTTCTTTCTTTCGCATTATTTCTTTCCCGTCATTTTGTTCTTTCTTCCTCTTTCAATATTCTGGGTTCTTTTGTTCTTTCTTTCTCTCACTTTCTATCCAGCTTTTTCGTTCTATATTTCTCTTTGTTTCATTCTTGTTCTTAGGGTTACGGTGAGGTTTAAGGATAAGGTTATGTTGCGGGTAAGGTTTGGGTGTTATATTAGGGTTAGGGTTAGGGTTAGGGTTAGGGTTAGGTTTAGGGTTAGGGTTAGGGTTAGGGTTAGGGTTAGGGTTAGGGTTAGGGTTAGGGTTAGGGTTAGGTTAGGCTTAGGGTTAGGCTTTGGGTTAGGCTTTGGGTTAGGTTTTGCTTCTCTCGTTGCCTTTAAATCTTTCTCGTTCTTTCATTCTTTTTTCCTCTTTCTATCTTCTCAGTTTTTTCTTTCTTTCTTCCTTTCTGACTGTTTCTTCCTCATTTTTGTTCTATCTTTTTCTCTCTTTCTTGTTCTGAGGGTTATGGAGAGGGTTAGGAATAAGGTTAGGAATGGGGTTAGATTTAGGGTTAGTGTTACGTTTAAGGTTAGGGTTAAAATTACGGTTAGGATTAGGGTTAGGAAAAAGATTAGGGCTGAGTATAGGCTTCGGGTTAGGCTTAGAGTTACGCATAGGGTTAGGCTTAGGGTTAGGTTTAGGGTTCGGGTTAGGGTTAGGTTTAGGTTTATGTTTAGAGTTAGGATTAGGGTTAGGGTTAGGGTTAAGATTAGGGTTAGGGTTAACGTTCTTTCGTCCCTTGTTTGTCTTTAGTTCTTTCTCATTCTTTCATTCTTTGTTCCTCTTTTTATCCTCTTGTTGCCCGATCCGAAGAAAACACAAACAACCAAAGTCGTTTATGCAGTGCTTTATTGAGGGCCCGGGAGCCTGCGGACTACCGTCCCAAGGCAGAGCCCCCTCTCTCAGAAAATTTACAGGGTTTTTATATGTTTCTGTACGTGATTTCTTCACTTTCGATGCCTGGTACTATAATCTCTTTGACATTTAAGTTTTGCCAAAAGGTACATTCCCTAGATAAATGGGTACACTCCTTAAGATAAGTGATTATCTCTTAACTACACTGCTTACATTACAAAATGTGCTATAAAGTTCATCTGCAGGTTACATGAGGCCTACCAAGCCTTAGCATAACTACTACTAATGTCAGCTAATAAGGTTCACTTCTATCTTAATACAGTTTATTGAATCAAAATGGCAACACTCTTAGTTCTTTCTTCCTTTCTGACCCCTTCTACCTCATTTTTCATTCTATCTTTCCCTTTCTTTCTTTCTAATTATTAGGGTCATGGTGAGAGTTCGGGATAAGGATCGGAATTGGACTATGGTTAAGGATCGCGTTACGGTTAAGGATAGGGTTAGGGTCAGGATTAGGGTTAGGGTTTGTGTTAGGATTAATGTTAGGGTTTGGGTTTGGTTCTTTCGTTTTTTCTTTCCCTCTAATTCCTTCTCGTTTTTTGTTCTTTCTTCCTCTTTCTATATTTTTCTTTCTCTCTTCCTTTCTGACAATTTCTACCTTGTTTTTCATTTTATCACTTCCATTTTTTGTCATTCATAGTGTTACGGTGAGGGTTAGGGATAAGGGTTTGGGTTAGGGTTAGGGTTAGGGTTAGGGTTAGGGTTAGGATTAGGTTTTACATTAAGGTTACAGCTAGGGTTATCGCAATGGCTAGGATCAGGGTTAGGGTTACGGTTAGGGTTAGGTTCATGCTTAGGTTTATGCTTAGAATTTGGGTTTGGGTTAGGGTGAGTGTTCGGTTAGAGTTAGGTTTAAGGTAGGAGTTAGGTTTAAGGTTAGGTTTAGGCTTAGGTTTAAGGTTAGGATTTGGTTTAGGGTTAGGGTGATGATTAGGGTTAGGGTTAGGGTTAGGGTTAGGGTTAGGGTTAGGGTTAGGTTTAGGGTTAGGGTTAGGGTTTGGGTAAGGTTTAGGGTTAGGGTTATGGTTAGGGTTAGGGTTAGGGTAAGTGTTAAGGTTCTTTTGTTTATTCTTTGACTTTCTTTCTCGTTCTTTCGTTATTTTCTTCCTTTTTCTATCCTGTTAGTTACTTTTTTCTTTCTTTCTTTCTGAGCCTTTCCACTTCGTTTCCCTTTTTTTTCCTTCTAATTATTAGGGTTACCGTGAGGGTTAGGGATAAGGTTTGGAATTCGGCTAGGATTAACTATAGGGTTAGGGTCAGGTTTAAGGTTAGGGTTAAGGTTAGGGTTAGGGTTTGTGTTGGGATTAATGTTAGGATTTGGTTTTGGTCGTTTCATTCTTTCTTTCCCTTTAATTTTTTCTCCTTTTTTCGTTCTTTCTTCCTCTTTCTATATTTTTCTTTCGCTCTTCCTTTCTGACTCTTTCCATTTTGTTTTTCATTCGAGCAAAGTTTTTCGTTTCGTTTTTTTCTCCTTCATAGTGATACGATGAGGGTTATGGATAAGGGTTAGGGTTAGGGTTAGCGTCAGGGTTAGGGTTAGGGTTAAAGTTCTTTCATCCTTTCTTTGTCTTTAGTTCTTTCTCGTTCTTTCATTCTTTGTTCCTCTTTCTATCCTCTTAGTTCTTTCTTCCTTTCTGACCCCTTCTACCTCATTTTTCATTCTATCTTTCCCTTTCTTTCTTTCTAATTATTCGGGTCATGGTGAGAGTTCGGGATAAGGATCGGAATTGGACTATGGTTAAGGATCGCGTTACGGTTAAGGATAGGGTTAGGGTCAGGATTAGGGTTAGGGTTTGTGTTAGGATTAATGTTAGGGTTTGGGTTTGGTTCTTTCGTTTTTTCTTTCCCTCTAATTCCTTCTCGTTTTTTTGTTTTTTCTTCCTCTTTCTATATTTTTCTTTCTCTCTTCCTTTCTGACAATTTCTACCTTGTTTTTCATTTTATCACTTCCATTTTTTGTCATTCATAGTGTTACGGTGAGGGTTAGGGATAAGGGTTTGGGTTAGGGTTAGGGTTAGGGTTAGGATTAGGTTTTACATTAAGGTTACAGCTAGGGTTATCGCAATGGCTAGGATCAGGGTTAGGGTTACGGTTAGGGTTAGGTTCATGCTTAGGTTTATGCTTAGAATTTGGGTTTGGGTTAGGGTGAGTGTTCGGTTAGAGTTAGGTTTAAGGTAGGAGTTAGGTTTAAGGTTAGGTTTAGGCTTAGGTTTAAGGTTAGGATTTGGGTTAGGGTTAGGGTGATGGTTATGGTTAGGGTTAGGGTTAGGGTTAGGGTTAGGGTTAGGGTTAAGGTTAGGGTTAAGGTTAGGGTTAGACTTAGGTTTAGGGTCAGGGTTGGGTTTAGGTTTAAGGTTAGGGTTGGTGTTAGTGTTATATTTAGTGTCAGGGTTAGGCTTAGAGTTAGGGTGGGGTTTACGGTTAGGTTTAGGGATTGGTTCTTTCGTTCTTTGTTTCTCTTTATTTCTTTCTCATTTGCTCCTTTTTTCTTTCTCTCTGTATCTTTTTCGTTCCTTCGCTCTCTCTTGTTTTCTCTCTCTTTCTATCCTCTTCCTTCTTTCAATATTTCTCTTTCTTTCTTTCTCGATCTTAGGGTTAGAGTTAGGGTTAGGCATAGCGTAAGAGATCAGGTTAGAGTTAGGGTTATGGTTAGGGTTACGATTAAGATAACAGTTAGTCTAAGGTTTAGGCTTTAGTCTCGGGGTTAGATTTAGGTTTATAATTTGTGTTAGGTTTAGTGTTCGGGTGAGATTTATGGTTTGGGTTAGGTTCACAAGTACTGTTGGAATTAGGATTAGGGTTAGGGTTAGATTTAGGGTTAGGGTTATGGTTAGATTTATGGTTAGGTTTATGGTTAGATTTAGGGTTAGGGTAATGGATAGGGTTTGGTTCAGGGTTCGGTTTAGGGTAACGGATAGGGTTTGGTTTAGGGTTAGGGTTAGGGTTAAGGTTAGGATAAGTATTAGGTTTAGTGTCAGGGTTATGGTCAGGGTAAGGGTCGTGGTTGCAGTTAGGTTTAGGATTTGGTACTTTCGTTTTTTCTTTCAATTTATTTTTTCTCGTTCTTTCATTCTTTCTTCCTCTTTCTATCTTCTTTGTTCTTTCTCTCTTTCTTTTGTTCTCTCTCTTTCTATCACCTACTTTCATTCTATCTTTCTCTTTATTTCTTTCTTGTTCTTAGGATTAGGGTTAGTGTCTGGGTAAGGGATAAGATATGGGATAGAATTAAGGTTAGTTTAGGGTAGGGGTTAGGGATAGATTTAGGGGTAGTTTTAGGGTAAGGGTTAGGGATAAGTTTAGGGTTAGAGTTAGGGTTAGGGATAGGGATAGGGTTAGGGTTTGGTTTTTTAGTTCTTTCGTTCTTTCTTTTGCATTATTTCTTTCCCGTCATTTTGTTCTTTCTTCCTCTTTCAATATTCTGGGTTCTTTTGTTCTTTCTTTCTCTCACTTTCTATCCAGTTTTTTCGTTCTATATTTCTCTTTGTTTCATTCTTGTTCTTAGGGTTACGGTGAGGTTTAAGGATAAGGTTATGTTGCGGGTTAGGTTTGGGTGTTATATTAGGGTTAGGGTTAGGGTTAGTTTTAGGGTTAGGGTTAGGGTTAGGGTTAGGGTTAGGGTTAGGTTTTGCTTCTCTCGTTGCCTTTAAATCTTTCTCGTTCTTTCATTCTTTTTTCCTCTTCCTATCTTCTCAGTTTTTTCTTTCTTTCTTCCTTTCTGACTGTTTCTTCCTCATTTTTGTTCTATCTTTTTCTCTCTTTCTTGTTCTGAGAGTTATGGAGATGGTTAGGAATAAGGTTAGGAATGGGGTTAGATTTAGGGTTAGTGTTATGTTTAAGGTTAGGGTTAGGGTTAAAATTACGGTTAGGATTAGGGTTAGGAAAAAGATTAGGGCTGAGTATAGGCTTCGGGTTAGGCTTAGAGTTACGCATAGGGTTAGGCTTAGGGTTAGGTTTAGGGTTCGGGTTAGGGTTAGGTTTAGGTTTATGTTTAGAGTTAGGATTACGGTTAGGGTTAGGGTTAAGGTTAGGGTTAGGGTAAGAGACATTGTTAGGGTAAGGGTTAGGGTTAGGCTTAGCGTTAGGGTTAGTATTAGGGTGAGTGTTAGGGCTAATGTCATGGTTAGGGTTAGGGTTAGGGTTAGGGGTAGGTTTAGGGTTAGGGTTAGGTTTAGGGTTAAGGTTAGGGTTAGGTTTTGGGTGAAAATCAGGGTTAGAGACAGGATTAGGGTCAGGGTTAGAGTTAGGGTTAGGGTTTGTTTGTTGCGGTAATCCGTTCTATTTATTTCTTTCATGTTCTGTTGTTCTTTTTTTCTCTTTCTATCTTTTTCATTCTTTCCTTCTTTCTTACTCTCAATTTCCTTCTTGTTTTTTGGTTTGAGTGAGGGTTAGGAATATGGTTTTGGCTATGGTTATGGTTGGGGTTGGGGTTAAGGTTAGGGTTAGGGTTGGGGTTATGGTTAGGATTAGGTTTAGGTTTAGCTTTAGGGATAGGGTTAAGTTTAATGTTACGGTTAGTGTAAGAGTCAGGGTTAGAGTAAGGGTTAGGGTCAGGGTTAGGGTAATGGTAAAGGTTAGTGATTGGGTTAGGGCGAGGTTTAGGGTTAGGGGTTTAGGGTTAGGGTTAGGGTTAGGGTTAGGGTTAGGGTTAGCGTGAGAGTTAGGGTTAGGGATAGGGATAGGGTTAGGGTTAGTCTCAAGGTAAGGGTTAGAGTTAGGGTTAGGGTTAGGTTTAGGGTTAGGTTTAGTCTCAGAGTTGCGCTAAATATGGGGTTAGATTCAAGTTAATGGTTTGCTTTAGGGTAAGGTTTAGTGTTCGGGTGAGATTTATCGTAAGGGTTAGGGTTACAGTTACTGTAGGGATTAGGATTAGGATTAGGATTAGGATTGGGATTAGGATTGCGATTAGGATTGGCATTAGGATTAGGATTAGGTCTACGTTTAGGGTTCGGGGTAGGGTTGGGGTTAGGGTTAGGGTTAGGTTTATCTTTAGGGTTAGGGTTAAGGTTAGGGTTATGTTTAGGGTAAGAGTAAGGGTTAGAATTTGGGTTAGGGTAAGGGTAAGGGTTAGGTTTAGGATTAGGGTTAGACTGAGTGTTGGTGTTAGGTTTAAGTTTAGGGTTTGCGTCAGGCTTAGTTTTGGGGTTAGGCTTCGGGGTAGGTTTACCGTTAGGGTTTGGGTTATGGTTACTCTTGGGATTAGAATTAGGTTTAGGATTTTAGTAGGGGTAAGGGTTTGGTTCTTTAGTACTTCCTTTCCTTTTAATTATTTCTCATTCTTTTGTTCTTTTATCTCTTTCTATTTTTCTCGTTCTTTCCTTCTTTCTCACTTTCAGTTTGCTTCTCGTTTTTCAGATAAAATGAGGGTTAGGAATATGGTTATGGTTATGGTTATGGTTATGGTTAGGGTTAGGGTTAGGGTTAGGGTTAGGGTTAGGGTTAGGGTTAGGGTTAGGGTTAGGGTTAGGGTAAGTGTTAGGGTTAGGGTTACAGTTAGGGTTGGAGTTAGGGTTAGGGGAAGGGTTAGGGTTAGGTTAGAGTTAGAGTTAGGTTTGGGTTCTTAAAAGAAGCAGAGCATAGTGCTATTGTAGAGAGGGTTTAGAAGAAAAGTGCACATGCCATGCATGTTTTGGCAGTAGCAAAACACACTAGTGGAGTGTTTTTGAGAGCAGTAGACTACACTTCACCTCCGTTAGAGAGGAATCGCTGCATGATACAAAGTGCGGACAAGGAATCTGCAGAGCACATGAGTGCTCTGGGCCGCATATCTGTTATTAGTCACTGGAGGTATGAAACAGGAGCAGTGTAATCTAGTTTTTCTACAACATACCTATTCTTCATGCAAACTTCCGTAATGCAGGGAAGTCATTTCTATGTGTAGTGCAAAGTGAGAACTACTGTGTGGTGTGCATGCTTTCTCCTTTGCTTTAAGTTCACTGCATTGCTCTTTGCTAGGCAGGGTTGAAAGAGGGCATTATACAATTTGCAGGGCATACTGCTATGATAAAGTGGGTTTAGAAGAAAATTGATCGTGCCAGGCATGTTTTGGCAGTAGCAAATCCTAGCAGCAGAGTGTTCTGTGGCAGGAGTAGACTACACTTCTCCTCCGTTAGAGAGAAATTGCCGCATAATACAAAGTGCGACCAAGAAAGCCGCAGAGCTATGGAGTGCTCTGCGCACCATACTGGTTGACAGTTAGTAGAGGTATGAAGCAGAATATGCCTCAACGAGCTTTGTTACGACATACCTATTCGTCACACTGATTTCTGTGGTCAATATCCATGATGCAGAAAACAGATTTCTATGTGTAGTGCAAAGCAAGAACTACTATTTTGTGTGCATTCTTTCTCCTTAGCTTTAGGCACACAGCAGTGCTCTTCACTATGTATAGTTGAAAGAGTGCATGGTACGCTGTCCTGATTTGGAGGACAGGTGTCTGCCAACAAAGGCAGAAGTTTTCCTTTGGAGTCCCCAATCCACTCCCCCCCCAAGTATTATAAATGTTTGAATCCAAGACTCTGAGGCAGAGATAAGGGGGTAGGAATAACAGCTCCTTTACTAATATATCTAACTGCAGAAACAGAAACAACTGCACTTGTTAAAATTACCGACAACACAGAACAGATAACTCGGTCCCTGTCCTTTCCTTAGCTGTCGGCACACTCTTTCTCTACCCTCGGTCCCGATGCTGCAGACGGGGCGTCTTCCTCCGAGCTCCCCAGAAACATGAGTCCCTCGGAAACACAAGAGCCCCTCCGGAAGCACGAGAGACCCTCCTGAAGCCCAGCTCCCCCCTACCCCTTTTGTCCAGAGTCGTCAAAGGTCCTGGGTGTGACCCAGCCAGCTCGATTGGCATGATAATGGGAAAAATTCTTTAAATTGACACAGTAATAGAAAAAACACTCAACCCCCAACATTATCCACCCCGAATTTTTCCCATGCCAACATGCTACAACCAATTAAAACTTTAAAATCATATACATACATGCAGTTACAGGCATAGTATCATAGATAGTTCACCCTAGAACAAGGTCTCCTTGGGGTATGCATTGGGTCTCTCCATCTTTTTGCATCACCCACCAAGTGCAACCTGGCCCTTGAGCGAAAACCACCCCACGAACAGGATTGTCTTTGCTGGAGGGAGAGTTCATCCAAACAGTTTTTCCTAACATGCCTCTCAGGTGTACTACTGGGACCTTATCTCCATCTGGTGCTCCCAAGGGCTCAGATTGGGCAGGGCCTGCTTGATTATTGGAACCTCGGGTATTCACTAACCATGTGGCCTTTGGTAGATTGATCTCCCAGTTCTTGAAAGTCCCCCCACCAAGTGCCTTTACGATGGTTTAAAGCAGACCATTGCACCGTTAGACTTTACCAGCCTCTGGTGCATGGTAGGGAATATGGTACACCCACTCAATGCCATGTTCTCTAGCCCAGGTCCTTATAAGGCTATTTTTGAAATGAGTTGTCTGACTCAATTCTCTCAGGGGTACCATGCCTCCAGAGGACTTGCTTTTCCAGGCCCAGGATGGTGTTCCGAGCAGCGGCGTGAGGCACAGGGTAGGTCTCCAACCATCTGGTGGTGGCTTCCACCATGGTCAGTACGTAGCGCTTGCCCTGGAGGGTCTGAGGCAGTGTGATGTAATCAATCAGACCATGGTTCCCAGCTGCAGAGTAAAGCACATTCTTTACCTCTGATCCCATCCTGACTGGACTAAGGGCTACTGCATGAGCAATCTCCTGTTTGAACTGGGCGAAGGCTTGCTGTTGTTCAGGACCCCAATGGAAATCGTTCTTCTTGCGGGTGACCAGGTAGAGAGGGCTCACAATCTGGCTGTACTCAGGGATGTGCATTCTCCAAAAGCCTATGGCACCTAGGAAAGCTTGTGTTTCCTTCTTGCTTGTTGGTGGAGATATTGCAGTGATCTTATTGATGACCTCAGTGGGGACCTGGCACCGTCCATCTTGCCACTTCACTCCCAGGAACTGGATCTCTCAGGCAGGTCCTTTGACTTTGCTCTTTTTAATGGTGAAACCGGCTCCCAGCAAAATCTGGATGATCTTGTCTCCCTTCTCAAATACCTCCATTGCCGTGTTCCCCCACACAATGATGTCATCGATGTACTGCAAATGTTCTGGAGCCTCACCCTTTTCCAGTGCAGCCTGGATCAGTCCGTGGCAGATGGTGGGGCTGTGTTTGCACCCCTGGGGCAGTCGGTTCCAGGTGTACTGCACTCCCCTCCAAGTGAAAGCAAACTGAGACCTGCACTCTGCTGCCAGAGGAATGGAGAAAAATGCATTGGCAATGTCAATGGTGGCATACCACCTTGCTGCCTTGCACTCCAGTTCGTACTGCAGTCCCAGCATGTCCGGCACGGCAGCGCTCAGCGGTGGAGTCACTTCATTCAAGGCATGATAGTCCACAGTGAATCTGCATTCTCCATCAGATTTGTGCCCAGGCCGGATGGGGCTGTTGAAGGATGAGTGGGTTTTGCTGACCACCCCTTGGCTCTCCAGCTCTTGGATCATCTTGTGGATGGGGATCACAGCATCTCGATTTGTCCGGTACTGCCAGCGGTGCACTGTCATGGTGGTAATTGGCACCTGTTGCTCTGTCACTTTCAGGAGTCCCACTGTAGATGGGTTTTCTGATAGTCCAGGCAAGGTGTTCAACTGTTTAATGCTCTCTGTTGCTACAGCAGCTATTCCAAAAGCCCACCTGAACCCCTTTGGGTCTTTGTAGTAGTCGTTCCTGAGGAAGTCTATGCCTAGAATGCATGGTGCCCCTGGGACAGTTATAATAGGATGTTTCTGCCACCCCTTCCCTGTCAGGCTAATCTCAGCTTCCAGAAAATTGTATTCCTGTGATCCCCCTGTCACCCCAACAATGGAAATAGGTACCTTCCTCACATGTTCTAATGGTATCAGGGTGCATTGTGAACCAGTATCAGCTAGCACTCTATATTTCTGTGGCTTTGATGTGCCAGGCCATCGCACCCACACCGTCCAATAAACTCTGTTATCCCATGCCTCTCCCTGGATAGAGGCAGGGCCCCTCTAGCCCTGGTTATTTTTCCTTTCCTGGGCATCAATAGTGGAGGTTCCTTCCAGGGGATCTGACAGATCATCCTCCCTTCTGTAATACCCTGCACCTTTACCATGGGAGGTTGAGGCTACCTTCATTTTAGCGCGGTTCTCTCGCTTAGCATTTCCCTCCCTGAGTTGACGAACCTGTGCTGCCAGGACAGAAGTGGGTTTCCCATTCCATTTTCCCATATCTTCCCCATGGTCTCTCAGGAAGAACCACAGGTCAGCTCCGGGGGTGCACCCTCTCTCCCTAGCTGGGGGGCGCTGGGTTCTAGATTTGACTGGCACTGGTGCTGCACTGATCTTCCTTATTGCCTCCCTTATCTCCTCCCTCATCTTCTCCATCCTATCTTGAACCTCTTGGAGGTCCCCGGCCACAGCAGAGACATTGGCCTGCATTGGGCCATTCATCATACTCTCAAAATTTCTGAGCTTGTTGGCAACAGAACCCACTGTCTCTTGGTGGCTATCAGCATTGATCATTGCAATGAAGGGGGTATATTGAGATGGCCCCGGGGTTGCCAAATTCCACAGCATCTGCCCTGTGCACCTGACTTTGTCAGGGTCATTGTCATGCTGTCCATCCCTCCCAAAGAGTACCTCTAATACTGCCACTTCTCTCAGCTGCTGGATCCCTTCCTCACGGGTCTTCCAGCCCATTCTACGGTGGTGCTCCTGCATTCTGTCTTTGTGGACAAACCTCTCTCTCACACTCATTAAAAGCCGGTCCCAGAGGGAAAGGAGGCCTTGCTCCCTTACGAATATCTGGTCCATACCAGAGTCCTGGGCCAAGGATCCCAAATTCCTGGCCTCAGTTCCGTCCAGTTGCACACCTGTTTCTGTAAGGTCCCAGACCCAGAGTAACCAAGTCGTAAAAGGCTCACGGCCCCGCCGCACAATATCTTTACGCAGGTTATGGAGACTATCGTATGAGAGGGACTCGGTGATGATCTCAACCTCTGGCTCCCTTGCTGATTGTGAGGACCCTCCTGGCTGATCCCCATTATCTAAGTGCCTCATTTTTATCTTAGGTTTTCTAGTTTCCACAGGGGCAACTGCTGCTGGCTGTGGCTGCCCCTGTGATTCAGCTGGAACCTGGACAGATACAACATCTATGGGTTCCACTGCAGCACCGTTTGACTCTCCCTCTTTAGGGCAGGGGGAATGTTTCTCACCAGCTGGAGAAAAGTGCTCCTTCAACATCTGGTTGTGCTCCTTCAACATCTGGCTTTGTTCCTTCAACATTTGGCCTATATCCTTCACTAGAGCCCCCACCCATTCTGGGTGGTTCACTTCTGAAGTGGGCTGTGGGGCAGCATCAGGATCTGGGGTAGCATCCCTAGTCCCTGGGGCAGGGGAAGACTCTGGGGCAACATCCCTAGTTCCTGGGGCAGGGGTAGGCTCTGGGGCAACATCCCTAGTCCCTGGGGCAGGTTCTGGGGCAACATCCCTAGTCCCTGGGGCAGGGGAAAGTTCTGGGGCAACATCCCTAGTCCCTGGGGCAGGGGCAGGTTCTGGGGCAGCATCCCTAGTCCCTGGGGCATGGTTAGGCTCTGGGGCAGCACCTCTATTTCCTGGGGTAGTATCAGGGTTGTTATCCAAGCCAATATTCCCTTGTCTCTGAATGATAAGTAGAAAAGGCCTATCAGCAACACCAGCCACCGAATAATAACACTAGCAATCAAAGCAGATCTGAAATCCTTGAAAAATGGTGGGGTAGCCCCAAAAAACTGGGTAATAGGTTGGGAGAAAATTTTCCTTGCATTCATTACCTCACAGTAAGTACCATTATTGAAATAACCCCAGAAACACACAGTTAGAGTAAGATAGCTCTGGATCCATGTGGCCACTTCCCAGAAAAAATGAAAAAACCATGAATTCCTGACATAATCAATCCACCAAATGAATCGGATAATAGCTACAGTAGCTTTGGTGAGAAGGCCCATATTCAAACAAGGGCTTGAAAATGGGAGAAAGATATCCGTGGCCACATAGAGCCTAAACCAGATTAAACCAAACAGCATGTTGCCACTTAAGAGAGCTGTTACTCCTGTCTTAACTCTCCTCTCAGTGCCCTCTGCCCCATGTTGTGCGCCAAAATATTTCCTGGTTTGAAGGACAGGTGTCTGCCAACAAAGGCAGAATTTCCTTTGAAGAAGAGACCCCAACACCACTCCCCACCCCCCCAAGTATTATAAATGTTTGAATCCAAGAATCGGAGGCAGAGATAAGGGGATAGGAATAACAGCTCCTTTATTAATATATCTAACCTAAAAACAGAAACAACTGCAGTTGTAAAAATTACTGACAGCACAGAACAGATAACTCCCAGTTATCTGGGTCCCAGTTATCTCAGTCATTTCTTTAGCTGTCTGCACACTCTCTCTCTGCCCTCTGTCCCAATGCTGCAGCCGGAACAAAGCCCGCAGCTGCAGAGAGCAGGCGGGAGCGGAGGCAAGAGGGTGCGGCAGCAGCCACACCGGTGTCAGGTGGGAACGGGCTGGAGTGGTCAGCTACTCGCTCACCATTGTGCACAGGTGATCAGCTGTGTCCTCAGAGGCAGGAGGCTGCAGCGGAGCAGATGCAGGGCAGGTGATCGCAGAGGGTCTGGCTCTCCTGTGTTCAGCCTCGTGGCTGCAGACGGGGCGTCCTCCTCCGAGCTCCCCAGAAACACAAGTCCCTCCGGAAATACGAGAGCCCCTTCAGAAGCACAAGAGACCCTCTGGAAGCCCAGTTCCATCCTACCACTTTTGTCCAGTGTCGTCAAAGATCCTGGGTGTGACCCGGCCAGCTCGATTGGCATGATAATGGGAAAAATTTTTAAATTGTCAAAGTAAAAGAAAAAACACTCAAACCCCAACACACGTTTAAAAGAAGCAGAGCATACTGCTATGGTAGAGAGAAAGTTTAGAAGAAAAAGTGGACGTGCCAGGCATGTTTTGGCAGTAGCAAAACATACCAGTAGAGTGTTCTGTGAGAGCAGTAGACGCTGTTAGAGAGAAATCGCCTCAGGATAAGAAGCACGGACAAGGAAAATGCAGAGGACCACAGTGCTCTGCTCACTGTACAGGTTATCAGTGACTAGTGGTAAGAAGGAAGATCATTGTATGCTAGATTTGTAACAACTTACAATATTCAAAATGCAGGTTTCTGTCATACACACCTGAGATGCAGAAAAGACATAGATATGAACAGTGGCAAGGGAGAACTACTGTGTGGTGTACACGCCTTCTCTCTAGCTTTAGGCACAATGCAGTGCAATTCGCTGTGCAGACTTGAAAGAGTGAATGGTACGCGTACAAGAAGAAGAGCATACTGCTATGGTTGAAAGGGTTTAGAAGAAAAGTGCACATGCCAGGCATGTTTTGGCAGTAGCAAAACATGCCAGCAGAGTGTTCTGTGAGAGCAGTAGACTACAGTTCACCACCGTTCGAGAGCAATCATTGCATGATACAAAGCACGAACAAGAAAGCCACAGAGATATGCAGTGCTCTGCGCACCGTACAGGTTAAATGTGACCAAAGCTATGAAGAAGGATATGCCTCAACTAGCTTTGCTACGACATACCTATTCATCATACAGATTTCCGTGGGGGATATCCATGATGCAGAGAATAGATTTCTATGTGTAGTGCAAAGTGAGAACTACTGTGTGGTGTGCACGCTTTCTCCTTAGCTTTAGGCACTCAGCAGTGCTCTTCGCTATGTATAGTTAAAAGAGTGCATGGTCCGCTTACAAGAAGCAGAGCATAGTGCTATCGTAGAGAGGGTTTAGAAGAAAAGTGAACATGCTAGGCGTGTTTTGGCAGTAGCAAACCTACCAGAAGAGTGTTTTATGAGAGTGGTAGACAACACTTCACCTCTCTTAGAGAGAAATTGCAGCAGGATACAAAGCGCGGACAAGGAAGCCGCAGAGCAACAGAGTGCTCTGCGCACTGTAACGGTTTTCAGTGACTACTGATAAGAAGGAAGACCATCGTCAGCTAGCTTTGTTACAACATATATATTCAAATTGCAGGTTTCTGTCGTGCATACCTGAGATGCAGAGAAGTCAGGGGTATATGAAGTGGCACGTGAGAACTACTGTGCGGTGTGCACTCTTTCTCCTTAGATTTACGCACACTGCAGCGCTCTTCGCTATGCATAGTTTAAAGAGTGCATGGTGCGCTTACAAGAAGCAGAGTATACTGCTATGGTAGAGAGGGTTTGGAAAAAAAGTGCACGTGCCAGGTGTGCTTTGGCAGTAGCAAATCCTAGCAGCAGACTCTTCTGTGAGAGCAGTAGAAGACATTTCACCTCCGTTAGATAGAAAACGCCGCAGGATACAAAGCACAGAGAAAAAAGACATGGAGAACCACAGCACTCGGCGCACTGTACAGGTCGTCAGTAAAAAGTGGTAAGAAGGATGATCATCGTCAGCAACATTTGTTACAATAGTAAATTCAAAATCAGATTTCTGTCCTACATACCTGAGATGCAGAGAACATAGATATGAACAGTGGACGGAGACAACTACTGTGTGGTGCGCACGCCTTCTTGATAAGTAAAGGTACACTGCAGTGCTCTTCGCCATGCATAATTGAAAGAGTGCATGGTACGCATACAAGAAAAAGGACATAGTGCCGTCCACCCCTCCCACAGAGCACTCTCCTGGGAAATTTTGCTACTGCCAAAACACACCTGGCATGTGCACTTCTCTTCTAAAACCAAAATCTCTCTACCAGAGCAATATTCTCTGCTTCTCGAAAGCATACAATACACTCTCCCAACTCTGCATAGAGAAGAGCCCTGCAGCCCGCCTAAAGTGAAAGCGTGTACAGCACAGAGCAGATCTCACTTTGCACTACACCCAGAAAAGATTTCTCTGAATCAGGGATATCTACAACAGAAAACTGCGCAACGAATAAATATGTTGTAGAAAAGCTGGTTCTGGAATACCCTGCTTCATACCACTAGTCCCTGACAACCGGTATTCTGTGCAGAGCACCTCAGCGCAGTGTGGTTTCCTTAATCGCGATTTGTGCCAAGCAGCGATATCTCTCTAAGAGAGCTGAAGTGGCGTCTACCCCTCTCACAGAGCACTCTGCTAGGAACTTTTGCTACTGACAAAACACGCCTGGCATGTGCACTCTTCTTCTAAAACCAAAAA
This sequence comes from Luscinia megarhynchos, assembly GCA_034336665.1. Classification (NCBI taxonomy): domain Eukaryota; kingdom Metazoa; phylum Chordata; class Aves; order Passeriformes; family Muscicapidae; genus Luscinia; species Luscinia megarhynchos. The sequence goes on along the minus strand of CM067572.1, from coordinate 19,431,661 downwards.
AACTCTACCACAGCAAAGTTCTCTCCTTCTACAAAACATACCATACCCTCTTTCAACTAGGCATAGCAAAGAGAACAGCAGCTCGACTAAAGCGAAAGCGTGCACAGCACACCACACATCTCACTTTGCACTACACCTAGAAATGATTTCTCTGCATCACAAATATCTAACACAGAAACCTGTTCGGCGAATAACTATGATGCTGCAAAGCCCATTGTGGCATATCCCGCTTCATTCCACTAGTCCCTGACAACCGGTATTCTGTGCCAAGCAGCTCAGTGCAGTGTGGTTCCCTTAATCGCGCCCTGTACCAAGCAGCGATGTCTCTCTAAGAAAGGAGAAGTGCCGTCTACCCCTCTCACAGAACACTCTGCTTGGAACTATTTCTACTACAAAACTCGCCAGGCATGAGCACATTTTTTTAAAATCAAAACCTCCTTACCATAGCAATATTCTCTGATTTTTGAAATCATATCATACACTCTTACAAATACGAATAACGAAGAGCACTGCAGTGCACCTAAAGCTAAAGCGAAAGTGTGCACAGCACACCACAGATCTCACTTTGCACTACACCTAGAAATGACATCCCTGTATCAAAGATATCTACCACAGAAATCTGCGTGACAAATAACTATGTTGTACAGATGCTGGTTCTGGCATATCCTGCTTCATACCACTAGTCCCTGACAACCGGTATTCTGTGCAGAGCACCTCAGTGCAGTGTGGTTTCCCTAATCGCGGTTTGTAGCAAAAAGCGATTTCTGTCTAAGGGAGGTGAAGTGCCGTCTACCCCTCTCACAGAACACTCTGCTGGGAAGTTCTGCTACTGCCAAAACACGCCTGGCATGTGCACTTTTCTTCTAAAACCTCTCTACCATAGCAATATTCTCTGCTTCTTGAAAGCATACCATACACTCTTTCCACTATGCATAGCGAAGAGCACTGCAGTGCACCTAAAGCTAAAGCGAAAGTGTGCACAGCACACCACAGATCTCACTTTGCACTACACCTAGAAATGGCTTCTCTGCATCAGTGATATCTACCACAGAAATCTGCGTGACGAAATAACTATGTTGTACAGATGCTGGTTCTGGCATATCCTGCTTCATACCACTAGTCCCTGACAACCGGTATTCTGTGCAGAGCACCTCAGTGCAGTGTGGTTTCCCTAATCGCGGTTTGTAGCAAGAAGCGATTTCTGTCTAAGGGAGGTGAAGTGCCGTCTACCCCTCTCACAGAACACTCTGCTGGGAAGTTCTGCTACTGCCAAAACACGCCTGGCATGTGCACTTTTCTTCTAAAACCTCTCTACCATAGCAATATTCTCTGCTTCTTGAAAGCATACCATACACTCTTTCCACTATGCATAGCGAAGAGCACTGCAGTGCACCTAAAGCTAAAGCGAAAGTGTGCACAGCACACCACAGATCTCACTTTGCACTACACCTAGAAATGGCTTCTCTGCACAAGTGATATCTACCACGGCAATCTGCGTGACAAATAACTATGTTGTACAGATGCTGGTTCTGGCATATCCTGCTTCATACCACTAGTCCCTGACAACCGGTATTCTGTGCAGAGCACCTCAGTGCAGTGTGGTTTCCCTAATCGCGGTTTGGAGCAAGAAGCGATTTCTGTCTAAGGGAGGTGAAGTGCCGTCTACCCCTCTCACAGAACACTCTGCTGGGAAGTTCTGCTACTGCCAAAACACGCCTGGCATGTGCACTTTTCTTCTAAAACCTCTCTACCATAGCAATATTCTCTGCTTCTTGAAAGCATACCATACACTCTTTCCACTATGCATAGCCAAGAGCACTGCAGTGCACCTAAAGCTAAAGCGAAAGTGTGCACAGCACACCACAGATCTCACTTTGCACTACACCTAGAAAGGGCTTCTCTGCACAAGTGATATCTACCACGGCAATCTGCGTGACAAATAACTATGTTGTACAGATGCTGGTTCTGGCATATCCTGCTTCATACCACTAGTCCCTGACAACCGGTATTCTGTGCAGAGCACCTCAGTGCAGTGTGGTTTCCCTAATCGCGGTTTGGAGCAAGAAGCGATTTCTGTCTAAGGGAGGTGAAGTGCCGTCTACCCCTCTCACAGAACACTCTGCTGGGAAGTTCTGCTACTGCCAAAACACGCCTGGCATGTGCACTTTTCTTCTAAAACCTCTCTACCATAGCAATATTCTCTGCTTCTTGAAAGCATACCATACACTCTTTCCACTATGCATAGCGAAGAGCACTGCAGTGCACCTAAAGCTAAAGCGAAAGTGTGCACAGCACACCACAGATCTCACTTTGCACTACACCTAGAAATGGCTTCTCTGCATCACTGATATCTACCACAGAAATCTGCGTGACGAAATAACTATGTTGTACAGATGCTGGTTCTGGCATATCCTGCTTCATACCACTAGTCCCTGACAACCGGTATTCTGTGCAGAGCACCTCAGTGCAGTGTGGTTTCCCTAATCGCGGTTTGTAGCAAAAAGCGATTTCTGTCTAAGGGAGGTGAAGTGCCGTCTACCCCTCTCACAGAACACTCTGCTGGGAAGTTCTGCTACTGCCAAAACACGCCTGGCATGTGCACTTTTCTTCTAAAACCTCTCTACCATAGCAATATTCTCTGCTTCTTGAAAGCATACCATACACTCTTTCCACTATGCATAGCGAAGAGCACTGCAGTGCACCTAAAGCTAAAGCGAAAGTGTGCACAGCACACCACAGATCTCACTTTGCACTACACCTAGAAATGGCTTCTCTGCACAAGTGATATCTACCACGGCAATCTGCGTGACAAATAACTATGTTGTACAGATGCTGGTTCTGGCATATCCTGCTTCATACCACTAGTCCCTGACAAGTGGTATTCTGTGCAGAGCACCTCAGTGCAGTGTGGTTTCCCTAATCGCGGTTTGTAGCAAGAAGCGATTTCTGTCTAAGGGAGGTGAAGTGCCGTCTACCCCTCTCACAGAACACTCTGCTGGGAAGTTCTGCTACTGCCAAAACACGCCTGGCATGTGCACTTTTCTTCTAAAACCTCTCTACCATAGCAATATTCTCTGCTTCTTGAAAGCATACCATACACTCTTTCCACTATGCATAGCGAAGAGCACTGCAGTGCACCTAAAGCTAAAGCGAAAGTGTGCACAGCACACCACAGATCTCACTTTGCACTACACCTAGAAATGGCTTCTCTGCATCACGGATATCTACCACAGAAATCAGCATGACAAATAACTATGTTGTACAGATGCTGGTTCTGGCATATCCTGCTTCATACCACTAGTCCCTGACAGCGGTATTCTGTGCAGAGCACCTCAGTGCAGTGTGGTTTCCTGTCGCGGTTTGTAGCAAGAAGCGATTTCTGTCTAAGGGAGGTGAAGTGCCGTCTACCCCTCTCACAGAACACTCTGCTGGGAAGTTCTGCTACTGCCAAAACACGCCTGGCATGTGCACTTTTCTTCTAAAACCTCTCTACCATAGCAATATTCTCTGCTTCTTGAAAGCATACCATACACTCTTTCCACTATGCATAGCGAAGAGCACTGCAGTGCACCTAAAGCTAAAGCGAAAGTGTGCACAGCACACCACAGATCTCACTTTGCACTACACCTAGAAATGGCTTCTCTGCACAAGTGATATCTACCACGGAAAATCTGCGTGACGAAATAACTATGTTGTACAGATGCTGGTTCTGGCATATCCTGCTTCATACCACTAGTCCCTGACAACCCGGTATTCTGTGCAGAGCACCTCAGTGCAGTGTGGTTTCCTGTCGCGGTTTGTAGCAAGAAGCGATTTCTGTCTAAGGGAGGTGAAGTGCCGTCTACCCCTCTCACAGAACACTCTGCTGGGAAGTTCTGCTACTGCCAAAACACGCCTGGCATGTGCACTTTTCTTCTAAAACCTCTCTACCATAGCAATATTCTCTGCTTCTTGAAAGCATACCATACACTCTTTCCACTATGCATAGCGAAGAGCACTGCAGTGCACCTAAAGCTAAAGCGAAAGTGTGCACAGCACACCACAGATCTCACTTTGCACTACACCTAGAAATGGCTTCTCTGCATCACTGATATCTACCACAGAAATCTGCGTGACGAATAACTATGTTGTACAGCTGGTTCTGGCATATCCTGCTTCATACCACTAGTCCCTGACAACCCGGTATTCTGTGCAGAGCACCTCAGTGCAGTGTGGTTTCCTAATCGCGGTTTGTAGCAAGAAGGCGATTTCTGTCTAAGGGAGGTGAAGTGCCGTCTACCCCTCTCACAGAACACTCTGCTGGGAAGTTCTGCTACTGCCAAAACACGCCTGGCATGTGCACTTTTCTTCTAAAACCTCTCTACCATAGCAATATTCTCTGCTTCTTGAAAGCATACCATACACTCTTTCCACTATGCATAGCGAAGAGCACTGCAGTGCACCTAAAGCTAAAGCGAAAGTGTGCACAGCACACCACAGATCTCACTTTGCACTACACCTAGAAATGGCTTCTCTGCATCACTGATATCTACCACGACAATCTGCGTGACAAATAACTATGTTGTACAGATGCTGGTTCTGGCATATCCTGCTTCATACCACTAGTCCCTGACAGCGGTATTCTGTGCAGAGCACCTCAGTGCAGTGTGGTTTCCCTAATCGGCGGTTTGTGGCAAGAAGGCGATTTCTGTCTAAGGGGGTGAAGTGCCGTCTACCCTCTCACAGAACACTCTGCTGGGAAGTTCTGCTACTGCCAAAACACGCCTGGCATGTGCACTTTTCTTCTAAAACCTCTCTACCATAGCAATATTCTCTGCTTCTTGAAAGCATACCATACACTCTTTCCACTATGCATAGCGAAGAGCACTGCAGTGCACCTAAAGCTAAAGCGAAAGTGTGCACAGCACACCACAGATCTCACTTTGCACTACACCTAGAAATGGCTTCTCTGCATCACTGATATCTAGCACAGAAATCTGCGTGACAAATAACTATGTTGTGCAGATGCTGGTTCTGGCATATCCTGCTTCATACCACTAGTCCCTGACAACCGGTATTCTGTGCAGAGCACCTCAGTGCAGTGTGGTTTCCCTAATCGCGGTTTGTAGCAAGAAGCGATTTCTGTCTAAGGAGGTGAAGTGCCGTCTACCCCTCTCACAGAACACTCTGCTGGGAAGTTCTGCTACTGCCAAAACACGCCTGGCATGTGCACTTTTCTTCTAAAACCTCTCTACCATAGCAATATTCTCTGCTTCTTGAAAGCATACCATACACTCTTTCCACTATGCATAGCGAAGAGCACTGCAGTGCACCTAAAGCTAAAGCGAAAGTGTGCACAGCACACCACAGATCTCACTTTGCACTACACCTAGAAATGGCTTCTCTGCATCACTGATATCTACCACGACAATCTGCGTGACAAATAACTATGTTGTACAGATGCTGGTTCTGGCATATCCTGCTTCATACCACTAGTCCCTGACAACCGGTATTCTGTGCAGAGCACCTCAGTGCAGTGTGGTTTCCCTAATCGCGGTTTTGTGGCAAGAAGGCGATTTCTGTCTAAGGAGGTGAAGTGCCGTCTACCCCTCTCACAGAACACTCTGCTGGGAAGTTCTGCTACTGCCAAAACACGCCTGGCATGTGCACTTTTCTTCTAAAACCTCTCTACCATAGCAATATTCTCTGCTTCTTGAAAGCATACCATACACTCTTTCCACTATGCATAGCGAAGAGCACTGCAGTGCACCTAAAGCTAAAGCGAAAGTGTGCACAGCACACCACAGATCTCACTTTGCACTACACCTAGAAATGGCTTCTCTGCATCACTGATATCTACCACAGAAATCTGCGTGACGAATAACTATGTTGTACAGATGCTGGTTCTGGCATATCCTGCTTCATACCACTAGTCCCTGACAACCGGTATTCTGTGCAGAGCACCTCAGTGCAGTGTGGTTTCCCTAATCGCGGTTTGTAGCAAGAAGCGATTTCTGTCTAAGGGAGGTGAAGTGCCGTCTACCCCTCTCACAGAACACTCTGCTGGGAAGTTCTGCTACTGCCAAAACACGCCTGGCATGTGCACTTTTCTTCTAAAACCTCTCTACCATAGCAATATTCTCTGCTTCTTGAAAGCATACCATACACTCTTTCCACTATGCATAGCGAAGAGCACTGCAGTGCACCTAAAGCTAAAGCGAAAGTGTGCACAGCACACCACAGATCTCACTTTGCACTACACCTAGAAATGGCTTCTCTGCATCACTGATATCTACCACAGAAATCTGCGTGACAAATAACTATGTTGTACAGATGCTGGTTCTGGCCTATCCTGCTTCATACCACTAGTCCCTGACAACCGGTATTCTGTGCAGAGCACCTCAGTGCAGTGTGGTTTTCCTAATCGCGGTTTGTAGCAAGAAGCGATTTCTGTCTAAGGGGGGTGAAGTGCCGTCTACCCCTCTCACAGAACACTCTGCTGGGAAGTTCTGCTACTGCCAAAACACGCCTGGCATGTGCACTTTTCTTCTAAAACCTCTCTACCATAGCAATATTCTCTGCTTCTTGAAAGCATACCATACACTCTTTCCACTATGCATAGCGAAGAGCACTGCAGTGCACCTAAAGCTAAAGCGAAAGTGTGCACAGCACACCACAGATCTCACTTTGCACTACACCTAGAAATGGCTTCTCTGCATCACGGATATCTACCACGGCAATCTGCGTGACAAATAACTATGTTGTACAGATGCTGGTTCTGGCATATCCTGCTTCATACCACTAGTCCCTGACAAGCGGTATTCTGTGCAGAGCACCTCAGTGCAGTGTGGTTTCCCTAATCGCGGTTTGTAGCAAGAAGCGATTTCTGTCTAAGGGAGGTGAAGTGCCGTCTACCCCTCTCACAGAACACTCTGCTGGGAAGTTCTGCTACTGCCAAAACACGCCTGGCATGTGCACTTTTCTTCTAAAACCTCTCTACCATAGCAATATTCTCTGCTTCTTGAAAGCATACCATACACTCTTTCCACTATGCATAGCGAAGAGCACTGCAGTGCACCTAAAGCTAAAGCGAAAGTGTGCACAGCACACCACAGATCTCACTTTGCACTACACCTAGAAATGGCTTCTCTGCATCACTGATATCTACCACGAAATCTGCGTGACGAAATAACTATGTTGTACAGATGCTGGTTCTGGCATATCCTGCTTCATACCACTAGTCCCTGACAACCGGTATTCTGTGCAGAGCACCTCAGTGCAGTGTGGTTTCCCTAATCGCGGTTTGTAGCAGAAGCGATTTCTGTCTAAGGGAGGTGAAGTGCCGTCTACCCCTCTCACAGAACACTCTGCTGGGAAGTTCTGCTACTGCCAAAACACGCCTGGCATGTGCACTTTTCTTCTAAAACCTCTCTACCATAGCAATATTCTCTGCTTCTTGAAAGCATACCATACACTCTTTCCACTATGCATAGCGAAGAGCACTGCAGTGCACCTAAAGCTAAAGCGAAAGTGTGCACAGCACACCACAGATCTCACTTTGCACTACACCTAGAAATGGCTTCTCTGCATCACTGATATCTACCACAGAAATCTGCGCGACAAATAACTATGTTGTACAGATGCTGGTTCTGGCATATCCTGCTTCATACCACTAGTCCCTGACAACCGGTATTCTGTGCAGAGCACCTCAGTGCAGTGTGGTTTCCCTAATCGCGGTTTGTAGCTAGAAGCGATTTCTGTCTAAGGGAGGTGAAGTGCCGTCTACCCCTCTCACAGAACACTCTGCTGGGAAGTTCTGCTACTGCCAAAACACGCCTGGCATGTGCACTTTTCTTCTAAAACCTCTCTACCATAGCAATATTCTCTGCTTCTTGAAAGCATACCATACACTCTTTCCACTATGCATAGCGAAGAGCACTGCAGTGCACCTAAAGCTAAAGCGAAAGTGTGCACAGCACACCACAGATCTCACTTTGCACTACACCTAGAAATGGCTTCTCTGCATCACTGATATCTACCACGGCAATCTGCGTGACAAATAACTATGTTGTACAGATGCTGGTTCTGGCATATCCTGCTTCATACCACTAGTCCCTGACAAGCGGTATTCTGTGCAGAGCACCTCAGTGCAGTGTGGTTTCCCTAATGCAGCGGTTTGTAGCAAGAAGCGATTTCTGTCTAAGGAGGTGAAGTGCCGTCTACCCCTCTCACAGAACACTCTGCTGGGAAGTTCTGCTACTGCCAAAACACGCCTGGCATATTGCACTTTTCTTCTAAAACCTCTCTACCATAGCAATATTCTCTGCTTCTTGAAAGCATACCATACACTCTTTCCACTATGCATAGCGAAGAGCACAGCAGTGCACCTAAAGCGAAAGTGTGCACAGCACACCACAGATCTCACTTTGCACTACACCTAGAAATGGCTTCTCTGCATCACTGATATCTACCACAGAAATCTGCGTGACAAATAACTATGTTGTACAGATGCTGGTTCTGGCATATCCTGCTTCATACAACTAGTCCCTGAAAACCGGTATTCTGTGCAGAGCACCTCAGTGCCATGTGGATTCCCTAATCGCGGTTTGTGGCAAGAAGCGATTTCTGTCTAAGGGAGGTGAAGTGCCATCTACCCCTCTCACAGAACACTCTGCTGGGAAGTTCTGCTACTGCCAAAACACGCCTGGCATGTGCACTTTTCTTCTAAAACCTCTCTACCATAGCAATATTCTCTGCTTCTTGAAAGCATACCATACACTCTTTCCACTATGCATAGCGAAGAGCACTGCAGTGCACCTAAAGCTAAAGCGAAAGTGTGCACAGCACACCACAGATCTCACTTTGCACTACACCTAGAAATGGCTTCTCTGCATCACTGATATCTACCACGGCAATCTGCGTGACGAAATAACTATGTTGTACAGATGCTGGTTCTGGCATATCCTGCTTCATACCACTAGTCCCTGACAACCGGTATTCTGTGCAGAGCACCTCAGTGCAGTGTGCTTTCCTAAATCGCGGTTTGCACCATGACGCGATTTCTGTCTAAGGGAGGTGAAGTGCCGTCTACCCCTCTCACAGAACACTCTGCTGGGAAGTTCTGCTACTGCCAAAACACGCCTGGCATGTGCACTTTTCTTCTAAAACCTCTCTACCATAGCAATATTCTCTGCTTCTTGAAAGCATACCATACACTCTTTCCACTATGCATAGCGAAGAGCACTGCAGTGCACCTAAAGCTAAAGCGAAAGTGTGCACAGCACACCACAGATCTCACTTTGCACTACACCTAGAAATGGCTTCTCTGCATCACGGATATCTACCACGGCAATCTGCGTGACAAATAACTATGTTGTACAGATGCTGGTTCTGGCATATCCTGCTTCATACCACTAGTCCCTGACAACCGGTATTCTGTGCAGAGCACCTCAGTGCAGTGTGGTTTCCCTAATCGCGGTTTGTAGCAAGAAGCGATTTCTGTCTAAGGGGGTGAAGTGCCGTCTACCCCTCTCACAGAACACTCTGCTGGGAAGTTCTGCTACTGCCAAAACACGCCTGGCATGTGCACTTTTCTTCTAAAACCTCTCTACCATAGCAATATTCTCTGCTTCTTGAAAGCATACCATACACTCTTTCCACTATGCATGGCGAAGAGCACTGCAGTGCACCTAAAGCTAAAGCGAAAGTGTGCACAGCACACCACAGATCTCACTTTGCACTACACCTAGAAATGGCTTCTCTGCATCACTGATATCTACCACGGCAATCTGCGTGACAAATAACTATGTTGTACAGATGCTGGTTCTGGCATATCCTGCTTCATACCACTAGTCCCTGACAACCGGTATTCTGTGCAGAGCACCTCAGTGCAGTGTGGTTTCCCTAATCGCGGTTTGTAGCAAGAAGCGATTTCTGTCTAAGGGAGGTGAAGTGCCGTCTACCCCTCTCACAGAACACTCTGCTGGGAAGTTCTGCTACTGCCAAAACACGCCTGGCATGTGCACTTTTCTTCTAAAACCTCTCTACCATAGCAATATTCTCTGCTTCTTGAAAGCATACCATACACTCTTTCCACTATGCATAGCGAAGAGCACTGCAGTGCACCTAAAGCTAAAGCGAAAGTGTGCACAGCACACCACAGATCTCACTTTGCACTACACCTAGAAATGGCTTCTCTGCATCACTGATATCTACCACAGAAATCTGCGTGACAGAATAACTATGTTGTACAGATGCTGGTTCTGGCATATCCTGCTTCATACCACTAGTCCCTGACAGCGGTATTCTGTGCAGAGCACCTCAGTGCAGTGTGGTTTCCCTAATCGCGGTTTGTAGCAAGAAGCGATTTCTGTCTAAGGGGGTGAAGTGCCGTCTACCCCTCTCACAGAACACTCTGCTGGGAAGTTCTGCTACTGCCAAAACACGCCTGGCATGTGCACTTTTCTTCTAAAACCTCTCTACCATAGCAATATTCTCTGCTTCTTGAAAGCATACCATACACTCTTTCCACTATGCATAGCGAAGAGCACTGCAGTGCACCTAAAGCTAAAGCGAAAGTGTGCACAGCACACCACAGATCTCACTTTGCACTACACCTAGAAATGGCTTCTCTGCATCACTGATATCTACCACGGCAATCTGCGTGACAAATAACTATGTTGTACAGATGCTGGTTCTGGCATATCCTGCTTCATACCACTAGTCCCTGACAGCCGGTATTCTGTGCAGAGCACCTCAGTGCAGTGTGGTTTCCCTAATCGCGGTTTGTAGCAAGAAGCGATTTCTGTCTAAGGGAGGTGAAGTGCCGTCTACCCCTCTCACAGAACACTCTGCTGGGAAGTTCTGCTACTGCCAAAACACGCCTGGCATGTGCACTTTTCTTCTAAAACCTCTCTACCATAGCAATATTCTCTGCTTCTTGAAAGCATACCATACACTCTTTCCACTATGCATAGCGAAGAGCACTGCAGTGCACCTAAAGCTAAAGCGAAAGTGTGCACAGCACACCACAGATCTCACTTTGCACTACACCTAGAAATGGCTTCTCTGCATCACTGATATCTACCACGACAATCTGCGTGACAAATAACTATGTTGTACAGATGCTGGTTCTGGCATATCCTGCTTCATACCACTAGTCCCTGACAACCGGTATTCTGTGCAGAGCACCTCAGTGCAGTGTGGTTTCCCTAATCGCGGTTTGTAGCAAGAAGCGATTTCTGTCTAAGGGAGGTGAAGTGCCGTCTACCCCTCTCACAGAACACTCTGCTGGGAAGTTCTGCTACTGCCAAAACACGCCTGGCATGTGCACTTTTCTTCTAAAACCTCTCTACCATAGCAATATTCTCTGCTTCTTGAAAGCATACCATACACTCTTTCCACTATGCATAGCGAAGAGCACTGCAGTGCACCTAAAGCTAAAGCGAAAGTGTGCACAGCACACCACAGATCTCACTTTGCACTACACCTAGAAATGGCTTCTCTGCATCACTGATATCTACCACGGCAATCTGCGTGACAAATAACTATGTTGTGCAGATGCTGGTTCTGGCATATCCTGCTTCATACCACTAGTCCCTGACAACCGGTATTCTGTGCAGAGCACCTCAGTGCAGTGTGGTTTCCCTAATCGCGGTTTGTAGCAAGAAGCGATTTCTGTCTAAGGGAGGTGAAGTGCCGTCTACCCCTCTCACAGAACACTCTGCTGGGAAGTTCTGCTACTGCCAAAACACGCCTGGCATGTGCACTTTTCTTCTAAAACCTCTCTACCATAGCAATATTCTCTGCTTCTTGAAAGCATACCATACACTCTTTCCACTATGCATAGCGAAGAGCACTGCAGTGCACCTAAAGCTAAAGCGAAAGTGTGCACAGCACACCACAGATCTCACTTTGCACTACACCTAGAAATGCCTTCTCTGCATCACGGATATCTACCACAGAAATCTGCGTGACAAATAACTATGTTGTACAGATGCTGGTTCTGGCATATCCTGCTTCATACCACTAGTCCCTGACAACCGGTATTCTGTGCAGAGCACCTCAGTGCAGTGTGGTTTCCCTAATCGCGGTTTGTAGCAAGAAGCGATTTCTGTCTAAGGGAGGTGAAGTGCCGTCTACCCCTCTCACAGAACACTCTGCTGGGAAGTTCTGCTACTGCCAAAACACGCCTGGCATGTGCACTTTTCTTCTAAAACCTCTCTACCATAGCAATATTCTCTGCTTCTTGAAAGCATACCATACACTCTTTCCACTATGCATGGCGAAGAGCACTGCAGTGCACCTAAAGCTAAAGCGAAAGTGTGCACAGCACACCACAGATCTCACTTTGCACTACACCTAGAAATGGCTTCTCTGCATCCGCAGGATATCTACCACAGAAATCTGCGTGACGAAATAACTATGTTGTACAGATGCTGGTTCTGGCATATCCTGCTTCATACCACTAGTCCCTGACAACCGGTATTCTGTGCAGAGCACCTCAGTGCAGTGTGGTTTCCCTAATCGCGGTTTGTAGCAAGAAGCGATTTCTGTCTAAGGGAGGTGAAGTGCCGTCTACCCCTCTCACAGAACACTCTGCTGGGAAGTTCTGCTACTGCCAAAACACGCCTGGCATGTGCACTTTTCTTCTAAAACCTCTCTACCATAGCAATATTCTCTGCTTCTTGAAAGCATACCATACACTCTTTCCACTATGCATAGCGAAGAGCACTGCAGTGCACCTAAAGCTAAAGCGAAAGTGTGCACAGCACACCACAGATCTCACTTTGCACTACACCTAGAAATGGCTTCTCTGCATCACGGATATCTACCACGGCAATCTGCGTGACAAATAACTATGTTGTACAGATGCTGGTTCTGGCATATCCTGCTTCATACCACTAGTCCCTGACAACCGGTATTCTGTGCAGAGCACCTCAGTGCAGTGTGGTTTTCTCAATCGCGGTTTGTAGCAAGAAGCGATTTCTGTCTAAGGGAGGTGAAGTGCCGTCTACCCCTCTCACAGAACACTCTGCTGGGAAGTTCTGCTACTGCCAAAACACGCCTGGCATGTGCACTTTTCTTCTAAAACCTCTCTACCATAGCAATATTCTCTGCTTCTTGAAAGCATACCATACACTCTTTCCACTATGCATAGCGAAGAGCACTGCAGTGCACCTAAAGCTAAAGCGAAAGTGTGCACAGCACACCACAGATCTCACTTTGCACTACACCTAGAAATGCCTTCTCTGCATCACGGATATCTACCACGGCAATCTGCGTGACGAAATAACTATGTTGTACAGATGCTGGTTCTGGCATATCCTGCTTCATACCACTAGTCCCTGACAACCGGTATTCTGTGCAGAGCACCTCAGTGCAGTGTGGTTTCCTAATCGCGGTTTGTAGCAAGAAGCGATTTCTGTCTAAGGGAGGTGAAGTGCCGTCTACCCCTCTCACAGAACACTCTGCTGGGAAGTTCTGCTACTGCCAAAACACGCCTGGCATGTGCACTTTTCTTCTAAAACCTCTCTACCATAGCAATATTCTCTGCTTCTTGAAAGCATACCATACACTCTTTCCACTATGCATAGCGAAGAGCACTGCAGTGCACCTAAAGCTAAAGCGAAAGTGTGCACAGCACACCACAGATCTCACTTTGCACTACACCTAGAAATGGCTTCTCTGCATCACGGATATCTACCACAGAAATCTGCGCGACGAATAACTATGTTGTACAGATGCTGGTTCTGGCATATCCTGCTTCATACCACTAGTCCCTGACAACCGGTATTCTGTGCAGAGCACCTCAGTGCAGTGTGGTTTTCCTAATCGCGGTTTGTAGCAAGAAGCGATTTCTGTCTAAGGGGGGTGAAGTGCCGTCTACCCCTCTCACAGAACACTCTGCTGGGAAGTTCTGCTACTGCCAAAACACGCCTGGCATGTGCACTTTTCTTCTAAAACCTCTCTACCATAGCAATATTCTCTGCTTCTTGAAAGCATACCATACACTCTTTCCACTATGCCTAGCGAAGAGCACTGCAGTGCACCTAAAGCTAAAGCGAAAGTGTGCACAGCACACCACAGATCTCACTTTGCACTACACCTAGAAATGGCTTCTCTGCATCACTGATATCTAGCACGGAAATCTGCGTGACAAATAACTATGTTGTACAGATGCTGGTTCTGGCATATCCTGCTTCATACCACTAGTCCCTGACAACCGGTATTCTGTGCAGAGCACCTCAGTGCAGTGTGGTTTCCCTAATCGCGGTTTGTAGCAAGAAGCGATTTCTGTCTAAGGGGGGTGAACTGCCGTCTACCCCTCTCACAGAACACTCTGCTGGGAAGTTCTGCTACTGCCAAAACACGCCTGGCATGTGCACTTTTCTTCTAAAACCTCTCTACCATAGCAATATCCTCTGCTTCTTGAAAGCATACCATACACTCTTTCCACTATGCATAGCGAAGAGCACTGCAGTGCACCTAAAGCTAAAGCGAAAGTGTGCACAGCACACCACAGATCTCACTTTGGTAAATACGTACCGG